>CM027089.1:4006483-5206483 GCA_015343265.1 Pao palembangensis | reverse complement strand
ACTTAGCACTGGATAATTCCCCTGTCACTGGCTTTCTGAAGGTGATCTTAAAGTTTCCCAGCTCCTCCGAGAATCCGGTGATGGATGCGAGGCGGTTTCTCTCTTCAACGTGAGCCTCCAGTGTGCCTTGTGTGTCTGCTGCTGCATAGAACATCAGGGAGATGACGGGTGCCTGAGGGGCAGAGCTCTTTTGGGGAGAAAAAAAAAAAAAAAAAAAAAAAAAAAGTGAAATAATGAAATAATGTACACCAAAGAAATACTTGCAGCTAATAAGTGTTTGATTTTAACAAAGGGGGTAATTAAACGCAATAATTTTAGCGCCTACGTGCTGTTTGGCAGTGATCCTCCAGGTCCAGTCTCCACCATGATCCCCTCCCATCCTCTTGACAAACTCTGTGGTTAACGTTAAATCACCGTCCCGGATTTCCTGGACACCGAAGGTTAAGCCATCATGCATCAGCCAACCGTAACCATGCAAGCGATCCCCCTGTTCACACGTGTGCCTGAGGTTCACATCCATGTCAGAAAACTGACGCATCCACATCATGCCTGAGGAGATACAACAATCCTGGATGAATACATTTTGATGACGAGTGCATGAATCCATCATTTAGAAACATACATTTACATAAAAACCCTGACTGATGATCTGCATGTTGTTATAAGAGTGGGTTTCAACAACAGTAATTATCTGCAGTATTTCCACATTTCCACATAAACTCAGTGAGGACATCAGGAGTGTTCCTGGATTCAGTTTTAGCTCAAGTACACTCATATATGACATATAGAAGTGTAGTGTGTAACCATAAAACATACAGTACGTTCAAAATACTTTTACAAACAGTAGACTTATATACAGTGAATTATGACTGTGTGGCAAATTGAACTCATGATAATTGTAGCTAAAGGTTATTATAGTTTAGCCTGTGTCTTAATGAATGAATAAGGTATCCAGTATTAAATGGTAATTTATAATTTTATTTTGATTTGGCATACTTGCACCATGTCTTTCCTTACCTGAAACCATTGAATTGGGACTCCTGGTTTTCATTCCAAAATAGACCTGAGGTCTGTAAGAGCCCCAGAACCTCTCTGGGGAAACCTTCGGGCTGCTACTATTGGCATCAAGGACAGAAGGTGATGGATGCAGTGTGACCACACGTTTCGCCAGGTTGGACCGCATGTACAGCGCATAGAAGAACCAGATCAGGCTAAATATGCACAGACCGATGGAGATGTTGATGAAGACTTTGCCGATGTCAACTTTCTTTTTTTTTTCTTTGCGGTGGAATGCAGAGGGCTTCTCGTCTTTCCTGAGATGGGGAATAGCCTCCCCAGTCACCACCCTCTTCCTCTGCCTGCCCATCCTACCCTACTGAAGCTTGAAGAAAAAAAAAAAAAAAAAAACAATCTTGTTTTTAATCAGTAGGGCTGTATCACAGAAAATGAAAGATGCTTTTATGGAAAGGATTGACAAACATTTTATACTGTTCTCTTTATGTATGAAGAAATAAAGAAAAATAAACATTTGTCAATTTATTACACCTTGAAAAACGATACCTTATACAACAGATATAAAGAAAGTTTAATATTACCATAGAAACTACTGGAAAAGCTTTTGTACAGTCTGTGACAACAAATTTACACTCCACTGTTTTATAACGTCTTATATCTGGTATATTATTCTATCAATAATGCACCTGTATGGATACAATGAACCATTTCAGTTTCCAACACCGTGCATAAGCTTTCCATAATTAGGCATTAGATGTATCATGCTAAGAATGGTCTGGCTAACGCCAGATGACGACACGTTATAGAGTGAAAGGGTCTGAATAAACTATAATTATTTGCAAAGCAACTGCAATTTCAATTGTGGCTTCCGATTTTACTCAATTTTACCGAAGACACATTTAGTCATTCAGCAGGTGAGTGGCTACTACTCCTCTGCAATGCAACCTTACCAAATACTCGCTATGCTAACATGTGGATACCAACAAAATTACTAGTTTCTATGATATATATGTATACAAAAATACATTAAATTGCTCAGCAACAAATAAAATATTAAAAACACGTGGTATAAGTTCATGTTCATTGAGAAAAATGGGTACTAACCTTACAACAGTCAAATCTTTCAGTCGCTCATTATATGCTAATAGCTTGCTAGCTACTTCCTGGTTACTGCTCGTCTCGCTGACGTGTACTCCGCCCCTGGCGTCTGCTTATGACATCAACATCAATGACGTTACGCAAATAAATACAAGTAATACGCACTGATTTAAGTATTAAGTGCGAATACGTCTTTGCCTAGGGTAATGCCATTTATGCTTCTCAATTTTTTGTTTCTTGTATAATTATGTACAATACACTACAAAGACGACTCTAAATATCTGAGTTTTACCTTTCCTTGAGCCTCGAGTGATTAAGAACAAAAAAAAAAAAATCACATTTTAACACCAGTAATTATTTTTGCCAACAAGTCATATGTCATAATTTGTAATTACTTTGCTTGAGCTAAATATCTGAATTCTTAATGGCACTTACACTGCACTTACACTTATACTGTACATCCCTTAAAGAACCTGGTTACCAATTCATAGTAAAATTAGCAAAAAGAAAACAGAGACTTTGTTGTTTTGTTTCGTTTTAATGAATGAAATCTCTCGGCCACATTAACTTTGGTCAACATGAAAAACTGTTACAGTGGCAAAAATATAGGGATATGCATAACAGTTTAACCTTTGCAGACAGTCAGGTTCCACGTTAAATGACATTTCCAGATGTAGGATTTTGATTGAGTTCTCCTGTCCATGACCAAATTGTGACACCTTGTGAAATTTTTACTTAAACAGAAGCAAAGCCCCAGATCCCCCCACCCCATGCTTTTTCCAAAAGTGCCTTTCAGTCACCCCAAATATTTCCAAAACTGTGCTTTACAAACAGAACATTTGGCCTTAAAGGCCTTGCACAAGAAGAAAGAAAGAAAAATATAACAAAAAAGCACTTTTCCCTTGCTATTCTTCATCTTCCTCTTCTGGATTATTTCTTGATCGCTCCTCCATCTCCTTCACTTACAAAGCGTTTCCGCCCTCTATTGGAATAATTTAAATAAGCAGGTTATTAATTTACAAGTCTTTCTAGAAATGCAGAAGAATAAATTTAATTAATCAATTTCATTCATTTTAGATTTGCCTTGGCTAATAAAGCTTGCACCTGTATGTCACCTCCCATGTACCCAAAACATGGTTTTGCTGCAAAGTCATCTGAGCTACTAGCATTTCCCACATTAGGCACTTTTAATGTACTATTTCAGGTTTAAGACTTGTGTATTGCTTCATTTATACGTAAACTGCATAGATGCATTGTACTCTGCCCATCCCTACAGAGAACATTGTGATGTTATGTTTTTTTAAATACTCAAATGATGCTAGTCACAATTTATTTGGGCGATATGAGGAGCAAAACAGCCTTAGTTATTTAAAGTGCTGATTAATGGCAAACTGACCTAGAGGGACACGCATCCCTCAGCTGTTTGGTGATGACAGACTCCTGGTGGCAGAGGTCCACAAAGTTCTCTATAATAGAGTGAGCGTGTGGCACGTCGAGGCTGATTTCTGGCAGTTCATCATACACTCGCTGGAAGCCCTGCATGGGGAAAAAACAGCAATATGAATAAAAGTCAACATTCACTGAAACCCTTTCCTTCCCCGCTCACATGTACATGAACCGACCCTGTTCATCTGATCCACAGTGATGAGGCCTATTTTCCAGAAGGTTTGTAGCAGCTTTATGATCGCGGGGCTTGCAGTGTCTCCTTTTGACTCCAGCACCATCACAACAGCCTGTAAACCAAATATGACTGAAGCTTAAACTAAGAACTAAAACAGACGAGGCAGGCAGCACATTGCTCCAACAGATGGCAGTGTTGACACTTTGTTGCACATCAAACTCGCCATTGCTTTATTTGGATTAATGGGAAAATACAGCAAAGCAAAAGGAGAAGAAAACATTTTCCTTTCAGAATGTGGAGAGAACACTGACTGCTCCTAATATAATAAGGTCTTATGACTTTACATTGCTGCAAAACTTATTTTGAACTGTGCGTCTGACTTTTTCTTGTGTTACCTCATAGACCAGCTCATGGTGGAAATGTGGCACCTCCAAGTCTCGCAGACAGTGCTCCGCCTCCAGCACATCTCCAGAGGTCAGGTACTCTTTCAGCAGAAGGTTCATCTGAAACAACACACAGAACATTGTAATTTCCATTGATGCACCTCAGACAAATAAACACAAATGAACAGGCATCTATAAAAGGAGTGGGACAAAGTAAATATATCTTCAATAAATGGTTGTAGTCTTCATGTGTTATGACTACAACTGCATCGGAGTTCAGGGTGTGGAACTGTGCTTTCATTATTGCAATTCCTGTTCCTCAGGACAGAGAAATGCTGACACAGCGACACAGAGGGCGGCTTCTGGCAGTCTAAACAACATGCATTCCTGCTTTCTCTTAATCCGTCTGTCCAAACTGGCTTATTCTGATGATGGAGCCGTCTGCTGCGACTTTACCTCTTTGATGAGGTGTTTGACGGGTCTCTGTCCTCCACCCACGCCCCACACGTTATCGAGACGGACGATCTCCCTCTTCATGCGCAACAGCACTGCAGCGCGGTCTAAAGCCACCCTGCAAAAGAAAACACGCATGCAAATGGGTGAATATTTATATTTCAGAGAGAGAGACCACAGATGAGTGCGGCGAAGGTAACCAAAAATCAACATGGTGACATAGATCATATTTAAATAAAGTGAAATAAAACATCGGCGCAGCCAAAGGTGACTTTTTGACAATAGATACGATTAAAGACGCTAGCAACTTTGCTTTTTTTTTGGGATCCTGGCTAACCTGGCGTGGTCACAGTCCACTTTGCCTTTATAACAGTCCAGGAAAGACATTGGAAGGATGTGGTCGGCAATGGCTCTGGCTATGAACTGGCCTAACATCTGGAAAAACAGAGAAGAATGTTACAGCATCGTTACCACTACAAACCTCACTTTGATGCTCAAAGCGTGAGATCAAGCATGGCTACGTGGAATGACTGAATACTAATTCAGACATCTGGTCTACCTGTGGAGCCTCTGGCGTGTCCAGTATGAGGTCCGGCAGCTCGTTCAGCATCTTGTCGAAGGCGCGGGCCAGATCGCTCTGTGACAGCAGCTTCCCGGACAGATCGGAGAGCAAGCGCGAGGTCAGCTCTCTGTGGCTGGCCTTGCCTTCCAGGGCCAGGGACACGGCCATGGAGGAGAACTCGTACTTATGAGGGCCGAGGTTCAGCTCCTTCAGCAACATCTGCCGGGGGCAAAGACCAAATGGACTCAGGTAAAAACGTATGGAGCCTGTACAGACTGATGTGCTAACTTCACCACTGGGTGATGGTTAGGACCCTGACCGCTCACCTGGACCTCTTTTGTGTCTCCATGTTCAAAATACTCCTGTACGATGGGATTGACTGTTTTTTCCAGTTCCTTCTCATCTACCTCTGGCATGACTGTTTCATAAACCGTATCCCCCTGTGCAAACAATAAAAAGAAGTTAGTGGGCTCACCAGTGATTTGCACCCCGGCATAAGAGCCCACACAACTCGGCAACTCCCCCAAAGACACAAAGAGAGTCACTCTCAGACTTTTCATTTAATTTCTGCCATTTGCTTTAGGGTAGAATAGAATGGAAATACTTTATTGATCCCAGACATGGGAAATTGACTAAAAATAACCTGTAAATAAAAAATAACCTGTACCACACGTGACCCAAGTATCACTCTGTGCCACTCTGACCCACATCCCTAATAACACACCGACACCATTCTGCAACCGTGCAGCCAAGGTCAACTCAGCCCGAGCCTTGTAGCGTGATCCGTATCAGACAGACAGAAGCTCAGTTCCCACTGTGCCAAACAAACCAACATTACACAGCTAGCACCAAACTATTAGGATGGGACAGAACCACCTGGACAAACCTTGTTATCACACTTGTCCTACGTATATGTTTGCTAATATTGACTGAAAATAACATTTTCCCATAGATTAATCATTACTCAATCAGGAGCTGTGAATTTCAGTGATGCTGCTTTAACGACACATAAAAGCAGTCGTCCAGAGAGACGCAGCTTTGTTCGACGGGGCCTCTCTGGAACAAAAAAAAGCTGCTTGAACAACACATCAGACCACTAACAATGATCTGAGGTCAGCTATGATGCCAACACTTTCAAAACAATGGAAATGCCTCCAGTTTGTGCCTACGCTGGATTTGTCATGCACGCAGCCTCACCTGAGCATAGGGCTGTCACAATTAGGTAATTTCTGGAGATGATCAATTGTCAGAAAAGTAATTTCGATTGACGATTATATTGTCTGTACTGTACGCCTTAATGAATAAGAGCAATTTAATGACTTTTTGAACATCAAGAAACAGTTGGGCGTATTGCTGTGGATGGTGCGTCAGTAGACATTGATTCAGATTTGTTGCGTTAGAGCTTTTCACCGGCACTTGTTTACGCCAAATTTTACAGCTCGCTTCCTCCACGTTACTGGGCTCTCTTTTATCGTTAGGCTTAAAACCAAAATGCACCCACAGTGGTGCTGTGGTACGTGGCTTTGGAACCAGAACCTCCCCTTTCTCCATGTTGTTATTATCCTAGCCATAGCATATTATCCTAGACGAGAACAAGACAAGAGGTAAACAACATGTGGCTGCGTCGGTGTTGCTGATGGCGCAATACAATGACGTCAGACTCAGATTCATAGTTATTTTATACAACATTATGGATAAAATAAATAACTGACAGTAATCGCAAATATGCAAAAAAAATTGCAAATATGATATTGTAATATTCGCAGCTGCCCTACCTGAGCAGATTCATCATAGTTGGGGTCTCGTGCATCAGGCTCCTCATCTTCATAAACCATCCCAGCAGCCCCCCAAACTCCTTTACCACCAGCTCCACCTGGAAACCAGTACACAACCCATAATGCTTCACCTTAAAGTCTCCTAAACTCTGAGCGTCGTCATCGTAGTGTAGCACAACTCTACCTTTTTTGGGCAGGCCTCGTCCTTTGCCCGTCCTGGATTTGCGGTCATTGGTGGCGACCTTTCCCTTGGGGCTGTGCGGGTCACCTCCTGCCAGTTCTCCCGACTCCGAAAAGGACTCGCTGGTCGAGTTCCGGGAGGAGGATTTGCGTTGGCGGCGCTTGGCTTTGGCTTTCAGTCGCGCCTCGTGCAGCGCTTTCTCCTGAGGCGTCCAGTTGCCGTTGACCTCCCCATCATTCAGCGCATCCTCCTCGCCACTGTAGTGCTGGTTAGCATCTGGATGTGAGGGGGGGGTTCATTATAAGAGAAAGGTTCTACAGTCAAACATGCAATAGTCATTAAAACCAGGACAACCAGACTCACATACAGCTTCTTTCCACAAGCAATCACCATACTGAACACACACATACACACACACGCGCATAACCAGACACCGCTCTGGCTCGACATGTGTGCAATGTGGAAATGTGCAATAAGTATTATTTTACTTTTATGTTATATTTATATATATACTTAGATTTTTATTTAGAGTAACACTACTCCAAAGTTCCGACAATTTCGTTGTAATTTTTTTGTGTAATAACAATAAAGTCTTCTGATTCCGATAGTCCATGGAATATGTGCACTCTGTTGCACTACACCTTTAGATTTACTTAAGTGACATTAGTAGAATTTATTTATAAAAAATAAAACAAAAATAAAGTAGACCGTAAATGAGACAAAATGTATCATTGCAATTTCCTGATGTCTGTTGTTTTTGTGGCCGTAGTCACACAGATGTCTTTAAAGTTTCTTTTTTTCTCAAAAATTTGGCTTCATTAAACCGTTTCATTGCATAATAACAGATAAACATTCATGGCTGAAGGCCAAGCTCGATAATAACAGCAGCTCTTGCATGTCATGGCTGCGTGGGTCAGCGTTCACAAATCCCAAAATATAACACAACTTTACACATAATATTGTCAGAACACCCACAGCTCTATCAGCAAGCATTAAGTGGGTCAAAGTGTCAAGTTACTTCACATACATATAAAAAACAAACAAAAAAAAAAATCTACTACTAAATACTCCATCTGGAGACGTTACAGAAAAAGCATGCTGCTCAGATCTGACAGTGTGCAGAAATGCTGACACAGCATTTTTTTTTTTTTTTCCCTTTTTTAACCCGCCCACAACAGTTACAGTACACGTGTCTACATATGGCATGGTGGGGACTGACTGGTCACATGATGGGGTTGCAGCAAAGAGGGGCACAGAGCACAGCAGGAATGTCTGGGGGTGTAATAAATACTTGCGCTGGCCCGAAGTGGCAGTTTGAGGATCTACAGCACCGTGGATATGAAAGATCTGCAGTAAACATACAAACGGTGGATGAAAAGGGGACTTCTGCAAACCACAGCTCAAATTAACAATATCTGAATAAGATATTTGCACATTTTTCAGAAGTTTAAGGAATACCAAATAGAAGGAAGCACCTCGGAGGAAAAATGGCACCAGCCAGAACGTCTAGTAAGAGCAGTACTACACCCTTCAGGAGAAAAAAAAAAAAAAAAACACCTCAGTAAACAACCCACCACTTCTCATCACCTCCTTCTCCCCCTCCTTCCATTAAGTAGGCCACGCGGCCAGCTAGTGCTGTAAATCAGGAGCTAAGGATAACAAAAGGGAGCCAAGTAAAAAAACTCCTCTGCATGACAGCTTTGCAGAGTTACAGAGAAGCAACGTTTGTGTGCTCGACATGTCGATTTACTGGGTCCACTTAAACTGGATTTTGCCTCGAAAAATTGAGGGAAAATTCAATCCTACCGCACCCAATTGCAGGTTCGTCAGAGAAGCAAGCAAGACAACCTCTCTAAAATGAGCGAGTGGATTTAAAGTGTTATCTCTTTCAGAATCTAATTTCGTTTTTCTTCAATGGCATGCCAAAGGAAGTCCAGCTGCCCCAAAATGGCACAACGATGCCTGCCGTCACAAAAAAGTTCGCCATCTCTTCCAGCCCGAGACATGAGGAGAGCAGCTGTTGCGAGGAGGGTTATTCAGGGCTACGGAAGGTCACCAGCCCAGCATTAACATGGGTGTTTCTGACCATATCAGCGAAAACACACGTCCCTGAGGTTTGCATGCAGGTCTTCATCCTCAAGAACCTGCCCTCAGTCCTCCATGTTGTGCAGCTGGACCCACAGAGACTAGAAGAATACATTTTAGGTTGACAATGAGCATGTGCGGCATGCAGGAAATGATGGGTTCTAGCTTCCTCTGGGTGCAGCACACTGCCTCAGTGATGAGCCTCCGACACCAATACACAGCACCACGGACCAGGCTGGGGCTCATTCACGCATTCATCTGGGCTTAAGTGGAGCTCCCACAAGACCTTTCCCACCGACACTTACTTTCTCCTTTAGCTTGAGTGTTTGCATTCTTTCACCCGCTTCCTGGTTAGAGTCATACAGACTTTGCTCGGTACACGACGCGCACCCATATTCTTAAATACTGAGAAAATATAAATTGCCCAAGATAAAGATCCTGTTCTTTCTTTGATGTAGCTCAGCTCGGCTAAAGCTTTCTTTAAACCAGCGAGCTTTCAGTGAACGGTAAACAGAGTCACGAACGCCACCCACACAGTGAGCAAGCAGCGATGGGTGGCGTCAAACCAGAGGAGTACCTGTGGCCTCTACGCTACATGTCCTCCGTGTTGACATGTCCATACAGCGACGTTTGTGATTGAGACCGTCTGTAAATGTTATCTGTCAGGGAGAAGGAGGGCGTGGGCATGGACTTATCTGACAGTTCATATCACGAAATAACTACAAGAACATACTTGAGAAGTCTGCACGGAAGATATTCAAATATTGAGGGACGGCCATAGCAAAGTATACAAAAAACAAAACAAAACAAAAACAAAAAAAAACGTTACAATCAATTAAAAATTGAATAGGGGAAAAAATTAAGTGCAACAATTGACAGAAACTTGTACAATTCTGCTGTCTGCGTCCTAAAAGCTCGAGAGCAACAACACAGATAAAGCAAGAAGGAAAGATTAGATAAACTCCAGGCAGCAAAGGCAGATTAAACAAGCTGATCTGCTTGGTTGATAAATGCTCTTGGTGTCGTGTTTACATGATTTTATGTGTGATCCCTGCTGCGCTCATCTGCACTGTTCAACGGTTCAAATGCACATGCTTGCCGTAGTTTGCCGACCAGAATGTCAAAGTTCACTGAGCTTGAAGAACTCCAAGAGATGCTGGGAGGTGAACCCACATCTTGGTGTGAATAAAAAGGAAAACACAAAGTACGCATCTCAAATCCCACAAACTTTTATTATCAGAGAAATCGAGGTAAAGTCATGATTGTCCGGGGTTGCTCGATGGCACTTGGGTAACCACCTCAGAACGACGACGCAAGACGGCAACGCTCATCTTCAGTCCGAGAGATTGCCATGCATTTTTATCCGTGTCAAAGGGCAAAACCATAACTCAGTGTGTGCTCAGTAGGTCCCGAGTGCTGTTTTTCCCCCCTGACTTAATGCATTTATTTATTCAGGCAGTTACATAAACACCCTCACAGGTTGGGTTTAGACAGGCTTCAAACCCGCAGCTATACGGCAGTCGTCACAACACAAATCGCACCCAGGCCATGCCAGGCAAAGGAAACCACTTCTAATGTCCGGTGTTTGTTATTATGAGTCCTTAGGTGCTAAAAATGCCGCTCCACCATGATTTTCCAGTATTCTGAAACAAAGCAACTTTGTCACAGAGGTCTGTTGCATCTCCTAAGCGATTTCACAACATGACAAAACATTCCTGGCTGTTTCATCACAGCTGGATCTGCTCCCTTTCACCACAGTCCCAGTGATGCTTCCACAATTTTCAGTCTACCAGACCAAACTCACACAGCACACCAGTGGCAGTGGTAACGTTCAATATGCTAATAGCAAAAAGCTACAATTTTAAAAAATGAGAGGAACTAGAACTAACATAAAAACAATTTATATAATAAAAAAAACCACTAATAATATATGTGTATATATAAATATAAAAGAAATATGCAGTCACTATAGATTCAAAGACATCTGCTGTGCCATACAAAGCTCTATCAAGCGTGGCTGACCTCCTTTGGAGTAAAAATATTGGAAAAAGGATAACACACTTGTCAGATTCGTGCAGAGGAAACCATCTGTGTTAAGAGGAATCTTAAAAATCACACACTACCAGAACACACCACGTGGTGTCCTGCAAAGATCAACCAAGCGAAACAGTTGTGTTTTTAAGCAAATGCGAGGCAAAAGAAGGAGTGTAATTAAACGTATTTGAAAAGAAAAAGATAAATAAACTCTCGCTCTGGGTGTTCCCCTGTACATTAATAGAACTTATATAATCTTTAAATACAAACCAGTGCGGAGATTATGTAAGGCGTTCCTATTGGTTCTTACGGTGGGCCATACATGTCGACGTCATCGCCAAACAGACACAAGAAAAACAGGGTGCACAAAAATGCCTTGTGGAGAGCTTTAGGCCGTCCTCTGCAGAAATCCTGTCCCCTAAAAACAATTTTACGCGGCGGCACAGTGGTGCAAAATATCTGCATTACATGGCTGATTGCTGGGAGGCAACGGACAAGCCGCAGTACCCAGTCGATTAGGTGGGTTAATGGGACCAAAACAAACCCAGTGCACACGAAAATGAACAGCGGTGGGGAAAAATACAACCAGTGAGTAGAAATATGCTAGAAATATGCGAAACAAGCTGCGCGACATATAAAAGCGGAAGTAAGCGATTCGCGTTCGGCCAATCAGAAACGCGAAAAGGTTAAATACAAAAACAACAAACTGTCAAGCAGTTTTTGTTTTTGTTTCTTTTACGTTGCTTTATAGTTTTGGCGTCTGGGGTGAATAAAAAGGTCTGTCTGCTGCGGCGCTGTTGCGTGCACGTCTCTGCACAAGCACATGGTAAGCATGGCTAACGCTGCAGCCCATCCCATGAACGGACAATGGACCTGGCAGAGCACGCCAACAGGCCCCAGGGCAGCTCTAGAAGACTGTGCACCGACCTATGTGTTCATAAAAAAAGAGCAGTAACCGTGCACTCACCGTCCATTTGAGGAGCGGGGGACCGCGTATCCACTCTAGTCGCCATGGCTCTCTCCAAATTTTCGATGAAAAAAAATCCTGCGCTCCTCCTGTCGAGCAACAAATGCTCCCCAAACCCCCTGCAGAACAAGCGCTTCAGTGCAAAACCTCAAGGCGACGGAAATAGAAACCGTGATACCGTGCTGCAGTCTCAGAAGAATATGCTCAAAAATCTAAAAACAAAATATAAGCGCAGCAACAATAAAGCTATAATGCATCAAAGTTTTTTCTCGGCGTTTACGCCTGGGAAGAGCTAAAAAGAAAAAAATAATGACCGAGGATGAACAATCCAGTCAACTACGCGTGCATGTCACAAAAACAGACAGCGAAACAAATTGTTTTTAACTTTGCAGAGCGATTCGAGTCCAGTCACGTGGGAGGCGAACACGGATGAGGAGTTGTCAATCCAGGGGGTGGGTGCTGTCCGGATCTGACCAATCACAGAGCAGGATAAGCACGTCTGCTGTAATTTAAGATCGCAATAAAATACTAATCTTCAACTTTTATGCTGTTTTTACAATTAACAAACGAACTCGCTTGTAACAAAAGTTAAAAGAAAATTCAAATGAAAGGGAACCCGACACTCCCTATGGAGGAAAATAAGTAAAAAATAAGTAAAAAATGTGTTTATGTGAAAATAAACTATACAAATTTAAACAGTCTGGTTATCTAAACGTATAAATAATCAACACCCGAGAGTATTTTTGTCATGCTAATATTGACCACTAGATGGTACCAAAGACAAGTTATATGGACTCAAGACCTAGTTTTGAAGCAGCAACAGTAAATTACTTAAAATAATTGCTTTGTTCTTCTGTCAGTGTTAGGTAATTTTTGCTTTGTAATTATTTAAGTGTTCCACAGCATTTGCTAGGTAGATATGCCCGTAACAAATGAGTAGGGTCAAGGTCAGTAGCAAAATCATAGTTGTGAATAAAGTACAGACATAAATTTCGTAGCACTCTGTCGTGTTTATTTTTGTCACAAAATCCACAGCTTTGCAGATGTCAGTCAGTGGAAAAAAAACCGATAAATTAGAGGTAAAAACTCAAATGGAATAAAATAATAATTCCACAATCTGAGTGGAAAAAACCTTTTACATCAGAGTGTGCATTAAAAGTCTCTATGCTATACACCAATATTTTAAAAAAATAAAAATGTTTACTTTTATCTTCGAGTATCGTGTGAACAAATAGCAACACTGACCGACTTAGGCCTCAGAATAAGCGACAATGTTTTAACAGCACAACTAACACGGCTGAGAGTGACTCACACATGCGCACAACACGCTGAAGAGCTGCAGGGTTGCACACCGATACCCCCAAAGTACAGCACATTTTAATAGCACTACTGACCTGAACTATACTACAGATAATAACATATAGATTCAGAATATTTTGATTTCTTTTATCTGCAAACAGTCTTGATTAACCTCGTATCTACAGTATGTGATCTTAATTCTTTCTCCTAGTAAACAAGTACCAGTGTCAGGGTTATTGAGACCCCAGTCATTTAGTTTTTAGAATTATAAAATAAAGTCTGTACAAATATAGAGTAAAACTATCATGATAAGAAGTAAACAGTCCTTTGCAGTCAAAATGCGGAGAGGTAACAGTCTAATATCAGACCCCGGCCTTCACGGGCATTGAGGGTAGAGTTTGAACATTCTGGCTGTATTTAGCTGCTGGAAATGTTGGATGGTTTTTGTTTTTTGTTTTTTTTTAAGAAAAATTAAAATCATTTATTTACACGGAGCTAAAATCAGTTGCGCCTCAATGTCAAAATCAGAGTCGGGGTCCATTTGTGCTTTGTGATCAATTAGAATTCAAAGTTTTTTTCCATCTGGACACAGATGCTGGCAGATAAATATTCACGTTTTCTGCAGTGGAACTGGACGTTTTAGTCGAATCGAGCTCCAAAACAGCTTTTACTGGCAAAAATGTTCATTACAGACAACAAGTATGAACAATTCAACATGGCAGGGATCTGAATACACATTTCAGATTAAAATGCTTAACCAAAATTTGAATGGTACTCCCGTCTTGTCCAAAACTGCACACCTGAGTGTACAAAAAGATATAATAAATCCATTCACGTAGCCTATTCGTGTTTCTATTTTAAATTAATCTGAGTAAACACAATCTAGAACATCAGAAAAGCCTTGACAACAGTGGAGTATCTGATGGTTTTTCAGAAACACAGACGTTTAACTCTGCAGCGCACAAGAGGCCCAAACCGAGGCCGAGGACCAGAAGATCTGAGGACACACTTGATAGAAACCTTAAGTCGAAAGCGTTAAAAAAGCCGTCTTATATACAGTACAATCAAGGGCCTCTGCATGGAACAGCTCGTCATCATAAAGAGGTAAATGCAAGTTTTTTTTCACAACAGTTAATATTCTAGCAACCAGCATTAACTAGAGTGTGAAAACTATTGCTAAATACAATTTTTGCAAGTTACACATATGTATAATGCAATGTATACTTTACAAAGAGGCCGCAAAGTACTGCTAGAAAAGGTTAGCCTGTTAGATGTACGACTATACACCCTTCAAATGCACACACACACACCCCACACGCACACACCTGCACAGCTATCTTTGTTGGCCTTCACGCTGACTCTAACCCTACTTTACCTCACCTTCAGTCCTAGTCCTGTATTATAAGGTTTCAGGGCCTCAAATTCTGGCACCATAATAATGGTCACAGCCATGTGTGGCAAAACAAACACCAACACACACGGGGCAGCAGTACCAAATCCTGAACAGAATGCCCATTTTAATAAACACAGACCTTAATAAGCAAAAGATCTTCATATTGAAGTAATCAGTCGGGCTTCACCAAGGATCTGCTGTCCGTTGGACACACCCATGAGTCACTGCAAAAACCAGAGATGATTAGAGGATAACACCAGAACCATAACGTCCCAAACACATCTGGGGTGTCCAGTTCAAACGCATGATTTGTCTGCAGCACTTAAAGCTGCACCGAGACTTCTGTCGACACAACTGCGGGTTTTTTTTTTTTGTTTTTTTGTTGTTGTTTTTTTTTTGCCTCCAAACCTTTGACAACTGGCCAAGGACACAAAGACGAGGCCTCCAGTCAATGTACCGCAGAGATGTTCCATCTAGAAACAGCAACAAGAACACGGATGTGTGCAAGTGTGAGTGGGCGCGCAAAACCAAAATATCCTGAAAATCTCAGTGGCTGCACGATTTGCTGCGATACCAAAAAAAGGAGTACTGTGACTTTAACCCCTCACTACCTACATAAATCCTATTTATTTCCAACAGGTCTCCTTAAAACCAAGAATTTTCTGCAGTCTTCGTGTTCTTAAAAAAATCTTTTGTTACATTTTACAGTCGACAGCAGTAGTCTGGCTTCTGCCATTATAAAATCCGAGTCAGGCTGTCTACGGGTAAAACAGGAGCGCGTTTAAATGTGTTAAAGTCCAACAGTCAGTCAGTGGAACAGTATAATCATATAACAGTCTGAAACAAACCACTGTAAAGCTATTCCACCTATAATCAATGTTTGTGCCCCTTGTCATTAAGGGAGCAACATAAGACACAAAGTAGAACACACACACACTTTCGGAAGCAGTCCTAATGGCTGCCTTCTTGTTACATTCCCCCTCCGCTCGTTAGAATTCGCCTGACAATGATAAAAGCTGTTCGGTCATCAGAGATCTCTTTAGAGCGTAAAGAAAATCCAGACACAGTCGGTCGGAGCTGCTCTTTTGAAATACAGATTATGCTCCCAATGTTAGCATACTGTATATCATTTGTATTATGGAGCATTTTAGGTTGCAGAAATATATAACTACATACCGTACGTACCGTCAGTCATCTCCAATCTTTGCAGATTCATGACCATGATTTCACCTGCAACTATGATAAGATGCTATTGTAGCAATGTTGTTTTAAATGGCGAGAAGATAAATGAAAAATGGCGGAAGAATACCACAGCATAACTGGTAAAATCGGCCTGGATTAGCTTCCTGACAGACTGAGAAATTGTCATCACCTCAGATAGAAAGTGTGCCTTGACCTGAACCAATAAATAAACTACAAAAATGGACTTTCAGGTGGCAGAAAAATAAAAAGGGGTCCCTCTGCTTCCTGCCAAGACTTTTCTTCGGCGACTCTGATTTTCACCTACTGGTCTTGAACTGTGAGGAGCATAAACACTTCTCCCACTGAACCCTTAGGAGGACTCCACGCTCATGACGGCCTTGCCCGTTTTCTGGATGAAGCGCTGCTCCCTGCTGTCGTCCACGTGAGGAGGCCGAGCATCTCGGCGGGAAACGTCTGTGCTGTCGGGCAGATGACCCTTCTGCAGTCTCTCCTCCTCCGATCTCCTCACATGACAGCGGCAGACCTCAATGCCCGAGTCGCCTGTTAGCCGCCGATGTCGGAAATGATCTTCCTCGTCCTCTTCATCTTCCTCTTCGTCTTCTTCTTTGTCCCGTTTTTGTCCGTCTTTGTTTGTGCACTGCTTGAAAACGGCCACATGTGCAGAGAAGAGAGCCGGTTTGGCGTTCGAAGGAGGGCGTCCCGCAGTGGGAGGTGGTGGCCCCTCTTCCTTCTCTTCCATGATGGTCGCGGCTCCCAGCGGGTCCGACAGGAGCGGGAGGGCTTGACCGGGAGGAAGGGACGAAAGAAGCATGAGGGGAGAAAGCGGAAGGCGAGAAAGGTGCGAGGGTCGAGACTGCAAAGGAAGGGAGAGAGGTGGTGCTACAGACGGCGCCCCCTGGCGGCCACCAGACGACCGTCTTCGTGAGGGAATGACGTCTGGCGCGAGCGTGGGTATCACATCAGGGGGAACCTGCGATGGAGGAGAGTTGGCCCTCAACGCCGACATGGCAGAGCACTGGCCAGCCACCTCGCTGGGCGTAGAGACGCGGCTGCTGCCGTACGTCTCGTCCGTCACCTGCACAGAGAAGGAGGTGCTGGAGGGGGAGGTGAGGGAGCAGGAGTCGCAGGAGCAGCTGGTGTAGTTGTCGGAGCTCTGGGAGGAGGTCAGGCCACTGGGGCCGGGGACAAGGTAAGGAGGGCAGGGGTGGTGGTGGTGGTGGTGCTGGTGGTGATGGGGGTAGGAGGAGCTGGGACCCCCCATGGAGCCCCCCTGCAGCGCAAAGACAGAGCTGTACGGAGGGGGGGGTGTGGTGGGCTGCGCCGCCACTTCCTCATAGGAAGGCAACTTGAAGGAAGCCAGAAAACCTGTGAGGACCAGATCTGTCATCAATAAATCAATAAATATCAGTTATTAATAACCTGTCTGCTCTGTTTTCTACAGCAATCACTTTTTCATGATTTGAAAATGTGTAGATACATTTCTTTAATATAACATCCACCACTTTTTTCCTAACCAGAAATATTTGGCTAGAGTTTTAAGGATTTTAATGTAAATATTAAGGATTATACTGTAAGGATTATACTGAAAATATGTTGTAAATATGTTAATAGTGACGATGCTGCTGGGACAAGTCAATTTCCCATGTCTGGGATCAAAAAAGTACTTCTATTCTATTATTCTATTCTATTCTAAAAATACTACAAGTCTGCAAAACGGAACAATCTAAATGAACCTACTGAGGTCCAGCGTTGAGGACGGATAGTTGCAGGCCCCGTTGTAGGCGATCAGGTTGATCTCTCTCTGCCGCTGCTGCTGCTGGATCCGCAGCTTGGCCCGGCGGTGGCGATAAGCGCAGAAACAGCTGAAGAGGATCAGCACGGTCCACAGCAGCCAGAACCCTGGGAAATGATAAGCAGGAAATTAAATTCCGGCATTCTCTTTTTCTGGCTCATCTTGTGTGAAATTTACATTTCAATTTCATTTCCTCTCCTGAGCTCAGAAACAAACGTGCTCAGATGAGAAGAAGCGGACGAACCTGTGGAATCCAGTCTGAAACCCATTTGACTGACCATAAATCTTGTCTCTCTTCTGTCAGATTCGTGGACAAGATAAAACAGTCTTCTATCATGTATTTAAAATGGGAAAATCTGGCGCGCGCTAACTCTGTGCAGAGGAGATGCCCCATTTACGTGACTCACACCAAAGCTCGTAATAGTAGGTACAGCAGCCGGTCTCTCCGCAGCAGTGACCTGTTTCACACAGGTAACCTGGGTTGTTGTTAACTCCAGGACAGTACTTGGGACTGACAACAGGTCTGCCGGCAGTACCCCCATGATGCTTCACCACCTAGTGGACAAAACGCAGCATTACAAGCCCCATATGGGGAAACAATAATAAGTAATAGATGTAGATTTCTGGAGTGGAGGAGACACTAACAAGACAAGACTGGATGAAAATAACAGGAAGCTTGAGTTATGTCGTTATGTATGTACTAAATTCGAATTACTGCTATTATCTGCTTATTCACAGATGGAAAAGTTATCACGTAAGAAGGACAACAGCAGGGAGAGAAAAGGAAAGGGAAAAGGAGAAAAGAATGAGAAATGGAAAAGGGTGAGACTTGCTGATGTTGAGAGAAAAAAATGGAATAAGGAGAGAAAACATCACCTGGAGGGGAGACAAACTGAAATATCTGCAGGAAAAAAAGTTTGGAGAGCTGTTGGAAAAAGAAGGACACAGCTCTGACAGAAAAATCAAGGAGATGGAGGCCAGGAATAACACTGGCCGAAAAGGATAAAAAATACAATCAAGCAGCTGCAGGAAGGAAAACAGCTGGCCGAGAAATATCAAAGACGGGAAGAAAAATGAAGGGAAAGAAAAACAGCACACCGGACTGAAGCAATAACAGATGGTAAATAAGAAATGTCAAAGAAAGACAGGAGCTGGGGGAGAGGTGAAAAGCCAGAGCCTGTGATTGAAGTCATGGTCCAAAAATATTGCACCTTATTAACTGTGCGCAGATCAGTTTCTGGAGAGCTGGCCACCTGTAGTGAGAAAAATAAACAGATAATTCAGAGAACAGGCAAGAATCTACCCTTTATTTTAAACCGACGGAAGATTTTTGCATATTTTTGTATCTCGATATGGCGTGGGTAGTCTTTCTTTAAAATGCTGCATGATTAATTAAGTCTTGACTTATGCCGTGGCTGGCAGTCTTTCAATCTATGTGACATTTAAACTTTACTAGAAAAATGTAAAAAAAAAAAAAAAAAAAATGAAAGCTTCAAGGCTGGGTGAAATGTGTTCATTTTTGTGGCTGAGGGTTTCTCACCGTGGCAGCTTCAGTGTCTTCCAGGCCCTGCAGAGACATGGTCATCTGTCAGGAGAAAGAGAGACGGGATGATGATCAGACGCAGCAAAGATTTCAAGACATTTCAACACGCATCTTCTGACACATCAATCAAGCACTGCCATGTCAAAGGCCCGTCTTCCAGTCTGCACACGCGGCTCCTCAAGGAGGCGGCAAGGTCAGTGACAAACAACCCCCCCCCACACACACACACACACACACACACACATACACTCTTCCCACCTGATATTTAACATAAACCCATCTCTGCCTCATTATTCCCAATGGAAAATAGCACTATTGTATATACTGTAGAAGCGAATGCTGCTATCCCACGAAAACATTGTCCGCTTTGCTCCCTGCTCTTTAAATGTCATGCGGGTCCACAGTGAGCAGCAGGGAGGAATGCCATGTGTGCAGCTGTGGGGATGGAGGGTGACTCCAACGGTGGGGACACAAGGGGTTTGTAGCCTTGCAGCAGCCTCAGGCCTCCAGCAGTCCAAACGTTGGGCTGAGCACAGGGAACAAAGCTGGCACTGCGAGTGCAGTGTGTCCGAGCACATTAAATACCACACACACCTGGTTCAGAGGCTGGAAACAGGAGAGGGAGCCGCAATACAACAGGTGGAAAACTCTCTCTCTCTCTCTCACACTCACACACACACCCAAATGGACACACAAACAGACACACACACTGAGGCTTATTTATACATAAATGCTACTGTTACTGTTGCAATAAAGTTAACGCAGAATATCTATTGGACATATCACAGAAATGACGTGCCTAATTACTAAATATTTGATATTTCTGTAACTATAGTTTCCTCCTCCTCGGTGGCTGAAATGCTGCTGCATGTTTTAACGGAAGCCCAGAAAACACTGGATCATCAATATATGTTGATATTTCTCATCACGCTGGCAGCATAATAACAATTACTACATTTAAGACAGCAGTGCTAATCTCCAATTACACCTTCAGTCTCATTCGTCCTTGGGTTGAGGAGATCGCTACATTCTCACCAAGAGGTGCCAGCGAATCTGACACACTGGACCTATAAACTATAACTATATAGCTATAATTAGTCATTTAAATTATAATTATACTTATAAAGCTGACAAACCCATGATTGAACACAGTTATACCGCCATGCTCTGAAGCCACCTGTCACCCTTCAGGGATTCAAAAATAAACTTCTGCAAAGATAAAGTAAGTCGAGACAGGAAACACTGAGGTATTGCCGATGTGGAACTGAGTTCTCCTCGCAAGCCCACTGAACTGATTCTTCACACTTCCCACCACACCGCAGGCCGACCACAAATGGTTTCCACCAGCGGGGTCCTGGCGCACATCTGCAGCGGGCCAGCACTCGCGTGACACTGCTGCAGCCTGGATGCGGAGCCATCTCGTCAAAAGGCCAAGCAGAGGCTGCCTTTGGTGCTGAGTCGGCAGTGTCCCGAATCAGCATCTGCATCCACCAGATTTGGGATAATGGGATAATGACCTGACAGCACTGTTATGATATCCATGAGCTAAATCCACAGGGCCTCTCCTCAGATTGGATCTCCTTATGAAGCTGAAATTGAATCGCAGTGTCAGGAACACAGATCAACAAGTCCCAAACTGATGAGACCAATAACCTTGTAAACAGCAACGTAATAAGATTTCCGGGAAAGTTGCTGGTACATACGTAGTAAACATCTCAGTCTCCGCTACTCTGAATTGTGACTGGATAAAAATGAAAATGTAAAAAAATAAAATAAAATAAAACAAAAAAAACAAACAAAAAAAAAAATACATATATATATATATGATTTGATCATTTGCCCTGAGCGCTGCACCAAAGCCTCCACAAACACATGTCTGACGACATTTGTTGCAGTGGTGCAAAAAAAAAAAAAAAAAAAAAAAAACAATCTGCTGGAATATGAATCATATAAAAGAATGGAGTGAAGGTTATATCGCTGCAGAGACAACTCGTTGTCAACAACAACAACAACATCAACACAAAGCGTGTTGCCGTGCTGCAGCATGACCGTATGAAAGGAAAACTGCGTTACCTCCTCCGCCTTCAGCCCGAGGCAGAACGTCAACGTTTTCTCTGGATCCATGGCGAAAACGGCCTACCAAGCTACACAGAGAAACTCGTTTGCGCTGTTATTCTACTAAGCCCCCATCACGGCCGCCCCGCTCCACAGACACGGTGTCATCCCCATCCGCCATTGTCCGGACGGACAGACTGATGCCCCTCCCAGTCTCCACCGCACACACCGGGGAGCACATGATTTTACAGACAGGAGGACCGTGGCATAACCGCAGCGACGACCAACCCCCCAGGTCCCCACTGGTTGTTTAGTTTTGGTGTGCTGGCGAGCTTTCACTCTTTGTTTTAACAGCCAGGGTCGAAACTGCGAATGATGTCATCGCTCCAGTTCTAGGCCTTTGATTGGCCGGAGCTCCCAGCAACAGCTGGACTGATGCTTTTCACAGCTGGACTTCAGAAACACGCACCACCGCGTTATCACCAAACCTAAGCATGGAACACTTTTGTTTATCTGCGTAAATATAACCGCGTGCGAGATTGAATTCTTGATTTTCTCTCATGGCTGAAAGTGCTCAAACAGCTGAATTCGTCTTTTCCAGATTCTGCAAAAGAGTCACCAACAAGTAGCCAAAAAGTTTATCATAAGGCAGAAAGACACAAGTCTTCTTGGAAATAAAAGATTTCGACGGTCAGAGGTCAGTTCCAAGAAGCGTGTTTTTATATCTCATGACTTCATATACCACCAGATAAATGTTTTATTGGTAGTCACAGGATGAACATTTGCAATTTAAAATTCAGAGCAGTGATTTTAACTAAATTAATGTATCCATCATTTTAAAAAATAAATTAATGTATCCATAATTTCAGAACATCAGTAGAAATATAGATTCAAATCTGCAGAATTCCTTTTTGAATGACAAAATGCAAGAAAAACCACACTGAAAGAAGTCGATGGAATAGCAACATACGACTGGTCCGAGGAGAAACTGCAGAAATGGTCACTAGGGGGCGACAGACCATCATTTTTTGCATCGACTGACGAAAAACCAAAAAGTCAATTCCTCTATCAGACTGACAAGCGGCAAAAGTGCTGTGACTGTTTCTGTGGAAGGGAACAAAAGCCTAATATTATCTCACAGAGTGCTTCACTGCATTCCTCACACACGTGGTCTGGACGGTGTAATGTCTGGTACTGACTCATCAGTCTTGTCAGTGCATTTCAATCCACAAAATCACCTGGACTAAAAACACACAGGGTGTGTCAAACCTATGGGCCTTGTGTCAGAACAACAGTTGTTAGCTGGTAACTACAACATGTTTTCTGTGGTTTCAATCTTATCAAGGTTGTCAGTGGACACAAACATGTTACAACAGTGTTACAAACCACCTGGAGAAAAGCAAAGCAATGCAGTCTGGGTTTTAGTGCTTGAAGTCTTAATTTGTGAAAGAGTGGAATGATCCCTGCCACACCCTGGCACCCTGAAAATGCTTGTAAGCATTACAGAGAAGATGCGGTCAGTTTCTTTTTCACTCACATATCAGTAAAAAAAAAAACCCCAAAAACACTTCCTCTGCATGACCTGTCTTTATGCACTTAAAGCAAGCCCACATACATATAAGCATAATCAATTATTAATGGAATTAATGGAATTATTAATGGAAATTATGACAGAATGCTGTTTTTGAGTTCTTTTTAGAGTGTTTTTATCTGGGAACTGACCGGATGAAGAAAATATTGACAAAAGACTTATTTGTCCATCTTAACGTGATTTTATACTGCTGCAATGTTTAATTCTCAAAACTTTTAACTGAGTATTTCACTGCAGAGGCTGAGAGAAATGTGCATTTGCAGCTTTCGCACATGAAGAGGTGCGTTTAAAAAAAGTAAAATTCAATTCTTAAAAAATGTCACTGCTGAAAGAAGACTTGGAGCAGCTGTGGCATCTTTAATAGCGAACACATGGACGCAGTGTGACAGCATGAGGGATGATAAAACTCAAGTTGTTTTCGGAGAGATTAGATGAGCCCTTGGCGCTCATTCAAGCCGAAGAGCGTGACATGCATTTGTCAGACATATAGCACCTATAAGAGAGCAAAGAATGCTCCCTGGGCCGCACCGAGGCCGGGGCCTTTTTAAAACCCTTCTGTCAAAATCGTTGTCATGTGTTTCAGTTGCTTCAGTGATGTCACTTTGGTAAGTTGACAGAACAAACAAACAAACAAAAAAAATTTCCCTGCTTCCCCCTTGCAGCAGACGGTTCACGAACCAACCAAAAGAAGCTTCATGAACTGCCAGTGATGGGAAATGAAAACGAGCATGCTGCTGCAAAAACAACACACATCTTCCTGCATTTACCACACGTTCAAAGTCACATCCTGTGCCTCTTGGACATGTGACATTTACAAAATGCCACTGTAAATGACAGCATGGTGCACGGCGGGTCCCAGAAGGAGAGATGAATCCCAAACACTTAGATTATTGCCAGCTATTCTCCCACAGTGCATCTGCATGTTAAATTACAGCCACTTATCTTTGTCCTCTGATGGGTCTTCCTTAATGTGCACATCGTATTATTATAATTTTTTTTCCCAGACATGCCCTCTTCATGTTGCTTCACGGCTGTTTATTAACTCCCGCCATGCAGTGCAACATGCAAAGCCACAAGTTCAAACCAGAGTAGAGCTGTAAAGTGTTTTAGCAGCAGAAAAGCAGATATTATTCTCATACTACATGAGATAATTTATATAGGATGGTTAGGATATGATGAATAATTTATATATGGATTGATCTTATTTTGAAGACTACCATTGATGATGTAGGATGGTTTTTAACAGCACATAAATAAAAAAAAACTTTAGCATTCTCAAAAACAAAGAAATGAAGGAAAATCTCAAAATAATACTTTAAAACCAAGTTGCCAGGGCGCTTCTGCGCTTTTCCCAACTGCAACCGACAATCACAGAGCTCGTCAAGACTTGCCACTTCAGTCAAGCGCCTGCCAATCATACCTGACGACCCAGGGCTCCCGTACACACTCCCCGGCTGATCGTGCACCAGCTGTCACTGGTTGACACACACAGCGAGTCAGTGGTGTCTTTGTTTGAAGCGTGACAGCGGTGTATTATCATCAGCGCTGTAAATCAGCTGCCCCGGCGCTCATATACTACAGCTGTCAAGCAGAACTCCAAGGAGATAGATAAACGAAACGATGCCTGTGATGTTTGTCATGGGACCACAGGACTAATCTGGCCGCAAACATTTGACGTGACATGGCGTGGCCCTGCTCAAACAGCATGCAAACCAGACAAAGACAACAATACGTGATATGTCACAATAGAGGCACGGCAGGCCTTTACGGCTCCGACGATGTTGTTTTCCCGCTTGGTGATCCACCCTCATGTGAGCAGACATCATCCGATACTCAGTGGGAACCATATTTTGTGCTGACGTGGACCCTGTCGGCCTCGTGGTATTTGCTTCCATGGCGACGTGACAGTTGTAGTGTGAGTCACCACGCTCTTGCTTGAAGAAGTGTGTCCACAATCGTGAGCTGGCATTAATCTGCTGTCTGGGCACAAACACTCGCGACAGCACCGGCAAAAGGCAGCGTTTTGTCGTTTTCATCCACCGAATTCCTGCGGTTTGATCAAAGGCAAATCTAAGCTAACGCTCCAAAAGAGTTGAAACAGAAGAGTGCACGTGACCGGTGGTGCTGTACGGCACCCCTGCTCTCCTGTTCCACTCTTTGACAGCGGATTAAACTGACTGACTCTCAGCAGGCACAGGCACACACGTGCACGCACAGAGGCCACACAACAGTGTTCTTGACAAGTCGTAGCATGTCAAACATAGTAAAGATGATGAGGGTAGTAAAGACCTTAACACAGACACACACAAACACAATGTGTTAATAAGGCATGATCACAAGCTGTTTGGTCACAACCGTATCATACAAAGAGGCTGGCAGCAGGCTACCTCATGCTGCTGCTTGAGATGCTACATTTGCAGTCTTAAATCACATCATAACAAAATGGTGCCTACTGTAATCCAAAGATTTAAGTAATGATATGTTTGGTTTACTTTCACTTTAATACATGGACTTATTACTGAACCTTATGGATCCTTGAGGATCCTTCTGTCATTTTTTCTCATCGCCTACACAGACGTCGGACATTTCAGGAGATATTATAACCAACAACCAACAATGCCAAAGTGTCTGCACGTCCATAAAATAACCTCTGTGACTTCCAACAGCAATAAATTAAGATGAAATGGTCCCTTGTGCCGCTTTTGGACACCACCCCATCGCTTTATTTCGGTCACACTCGCTCGTGCGCACACCAACAATGGTGTTTACCCTGCTGAGCGCCAAAAAAAAAAAGAGAAAAAGGAAAAAAAGACAAAGCTAAGAAATCTAGAATCAGGATTGTATTTAAAGCTAATGTACCTTATGAATATGCTACATGCCAAGTGTGGACTCCTCCGCATAAACTTTTTTTGTGCTGTTTTGTGTCATTGATGACATAAAACTGTTGTCTGGGAAAAAAAAAAAGAAAAAAAAAGAACAGCAGAGAAGCACGAACAGAAAACATCAGCAAGTGCAGCCGACTGAGTTGCACCACAGGCAGCTGCAAACCATTCAGCAGAGAAAGCTCAGCAACAAAAACGAAAAACAAAAAAAAAAGCAAGCACACGTGTGTAACACGTCTGTGTCCTCAGACTCAGAGTTCATTCTGCTTCAGCTCGTCTCAAACTGATGCAGGTTTTGCAATGTGGTGTAATATGGCAGCCATCAAACAGGAGTGACTGATAGCGAAATATGCCAACAGACTTTTCTGTGTCACGGACCTCTAAGTGACACAAGACGAAACATGCAACCGCTGTGTTATTTTTCTCCCAATCTGAGTTGCGGTGAAGTACTTCACATCCCCCTTTCTCCCGTTGCTGAACATTTTAATCCAGTGAATTGTGAGCTGGCCTCCATCCACATGGACTCTCAGTTTTTCCTTTCTCTCCTCCTCTCTTGCTGCTCTCTGCTTCCTTTTTTTTCTCGAGTCCTGAGACACAGTGACCCACTTCGAGTTCCTTCCTCTCGATTTTTGTTTTTGCACCGTTTTTTTTCTTGTTTTTTTCCGTCTTATGGCAGAGCTCCCACCACCCCCTCCTTTCTCCTCATCTATGCTCTGTCTCTCCATGCGTGACCCGAGGAGTCGCCTTGTTTGCGAGACGGAGCGGATAGGGATCTTTGCCATGAGTCATTACCAGGGGGACCCCTGGCACTTGGGTGTACCCCTTCTCTGCATGCAAGGAATGTCAGCTAGCCGCAGCCCGGTTTTAATGAAAAGGATCACTCATTCACATGCAGACAGCGCGGCTTAATGAAAGTTTGACGGGCGGCTAGGCGTTGACAAAGGGGTCAATTTTTCTTTAATTAAAAAAAAAAATGAGGATTTCCAAGTTTTACAATCCAGAAAACCACAGAATCAATGACCAGGAGGTTTTTATGAGCTGTTTTTCCTCCCATTTTTTCCATGTTAGGTGTGCACAGCTGCACCCTGGGCTGTGGAAACACTCTGACACACTCTGTCATTAAAATGTATGCACACTATACCTGCAGCTTTCTCTCTGTCTCTCTTTCTTTCCCCTCTACTCTTTCACCCCTCTTGACTCCGGCCTCTCCTCCCTCTTGTTTTTCTCTCCCGTTCCCTCTACCTTCCCCCCATGGCTGAGTCTGGCAGGGCCACGGGTTCAAAGACGCGCAGGCTCCAGAATGTAGGTCAACCATCGGTGCTGAGTTACCGATTAGAAACAGCTGTGTGCGTTTGCGGGCCGCTCGACCTCCGTGTGGCGATGCAGGCAGGCGTTTCAGAGCCGTGCACACAGGCGGCACGGTTCCCCCACTCGGGTGCTTCTCTTGCTTTCTTCCCTCAGCAGACAGGCTGAATAATGGGGTTGCATGCGTATCCCGGTTCTGTGAAACGAATACAAACAAATCAAGCGCTCATAATCGCCCAGTGTAATGATGTCTATGCACGCAGACAAATAAACGTGTTTTATTTTGGTTCCCATAACGGCACCCCTGGAGGTTCGCTGCCCTCCTTTTTCTCAGGGCTGCCATATTTGTGGTCCTGCCTATTGTTTTCATGAAAATTGCTCAGCTGCAGAATGTGTTTCCCCTCTGCTCTGGACAATAGCTGATGTGTAATGTGGATTATCCAGAAAATCCCAAGAGTATCTGAGCTGTGGTGATCCTGGAGGCTTGCATGTCTGAAATCAACCTTGACCCCGTTACCACCAGGGGTGGGTGTATATACATGTATATGCACATAACACCTGGAGTACTGGCCAATGGGAACATCGCCTGTCAGGGCCTTTAACATGCACAATGAAAAAGGAAGATGGCTTATTTTTTGTGGAGCGGAGCCACGCGTACCAATCCACACTTCCAGTGTCACGCAGAGAGACCTCCACCCAAAGGCTGGAGAAAACACAGCAGTGAGGCTGCAGAGGGATGGAAGAGAAGAACAGGAAGAGAGCTGCGATGGCTTTTTACAGTCCCAGACCTTTTAATGGCCCACTCAACACTGCCAGCTCAGCACCGGATATGAGCCAAGCCCTGCACCTCGCAGCTGCTGTAGCCCCAAAAGCCAAACGCACAATATAGTGCACGCCCATACACACATCCACAAATAGCACAATCACAAAACAAGCGTTTGTGTGAGCAAATAGAGATAAACAAAGGCTCGGATGCATTCGTTGGCAAAAAAAAAAAAAAAAAAAAAAAAAAGGTTGAATGACCCTGTTAGATGGTGTTAATTACAGTGTCGCGTTTCCGCTGACATTTGTCCCCTCCAC
Source organism: Pao palembangensis (assembly GCA_015343265.1). Classification (NCBI taxonomy): domain Eukaryota; kingdom Metazoa; phylum Chordata; class Actinopteri; order Tetraodontiformes; family Tetraodontidae; genus Pao; species Pao palembangensis. The sequence goes on along the minus strand of CM027089.1, from coordinate 5,178,167 downwards.
ACCCTTTTACCACTTGTGAGCTGGCTGATGAAGAGCTTAAGCCCGACATTCAAGCAATGCAGGTATTTCGGGACACACACACACACACACACACACACACACACAACCAATTATTGGTGAGGAACATCCACACCCCCCATGCATGGATGAAGTTAAACGTGGCTGCTTATTCTGTCTATAATTTCAGCATTTCTACATTTGTGTGGTCTTTATGAGCTCTGTTACGCTGCCATCTTCTTGTTTTTCTACTCTAACCGCCTAGTAAAGGAAGTGTGAATAAAAGAATCTCAGAATCTGACATTGCTCTCATTGTTAATGGTGGGGCCGAGGCCCACAGAGACACGTTGTCTCACTTTAACTGAATATTTGGATCGGCAAAGCAAAGAAATCACAAAATTTGGACCCAAACGGGACCCTAGGCCTTGTAAATCCAGACGTCCTGGCAAGGATGCAGAACCTCTGGAGCAGTTCAATATCTACTATTTTTCCACCAGGGAGCGTTTTCATTTTTGCGACATTCCACCACACTCACGAGAGAATCCCGTTTATTTGTGGGTGGTCTGTCACCATCCATCACTACTGCCCACCCACTGGAGAATATAGGCCTTGTTTGCACATTTATAGAGAGGATGTTTGTTGTTGAAGACCTGTTGTTTGACTGTAGGAATTAGCTTGGAGTGGGCAGTTGCCATGGACACGGTTGTGGTTGTTTTCTGAGGACCCTTTGGACTTCCACGTGTTTAAGTGTTTGCTTTGAGTGATGTGTTTTGTTTTATTGTTTGCTTTTGAATGAACTTGTATTTGGTTTCTTCTAATAAACCTTAATAATTTTGCAACTTTTAACTGAGGCCACAGTTACAAGATACAATGGATCTTTTATTATTGGAATCTTGACTAAGCTAACTGCAGTGCTATGGCGGACATATCATGCGACGCAAACGTGGGAAACGTTCAGCGCCGTCGCAGTCATGTGACATTTTGAGCGTGAGAGCAGAGGGAGCAAATAACAGTCATTTCTAGCCGCGCCAGCAGGACAGAGGAACTGACGAACGCAGGAACTTGGGGAGAATCCAAACGTGTACTGCCGGACAGAGAAATGAAAAAAAAAAAAAACGCAACAACATAGATTACTACTTTTCAGCTGTCAGCCCCTGCCAGCAGAACCACAGCAGAGAAGCTGGAGAGCACACACAACCAGAGGAGTAGAAGGTGGGGGTGTTCGGGCTATCTTCATGCACTTTAATTAACTGACGTTGGGATTTAAAGACGTCATATCAGCTACGCGCCAAAGACACTGATGAATCTGTATGTTTTTACAGTGTCTGCAATAAACTCCTCACACCTGCTAATATAATCTAACTTTACGTGGGGAGAAAATACACGCTAGCCACAAAAAGGTGCAATATTTTGTCAAAGAAAAGAAAAATATGAGCCAGCAGACAGAGATTTGAAGCTTGGCAACATCAAAGCTGCAAAGATGGGTTAGAGATGAGTCTCAGAGGTACAGAAGTTTCACAATGTGACGCAAACTGCTAAAGCACGAGAGCGCCCTGCCTTTGATGGATCATAATGACGGCGTGCGGAAGAAGGCGCCCAAACCTGAATGTTAAATTTTTGTCCAACAATAAAAGAAAGATAAAAGACAAGAGATCAAAAGTAGATCGATGTACAATGGAGAAAGTCCACAGTTTGATTCGCACAATGTTGTTGTATCAGAATTTTAATGAAGTGTTGCGAGGCACGCTGGCAGACATTGCATCATGCGTATGCTTGTTTGTGTTGGGTTGCGTGCGGCGAGAACGCGCACCCCACCTCTTACGTTTAGGGAAAATTTCCAGTCAGTTAATGCCTCGCTAGTTCTACAGAACAGCACATCACCAGCCATGACACACAGGATGCAGATGAACTGCACAATGACAGGGTGCTATCGTCGGTGACTAAGTCTGCGCGCATCTTCCACTGCTACGCAACCTCATGCTTCCTTGCGTCATGCTAAAGCTGGGTGGAAAACCTGATCGTGGACTTAAATCACACAAGCATGGACAAGTTAGGTGCACTCAGGCTAATACGCTGTGTGTGACCTTTGCTGAATCCAGAGAAAGTTGGAGTTCAGATTCTTGGAACAGGCCTTCGGCCTATCAGCTCACGGTTTTAGCAACAGTTTCAATGCAGACCAGACTTGCGCACGTAAATAGTATTTCTCTCTTGTATACAATAGATACAATATTTTCTAATAGACTTTTATCCCCTCCATGTTACGTGACAGCAGCAAGGCCTTAACAAATCTAATCCAAATTACATGCGGGATCAAAACGGTTTAAAGGGTTTATGCTGAATGACCTTTGACCTCAAAGACATACATGCGCGGCAGCAGGCAGGGGACGCTTGCAAATGGGAGGAAGGTAGTGGGTAAACAACCAGAGCTGGAAAAAAAAAATGGTTGGCGACCTCCACATCTCAGCAGTTTGGTAGCTCCATTATCACACATGAATTTCTGCGACTGACACCTGAGCCCACCGCACCAGAGCTGCAATTTTCCTCCAGCGCGTTAATAAGATGGGGAAACACCTCGGGAAAAGGGTGCACGATTCTGAGATTCAGCCAAGGCGAGATGAGAAACGTTTAATTTGGATACACTCACAGTTAGCGTTTTAAAAATCCCTCAAATTCTCTCCTGGGACAAACTCAGTCGTCAGAGAAACACAAACACTGTCAATGCATTATCTGTCGGTGATGGTTTTTACAGGTCAGAAGCTCAAGCGCTGGTGAAACTGAGGAGTCCTGCCTAGAAAAAGGAACAACCCTGCTGTCACAAACCCAGCTGGAATGACACTTTGATGGGGGATTATCGCTTTCAGCCGCTTGTGCTCAGGAAGCCTAATGTACCCGATCTTCTCTTCCTCATTCATGCCTTTAAATGGAAATTTCACAAAGGTGGAGAATGAAACCTAATATCTTCATTTCTTTTTGTTTACTTCCTTTTTTGGTAAATGAGTATTCCTTTAGTCTGAAGTGGAAACTAAATCCGATTTTCAAATATGACCTGCAACAGATCTGATAGATGCACAGAAACATCTACACACATCTACAGCATTAGCAAACAGAGAGAATAAATAAAAATAGAGTAAAGATTGTAGTTATATTACGTGGTGTGCACAGTGCTCTGATATAGTCATCTGTGATTTAAAGCACAACATTAGCCGGCTGCTTTGAAACGTTTGGCTGAAATGGAGCGAAAACTAGAGGAAAACAAGGAAAAGGGGAGCGCTAGTCACTGGGCTAAGAGGCCCAAGGCAGTGAGCAGTGCAAGGCCTGAGCCACTATGATCAGAGAGCATGCAGATGATAAGACTATAAATAGAAGCTTGCAGTGGGAGGGACAAAGGCTCTGACTGAAAAGCATGGTTACATATATGTATATATGTTTTTAACAACAATTCATTGCTTTTGAAAGCAGTCAGTTGGCTAGTGAAGCTTTGCTTTTTACTGTTATTTTGAGAGTCATACGTGTAATTAAAGGGATTTTTTTTTTTATGAATGTCTGACTTTATTTAGCCAGTACCCATAATCAAATAACAACATAGGCAATACAAAATTCTTAATTAGGAGGAGGCAGTTGTGACAGCTGACAGTTGGCATTTTTCTGATTGTGAGATTTTATTAAATCTTCAGGAAATGTTGATAATGGGCCAAGGAACAAATGATCATATATATAACGAGAGTTTCACAATAACGCAACGCGGGATGATGAATGGCTGCCTGCATAAAAGAGCTCTGCTCGGACTCGGTGAAGGTCAGCTGGGTATTTGGCTTGATTGTGATGACCTCCAGTGAGATCAAACGACCCACGACCCACAGCGCTGCAAAACTACCCCATGAACGTCTTCACAATCCTGTGACCTCCTAAAGTTCTGCTTCCTACAAATGCAAAATATCAAGGTCCTCATCTCCTGCAGCTTCATTTATTTTGCACAAACTGCAAACATCAGAGTGTGATGGCAGACTGAAAAAAACAAAACAAATGCAAAGCCTCCATCAGAGAGGAAATATGCCTCTATAATTACTTGAAAAAAATGTAGCAGCAGAAATGATAAGAAAGGTAATTGCCTGGTTCTCCAGCTTGTTTTGAAATGCTGAATCTAACCTGGTGCACACGACATCTACATTTAAAACATTTTCCAAATTCTGATCTTCATTGTGATTCTTGATTACAGGCAATACATTTACAAATTCCACTCGTGAACACCCTTTCAAAATAAACCAGTGCTGCATACAATATAGATCTATTTCTTATTTTAAAGCTGATTGTGGTTTCTGCATCACTTCATGTGTCAAACGGCTCAACATCATTGTTTTGCTGTTAAAGGTTTATTCAGTGGACGTAGTTAGACTCAATACTGTCCTCCATACACCAGATCTAATACTTGCTTCAAAAGATATATATATATATATATATATATATATATATATACACACACTTATTTTCATTTCATTTTGTATTCTTTTGCAAAATGACAGGCCTCAAATGTGGGTTCATTCTCCAGCTGATGGTGCAAAACCAAGCAACACTGGGTTTGATTCTAATAGGATTTGCAGCCTAAAATAAGAGTTAATATTGAATCTGGAACTCAGTGTGCTTCCACTCACATGATGTGGCCATAAGTCAGAGACAGGACATGCATTTGATGATGGCAAAATAAGGACGTTAAGTTGACTTGCAACTGTGATGACTTATGAGTGTATTTAGACTTCAGTGGTTGCATTTTGGAATGTCTCCTAAAACCAGTAAACCAATTTATTGAAACTGCATTAGAAATTCCAGAAAAAAAAAAAAAAAATTCAATTCCATTATCAGACCTGTGTCTTTTTTCTGTCGACCTACAAAATTTAGCAGAGGGAAAGGTATTAATGTCACTGCAGGGTATACAGTATAATGTTCAGTTTAAGGACTATTTTAACTGTTTTGAAATGCTACGCTAACTCCCCCCCCCCCCCACCGATGATGAACGACAGCGTCCTATGGCCCGTTACCTAAAACAGGAAATTAACGGCAAACACACCGCCCAATAGGTAAAACCGCGACGTCACACACTCTCATGGTACAACTGCAGAAAATAACAGGAAAAAAAACAGCCTTAATGCCTTGATTGTATTTATTTTACGGTTCGATTACAAAGGCATATTTTAGACGAGTTATCAAATTTGGCAACCAAAACAACACCCTCAGTTCCACTAGAAAACACTTCAGCCAATCAGAGAACGTTTGTGTTCACGGAGACCCAGTCAGCTGTAGAGAGGGCGGGTATATCGAGCTGTTGCTAGGGTTTGCCCCTGCTCTGTTTTCCAATCTTCAACGAATCAAGCGAGCGCAGTAACCTCTTCAACAAGAGGCTCCGCCCAAAGACTTTTGCCATTGGTCAGAGGGACGGTCAGTCACTTCCTGGAGTTTTTGTGAGGCGCTGTTGATACTGTCTTTAGTTTGGAGTCGCCAAGACCCAGAACTGATTATAGCAGCGTGTAGTCAACGCCAACGACACAGTTTTTCAAATTACCATTCCATTACTACATGACTTGCAAATCTGTGTAGATAGATCACTTCTTTTTTTTTTTGTAAAAGAGACACCAACAGGATGGAACTTAATTCTCTTTTAATTCTGCTGGAGGCTGCAGAGTACTTGGAAAGAAGAGATAGAGGTATTTCAAGCTAAACTGACAAGACCGCATTTTAATGCGAAGGCTTGATTTCTGAATGGAACAATAATCCGGCAGCTATCTTAATGTTTTGTAACGCGTAAAGTTTTAACGTGCCTTGCCATAGTGCAGGTATGATGTCACTTTACAGACAATGGGACGTTGACCAGGCAATGGGTGCAAAGAGGACCTTTGTGCTAGAATAGGAATGAAAGCTCTATTTTATCGTTTACACATATGTCATGTTTGTATTGTGTTTCTAGTATTTGCAATATGGGATGTGCTTTACATGCTCGGCGTGTATCTGTGTCAGTAGCTCTTCGGAAATGAGTAAACAAGATTGACATTGAAAATACGAGCCTGGTCAAAATGACACATTCTCATAAATGCTCAGAAATGACACAAACGTTCAAAAAGACTGTCACCCCGGAGGCTGTGCAGCGATAGAGGGATGTATTAGAGCAGATTACACTGATGATCGGTCACATTCTGGTCCCACTTTAACTCCCCGCAAAAAAAGCTTGTTTTTGCGAAACATCCACAGCCCGTTTGTATTATTTTGATTAACATTCGTGTGTTTTGTTGTCTTCTGCAGAGGCAGAGCACGGTTATGCATCTGTTTTACCCTACAACAACGACTTTTCCAGAAAGAAAACGAAAGCTTCGCCAATGTCCCGAAAAACTCAGAACAATAGGTAAATATCTCTTTTTCTCTTTCCACCCCTTCTAATCACGGTTCTTTGTGCATGTGTGTACCTAAATACACAGTAGGGGAGAGCTGCCTGTTTTCTCTCTCACATGCACACCCGCACACACACACACAAACAAACACGCACACACTTTCTGCTGTCTGGGCTGGGTTCTCTGTTTTGGTCTCTCCAATAAACACTGCCACGCGTACAATGTCAACCCCGCAGCTCGCGCTCTCGATCCAGTTTTCACACACGCAAAAGTCACGCACACACCCTCCCCACACTCGCACACCCTCCAGCCTCGCCGGACCCCGGCCTGTCACGTCTTCCACGCGGGCACCTGCGCGGCGTCTCCGTGCGCCTCCAGAGGTGGTGCGTGCCGAACAGAACGTAGCTACCATCCCACACACGTACACACACACACACACACACACACACACACACACACTTCCAGGATTGATCCCTTATCGTTTGGTGCTTGTTAAATTTCAATTAACTCGCCTTCTTTCCAAGTCTGACCTCATAAAGTCTGGAAATATATCACTGCCGTAAGGCCGTAAAAACAATAAAGTTTACTTTCGTTTCCATTTTTCTACGTGGCGAGTTTGATAGGTGAGACTGATAAGTACATGTTGATATATTAAGGTTAGGAACCTGGCCGTCAGTTCTCCAAGAGGACCAGTAAGTGGCGCATGCGATAACACAGAAAAAGCTGGTAAATCTTTGTTTTTATATTTTTACCAGTATTCTTGCACTGCATTAACGACTTTTTCTAATCAGCCCATTAGTTTTAGTTTCTCCAGTGACGTTTCAGTCACGTGATTTCCCCAAATCTCAATTTAGATGCTGAATGCCGTCACATTCTTTCACACTTACCTTTTGATCCATCTCAAAATACCCACATGCACTATTTCTGTGCACACCCGTCTGGATGAGCTTTAAATATGGCCAGCAGCAGCCCCTTTTTTATGAGACATATCTGAATTTGTACTCATATATTGTGATGATATGTCCAAATTAGCCAAAATTCATTCCTGAGTTTGTTTTCCTTAGTGGCTGACATAGCGCACAATGAGCCGGGTATCCTCGGTAATGGACTGAATCATTGCATGTGTTGCCCGTGTTGTCTGTTTACCAACTCGGTCCGTGTGTGTGTGTTGGGTGGTGGGGGTGATGTGATGTGACATGTCAAAACTGGCAAAGCGGACACCTACACACTAACAGATGACTGGGCTTCACAAACCAGACAAGCTTTCCTCTGTTTTTGTTTTTTTGTTTTTTTTTTTCTAGACTTGACTTTGAGCAAATATCCAATTTCTGTTTTGCTCCCTTGCAACATTTCCAAACATCAGCACTTGTGGTTTTAATTAAAGTAGAAACTGGCTGTTGAGGGGAAAACAACTGAACTGAAAAAGAAAAATGAAAAGATGGCACATTTTGTGGTGCGGAGGGGAGAAAGAGCCACAATTCTGCACATCAAAACAGAAAAAAAAGTCCTTCAATTTTTAAAGACAGTCTTGAAATGTTATTTTCCATTAAAATTGAGAATATAAATGGCTGTCCTACAAAGAAAAAGCTCGATTTCCTTCTTTTAGATGGGTAAAACATTTGCAAGCTCTGTTCCGTCCGTGTCCCGGCTTATCGCAGTGATGATTTGTAAGCCATATTGCGAGATGTCAATCATTGCACACAGCTTTCTGACAGCGGAGTCATTTGTATTCTTTTACACATTGTGTCAAAGTGTGTGTGTGTCCGTCTCCTTTTAATAGCGGCCCGTGCGCATTCTCTCCCTTTTGAGTTCCTGTTCATGTCCTCTGCTTTGACTGGGCCGTTTCCGCAATTTGTGCAGGTTTGAATAGCACAATTTCCTTCACGAGGGAATAAAACTCTTGGTTATTCTTTTGATTTAGAACCTTTAACATCCTGGTGGAGTTACTTTCCACCACCCTGACATTATCCCTGCTGGGACGTGCGACCCCAGCTGCAAAAAAAGTGCAGTTTTTGAAGCTGCGGCCGACCCAACTGTGGGAACCGCTTCTCCGTGAGCGCGAGGAGGGAACATCTGTAAAGGCTGCTTGTCTGTCTGGCCTTTTGTTGTCGCTGTTTATGTTTTTACTGCTGCGGTATCCATGGCGGTGTCATGAACAGAGGGTCTGTTTCGTGCAGAATGTGGTGCCCTCGCTGCCCCTGGTGGCACATCAGGAGCAGAGCTCTCCTAAGAATAGCCCACTACTCTGGAGTCACACATTCATTTAAATATGTTCAGTTATTTTGAAGGATGAAGGAAGACTTCGAAACTGAACAGAACTTTTCATTTACTGATATAACTTTTGACCTGTAGTCATTTTGTTTTCTGGCAAAAAATTATTTTTTACGTCTCTACGATCAGACGAGGGGCCTTTCATTTTGTTTGTACTTTCTTCACTCGTTTGAATTTCATCCTCGGTATCTCCCCTGTGCTCTGGTGCTTCCATTGCACTGACGCATATTCCTCCTGTGTCTTTCAGATCGTCACACAACGAGCTGGAGAAACACAGGTAAGGTGCTATCCCTCTGACCTCTGACCTCTGACTTCTGGTTCCTCTTTTTTCCTCCTCTTGCCCTCATTTCGAATCACCAGATTGCATCTGTAGCTGTCTCAAAGAGATTAAATCAATTCATTCCAAATAGTCTGAGACTGGAGAAGAAAGCAGTGTGTTGTTGATGAGCTCTGTCTCTATGTCACGGTTGGAACCATGTGCGGAGTGAGAGACCTGTCAGTAATGATGACACTCGCCCTGCTCTAATAGCCCTGGCCTGCTCCCCTTTCCTGCCTTCAGTCCGTTGTCATGTTTGTTAAAAAGTACAGATTTCTGTTCCTGTTTGGGTTTCCAGATACAGATCTAAAGGAGATCCGATACAACAGAAAAGTCTCACAAAACGGTGGATGTGACCATCGGCACGTGAGCAAAGGCTGGACTGGGCGTGTCAGACCACATGTGCGTGCACGCTGTCACTCAGTGCTTGCCAGTCACATGTGAGTGAGTAACAGAGACATGTACGGACATTCCCCGCTCACCTCGCCATTTACTTCACATGCAACGGAGGGCGGGGTGGGTAACATGTTGGAGTGACGCGTGGTTCAGCAGATTCAAGTATCAGTAAACTGTTTTGTAATCAGTTTAGTCACTTCCTGTGTCTTTACTGTCATTTTTTCTTAATATTTGGGGGCATGGCGCAATGACGTGATCAATCCTACTATTTGATGATGATATGATGCTAAATCGTGGTTATGTATCTTTAGCAAATATCATGTCTGTATAACCACTTTATTATTTTGTCTCGCTGGATGAATGATAAAAATGTTTGAAATGTACTATCAAAGACACTGATCTGATTCAAAGCAAAAAGATCAAACAGGATTGGTGAGTTCCAACCCTACCAGCGTATCCTGTGAAGGTATTTTCAGATTTCTTAGACGATATGTCTGTGGCTAATTCATAACAAAACCGAAAGTTGTTGTCAGCATCCCCCGCCCAACCAGCTCCATTAGCGCAGCCCTGTATGATCGTCAGTGGCCCTGGTGTTGGTCCCAGGACCTTGACCTTCCTCGCGTGCTCCAAACGCCACCTCCGGGGAGTTGCTGATGTTCGAGCTCTGACTCAGTGTCTTTGTTCGGTCATATGACGCCGTGTTGGGCTCAGAGTCATCCTTGTGCTTATGTTCACGTGGTGGACAAGGTGACTGATGAAGGTCTGACTTTGGGACAGTGGAAGGAATGTCTCAAACGAGACAAATATCAGTTGAATTGCGATATTTTTAAAGTGAGTGACCATTAGTGACTGTTTTTGCAGGCCATGAGGTAATCCTCAAACCTGAAATGGGTGTAACCTAGCATGCTAACAGGTTATGTGAGGCCATGGATGGTAATACATGAGGAACAAGTTCAAATAAATATGCACAAAAAATATTCCTCAAAATGAAGCAGGAGCTAAAGTTGTGCCTTCCATGTTAAGGTCATTGTAGTGGACAGTGGGAAGAAGTCATTATGTGTCTTTTGGGCCCTCTGAACATATTTGTTTTGTGTTATTAAAGTGTTATTTATGTGGAAGTCATGTGGAAGTCAAAGGCGTCCCAAGGGGGGTCGTCTGTCTTGACATGACCCTGTAATCAGCTACAGACTGAATTCAGCTGTGACGGCTCTGTCGCTACATGTCAGCAGTGACTCTGCACTTTTGTTTCTCTTTTCCTCCTCGCTCATTGTTGGGTTGGGGCCGATCGAGAGAGCAGCAGCTTGACAGTTCCTTGTGACCAGAATGCTGCGGTGTGGTTGATAGCTGCTGGCACTGCTTCCTTCCCATTTCTGCCTTTCAACCCTCTCTTGACGACGCCTGTGACGACCGTCCTCGCCGCAGGTTTCCTCCCCATGAAAAGTGCCGGGCGGGGCTTTTCGAAACCTACAGAGGTTTTGTTTTCCAACATATCACCTGTTTACAGGAAATCTGTCTTCATAAGCTTGACGGCCGGGTGTCTGGTATGTTTGCGCCGCGTTCGGTTGCAAGAAAGGATTTACAGCTCTATTTTTATCTCTCCAGCCAGATCTGCTGCCCATAGAGCTGTCAGGTGATCTTGGTTTCACTTCTGAGGTGAATCAGAGGTGTGCGTGTTCAAAGTTTGCTGATTCATTTAAACAGTAAATACCAAAAAGTTCACCTATTAAACTTAGTTTTAAATTTACACACCCTTCGTGGATCCAGGAGCCGGCGTTTGTCAGGGTCTAATCTTCTCTCTAATTAAATTTACTCTCCCTGTGTCCTCTACTTCCAGCTGTGATGGATGACTTATTTGGCTTTGAGGAGCCCTTTACTCTTGAGTGAAGCCTGTGTGTGTGTGTGTGTGTGTGTGTGTGTGTGTGTGTGCGCGCGTGTGTTATGGTGGCATGTCAGTGGGAGGGAGACCCGTCCACAGCCCCGTTCCTCCACCTCCATGCCTCCTCTACCCTTTGTCTCCTTCTTTCTCCAGAGACCACATCTGTTTTCTCTGATATCTTTTTGCCCCCCCCCCCCACCGCCACCTCCCCATATTCAAGCTCTCCCTTTTCTCCCTTAAAAGCTCCTGAGTCAGCAGAAATTCGAGGCCGAGAGAAGGAGATAAACGGCATTCTCTTTCTCACAGAGGGCCCTTTTCATGCTCTGCTACTTTGCCCAACGTCATCTGTGCCTGGTTCTCCACTTCTGAGGTGTCAGTGTTCTTATAGCAGCGATGGGCCTGTTATTCCTGCTCATCTACGTTTGAATGTGGAGTATTTAATGGCACAACCTTTGCAAATGCATCCAGAATTAAGAAGAATCAGTCAAAAGTTCCATTTGTTCCAGTTTGCGCTAACTGCTAAACATTTGCCAAAATCTTGAAAGCTGAGTGCACGGACATGCAGGACGAAGTCTCAGTAGTTACATGGGGAACTTCTCCACCATTCCTGAGGCCATTTTAACACCCTGAATCTTGACTTCACCCTGGCCGTGTTGTTCACACGCTTCCTGTTTGCTCTCGTGTGCTTGCGCTCACACGGTGACATTTGAGAACCGGACTACTGTAAATTTCAGGTGAGCGCATTCCTGCTGCCTCTCAGGTGTCTCCGCTGCCAGGTACACTGCACTTTTTGTGTCAGCAAAGCACCAAGCAGCTGATGCTTGTAAAAAGGAGAGGGCAGCGTGCACTTTAACAAGGCATTCCCTTATTGTCAAAGAACACGGTTCTACAGAAGGTTCCTGGTCATGGAATGTAGCCTGTGTGAGCCTTCAGGGTCAGGTATTCTTTGAAAAAAAAAATAAAAAAAAGAGTCCAGGACTCTGAGACTTTCCTGCCCGCTGTAAAGAGGAGGGACACGAGGCAGCATAAGACGTGGCTTCTCTGTCTGTGTGTCAAGCAGGCAGCCTGAAATTCAGGTCAGAATGCACACATGGCCTGGAATGCAGAGTTAAGTAACAGAGGCAGTTTATGGAAGAGCCTTTGAGGGAATGGGGTCATAGCGCTAGACGGCTGAGCAATGTGCTCTGCTACTGCTTCGGTCTTCCACATCTGGCATTTTGCATGAATGCATTTCAATTTGGATATAAAGCTGTTGTTTAAAAATCGAGGTTGGGCTGTGATGAGCTAGCTAAGGCTAGCTCCCCACTGCTGCCTTTTGACTGGCAAGTCCTCAGCTCTAAACTGCGCACACATTGAACTAGCCGGTCACATGACCTTCACATACACTCGTCATGTGTCACACCACTGTAACCAGGAAGCAGAGGGTACTGCAACATAGAGTAGTAGGCCAGACATTCCTTTGCAAAAAACAAAAAACAAAAAAAGAATTAGACCAGAGTGAAGCAGGGTCATGGGCATGTTATAGATTTCAGGAAATGTTTATAACTGCTTTATAAATAAGTATGTGTGTGCTGTAAAAGGGCTTACATTTGGCCCTTTTTTGGGACTAACAAATCCCAGAATAATCTCATAGCAGTTTAGGTGTGAACACACTCCTTGCACCACTCTAAACCTTCCCTGCAGACCAAAAATACACACGCATCTAAAACAAACATGGAAGCAGCCACCATCTCTCGTAACAGTAGATTCCCGAGTGCTTATCACTGATGGGGAATCGTTATGAAGCCCGGAGCTCCCTGCATGTCGGGAGAACGTGTCGACTGAGCGCCCTGAACTTGTCTCTGCTAGTTCATCCAGCATTTGCAGACATCCTTTTCCAGAGCGTCCAACGGAAACGCGCCTAACACCCAACCTGTCATTTGACGTGGGGTTTGAAGCGATCAAAGGCGCAAAAGGACATCCTTAATCTCAGCCCCACCCCACCCCACCCCACTTGTACACAAAAATCTATTTGACACCTGTTTTTCTGTCAATATCACCAGTGTAAACTGACTTTTGCTGACAATGGGATTCTGTGAAGGTCCCAGCTTGCACAGGGGATTGTTTTAGCACACACAGATGCGCGCACACATGTGTGCATATACATTTTTAACAAATTCAGGGAGCAGAAATTCCCTGGCAAACCCACTGGACATTCCACGTGGCTCTGTGGAAATACTACTCAAACAACAAGGCCCCCTATCAGTTTTCTGTTTCGTAATCAGGGAAGCATGCAGAGCTCATTCTTTAGTGTAACTCAGAGGGATAACCACATCAGACATCTGGTTAAATGTAAACAGGGCATGGCACGAGGGTGACGTGCAGACTGATGAAGGGCCACTGAAAGGCTCTGTGTGCGTGTTAGTATTTAGTTTGTAGGCTGGGACCCTGGGCAGGGTCACAAACACCTTAAGGGTCTCTCCATATGCCTCAAAGGAACCTGCCAGCCAGATGTGGAGCCACTTAGGCAATCCTAAATTCCATCACCTCAACAGGGGCGATGCACACACAAGTGAGCCCCGCCTTCACTTCATCAGAGAGAGTGCTGAAAGGGGGGAAAAAAGAACGCCGCCCCGCTCGTTCAGTACAGAAAGGCTTCACATGAATGCTAACATTTTTAAGCAACAGGAAAAATAATATTTTCACACTTCCTTCTCATTTCTCTTCAGCTGCACTTGATGTCCAGTCCTACCTCCTGTTCCAGGGTAGGGTTTTTGTGCTTTTCCCCTTCAAAGTGTTAGGGGTGGTTTTAACGTTAAACTGCACAGAAGGGTTAAAGGTCAGAGTCACGGATGACAACAACTGAATCGATGTCACATCTAATGGCTCTGAAAAGAGCACATGAAGTGAATCAGGAAAGGAAATATGTTCAGTGAGTATAAATGCCAGCAGTCGTAGCTCTGAGCAGAGTGAAACACGACATTAGCAGGCCCGACTTCTTCTTCTCTGACAAGCTTGACTGACTGGAGAACCTGTATAATAAAGAAGTCTGAACATGCTCCTCAACAGCAGCAGCATCGGCCCACTGAAGCATTTCTATTTAAAAACCAGGGAGGAATGAAACAGTGCGAGCCTGGGTAGTGAGAGGAAAGATCGCTCGGATGGCCTTTGACCTCAGTTTAGTGACTTTGGCTTCGTGCCAGTCTAGCCATTCGCTCCTGTGCATGCGGGTGTAGGAATGCACTGGGCTGCAGCGAGCTCATTAAACAGTGCAGAGAGTGAGGGGCGAAGGCCCTGCAGCTCTCTGTGTACAGCCAGACCTTCCACTTCCAGAACCGTCTGTGTGTGCACGTCAAAGCCGCTCACGGTCACCTCTTTTCTTTGGTGCGGCGATCGGTATGTATTGTATGTTTCCCCACTGTTGTCCTTCCAAGACTAAGGCATGATCTGTTCCCTGGACGCATGGAGCACAAGTGAGCTGTTTAAATAGCTCATTTTGGTTTCAGCAGCACTCCGAGCACAATTCCCCCCCGACCTTCTTTGAATTTTCTTTGTTTTGGCACCGGTGGAGCAGGAAGAAGAGGGGGTGGGGAGGCCAGAGATCAGACACAAATCATCTCGTGGTACCCTGCACGTGAGCTCGGTCAGGTGGTTACCCCCCCCCCACCCCGACACCACTCCACAGCAAATGAAAGGGTGGATTTGCTCTTGAATTCCTGGCATCAACAGACGTTACAGGTTGTTTTCTTTGCGTAGCTTTAGCAAATGTCATTTTTAACAAAGTCAAAATATGCCGGGATGGCTTGACCACCCGGAGCCAGCTGGCGCGAAACCCTTTTAGAAAGCCACCTTTGCCACCACTCAGGTTTGGAATATGAGAAGACCATCCTGTGGCGAAGCCAGACAAATTGGAAAATTCAATCCAGGACCATGTCAGCCAGCCTGCGCGGTTGTCTTCTCACGTTCACGCGCGCAGCTTATCTGCTGCCACGCTTCACATGACTGTTGGAGGTAATCTGCTAAACACTGCGTGAGCAGGTCTTGGCTGGGGAATAACAAACGTGAGGGAGGGAGGGAGGGCCGCTGTCCCGTGCTCCGAATCGGCCGTGCACGGATGAAGACAAATAGCAAGTGTGTCTTGTGGCAGGGGGAGCATGTGCTGTGGTAGTAGGGGACACGTTGTCAGGTTGAAACATATGGTTTGCGTCATGTGATCAGAAACATAGCGTATAAGCAGCAGGTGCAGAGAGGAAATGCTTTTTTTTTTTTTTTTATTTAACATTTAAACTTGTAACACATGATACAAGTATAAAAACAACGGACATTCTCTGGAGACTTGAAAACCTTTGGAGGAACTCTCTGTGTTTCCACACAGGAACTTGTGTCTAAATTAAGATCCGGGGGACATGAGCAGGTCATGTTCTCCTGCTGCGAATGCCTTCAGTACAGAGGCTTTGGGTGGGCTAAGAGCATTATGCTGATCAGCCAGTTCTTATAAATGATGTTTGGTGTTGTTTTGTTAGCCATTATGTGTCAGTTGGTTGTTTAACTCTGTGTTTTTATTTTGTTGTATTTATAGTCTAGCTGATATTTTCAAGAACTATTCTGATTAGCTGCTACAGCTAAGCAATTGATTTGCCAATTATATATGGAATAATTGAGTCTGTTGTTTAATCTTTAGTGCTAATGCATAAAAGAATGCATCCAGATTACCCTGTTAGCTTTGGTAAATAAGGGCAGAAAATTCAAAGTGTTGAAACTCCCCAAAAAAGCAACTAATTCTTGTTTTGTACAACTGCAGGAAGCGTTCCTTCAGTTTACAAGCCATCAGTTTGGTTGCGGAGTGACAGTTTGTCTGTTTGCATTAAAAAGAAGTTGTATTCCAGGAGCTTTGAATTCAGAACAGCGTGTCCATTCATGGATATTTTTATGTGGTAAAACTACAGTGAAAGCACATCTGTGCACATTTCTTTCTTCCGCATGCCAGGTAGTCAGGCAGGAGTATTTGGGGGGAACGCCTTGTTTTTGTTTTTCATTACAAGGTTGGGGGGGTGTGCAAGATGGTTGCCTACTGGCCCACGTTACCCATTGGATGATGTGTATGGAGCACTGCCTAGTGCAGCTGAGCACACTGCACTCAAAGAGGCCTTTTTTCAACCCAAGGGTAAGTCATCTACGAGCTCGGACCCTGCTCCCTCTCTAGCCCCCACCCCTTCCCCATCCCCCACCAGCTCCTTCCTGCCCTGCTTCCCCTGGCCCTGGTCCAAGTGCTTCATGTGGCTGGACTGGGGCAGGTCGGAGGTGGACCCCTGGCCCTGTCCTCAGAAGAAACTTGTTTTTCAGCAGGACTAGAGCGTGTTGGTGTTGGCAGGGTGGAGCAGAAGGGTGGAGGGGTTCATTTATTTCATTTATTTGGGGGATGGGTGGAATCGTCCCACGGGAGAGAAGGAAATAAAAGCGCCGGAGCACTTTCACATGCCCCCGTCCTTGCCGGGGTGCACCTGTAGAGGTGTAGAATCACTAAGGGCGGCTTTTTATTATTCATATTTACCATTTGAACACAGGAAATTAAAGATATTATCATTTCAAGCTTTTCATTTAGCTTCTGAGACACTTTTGTGGCCCAGAGGCTTTAAGAGTCTGACCTCTGAGTGGAAGACACAGAGTGAGAGGGTCTTTTACTGTGAAAAACACAGGCTACACCCTTCCCAAAAAAGAAACAGGGGGAAAAATACTGAGCGTGTGTGTGTGTGTGGGTGAAGAGAGGTTTCTTCTGCTCTCCTGTGTGCTCGCGCTGCAGCTAGCCCCATAGAGCTGATTAGGCTTATTGTAGCTGCAGCGATGGCCAGTGGAGACCTTGCATTGTTGGGTTTGTTTAACGTTCGGACAGCAAGCTAAAGGAACGGGAGAAAAGGGAGACGTCTAGCTCGGAACAAAGAAGCGGTTCATAGACAAGCTTGACTAATGCAGAATTGAGAGGCCTACATGAATGGACTCAGACCAAGGACAGACAGGGAGACATAATCTACTTATTGAAATTTTGCAAAAGTAAAAGCATCGCTTTAAATGAATCTGCAGTATCTATGGCGTAGATTACATTTGCTTTCTTGTGGCATATGTTAACGGGCCATATCTTGATGTGTTTTCTGCTGGATCCGGGGTTGTTGGCCTGCAGGACTTTGGCAGGAATGTGAGGTTGTCGTGGGCCACAGCTTGCGTCTTGAGCGCCCGGACCAGATGAGAAACTTCTCACATTCGCTACTCTGAAAAAAAGCAGCGATTTAAGCTCCCCCCGCCCCCCCCCCCAGGGTCAACAGACACACCATGTAGCAAATTCTATAGCATTAAAATTGGAAATGTAGGCAGTCAGCGTGTTTATGCATGTTTAGTCCCACAGACAGACAGAAAATTGGACGGGTAAATATATTCTTGTCCACGGAGAGTGTGGAATATGTAGGTGGACACTGAAAACAGTCGTTGATGAGGTGTGATGTAAATGCGGAGGTACTTACAGCTAAACAAACACAAGCTGTGTGAAAAATGCGAAAGGCATTTTCCTGTGGTGGGCTTGCAGATATATGTGGGACGGATGCGATGTCTGTCTTGTAGCTCATAGTTCTGCTTGTTTGGAAGCTGCGATCGATTGGTCATTTTCAGTTTAATTAAATGTAATTTGTTGCAAACTTGGATATGCTTTCTGTAGGCGAAGAACATACCGTGAGTGGTGATGGACAATGATGAAATCCCTGACACTGTAACCCTGAGTGGTGTGTCTGGAGGGCCTGTAAGCTCTGAGCACGTGCAAACAGCGAAACTCTGCAGCGCCTCAAATCCACTGCGCACGCTGTATCTCATGATCAAACACAAAGTCAAGCTTGAAACCAAACCTGCATAGAAACAAGTATGCAGTCACCAATCTCGAAACTTTGCTCCTTGTTTTTCCACCACAGCCGAAGAACATGACTCTGGTGTGAACCGGGTGACCTCTGCCCTTCGGGGGGACGACGCAGCTCAGCTCTCGTCTTTGTGCGAAGGTGCCGCCTCGCTGGTGGATGTCTGCTGACTCGGCCTCTGCTTGTGTGTTCGCAGACGTGCCAAGCTACGGCTGTACCTGGAACAGCTGAAGAAGCTGGTGCCTTTAGGACCAGACAGCACAAGACACACCACACTGAGCTTGCTGAAAAGGGCCAAGATGCACATCAAGGTATTCAAACGAAAACACAGCCGCGTGACTAAAATAAAATGCTGAAGAAACTTAAAAAAAAAAAAAATTCCAAATGAAACATTTGCCATGTGGATGTGATTGGGGTGTGGTGTATCGCCACCTCCCAGAGTTAAAGAAAAACATGATAATAACAACAGTGGCGGCGATGATGAAGCCTGTATTTAAATACAGTTTAGGACACGCTGTGCTGATCGCGCTATTTACGAGCAGTGAATGTGGTCGGTGGAAAATCCAGTTGTAGCGAGTTTTAACCCTTCATTTCCTGTTTACTGTGCACGTCTCCTCCGCTGAGTCAAATTGTGATCATCCTCGTCATTATCGTTATCTCGCGTCAAGCAGCGCCAGGCCGCGCTCCAGTTCTCTTTGATTCGCCACTGAAAACTCTCGCACGCAAATAAGCGCAACGCTGCGATCTGTTTTCGAGTCAGAACTTCAAGAGAATATAGGCCTTATTGTTACTTTTTGTCCCTTAAACTTCTGAGTTACTTCCTTATTGTCTTGAAACTGGACGTGGCACGCTCATTTTGGGGGCCTTGTGGTTTAAAGATCATTGCAAACAAAACTTTCCACATTAGTAACAGAGACTCCGTGGTATCATTTGAGTATTCTTCAGTAAATTTCACCCACATAAAATGTTTTGTATTATTTTATTTAGCAGGGACTTGTGAAAACCATATTAAGGTGATATTTTATGCTTTCCCAAGGTCTTTTTTTTTTTTTTTCTTGTTGGACAACTAGTTGTGTGTTCTGCAGTAACCTCAGGAGACCAGAAACAATAGCTCCTTGTGAGGAAGAGCTATCCTGTTTACCAGCTGTAGGAGATGTTTGGGTCCGGCTAACATGGTCGTCGCCTTTTCGCAGAAGCTGGAAGAGCAGGACAGGAAGGCTTTAAATACGAAGGAGCAACTGCAGAGAGAGCACCGCTACCTCAAACGGCGCCTGGAGCAGCTCTCTGTGTCCGGATCCGTTGAGCGAATCCGCACCGACAGCATGGGCTCCACCATCTCCACCGACTCGGAGCAAGGTAGCCTCTCAGTAGATGTGCTGCATGTGACCACAGACAAACCCAGCCATCATCTGTTGATAAAAAAAAGCCCTCGTATTTCTTCCTGTGGCACTAGCATGCCGAGAACAAGTTCTGCATGACAGAGCCTTTTGTTCATCAGAGCGTGTCAGTATAGACTTTTTTGTGCACCATCACCACAAGAAGCCCATGGCTCCTTCAGCCATAACACCACCTGAGCATGAATCCAGCAGCAATCTGGCACAATTCTAGACTACTTACTGGTCTTGTTAAGCGGCGGATGACCTTGCCTTTTTTCTTGTAACACCGAAACCTTGTTGTATTTCCAAATTGTTAACATTTACGGTCGTTGCTTGGCTGCTAAATCTTCCTCTTGTGGCTTGCTGAAATCGCCACAAATACGTTGATTGGGGGTTGTTTTTACAACGTTGGCTCCACATCTGCAATTCTTTCAGATGTTCATCCCTGTAAACTGCCTTTATGTGCAATTTTACACATTTTTATTGATTGCTTATGTCGCCCACATTGTGCTGTTTACCAGCAACAAAAACCTCACCAAGAACGCAGAGCTCAGATTGTTGCAGGGTGTTTATTAATCCCACGTGAGGTAAACACACATGCAGTTGTTTATCAATGAGAGAGGATTAGCCGTGGGAGCACAAAGATCTGCCTGTTTGTACTGAGTTAATGGCCACCTAAATCTGGGTTTAATCCGCACGCGCAGCACGTCGCCTAATAAACGTGCCCACAGTCGGTCGGTAATAAACTGTTTCCCTTCTCCCGATTTGCTCCCACGTCAATTTTCTGTATTTTTCC
Source organism: Pao palembangensis (assembly GCA_015343265.1). NCBI lineage: Eukaryota > Metazoa > Chordata > Actinopteri > Tetraodontiformes > Tetraodontidae > Pao > Pao palembangensis. The sequence goes on along the minus strand of CM027089.1, from coordinate 5,157,893 downwards.
CCTGCGCAGAGGTGGACATCGAGGGCATGGAGTTCACCCCGGTGGAGGCCGACAGCGTGGACAGCATCAGCGACGGCGAGGAAGAGGAGGACAATTACGGCCTACAAAGCAGCTCCAGCGACACCAGCTACACGGCCACACATTCCCACAGACTGCAGCCACACCACTGTTAAGACACCGAGCGGCCATCCGTCTCCCTGCCAGCCTCCGACCGACTGAACCCGCGCCCCCAAGACCCCACCACCCAGCCCCCAGGAAGCTGATGGGGCTCAAATGCCACTCAAGCCTTCCTCAACTGCCCCAACCACTGACCCTACCTCACCCTCATGTACGTCCTGCCTGATCCAGCCCCACCCAACACAACCTGAGAGAGATCCAGAGAGACTGGGGCAGAATTAGAGGCTTTAACGGGGACTCCTGTGGTGCGGAGGGCAGCTCTGACTTGTTAATCCGGATTTCGAAAATGTTTGTGAAAGACATAGTGAGGTCAAACGCGAAATATCATCGACATGAGGCAATAATACACAAACACCGGGGTTCTTCTGCAATAATATATGCAACCATTACATCATCAGGCTATACTCAATCAGGTTTACAGGAGGCGCCGTTGAAACCTCTGGCAGTCAAAGGTTCAGGAATGGTCTGCAAAATTAGAATATCCTGTGCACAGCTGGGAAGCATGTTATTGGAAACTAGAACGTTAGCGTAAATGAGAATGTTTTTATAATAAATGTGATGATTCCCATTTTTTTTATCTGGGGAAAAGCTGCACTCCATCATTGGCAAATTTTAGCAAGTTATTTCAAGGAAGTGGCCGCTTCCTGCCAAGAAAGCAGCCGGGCATCTTTAAGATAAGATACAACTTATCGGTGTAAACGGCAGTGGTGTTTTTTTTTTGTTTTTTTTTTTACATAAGTCATTATAGCGGCGATCGATCTTCTCATCCAACTCTAAGCAAATTTAAAAGTTCCTACATTCCTCAGGTTTGTAGAGGCCCGAAAGAAGATGTGTCAGAGCTGTGGAGAGGATACAAAATGTAAATAGATGTACAGTTACTGTCCAGACCCTTGTGTGTCCCTCTGGTTGGGCTGCCTAACCACTATTCCACACTACTGACCACTACACTATACCAGCCTATGGTGTGGATGGACTACTAGAACAAATAAACAAAACTGAGTTTTCTTCAGATTTGAAACTCTATTCCTGAAAGACGGATTCAAATCTTTTTGTTTCCTCAGTAGCGAGTTGATGTAGCATTAAAGAGGCCGGTACTTCTTTTTTGGCATATTGGTGTTTGCAGAGAGCAGACCTGCAGAAGAATGGGGCCTGTTCTTCCCCCTCCCCATTAACACTTTCCACTATAGGATCCCTCTCTTTACTCTTCCCTTGCCCCGATTTTGTCATTCTCCACAGCTGTGTCACCTTTTCGAGCGGTGATTCAGGTTTACGTCCGGATAACAAGTCAAAGCTGGCGGGCGGGCGGGGGGGAGCTGAGGAGGAGTTTGTTTTAACACAACTTACTCAACAAAAATCAAATGCAGTGGATTTGTTGCGTATACCAAGGCAAATATCCCCATTTCCTTGTCTCTGTTGCTTATTCCTGAAGTTTCTGGCACTGCTGAAGACCAATGTAGATAAAAATTCATCTCCAACTTGTCTGTAAGTTATACTGTTGACGGACGAGGGGCTTCTGTCCCTCTCTGACCTTTTTTTTTTTTTTTTTTTTTTTTTGAAAATCATTAATGCCAGGATGCGCCGAGCTCACTGAAGGTCGATCGGTGTGTCGGGTGCCGTCAAGTTGCGCTGACACGAGCATTGTAAGACAAACGTTAACAAGGCTGACGGTACTGGGTCCTGTGAGCGTCACTGGTTTTGTTTTCTGGTTGTCTTGCTGGTGTGTTTGGGTTTGTCCTGCTAGCTGCAAACAGAGCTGGTCGTCTTTATAGATGTGCGTTATTTCCCGTCACGTTGGTTTGTCCCTACTTTTAGGCCTCAGCGTGTAGCAGAGTTTAGATCTTGGTGTCCCTACATGGAAACAACAGGGCCAGACCCGGGATGGCAGGTCTGACCAAAAAAATACAAAAGATTTAAAAAAAAAAAAAAAAAAAAAAAAAAAAAAAAACTTGCATAAAAAGCTGTTTGTCACTGAAAGTGATATTAGCCATTGTAGTCTATATTTCTTGTATTAAATTTTGTACTATATTTTCCTAAATGTTGTTGAAAAGACAAAAAAAGAGTATGTATATCTATATCTATAAATACACAAAACTATATATGAGAGACAGACAGACATGAGGCCAGGCTTGTTGAAGGGAGAGTGGGAGCAGGGGGGTTGATACACTGGCCCCTCTCCCTTGGGTGACTCTCCTGCTGTCATTCTGTGCCTTGATGAGCCTTTTACCTCCCCTTTCTCCTCTTCCTCACCCCTCAGTCCCTACTCAGGTCATACCCCTCTTCCCCCTTCCATCTGTAGCCCCTTCCACCATCTTCTCATCATCCGGTGGGGCCCAACCCATACGCCAAAAAACACTTCCACAAGCAAGGGGCCCTGAAGAGAGCTTAGCCCCCTTGGTCTCTACTGGGAAGCCGCCTTCGTCGTCGTCATCGTACGCCCGCCCCTGTCCAGGTTTTCCCCGCCCTGTGGACGCCCACTCGTCTGCCAGTCACAGAAAGGAGGAACTTTAAAAACAATGACACACACACTGGTGAAGTACCACGGCAGCTTCCAGTCGCCCCTAATGGGTACCAACAGGGTTTCAAACTTCTGGGCTTGAAGCATGTTTTGTCTTTTTTATTTTTTTGTCTTTTTACTTGTGTTGTATGTCGATTTTGCGTTTGTGTAACGCGACTCGCCGGGAGAGGAGCGATATAAGAACAATCCAATCGATGGCAGCTTACGGTGTTTTTTTCCCGCGCTCCCGGCCGTCCGACCCAGAAATAGTGTTACCCATCAGGGGACCTCGAGACACAGCAATATTACCATCTTGTGTTTTCCGAGGGAGGCTGTTCAGGCAGGGTTTTTACAGACAAGCAGGTGGTTTTTGCTTTTGATTCTGTGGTGCATTTTGTTTTTATTTTGTGACCAACTCTATACTTTTTTTTTTTTTTTTTGGTGAACTTGACCTCCTATCTGCACTCTCTCCATACACTGCAGGAGGGCAAAAATAACCAGATTTAAAAGAAAAAATGTTTTTATTCTTATTTGTCATTGAGAGTTTACATTCATGTCAGATAATTGTACATGACTGTTTGTAGCAAAACTGTCCTTTTTCAATTTATCGGTCAAATGAACAGCTTCTTCAACCACAGTAATGGCATAAAGGTATTCTCTTGCACAGAACCTCTCTGTGGGAAAAGTGACAGTCAGTGGGGTGAACTGAGGACCAGACAGAGATTATATTTTTTCCAGTGGCGTCAGAAAAAAACGGCACACACAACATTGCTGGCTGGATAGTGTTTGTGGAAATTCTATTAATAATGTGCCTTTCTTAAAACAAAGCAGAGATTGTATCAATTACTGAAGACTGTTAAATCTTACCCGCTCTTATTTTTAACCCACTGGAGAGGCTGTTGCTAGATTAAGAGAGGAGGGACTGGATCGCTGAATTACGACAAATGTTTGACTTCGCTTCCACGTCACCATTGCACAGGGATTCGCTGAGGCGTGTTGAAATTTCGGACAGCGCTGGATTGCATCCAGGGTAAAGCACAGACCGAGGTCATCCTGCAGGACGGAGGCGATTTCACTGTACGCAGACGACGCCATCCTGTGCCTCGGCCCGCCGAGTAACGGTGCTCGAGGAATCTCCACGAGAGATTAGCCTGAATTATTCCTGCCAAACAAAGTCACTTTTTATTTAACCTTCCATGCCAACACGATGAGTTCCTTCACATAATTCCGTGTGAACAGCTTTAATAGTCTATAGGTCAGCTTCCTGCTTTCCAGACCCTAGTTTCTATGCCTTTTTCTGTATGTATGGATGAGGGGAGGGGGGCGTTCTAAGACAGGCGTGACACCAGCGTTCTGGCCGAGCTAGCGGAAGGTGGCGCGGGCTGTGCAGAGTAGGGAGAGTTCTGTGCCAGAGACCTGTGAATATATCTTTCTAGCATATGTGTAATATGCATTCAGAAGATGTTAAATAAATTCTTTTTTTTTTTTTTTGTTTCTGTGTGAGCGCATGTACACGAGTACCAGGTGCTGGCTCCGTTTGAGCAAACACTCGAAGGTATTGTGTGTCCTCTCATTGTAATATAATTAAAATGTTTTATACGTAAAGTGGCAGCCCCTTCGTTATTGCCTGCTGGGATGGCTTCACTGCACGTCCCAGATTTGCGCTCTCGTTGCGGGAATGACGTTTAACCGACAAAAGCGGCAGAAACGCGCAGATGTTTGAATGCACTTCCTGTTTGGTTTGTGCAGCTGTGAAACTGATCAGCGGTGTGGAATCAACAGTTCTAAAGCAAACAGAGGGGCAATGTTAAATGAATAAATTAATACATTTACTAAAGCTCACTTTTACAATTTGAAAACATTGGCTGAAATCTTAACTAATTTCTGCATCACCAGTTTTTTTTTTTTTTTTTTTAAATCATGCATCTGCTGTGCATAAATCCCATATTACTAATGTCACTGTCATATATTTTGTTTTACTACAGTTAAAGTGTTACAGCAGCAAAATCTGAGCAAGTCTAAAAGGGAACACACTCATCATAGTGTACCCCACAAGCATTTTCACTAGCAACAATAACTAGGCTTCCTAACAGAGTAGATCTGCGCACACACATTTGACTCATTGCTTATTTGACTGAAAAACGTGTCTTGTGATTTTCATCAACCCTTCATTCACATTTCAGGGAAAACTGGAACTAACTTGGCACTGCACAAAAAGGTTTACTGTTTAGGCGTTAAACAAACAATCCTGTAGACAGTATTATCATTTGGTCTAATGTGAATTTCAGCTTGGACCAATAATTGTGTTAATCTTGTTTATGGCTGCATTAAGACGTTTACGTACACCTCCGCCATGCACATGCAAAACCCGTTTGTCACAGTTGCTTCCTACAGTCGTAGAGAGCAGAAGAGAATGACTTGTGTCACAGTTCCAGTAGATCAAAAGTTTGACAGTCTTGTCCAGGTTGATGGACCTTTGATCTAAAGTTTCAGCTGGCCTTCCACATCGCGACGACGCCACCCGAGCGTTTCACGGCTGGCCAGATAATCTTCTCTTTGCAATTTCCTCCAAAATTACCCACGATCGCGACGGCCAAAAAGTTCCTCGTTTGCTTCATCAGGCTAGAGGACGTTTCTCCATAATGAGACGTCTTTGTCTGTGGTCTGCCCTACTGGAACTGTCATTCAGAGGTCTGATTTCCTCTCTGTTCACCAACTTCACAAAAATCTAAGTAAGCAACTTCAGCACAGGAGTTTATAACCTTCACATACGCCTTGTTAATATGAAGAATGCCACTGTTTAGAAAGTGTTTCATACATACTGACAGTATCTCATTAAAAAATAAAAAAAAAAACAACACAGATTTGATCAATGTGATATGTTTCCTACCGAGACGGTGGGACCTGAAAAATGACACAAAGTTGAGAAGATCCAGGTTAACAGGTCCCACAAATCCAGTCCAGTCCAGCCGGTGACGGAGACGCAAAGTGAAGGTTGCGTCACCGGTCCTGTCAGACATACTGCTGGGGCTTCTGCGGGACGGATGCCGCCGTAGCCAGGCTTTTGGCCGCCTCTTTGGCCTTCCCTGAGGCGTCCATCACTGAGTCCCTGAGCAGCCGCTGGTGCGTCTCTGCTGCGAGTACTGACAAAGACACACACATGGGACACGAGCTCAGTGTCTGGGACACCGCTGGCTTCAAATACAATACCACAGCAACAGATCTGAGCAAAAAAAAGGCTTTGTGGCATCAGACGTTAGGTCTCTTTTTTGATAAGGCGGTCTCATAATGACTGTAACTTTATAATGGCAGTTAGGGTTAGTATCTTCTGAAATCATTATTATTATTATTATTATTAATAATAATAACATCATATGCTGACTCACTGAGCTGCTGTGGCTGAAATTTTCCCTGTAGATAACAAAAATGTACTTCTTACAAAAGCAAAAACCCTACAAATATTCAAATGCCTCAACACTATTTAGTCGAGTTTGATCTTACCAGAGGAAATTACCAGAACAAACGCTGAAGGGATGAAGGTGTTTCAAGCACTGGGCATCAAATTCAACTTAAAACATATGCACTAAACATAATACTAAAGACTCAACAGTAATCTAAGGACTGGACACCACCAAGGCCTTGGTGATACGCTAGACAAATACACTAGTGTCCACTAGAGGGCGCAAAAATTAAAAACAGCTGTGATATTTACACTAAAAAGATGTTCATATAAAAATTGTCGTGCCCCATAAATATAGCATGAAAGCACAGGTTTATAAATCATGTCCCACAAGTGTCTTTATTTTTTAGCTCAAAGAAAGATGAACGTTTGGCCATATGATTTAATTTTCTTTAAATTACTGACTTTATATCGTCTTGCAGAAGAAAAATGCCACACCCTTGTCACAAGGTTTAAATATTTCACCACTTTTTTTTGACACTTCGAAGTTCCTCCGATTACATTATGTGTGCCAGGTTTTCTGAGAAACTCATTTCCCACTTTGCATCAGCTGAGGGTAGCAGGAACGCCATAAACTGCCAGGCAAAAGAGAAGGCTGTTCAACTAAAACACTAAAATCTATAACGTTTTAAATGCTGTATATATCTGTGAGGCAGCTTGACGTTGCTGGAGTTGAAGTTGTCAGGATGATGCTGCCCTACGATGGCAGAACGCAGCAACTGACGCTGTTTTTTTTTCCCCGCAGATGTCGGCAGAGGGTACAGTATTTAAACCTCTCTACATAAAAATCAGCGCCATATTTTCAGATCGGTTTGTGAGTGATCTATATTCATGAAAGGTTCGATAATAGAAAAAAAATGTTAACTAATCTACACACTACTCTCTAACTCTACGTAATTTACTTTTTAGGTTTTTCAAACTATCAGCAAATACAACACGGTCACAACCTCGGCTACGCTCGAACATGGCACCGTGTGTTAGCCCTGGCCAAGGCCTGGGATAACAGATGGACGCCGCACGGATATTATACTCACCAAAACGTTCAGCCTGATGCCAATCCCTGCAGTGTCATCAACAAAGGGGGCAGTGGGACACAATTACAACGTGGCACAATGTTCCTTTCAGGCAAATAGCACACTGCATCAGCACAGCGCAAAGAACAATCCTCTCTGATTCCGGCCCTCCGCCAAATAACACAACGCTGTTTCCAACCAGTGGTGCGGTGAAATTTCACTCCCCCCACTCCCCCCCTCTGAAAAGCAGGATGTTAAACATTCATGCTCTTTCTTTAGTCATTCCCAGTGTGTCCAGGATCCTTCACAGATATCACACACTTCATTACCAGATGTTACATTAAACCTACGACTACTGCAACTGCTGCTTTTTGCATGAAAATGTAACTAAACGCCACTAAAACCTATGTGTGGCACATAAAAGCCCTGCTTCTCCTCACTTCAGGAAGCAGCAAAGGTTAAAAATAACCCGATCTGATTCCATTTTTTTTCTGTCCCCTGTACTTCGCTCTGGTTTTTGGAAGTGCACGTACCCTGTAAGTTGGACAGAGCGTATTCCAAGCCTTTCATGGCCTTCACCTGGTTGCTCTTGAAGCGGGCCAATCCAAACTCCTGGGAAAAGACAGAGCAGAAAACAGCTTCCCATGAAGGAGAAGTATAAAAAAACAAGACTTTTTGCTTGCTGACTCTCTGGGCTAATTAAAGTAAGCCTGGCATCGTCCACACCTTATAATAACATTTTCAGGGTGAATTATTTTTGGCAGGCATTTCATTTCTCCCCTCATATCTTCAACTTCTTTACTCTGGCGACTGCACAGAGGCTCTCCCACTTTCACCAGCAGATTTTGACCTAGAAATTAAACTGTGAAACTTGGATTCTATTTGTAAACCTCTGGAATTAAAAACAAGCTTAATAACTTTTTCTTCTAAGTTACTGAATACATTTTGATTGATGGATCTTACACAATTTGAGTACTGTTTAAAAGCCCGTCTCCTAAAATGGATACTATTGTGAAGAACGCTGCAGTGTAGAAGAGTACTGTGGTTACTTCAGAGTGGGAAATTACTGCACAAAGAGGTTGAACCTGAATGGGTCTGGAGAAGCCGTAAACACTTGAGGATATCCACGCCTCCCGTCTCAGCCGGGTGGTGGCCGGCTGCTCTGCAGAGTCCTCAAAAATGCAACGCTCCTCCACTGACTAAAACAGACAGGAAGGAGCGAGAGGAGAGAAAGAGAGAGAGATAGAGATAGAGAGAGAGAGAGGGGGAGAAGTCAAACCATCACAAGAAGTCCACAGCGAGAAGACTTCTGCCATAGTGAGGCTTATTAATAAATATTTTCTTGTCATTCAGAAGTCATGTTATCATACAGTACAATGTACAACAATTTTCCTCAAACAGCAGTTTCTTAATCTTACATTTTCCACACTGACATATCTTTTTACTTTGTCACTATCACAACATTATCACAATGTGTCAAGATGTCCTCCAGTTCTTAGATCTGCTTGTCTGACAGTAATGTCAGATGTGTTTTGCATTAATTCAGACATTTACAGACTCTCACCATTAGAGTCGTGTGGTTGAGATTCCAGGTATAGGTGGTCAGAATCCTGTTGACAGGGTCCACAATGGAGTCTTCAATGATGAAGACAGAGCGAGACATCCCAGAGGGGAAGAAGCACTCAGCCCACCGAGGCAGCCGGTTGGTCTTCATCAGGAGTTTCCTAGAGAGAAGCCGGTGGTCTGCTGTCACCTCCCTATACACGACGTCCTCTGTGAGGACGTGTGTGCTGATTGATAGAAAAACACAAATAGAGCAATTAAAAAAAAAGTCCACTAACTACAATACCTTGATGCTTGCTTTTATGATAGCAGTCTCGGGTACCCTACCTGTATGGATTTGGATACCTCTGCCAAAAAGCAGAGACAACATGTTCCCACGTGCTCCTGATGTCAATGTTATTACAGAAATACTTGACCATTCTCCTCTAGATGACGTTCAGAATGACCTGAATTAAAAACCCTAAAGAGTGTGCAAGAAACTGGAATCTTAGGTGCTGACTCCATCCAAATTCTGACAATCCTGCAAAATAAAAAGAAACTTTAAAAAAAAATAAGAAGGTACTTTTTTGTACCCCATGCTATAGGAGGTGTTTTGGATATTCAGGCATCTAACAGCACCTGGTCTGCACCCGGAATCCAGATGTATGACATTCAATCAGTCATTTTCAATAAAGGATTTCTGTAGTTAAGCAGAATTTCACAATCAAGTATAAAAAGTATTACTGTGACATTAATATGAAATGTTATTTTTTTATGTGAACCCTGAAACAATCTTTCATTTGCTTTGGTCTCGTAAATTTGTTATCAGCACTATTTTTCAGACTTTAGTCTATATTACAAGATATCATATTTTGCTTTTATAATGACAGTGATAATTTTTATATATATATATATATATATATATATATATATATATATATATATATATATATATATATAATTAAATTTGACCTTTTGCCAAATCCAACAATCACAAATTTTCTAAGCAAAAAAAAAAAAAAAAAATCTAACATCTGTGCTATGTTCACTGCCTTTAAAATTACATTTCGTCTTTGAAATGTCATTTCAACTTGTCTTTGAAATGGAATCTTGCGTCTATTTATTTCTTCATTTATACTTTCTTTTATTGTTTTTTGCATATCAACGTATTGATCTTATTTAACTTATTTTATTATTTCTTCCTTTGATTGCAAAAAATCCCCGCATGCGCTGCAATGTGCGATATGTTACGCAACAGATCGACTTCCGGTTGCAGATCAAGCACCGACAGCATTTATATTGAGAGCTAACGGAATCAGCTTATAGCTTTAGCTCTAGCTTACAGTTATCGACACAACTAGGCTAAAGACAACCCATGGACTGTTAGAATTATTCAACATTCACTCTCAGTGCTGTCTTAGATTGATCGCTAAACAAGGTAAAACCGGTGACATGCAGAATAATTGCATTTTAGAAACCATTAAATTGCGAATTAGCTAATAGCTGAAGTTTCGAAGTAAATGAGATGTCCTACCTGCAGTCACTGCTAAAGAGCCGGCTGGCAAATACACTGTTCACCGAAACAGTCAAAGGCTAACAAATTACTACAGGAGTCCCTTCTCGTATTAAGTAACAAAAAAATCACAGGGGTGTGGGGGTAATTAAAAGTTCTACCACAAGAACTGCATTATTACTTGGGATTCTTCCTACAACTGCATCTACTCAGTGTGACGTTAAGTTCCAAAACAACGTAAAATTCACATACTGCCCCCACTGTACCGGAGGTGCAACTTAACTGAAAATGTAAACTGTTTATCTTTAAATTACTCCAGTGAAACCTTATACTGCATTAAAGCCATTAGACAGCTTACTAAACATGAAATGTATGTACACAGATCATACAATTCCTACAGTTATTTCTGTATTTTCATACTACTTTTGTAACATATTTGGTTTATGGACATTGATTTTCTTTGCTTCTTATACATTTTCTGTAATTAAAATTGCTATTTTTCCCCAAATATGTAAAAATAAATCACCTGCTCTGTTTAATGTCTTCCACTCCTGTAGATGGCGCACATTAGTTTTCCCTCATTCGTCACATTTTTCTTCTTCGTTGAAGCACTTGCCTGCTGGGGAAGTGTCCTCCATGGTGTCATTGTAACTTCCCCTAGGTTCAACGTTTAGAAATAAGCAATGACTGGGTACACGCCAGATGAGAAGCTCCGTTTCGAACAGCTTATAAAGCTCCGGAGACAGTGGTTGAAGGACCAGGAGCTCAGTCCAAGGGAACCAGTGGTCCAAGCTAAACCGCCGGGGCCCATCGCCAAGTTCTGGGCTAGCTTTCTGGAGCCCAAGAGCCTGTGGAGACTTTACGTGAGTACTGCTAACGGTAGCTACATGCTAGCAAAACAATCTGTAAGCAAAGAAAAAGATATCTTTGTTTAAAGTAGGAAATTGAATTGGAAAAAATAGAATTTATGATACATTTTGTTCACTCGGAGCATATAGACACTGATCATCGTTTCATTCGTTATAAATAAGTCCTATTTTTATTCCTCTAAATATTATTTTTACAGTCTTGATTACTGAAGCTGTTCATATAAGTTATCATATAACGGAGCTAGGGATTTTTTTTTCTCTTTACAATAATTGATTTAGGTAGAAAAAAAGCAAGAAAAGTCAAAATAATTTCTTAGAGAGACTTTATAATACTGAGTAAAGTATACCTCTCAGTTTCACATCAGTAACAATCGAAATGCCATATTAACTGACATAAAATATGCTAAATTAATTTTAGCATATTAACCTTCAGAAATGAATTAAATGTAACCAACTGCCCACTGCTGTCCATGGGCTAGCCAGGATTTGTCAGTTACGAAATATTTTGGCCCTCCCTCCTGTCCTTTTTACCAAATGAATAAATGAAATAGTCAAAATGGCTGAGAGTTATTCATCACTCAGTGCTGAAAATTCAAATATAAGTGGCCCTCAGGCCAGACACGGAGGGTCAAAATCATTGTGCCTGGTATGTTTGTCAGTTGTACCAATATTTATTACCATGTGCTGTTTTTGTCCTTACAGACCTACAAGGCATACAAAGGTGGCGTCTTCACATTAACCCGGCTGTTGATACCTGCCTGGATTGTACACTACTATGTGAAATACCATGTTGCTGTAAGTCCAGAGAAATTTCAAGCATTATGCTGTATGTGAAGTGCTGATGGCATTTCTAATTTACACCCTGTAAAATTAAGATAAAACAGCACACATGGTTATATACATTTTCAAATTTATGAGTGTACAATTTAAATAAATAATAGGTCCTATTACTTGATAACTGACAAGTTATCTTTTTTTAAATGATCTTAAAGTCATATAAATTGCTGAATTACCAGTCATCATCCTCTGCACAGGACTCTCAATTACTATTAAGCACTAGGAGGTCCCTGATTCCTTTTTGTGGGATGAACCTGCTTTGTGAGTTCTGACCCTTCCTAACCCTTCACTTATATCTTCAGTTGTGTGAAGAACGTACATTTGGAACAGTCTTTGTCTGACCAGTAATCCCACGATTGTTTGTAATCCTCAGCACCTGCATGTATACAATTCCTAATCTTATAGGAAATTATATAGAGAGGCCCTGCAGAGTTCAGCAACAATTCCAAGTCCTAGTAGTCCATGTTTACTGTATGTATTCCATATTAAAGCATGTTAAATACCTGTCTTTTTCTTCTCTACAGCAAAGGCCATACGGCATTGTGGAGTTGAAACCAAAGCTGTTTCCGGTGAGTTGTCATGTGATGTTTTTCCAAAATTTGCTGTCTGGGAGTCATATTAGACACCAGTGCAGATTTAATGCCGATTCAATGTGATAAATCTGCATTGGCTGATAAATGAAATCTTTCTGTTGCCATCAGTCGCCATATGCTACTCTTTAAAATATATATTTTTTTGTGTGTGTGTTTAGGGTGACACCATCCTTGAGACAGGTGAAGTTGTTCCACCTCTCCCTGAAAGCCACAGCCATCACTGAAGTTGAAATATTTCAATCATTTTGTTGTAAAAGTGTATATGACAAATAAACTATTTAAAAAAGGACATGAGTCTTTTTCCATAACAAGTGTATAAGTGAACTACAGTTGATATTTAATTTTTTCAGTTACTTCTACTTGTCCATTAAAACCAATATCACTACTATAACAATGTTTTTAATCAAAATATAATAAGCCGGACAATTTGACGTTGAAAGTGAGGTTCCTTAATAAGACAATGTTAAACGATGCTTTTATTTTGAAAGACGGAAGTGGCTTTGTAAATTGAAGGCGAAAACGGCGAGGAAGCTAAACACGTTCCTCTTTACTAAGTAAAGAAAAATGAGCTGCTTTGTACAAAACACTGAGACATAAAGGACTGTGGAAGATCAGGCGTAAGGGGATCAAAAGAAGATCAAAGTCTTCACAGTAAGATAACTTTATCACCATGTTAACCGTCAACGGATGTAGCTACAACGGGCTAACCTGATTAGCCGGCTATGTTGCTAACTTCAGCTAATCACTTTCTCTAGTTGTGAGTTTATGACAAGACGTCATAGTGAAATTGAGAATTACATTGACACCTATTTTAGTTTGCGTTTTTTTTAAGCATTTTATAAAGGTATACCTGTAAACAGCGCTTATTACTGTTGTAGCCCAACCTGCTTTGGCTACAAAGACAACACGAAAACAACGTAACCGAGGAAGTGGTAGAACAACATTTAAAGCTTAAGTGGCGCTTTAATAGATTTATTTCGACTCGATATTCATATTTGGTGACAATTACAGGTAGTTTAATAGGATGAGGACGTTATATTGTTACGATCGTTATAGAAATACCAATAATAATACTGTTTGGATGTGAAGTCTAATACTACAGCTAACGCTAGTTTTGTAACATTTTTGCCACAAAAGGTCACTCGGACTTTTTTGTGAGTGGAAATTATACGAGTGAGACCCAAATGTACCTAAATGTATTCCTTCGGTTATTCATACACTATTCCTATATTCTTATCATATGGATATAGTTCAAGATTACCTCATAATGACCGTCGGAAGAGGTTTATCCTCTTCAATTGCTGCTCACGTTCAATACATTATTGATTTTTTTTTTTTAAATCATTTCGATTCTGTTTATTTTTGTTTCAGGTCATGTCAGCGATTAAGATTGCTCTGCAGCAGAGCAAGAACTCCAATAGGAGGAAAGAATGCAAGCGAATGTCAGCACAGGTCTCACCGGATTCCAAGTGTCCCATCTGTTTGGACGTGTTCAACAACATATCATACCTTGACATCTGCCTGCACAAGTTCTGCTTTCGCTGTATACACGAGTGGTCCAAGAACAAAGCCGAATGTCCTCTATGCAAACAGCCATTTAATTCGATCTATCACAGCATCAAGTCGGAAAACGACTATAAGCAGTATGACCTGCGGCCGCTGGAAAATGGTTCTTTTGGGATTTTCGGGGGTGCGCGTTTTAGATACCGCACAACTCTCACAGGGATCAACCAACAGAGAGGAAGAACCACATTGCCTCCAGATAATGGAGTCATGTTTGAAGCCTCAGTGAATCCACCCCAACAGCAGCAGGATCGTTACATGCGGAACATGATGTTGAGGTTGGCGGCGAGGAGGGTAGCCGCGAGTGAAGGCAGGTCGGTCAGGAGCATCCAAGAACAGGAAATGGTCAACTTCAGGAGGGAGCTGTATCGAAGAGGCGTGAGGGTTCGGAACGTCACTGATGGAGGCCGTTCCAGAGACATCTCGGCGGCGTTCTTCAGGAGAAACCCTGCCTGCCTGCACAGACTGATACCCTGGCTGAAAAGAGAACTCACTGTGCTTTATGGAGGCCACGGCTCTCTGGTTAATATAGTTCAACACATCATCATGTCCCAAATCACACGTTATGACATGGATGATGGAGCTATTGAGGAAGAGCTTAGGCCATTTCTCCAGGGCCGTTCAGAGCACTTCTTGCACGAGTTCATCACCTTTGCGAAGTCTCCTTTTGATATGCAGGCCTATGACAGGCATGCTGTCTATGACTGTCCCGGGCCTTCAAATGAAGACAGCAGCACCAATTCATCCGTCATTGCTATTTCAGAGGATGAGGAGCAGACCACGGACTTGGACCTTGCAGGAGAGGCAACATCTTCTCTGAGGTATTCAGCATGGGATGATGAGACCCCTGGTCCGTCGTATTCGACCACAGCACAGCGGAGCAGGACTGAGTACATGTCAGTGCTCGACTCCGACTCGGATAGCAGTTCAGAAGAGACGCGGGAGTCTGAAACGTTCCCACAGCAAATAAATCATCACAGCCAAACAGATGTGATTGAAGGGAAAGTTAACAAAGAAGAGTGTATGTCCTCTGACAGCGACGAGTGTGTCATCATAGGTTTTACTAAGCCTTTATCAGAGAGGACTCCTGAGCTGGTAAAGCTTTCCTCCGACTCTGAAGATGATGAGAAAGAAATGTCCCTTTTACCTCAACACATACGCTTTTCCAGTCTCAGTCCTATAGCGTCGAGGAGCACCGATCAAAGTAGTGCTGGACGATCAGAAAATCTTGAGATGGATGATTCCAAAAAGGGACGCTCTACAGCGTGGTACAGAGACGGGAGGTGCAGCAGGTCAGACAGAAATGACAGGCAGAGGAGGTCTGAGAGTAATGACAGAGTGAGAGACAGGCACAGGTCAAAGGACGACCACTGGAGGAGGAGGAGGTCAAGAAGTGATAAGCGCAGGTATTCTAGGAGCCCAGCGCTGTCCCGCAGCAAAGACAGAGGAGCTTTCTATTCCAGAGACAAACATTACACAAAATCTAGTATTAACCGACACCGTTACAGCCAAGAGCGAAATTATAGGTCCATGCATAACCAAGAGAGGCGGTCCTACTATTACAATAGCCACACGTACTTAGATCGACAGTCGTGCTCCAGGAGCTGCAGTAGGGAGTCGCAGAAATGGCACAGGTGCCCCTCCAGATCCAGGTCTTACTCCGGCAGTCCATCCCCTCTGACCAGAAAGACACATCACCTCGACAAGCCAGGTGGGAAGAGGAAATACAAAGCCAGACATTTGGACACACCGTCAGAAAATGAACTTCTTACCTCCCCTGCTTCAGCCAGAAAAAACAAGAAAAAGAGCAATAAGAAGCATCGTAAAAAGTCCAAAGAGAGCTCGAGGAAGACGGGCCGGAGCAGGAGCCGCAGCTTTGAGCCTCCCGAGCGGGACAGCTGCGAGCGAAACAGGCGCCATCATAGCAAAAAGAAGAAGAAACCCAAAAAGAGCAAAAGGCACAAGAGTAGCGAATGCAGAGGAAGAGACTCCATCTCCGTCATTACCATCGATAGCGACAGTGAAATAGGCACCAATGACGGCGTCGCCCAGGCCAGCAACACTGACAAGAACCCACCCAGCACAGATGCTCCTCCTTCCGTTAATACACCTTTAAATGTAAATACAGATGTACCGTTAACCGATATCGTCTGCCAGCAATACTGAGATCAAAACACTGAAATCACCAGATCTTGTCTTAACGTTTCTACACATCATGAATGTGCAAAAGCTGCTGCTCTTTATGATGATCATTAAATGCTAGTTGGCAAAGACGAGAGGTGTTATAATGGGATATAGTGCCATTCTTGACCATAAAGGTCTACTTTTACACTTAACAAATAGCAAACTTATTTTAAGTGCCACGTCATGCTGGAAATCACATGTTTTTAATATTATTTGTTAATCAGAAAATATTCCTTTTGCAGATTTATGCTCTCAGGGAAGTGGACATATGTAAAATGCACATGTGATATTTGGGTTGGAGTCTGTTAGATTTTGTTTAAAATAAATTGTATCAATTTTGCTGATGCTTTTTTGTGTCCTGTGTTATATCTGCAAATATTGCCTTTTCCAAAAACATCTAAAAAGCCAATTTTAATTATTGGCAATGATGAAATTCAAATACCATTATGCTGAAATTACTGGAGAGAGTATACAATTGAGAGCTGTCCTGTGGATAAGAGAAATTCAACACCTATTCAACAATAGGTGGCAGTAGTTAATGTTTCGGATATCAAGAAGAAGAACGTTCAGCGCTGGCCGGAGTGCTTTTATTTTGAAGTCGTTGAAGTCAGCCATTTCCGTCGGCATTCGGAAATTAGCTGGTGTGTTTGAAAAACATTCCTGCAGTAATATCTACACGTGGACAAAAAACTTTCATTTATAATGTCTGCCACAGTACCCGTGAAGGTGAGCATTTAAATGTTATAAACGTTTTTATTATAGTAAGCTTTTTAAAAATCCACTTCCTACATTGGAGAATAGGCAGGAAACGTGCTAAAAATTCAGTTGTGTATTTCGCAGGATTTATGCTAGCTTTCAACAAAACTGCTGTGCAGCTTGGAGTTCTAAAGTAAAGAGTTGGGGTAAAATGAAAAAAGAAATCTGTTTAAACCGCAAGTCAGCTCTTGAGAGTAGTCATAGACGAAAAGTGTCCCCGCCGTTCAGAGATGCTATACCTGAACGACAAGTGTCGACAAGTGACAGCGTTATCATGACCCCAGAAAATCTGTGGCAACCAAACACAGACTAGATTATCTACGGTATATAATATTGAGTACCTGTAAAACACCACATACATGAACTCTCACATGCACTGAATCCCACAGTCTATTCCCCTGCCCCCCCCCGGACTTCCTTCTATCCACTCACTGTGCAATATCTGTACACTGTGCAATATCCATTAATGTGCAATAACCAATGTTTCCTTGAACTGTGTATATATTTTCGACGTATCTGCACTAAACCTATTTAATTTAATTTTATTCTATTCTATGTTGTATTTATGTATATATGGTTTATATTTACACACGTACACACACGTTTGCACACGTTTGCACTGAAGAAGGAGTTGCTTTTCGAAGCAGAATACTATTAACCAACGGAGTACACGTAACTTTAAAAAATGCATCACAAAAAAAAAATTAACATGTAAGCATTAGTGAGGTAAATAAACTCTTAACATTAATGTTTGTGTGTTTGATATCAAGTTAATCAGTGAATTATTACATTTAACTTTTTTTGTGGGTTCAGATTGGTATCATTGGTGGCTCGGGCCTCGATGATCCTGATATTCTGGAGGGAAGGACCGAGCGATATGTCGACACACCATATGGAAAGGTTAGTAGTTATTTTGCAGGTGTGAGTGTCTAGTTATTAATTTTTTTAGTCATCTCACTGGGTGGTAGAAATTCAGAACATTGTGTGTGTGTGCTGCTGTGACATGGATCATTGTGTTGTCACTGGCTTATATTGCTATGTGCCATTTGATGTAAAATGCATTTTTCTTCTCTTTGAGCAGCCTTCTGATGCTCTGATCCTGGGGAAGATAAAGAACGTGGACTGTGTTCTTCTGGCAAGGTAAGAAACGTTTCTGCGCTTTGAAAATGGAGGTCAACATCACCATCTAGTGGCCAATACTTGCACCTGTCAGAAGTGAATACGGCCTGGATGGTCATGTGATTGACATGGATTTAAATTTTATTTTACAGCATATTCTGAAATTTTTCTCTCGCTTTGTAAATCCTCCTCAGACACGGGAGACAGCACACTATCATGCCGTCCAATGTGAACTACCAGGCCAATATCTGGGCGCTAAAAGACGAAGGCTGCACTCACCTGCTGGTCACCACAGCCTGTGGTTCCCTCCGGGACGAGATTCAGCCGGGAGACATTGTCATCATCGATCAGTTCATTGACAGGTAAAAGCCACAGGTGAACACCCCTGTCAACTCACTCACACTGTTTTTAACCTGTCATGATCATGTTTGTATTGACTTACAGCTGAACAGGAAGTCTGCTTCACAAGATCTTCCCACACATCTCACTGGCAAGATTGTGACTGTACGGGAGAGATCAGGCCTGACTCACCGTGTCTTTTGCCAAAAAAGAAGTGTTTCCTTTCCTGTCATAACTGTCTTTCTGTGTCCGCGGAGAACCTGTACGCCGGTCGGATGACATACCTGGCTTTTCTGATTGGATACTTTACAAATACCTTTGTCTCGTGTGTCATTCCCTTCTTTCTGTTTTCAGATTGTTTTTTTTCACTATTTCCTTCTACTAGTCTGGGGTTTGTTTTGGTGGTAACCTGGAGAATGATGGGAAAGGAAACAGCAGTTTTAACATACAGACCCGCCATTAACGCGCAGCATGACCCCGTGGGAGCGTCGCGCTGCGGATTGCAGACATTCCGATCCATAACTCAATATGTGCAGAGAGCGGTGCTGTTGAAGGAGGATTGTTTATCTGTTACCACTGACCTGACAGAGGGGCGGTGCAGCGCCTTGCCACCATCACGCGCTTGTGCTCCACATCGTACGAGTGTGTCACGTTGCCGTGGGCGATGGCCTATGTCGGTTTTGCCTGCTGAGTAGGTGGTACCAATCACAAGCACGACCATCAAATCATTATTAATCTGACATGCTTTTTCAGACATGTTCAGACTTGTCCAACAGCTCGTGAGCACATATTTTCAGATGGTTTCACTTTGCTGCTGACACCACCGCCGACGTCACCTCTAATGGCTTCTCTGCTGCAAAGCTGGGCTTTTTTTAGAATCTGCCTCTCCTTTTTCATTTCACTTTATGGGGTACTTTATGTTCATATGGATGGAGAGCAAATGAGCAGTCATATTTGTGTCAAAATGTCATATTTTTTGCTTTATGACAACACAATAGTGTCAGGAGTAACTGAAGCGTCTCATTTCCTGATATTTTGGCTTCCTGTTTACGTCCCTCTGCCAGGACCACCAGGAGGGTTCAGACCTTCTATGACGGACAGCCCATCAGTCCTCCAGGAGTGTGCCACATCCCCATGGCTGAGCCGTTCTGCAACAGAACCAGAGAGGCAAGTCGCCTCACCGCAACATTTTTATTGATTTTTTTTTCAACATAAGTAAAAATGTGACAAATAGTCTGGTTAAGGTTTTAAAAAAAAAAGAAAAGAAAATTCCCCCACTTCCCCTGGTGTGGAATTACAGAGATGGTTTGGATTCTTCGTGCCTCTGCAGGTTCTGCTGGAGGTGGCGAGGAGCCTGGGGGTCAAGTGCCACGCCAGAGGAACCATGCTGAGTATCGAGGGGCCCAGGTTCTCCTCGCGGGCAGAGAGCCTGATGTTCCGCCAGTGGGGCGCTGATGTTATCAACATGACCACTGTTCCAGAGGTCGTCCTTGCCAAGGAGGCTGGCTTGTGCTATGCCAGCATTGCCATGGCAACAGACTATGACTGTTGGAAGGAGCACGAGGAGGCGGTGAGTAGCTGACAGGAGTCTCGTCCGTCCCTGTTTGTTACATGCATTTTATATTTCTAATTATTTATTTGCTGCAGAGGGATTGAAGCGTCCCCGTTTCTCTGTGAAAACACACAGTCAGTGCAAGGTTGACATTACTTGAATTTTTACTGATATGACCGGAAATGACTCAGAGGAACTACTGTATGTCGTGTTCCTGCTGCGTTTGCAACCGCTGGTTTTTAACCTCGATAAGCACCAGCTGTCCTGCGCATCATTTCTCATCCCAAAATAAAACCGACACCACAGACGTGGAGGAGTTCGGACTGTACACACAGGCACCTCTCTGTAGCCAGGAGACGGGCTGAACAGGCACCAAACAAAACCTGCTGCTCAGACGCGTTATTGTTGCCTACACCATTTACACTTTTCAAGGTTTTGAATTTAATGTTTTGAAAATCAAGGCTTCACGTGTGTGAGAACAGAGTGAGTTGTTATTTTCCCTGCATAAATGGACTTTTGGAGGTTCGCTTTGGGTGTGAGGATTCAGCAGCTCGATTTTTTCTTATCATCATGGAGGTTTGTTTGTCTGTGTCTGAAAAGAAAAGGACTTTGTCCACCAATCTGTCAGCAGCTGTTCAGCTTATTTTTGCACTAACTGGCTAGTTTTGATCAGGAAAAATTGATGTATCTATTTCACTTTAGTTAAATCTGTTTTTTTTTTTTTTTTTTTTTTTTGCTGTCTGCCTGTTTGTTTTGTCTTTTTCTAATTTCCACTTATCAACCACAAAGAGTTTTATTACCATAAACTAGTCCTTTAGACAGTGTTGTTGTCTTGACGACACGACAATCGTTTTCATTGATTTACTGTTTCTGTGATGGGGGGTGACAGTGAGGCGTCTGTGGTGCGGGCTCTCAGCAGAGGTTTCTGCTGTTTGCAGGCCTGATTTCTGGAGACTCTGTGGTTTCCGAGCAAGTCGCCTCGCCCCGCGTCGGTGTAATATCGCGTGTGGGCGGCTCTTGGCTCATTTGTCACCCATCCAGCCCGGCTCACAACTCCACTTCCGAGTTCCGGCAGCTGACCTCTTCCCCCTCCTGTTGCAGAGAGCTCACCACATCCTTCCGCCCACCCACCCCGCTCCCTCCGTTCCCTCAAGCCCTCATACTACCTCCTGGCCTCCCTCCCCTCAAGCTGCCTGCCCGCCAGCCTCCGGTGGAAGCCCTGCCAGAGGAGGCTGAGTCAGACTGAGTCATCGGCCTCACTATCTTCATCCTGGCACCACAACAGCATCGCAGAATAAGTCTGTGAGTGGTGTGAACAGTCCCCGGGGAGGGGGGGGTCAGTGAAGCCTACAGGAGGTAAACACCAGCACAGGACGGAATTGAATTTGTAGCTAACGGTACAGAAACACTGCTGTGGAATTAATCCAGACAGCCTGAGGGTTCTCCTCCTGCTGCCATTTCCTTGTTGATTCTAGTCCGATGGTGGACGGCAAAATTGACACTGCATATAAAGGACAGTCATTTAAGCAGAATTCCAAATTCACGCTAATGCAAGCTGCACCCTACGCTGGTGTAAACTATGTTTGAGGGCAGCCCCAGCAGATTAGCGAGCCGTAACTCTTTGTCGTCTTATTTCCTTAAAGTAAATGCGGAGGACCAACACTGATGACATTTGGGCCGTGTTGTTTTAACATATTAAGAATAAATGGGTATGCAGCTAAGGATACATGCGTTTTAGCACGAGTATTGTCTTTGTATGCCGCAGGTCTGCGTGGACAACGTGCTGAAGACGATGAAGGAGAACGCCAACAAAGCCAGCAGCATTCTGCTGACAGCCATACCTCAGATCAGTCAGATGGACTGGGCTCCAACAATAAAGACTTTGAAAGTAAGTCTGCAGTCACATCCTTTCCTTCGGAAGAGGTTGTGAAAGCGGATGTTTACACGTTTGCTATCTTGAGGAGAGATGATGTGTCATATTTTTATATCCCTCACATCTCACTGCTGCACATTTATGAGACTTTTATGAGGACAATCAAACCATTTACTGCTCTCGGATAACAAACTGATTATTGCCATGAGGCCTGATTGACCCTGTGACCGTCTGAGACTGACTCATCACTGCTGCGTGAGGTTTTTTCTAGTCTTATTCAAAGCAGCTACTTTTATTTGGAGGGCTGACAAACACATAAGCTTCACCTGTAGTTCCACGGATTGGATAAATGTAGTGTATTTTCATGCACTCCAGGACCAAACTTATGTCTTTTCCTGATTAAATATTTATTACATGTTTTCCGTTGTGTCAGTCAGTGGCTCAGTCCTCCGTGATGCTGCCCAAGCATTAAAACAAGAGCAGAGGGAAGGAGTAGACCCTGGATCCACGCCGCAGCGGCCCTGCAGGGACGGAGAGACGAGCGGACAGCGGCTCTGCTCGTGGATGTCTTACGACTGAATCATAAGGAAGTGCCTGACATAAACAACGCATGCGCTTCGCGTACAGCTAAAGTTCCTTTTTTCCCTGCAATTCTCTGCTCAGTCATCTTCATTTGACCCTGTTTTTTTTTTGTTGTTGTTGTTTCTGTGTTAAACCGCCTGCTTTTGTGTCTGTTCACGCAGGATGAATCATAATACAGCACCGAAACATGCTATGCCTCGTTTATGAATGATTTTACTTTGATTTTTTTTTTCTTTTGTTGGGGGAAAAAAGCTTTTTGATTGCATTTAGTGTGGAAAGTTATTTTTTTTCAAATTATTTCTGTCTGATTTATGTGGCATATTTTATTTGTTCATGGCAAAATAATAAAAGTGTTTTTAAAACTATTTGTAATGATCAAAACGAACTTGCATGTTTATAGATGATGCACATCCGCCGTTTATTCCATTGTGGGAAAAGTCTTTTGTATTTTCCTAATTTCGCTGTGATGATAAATATTTTCTGCTGGCCGATTTCAATTAAAACGGCATAACGATCAAAGAGCAGCCGAAAATCAGATTTTTTTTTTTTTCCCCCTAGATTAATTTCCAGATTTATTGTCCACACTGACGTTTTTAGAAAAATACTAGCTGAAGAAGAAAAACTAACATTTATTTTAACCCCTCCTTAATCGAGAATTCAGATTGAAATAAAATATATATTTTTTTACATGTTAATTTTTTCAGGGATCCTCAATCAGGTAATATATATAACCATATTATAATATTTAACTCGCCATCAAAGTTCAAGAATTGTCGTGTTTGCATATCTTTGCCCATTTCATTACCTTTTTTGTAATTGTCACGGATGCGCCGCCTGTCAATTCTACCTAAAAACCTGTCTCAAAACAGGTTGTCGGTTCTGAAGCAGCACATTCACCCGAGGCGATATCGTATTTTTCTGTTTGCTCTTCAATGTTAATTTATCTAACGAATCCAAATGCAACAAGCCAATTTCTCAACCTTGTTTTATTTTTTTACACCGTCCGGTAAAATCGTTATAAAAAGTCAATATTGCTTTAAATCCTCTTCTAAAAGTGTTAACCAAATATCTTTCAGTAAAATGTTACAAAATTATCAAGCTCTCACATCAAGAATGAGATGAAAAATGCTTAATGTTCGTGAATATGCGTAAGTGCGTCAGTAAGAAACGAATTATCAAATGTGCAAAATGTTGCCTTTGGTTAAATAACCGTTTTCACATATTTACATTTCATCTATACGTGTGACAGAAACAACAATATTTTATAAATACAATATACTGCACGAATAATGAAATTGGCTGATATACATTAAGGTGGAAATTACTTACTCATATTCAAATATTTATTTTCCTCCTAACACGAAAAGCCTGCGTTAGGTAATATTTTCCCGGTCTGTCCGGATTTCCTCCGAAATATCGCTAATCCTTAACAAATAAAATAAATTTTCACAAACCAGTGTGAAAGAGTGTAAAATGTAGTCTGCAGGCCTCTTCAGGGGCCCGTCCAAGCAGCCAAAAAAATAAAAATAAAAATAAAAATGAGACAAAATTCCAAGATTGTTGTTTTACGGTGATTCCATAAAAGCCACCACATCTGTGTGGCCTTGGTCCCGGGCCAGATCGACAGGCCGGCAGTCCCACTGGTCCCTGGCGTCCGGGTCGGCCCCGAAACGCACCAGGAGCCGCACGGTATCCAGGAAGCCGCTCCTGGCCGCGTCATGCAGCGGCCTGGCCCTGGTGCTCCTGTCAGCCACGTTCGGGTCCGCTCCATGGTCGAGTAAGATCTGAGCCACCGACGTGCTCCCCATCATCATCACCTGCACATGCAAATTAAAGACAGTTAGAACCTTAACAAATCTGACGGAAAAGTCCCAAAGTCATCACGAATGAACGAAAGGACGTTTGCTGACACTGATTTTAGGCCCCGGAGGGTTTAACAAAAACAAAGAAGTCAAATCATATCCAGTTTAAGGACCAAAATAAGTTGCATTTTATGTTTTAAAACGTAACAGATGCGATAAACACGCATAAAAACAGAAAGCTAAGTAGGTGTGTGTTAATCATTATGATGTGTGTTAATATTCTGTTTAAAAAGCAGCACTGGCTCTGCATACATATATTTTGCATTGAAGTAATCAAACGAAACAAGTTTTTTTTCTGTTATTGTAACACAATAACATCCAAACGGCGTGTTTTAATTGACCTGGTGAGAAACGAAGCGGGCGTAAAAATGCGTGCGTTATCTTGAAAATGACTTCCCCATCTTCACCGAGGGCAGCAGAAGTTGGAGAACATGACACTGACCTGCAGCGCGGTGCGTCCAAAGCGGTTGACGCCGTTAACTTGAGCTCCGGCTCCCAGGAGAATCCTCACCTGCGCCGTGTCGCCCTTCGCCGCGGCCGTTGTCAGCTCGTCCTCCAGCGGCATCGTCCAAATCTGCGGCCCCGACAGGTAGTCTACTCTGGCGGGGATGTAGGGATAGAGGAACAAATACGGCTAAAAACGAGAGAGAGCCAGACAAAACTAAAAATAAATAAATAAAAATTAAAAAAAAAAAAAAAAACGCCAAAGACGGCGTGATCGCGATAAATCTGTTGTGACCCGGGCCTGAGTTCGTGCCGGGCAGGGATGGTCTGGGTCGGATGAAAGCTGCTGCCGGTGTTCTGCCGAGGCGGTGTGTGTCTGGGCTTGTCTGGCGGTTTGAATGGGTGGTGCTGCAGTGATGCCTCACTGCGCATGCGCGGCAACGGAGCCCGTCACCGCCTTCACGGTCCGGCATTTTAAAGTCGCGACAACGCTGAAGAGTCCTTTCATTTTCGGTTTATAATACCAAACGCAACGCTGTAAAATTCTAAATAACAATAGATACCGTACTTAAAAATAAAAAACAGACTATAGATTTATTCTAATCTGGACACTTAGTTCCTCTTTGTGTATTGTCCTGCTACTTTTTTTTTTTTACCCTTTTGCACAATTTTAACATACATTCTGCGTAAATGCGCCTCAGATCAATTCTCCAATTCTCCAATTCTGGGCTGTGTAAGCCTTTATAAAAGAAAATAAAAACAACTAATTGATTACATTATAAAATGGCTGTACTTTAAACTTTATTAAATCTAAATAAAGAGTGATAATGGAAAAATACAGCCATCAAATAGGCTTGTATAGATTCAGCCACATCAAATATTTTCTATTATGTACAGAAGGAAAATAAACGGTCATATTATCAGCATTTAACCTCCTAAGACATTGCATGGCATGCGTTATTATTTTCTCTTTGATATTTTGGCTAGTTGGCACTTGGCACCACAGGCCATTTGTTTTAAATTTTGATGAAACACAATAACGTCACTGTCCTCGCAAGTGAACACCAGGCCCTTGTTGACCAAAATTTTGTATTGTGTGTATTGTGGTATAGACAAATCAAAAATGTGACGGTCCTAGGAGGCCACAGCACAGCAACGTTGTTTTAAAGGGATTAAGTCAGGGTGCCCAATATTTTATTAGATTTTAATCGACCATCATGTGACCCAGAACTTGTTAATAAATGAGAGGTTGATACATGTTTCCTGGTGATCTCTAGCAGCTGAAACATCTTTTTTTTTTTTAAGTAGCAATGAGTCATAAAGATCCCACAAAGAATATTCAAAAGCAATCGTTTAGCTTCACAACACCTCGTGACGGGTATAAGCGGGAGCTCGGCGGTCAGGTGGTTTATCCAGAAGGACTTCCACTCTATATTTATCGAAAACAAACAAAAAAGGCTCTCTATAACAAAATGTGCAAAAAACACCCTTTTGCCAAGACAGAAAGAAAAAGTGGGTCAGTTTTTGCTGAACAGACAAAAATAGACAGCAAAACAGAGTCGTGCATCAAAGGCATCATATCAAAACCGCCCTTACCCACAAGTCATAGCGAAACCGTCACGCCATGCTTCTGCATTGTATCAACTGGCTCAACTGCTGCGAAGAAATATTTATTCATTGCTCTTCTTTTAGTTTTAGACGCCACCTCTGATGATCTGACATTATAAAGAAGCCAAATGTGGAAATGTGACCTCTGAGGGCTCAGTAACCGGAGGGTCGTGGGAGGAGACGGTGGGTACGATAACCCTCAGAGATGCAACAGAGTCTCTTTTTTTCCACATTCCCCGTCAGTTCGCAGCGGGACTGGGAATGAGGAAGCTCGCCGCTGGAATGTAATCTGTGGCAGCAGGACCAGATGACATAATTCCAGGCAGAAGTGGCTGGATGATATGTTGAAACTGCTGCCATGAGGACACGAATCACACCAGTTAGCTGACGAAGGTATCATCTTGTGGTGTCTGGTGTCCCGTAGACGCACGAGCTCGCACATGCACACAGTCTTATGATAGGTTGCGCAATAAAGGTTATTTTAGAATGATTATTCATTTAGGGTTAGGGTAACTGATAGCTGAGGCTGACTTTACATGAATTCATATTGTATTTTTATCCGCTAACTTCCGCACGGATGTCATAAAGTGGTTCATGTTGAATTTCCAAGTTCCAAGTTTCAGTTTTATTGTCAATCTCTTCACATGTCCGTTTCTCACTGTCCCATGCGTTAACGCAGACAACAGACAACAATAAAGTGCAAATGCACCACATAACAATCCTATCCTAGATAATCAAATTCACAACATAACAGTCCTAATTCTAAATGCTAATAAAAATAAAAATAGAATAAAAATATATTATATTTGAATCCAAAATAAATGCCGGAAATCCCACCGATGGGTCTTCTCAAAACTTTGGGTCAAAGGTCAAAGGTGTGAATAAAAAAGAAACCAAAAAGGAACAGTGCACATATAACAATTAAGCGGTTACCATGAATCTACATTTCC
Organism: Pao palembangensis; assembly: GCA_015343265.1. Classification (NCBI taxonomy): domain Eukaryota; kingdom Metazoa; phylum Chordata; class Actinopteri; order Tetraodontiformes; family Tetraodontidae; genus Pao; species Pao palembangensis. The sequence continues at coordinate 5,130,563 of CM027089.1, read as the reverse complement.
TCTTTATGGGCCCAGAATTTCACAATTTCACACCCGGTCTGACCTTTGACCCCCATCAATTATATTTCTGAATTTATAGACCTGACGTCAAGTGTAAACTTTAAACTCAGGTCAGATTATAATTGGGAGGATTAGGGTTAAATTACGATCGCCAAAACACCTGGCTGCACATGTATGTGTGTTCAAGCCTGTGTGTCTGTGTGCGTGTGTATGTGTGTGTGCACATATGAGTGTGGGGTCTTAATTCTCAGTTGATCTGCGAGTCAGTGTGAGCAGACCTGTGTGGAATGCGTGCACATCTCGGGGCTTCATAGCCTGCTGTGCCAAAGGCCGACCGTGGGCGTGCTGGCCTGGAAGTCCCCTGTGTGTCTGTGTGTTCTGGAGGCAAAAAAAAAAAGCTAGCGCAGTGAACGATTACAGACATGACATTGGCTTTTATATTGTGTTTACAGTACGGAAGAGTGAGCCTATTTTTTTTATTTTATTCTTTACGCAGTTCAAAGTTCAACAAAAAATTTGTAGACGCCCATCAAAGACCACTTTTTAATAAAACACAAGGCCGTCATCAAACACTGCTGACGCGGCGGTTTTTCTCCTTGTAGGCCATGATGTCATGGCATTGCACACTTGGAACATTCTTTCAGTCTGGAAATGCTTTGTTGCTATATTTGGTCGTCTTATTTTGAAAAATGACGACGCCCACGGTTGTCATCAGTTTCTGGCAGCTGAGGATCAAAAAACAACCTTTGTTCATTCTGTTTTAATTTCAGCTTTTACCTTATCATTTACAGCTCGCCCCGTTTTGAGTCACGCCCATTTTTTTTTATAAAATCTCCACACGGATGCACAATCCAAACCTCTGTTCTCAACCATCATGAAGGGGAATACCTACATCTGATCCAACTAAATGAAATCACCTCCTGCTGGCTGTCTTGTTTGAAATTCCCCTTTTATTATTCTTTGTAAATGGTTTTATTGTTTGTCCTTTTGACTGCTGAGAGATAACTGCACTACTCAAGTGATTTGCTCTCTGGAGTCTGACAGTTAGCATTTTTATGCTAGTAGAATTTCTGATGTGCAGAAATGACCTTCACAAAAGAGGGCAGCCTTCGGTCAATCAAATTAATGCATATTATGATATTATATTATTACTTATTGTACTTAGATATTCAACCACGTTGTTTTAATAAAAAAAAATGTTAATAAAAAAGATTTTGAAAAATAAACAATTTCTAACCTTAATTTAGAATAAAAAGCAGTAAATAAGTCGCTGCATTCGCAGGCATTAACTTCGGTATTCAGACAATTTGGCTACAATCACAGCGGCGAGTCGCCACGGTAACTGGAGGTCTGAATCAGACAACTTGAATACTTTGGACCCATTTTTAAGTCAAACCGCTCAGGCCTCGACAGGATGCCTGTGACTCAGACACACACGGTCTTTCTCAAGTCTAGACACAGATTCTCCGTGAACTCCAAAACAGTCGCTTTGTTCTCTGTGCACTTTCCTTGTCCTTGCCTGGATGGGACATAAATTTTTTCTGCAGCCGATCAATGCGGTTGTCCTCTTTGATTCAGTTTTCTTTGGTTTAGCCTCCACCTTTCTAAGCTTTCCAGGAATTCGCACAGTCGCCACCGCCCTGACTCAAGGCGTGGGTGTTGTTTCCGTGATGTTGAGCATCTAGTCTGATGGTAAAAAACTCATTCGACCACTGATGCTTAAAAGATTAACCTGAACAATCATAAACAACCTTCACGGTGGTCACAGGTGTCCGGATGCCTCCCACACCAGCTTGTTTGCTTTCCGTATTTGCATTTATTCAGATGTATTTCCACACACTTTGTGGTATTTATGGAGGGAAGGCTGCACGTCATCACAACGTTTGGTTGTTCCTTAGGTCTGCCCCCATGTTATTTTCACCTTTAACCTGACTTCCTTTAAACCTTGAAGGCTCTGGGTTCTCAGAAGGGTACAGGCCGTATGGAGCTCAGTGAATCTGCTCTAGTGCAGCATGACTCACACGTCGTGATAAGACCCAAAACAATCAAAGCCTTTGGAGGCTTAACCGGGGTTAAACACACAGGTCACACAGGTTGTATCGCTCATAAAATGTTTAATTTATGGTGGGAAGTCAGCTTTAAAGTCACCACACTTTCTAGAATATGGATCAACAGGAGACTTTTTTCTTTTTTTTTTTTAACTGTTGTAGCTCGTCTACAGGAGACATTTACCTGTCAAAATGGACGCAAAAGCAAAAAAGACACATCAACAGTTTGACTGTTTCAGATCCATACAATAATTATTCATCAGTGGTTTCAAGGATCATGACAGGATTGAGAAAGAGGCATCGGCGAAACTCAGGTTTATTATGGGTTACTTCAGATAAGACAAACACAAGTTGACTTTTTTTTTATGACTGAAGTAAAATTTCAGGTTGGAAGGTCAGAGTGAAAATCAGTGTCAACGGAGTTTCGCTTTTATGCAGCGTACTTTCCCTTCAGGTTTCATAGCCTTCATCAGTCCAACGCTGTTGTTGAACTCACGTGAGCAGGAGCTAAATGCCTCCTCTTCCTCCACTTCCTTGTCCCCCTTTCTGCACCGCCGGTGCTGCTGCTGCTGCTGCTGATGCTGGGTGAGATCCTGCGTCTGACCCCTGCCAGGGGGTCACCAGTCACGCTCATGGGCCAACCTAAAGCTCCTTGTATGTGTCCCACAGTGACTGCTCTCAGTTTCAGTGGCTGAAAAAGCCTCAAGGTGAGTCGGACCTGATGCAATCTGCACTTCATTCGGCACAATATCACTTTTCTGCTGAATCACATTCACACAAAATGCCCGTCAGACTGAATGATAGAGGCAATAAAGGCTCTATAAATAGAATAAGACAACCATAAAAGTATCTTGCTACTTTAGTGCTTTTGACTTCCTGTATTTTTGTCCATGCCATAAGTTTATGGTTGTTTACTTTTCCACTATGCAGAAGGCATACAGACCTGTTTACTTCCTGGGTCACAAAGGCGACGTTTGATCACCTACGATGATTGTATAATGTTTAACAAAGGGGGTGGTGACATCATCGCTCATAACAAGAGCATTACTCACACACACACACACACACACACACAAGGACACTCTAATATGCAGGATTGGCAGCTTGTTTTGGGCTGAACGGATGTCGTGTTGTGGTTCTTCTCAAGCGTTCTGGCTCCTCATATTTACGTCTGTGAGATCTGCTGACATTTTACCTGTTTATTCAGCGCTTCCTCAGCTACAGGTGAGGGCTGCTCTCGCGCCTGCGTGGGTGGTCCAATCACAGCGTCTCATCCGAATGATGATTCGAAGGTGCTGGTGAAGGTGCTGAAAGGCTGAAAGGGCAGGAGCAGACAGGATTTGATTGTTTTGTGGCTGTATTCGCAGAGGGGTTCAGACCACACGACGCTCCGCTGGCCGGAGCGAAGCGCTGAGGGTGCGACCTCTGCCCTGCTGTTTTCCCAACATGCTGCAGGTCCAAATCCTGGCTGCCTGTTGTCTCGCGAAAGAGTCTGGAGATGATTACACAGCAGCGGGTTTCCCAGCGGCCGGTGTCGAAATCAAAAGAGCCAAATACTGAATACACACGTTATTTACTTTTTAGATACATTTCTGTAACACTAACGTCTCTGTAAGTTCCAGGCCTCACTGGTATGAAATTTAAAGACTGTGTTTAGCAAATATTAAAAAAAAAAAAAAAAAGTAAAGATGAAGTAGAGAAAGTTATAGCTGTTTAATCAGGTCATCATCTAGTATCTGGTTCTACTTGTTCTTCTTCTCTCGGCTACCTCTTCTTTGTAGTTGTTCCTGTTCTGAACAGTTTCCACAGAATTACTACACAAGAGAAGCCATTAAAGTGCTTCAGCGCCAGTTTTTATTGACCTTATTTTAGATGTCTTTACTATCTGAGCACGTGGTTTGACACTCATTTGATGGCGGTTATGGCCTCCTCAAGTCCACCTTTCTGTTTGTTCTTCTGTGGCCAACTTTGCTGTTATTCCTAATCTCACCACCAAGGGGCAGAGTTGAATCTAAATAAGGCAGGTTCCTTCACACATGCGTTAGCGCTAATGGTAAAGCGTTCATCATGGACCAAATTATCCCACAAAAGCACAAAAAAATATGTTCAGGGTAAGACGATATGCAGTAAAATATATTTCGGACTTTTTTTTTTCACAGAATATGCAAAATCTGCCTGCGAGTTACCGAGGTTCCTTTCACACATGTGTCTCCCTCCGCTGACTCTTATCATCAGTTATTTCCTACCAAATTGCGAGCGTGCAGCTGAGAAATTACCGGAACCAAATGTTAGATGTTGAAGTCAGCAGAGAGGAGATAGAGGAGGCTGCGGCCGTGCGGTTTGAGCTGCTCTCAGGCAGATAATGTGTGTAGCCGCCGCACCCCCCTCCCCTCCCCTCCCCTCCCCTCCTCATCCGCCTCCCCTCATCCGCCTCCCACATCACCGCCGTTCCTCCGGGCAATATGAGACGTCTGGGGGGAGCAGGGAGGTGAGGCTGGGGAGATGGCGCACTCACTGGCCCATGTAATAGAACGATAGACGAGCGTGCCGGAGAGGACACACACACACACGCACACGCACACACACGTATGCATGCGCGCGCACGCTCACACATTCCTAAATGGGATATGAATATGCTGAGTGGAGCGATCAGGGACTGTTTTAGCAGTGCGGTGATTTAACAGTAGCTTAATTACGGCAGACTTTCTTGTATTACGCACACCTTTTTGACGAACGCGATTATTTAGATAGTTCTATTTCAATCACATGACTTCGCCATGTTGAAATGATTAATAGTTTAGAAGGGCTAAAAAATTGTTTTGAATTTGTGAAATATGCAGTGAGACAACAGAATGACCGCGGAAACATTTGAATTTTGCACATTTTTACAAGGTTGCTTGGGTGACCTGAATGATTAACATTATTAACAGTCTGACTCATCACCATCGCACATAAATTCTGGATTCCGTAAACAAGTGGGATTATCCTTCTGGAGTTGGGATGAGGACTAAAATAAATAAAGTACACTATGAATCCTCACACAGAGGCAGCTCTGTCTGAAACAGTTTAACATCATTGCTCTGTTTAGTCTGTTCTAAAGATCTCTCTATTAGATTGATTCAGCAGACATCATCAGTCTCATTCTGTACTGGGGGAGTTGCTGGTTAGACTCCAGAAAAATGCATCTGCAAATTACATGCATTGCATGTGTCTAATGGTAAAACTGTAACACGAAATTAAAATAAAATATATACCAAGCAGCTTAGCTTTTTGATCAGTGTTCTAAACTACAGCATTTATGACGCACGAGCGCCTTTGTAAAACCTGTAACGCACATTGCAGGCGGTTTTAAAGCTGCACAAACACGTACAGGGGTATTTTATCTTGTTTACTTCAAGTAAATGTAGGGAATTTTCCCCCTGCCCCTGGGTGGTAATTCCTCTGTATTTACTGCTGCCCAGGGGCCTTTGCAGCATCCTGTCATGTGACCCGACTGTCTCCCAGAGGTCTGGACCAGACACCTGTTGTCAGCATGCGGGGAGGGGATGCGTGCACGTCTGGTGCGTGACTATAATAAACATAAACACGGGCAGGAATGTAGCGGGAACAGTGTGTGGTTTTAAAGTCTTGTACATTAGCAGCCTGTCAGGAGGGATTTTAGGAGGGAGGCATCACGTGAGCAATCCAACCCGTAGACGGTGACGTCATAAATCATTGTCACATTTTAATTGACGTCTTCCTGTCTGACGGTGACGCTTCCCACACGCAGCCACTAGATGGCACTGTGCAGACAGCCATCTTTTCCCTTCGGAGCACATTGACCTTATTCCTTATCAATCTAATTACACATTAGACCTGTAATATGCCATTCCACATCCCTGGGTCCCAGATGAATGGTCCCCCACCGCACACACATCTCCACCCTGTTCCAGCCAGCTTCCCTCAATTACTGTCACGGGCAGGCCACAACATCAGGAAGGGGGGGTGGGATTGCTCTGTGCAGGGTGGGGTGAACGTGGACGCTAAGGGGGGAGGAGACGCATATATGGGTGTGATGAGAGCGGACTAGCGGACGTTTCGTGTTTACAGACGTGTCAGTCTCTGGGCCCACTGGTGTGATGGGGCAGTTTTATTACCAGCCTTGTCCTAAATGTTCTTATTTGATAAAGTTGCAAACTTTTATCATGCCCCAACAATGCTACTCAGTTGAAATTGAATAATTAACAGTTTATTAGGTTTAAAGGTGTGATTTACAGAAATCATCACTCTATGCTTAAAACAATGAGGAATCATTGTTGTAAAGTTGCAAATTTTCTTTTGTGAGACTCTTTAACACTCTTCACACCAAGGCCCCAGATGTATATATTATTTTCAGAAGTGGTCCTCAAAAGTCTGTTTGAGGGTTAAGACTTGGTTTTTGGGTCCGGGTTGGAATTGGTTAGGGTTCGGGTTCGGAATTTAATCCTGACTGAGATTAATGAGGTAATAATTTAAGGGTCACACACAGGGAACGGAAATCCGCGACAAGGACAGCTGCGCCACCCTGAACGTGTGCGTTTATGTGTGCGCGTGAATGTCCCTCTACAGGTCATGATGCAATAATTCTCCTGTACGTCAGATATCTTCATTACCCGTCCTGGCAGGCTTGCTTCATTAAGGAGCCTGTTCACGCCTCCTACCCCTGCAAAATACTTCATACATAAAATCCCTAATTTCCTGTCTGGTTGAGTGTAAATAATTGGCTCATTTGACACAGAAGAATGATAAGTATCAGCTGGTGATGCCGAAAAAGCTGTTCCAGTGGCTGCGACTGCTTTACCTAATATGGGGGGAGGGGAGCTCTGTATTAAGCCATTTTAGATTTTGAAGAAATCTTACATTTTTTCCTGAAAATCAAAATTGAATTAATTTTGCAGCTGCGATCTGCGCTAGCACCAAAGGCACTGGCTGGTTGTTCCACAGTGACAGATTATCTTAAAAAATGTCTCCAAAGTACCCTGCAGAACAGAGCTGGAATCCAGAGCAGCAGAAAGACGGTCTCGTGGAAGCCTGCAGAACCCTTCGCTCCGCGGAAATATTCATTCAAATATTCATTTTAACTATCTCACAACACAGATATATTATAGGACCGTGTCATTCGTTGCACGTGGAACGTGAGTGTGGGTTTACTCTGGTTTCCTCCACAGTCCAGAATGGGGAAAACTGGGTCGTGAGGCAACTCTAAATTACTCCCCAAGTGTGTGAGCGGATGGTGTGTGTGTTTCCGGTGATGGACTGCTGACCTCTCCAGGGTGTATTCCTTGCTGTGACCTTAGGCTCCAGTCCTGCAGATAAAACGATGGAAGGATAGATGGATGAAAGTATGGCTGGATCACTAATGGTTGGTGTTTATAGGAATTTTCAAATGAAGTTAAACTACGTTCGGTCTTTACACAATTCAACATTACGTTCGCGGATTATTTCACATTGGACTCCTGCTTTCCAGAATAATTCTGTGCTCTAATTAATTCAGTTAACATTGGTCTCTGAATAAAAATCTGGATGCTGGATATTTTGGTTGTGAAGTCTGACACGGCTTTGACTTTTCCTTGGAGTTCCTATGATCGACTCTTCTGCCCATGAGCCACTAGAGCTAGAAGATCACCCATTTCCTGACTTTCCTGCTGCTCGGAGACACAATTTGGACATTTAGGACTCTGGGTTTAAAATGTCTGACAGTTTAAACAGCTTTTTTCCTTTTGAGACAGTAAACTCTGAACTCTGACCTTATTTCTGCCAATGCATAAAAGCCAAATCAAAACATTTAGCTTGAGAACTGTGTCAACTTGTGACATTTTACCTGTTTTTGTGAACCAAATAACTGAAACAGAACCCATCAGAAGCATGAATCATGATCTCAACTAGCCCAAACAAAGACATTGTTGGGGAAACACATTATAAGGATGAATTTCATTATTTTAACCGACCAAATCCATTAAACACCTGAAAGCAAAGACTACAGTAAGTCTGATGTTTAGTAACGCACCTGAGATTTGATTTGAAGTGTTGATCCTGCGTTTCACCACAGTCTGTCAGGCCCGAAGCTGTTTTATCAGAACAGCTGGGGATTTCTGCTGTGTTGGGAGATAAAATGAAGACGCCGCGTTGGTCATGCCACACTCATTCACCATTACCACGCCGACACCACCGGTTATGTTTACCAGCGCTTTGCACACGTAGAAGTGTAGAAAACTACACCTTCGGTAAAAAGTCACTAGGTCAGATTTTTACTAAAAGGTTCAAAGTTTCCAATGAACTCCAAGATGAGGCTGGATGTTCATGTTTGCATGCTCCTTCTTCAGCTGGTATTGCACGGTGCATCGTCAAATACCTTTTTTCTCCCAGATTCCACCTGCTTCTATTGAATTTACACAAAAATGAGATGTCTTTTTAACTTCTGAAATGCTGATGCTGCAGAAAGGGCTTAGAAGGGGCTTTTTGGGGGGCCTACGACAGAAGGGGGGGTGAAGGGGTGAAGAGCGAGGGTAAAGCTCTGGCGCATTGTGACTGCACATTAATTGAACGGGTTTTGGGTCCTGGAATCCCTAATTAGGGACAATGGCTGTGATGTTGCAGACGCAGAGAGCTCTTCTGCGTGGTAAGTGGGGAGCTGAAGGACAGCGATGGGAAAGCGCATCACCCTTGTCAAACGGCATTATCCAAAAGGCTCGAGAGGGCAGTGAGTGTCGGAGTGCGACCTGCACAACACACACACACACACACACATACACACACCCACACGCAGTGAGACGGTGTGGAATCCCGGGCAGATACAAGATGGTGCTTCAGCCGTCGTCTCCTCTCTTCTGCCGTCTTCCAGTGCGCTGACTGATGTCAGGCAGAGGGGCTGATATTGGGGTTGTCAGAGCTGGGGAGAGTGCGAGAGTTCAGCCCATGCCAAGCTAGAGACATTAACAGTTTGATGGGGCCACGAGGCCGGGTCAGCGTGTTGGAGTGCCTCTGTTACTGGACAGAAAATGAGATCGATCCACGTTCTTTTCTATTCACGCCACCTTCAGCCGCAGTGTGACCATGCATTGTCATCTGATGCATTTACATGGGGTAACTGTAAAACACTGGTTTACATGTTTCAGTCCGTTTATTGGTTGACACGATGGCACTTCTGTTTTCTATGGTTTTCCCATTTTTACACGTCCGCACATGTAAAAGAGCACAATAAATCAGATAAATAGGCCTACACACTCACATTGGAGTATCGGGGAGAAATCCAGGTGGATTCATCGCTGATATCTCATTATGCTGTTTGCATAATCTGATCACTCCAGAAATAATCTGATGATCAGATTTATATGATCATGTAAATGTTTGGGCAGAGCAGTTTGAAAAACCATTAAAATAATCAGTCCAAGGTGAAACGTTCATCTTCCCAGGCACACCTTGGTTGAGGTTGGTTCCTCGTCTCTGGTTGTTGGAGACTTTAGTTGACAGCAGACACATTGTGGTGGATAGTAAATCTGAACCCAGTAATAGGGATAAAGATGTGGTTTATGTTGCAGGGACGCTCTGATACGCAACATAAATACATGAAGAAGAAGGTCTGAGATGAACTGATCTTTTATCTAGTTGTGCACATGAAGAGGAAAGTGAAGAGCGAAGTAATTAGACAACAGCATCCAGTGTGTGCTGTCGCACACGAACCATCAGGATTAGCAAACCGCCGGAGAAAAATCAAACATTGCTCGGGCCTGTTTGATTCCCGGCAGAAACCTTTCCGTCCGTTTTGCCTGGTTAATCAATACCGTCTCCAGCACTGCCGGCTGTCCTCCAGGTGTGGTGTTAAAGGCTGGCTGTAGAACAGCAGCGCTGCGGCTCCCAGTGTGCGTGAGCATGTGTCGCTCCCTGCGCAGCTGGATCTTCTGGGCCCGGGTGTCAGGCGAAACCAAGAGCCGGCGGATTCCACCCTCCCTTTCTCCCCCCACCCCTCCTCCTTCTCCTCCTCCTCCTCCTCCTCCTCCCTCCACCTGCTCTCCTCCGACAAGCCTCATTATGAGTGGGAGAAAGCGCGCAAACACCCTCTCCTCCCCCCAACTCCCGCTGCACCACGGCTGTGGCGGGGAGGGGGGGTGGGGTGGGCGGGCAGAAAAAAAAGAGTCAGGTGCTAAATGTGAACGTGGATTAGTTTCTATGCCAACGGCAGGAGGACGCACTTACGCAGCCAGCCAGGCAGCCATGGTCCCCGCAAGACACTTGTTTTTGTCCCTCTTGTTTTCTCTCCCCGCCTACCCTCCCCTCCCGTCTCCGCTATCAGTCGGGGAGATAAGGCTGGGCCCTGCGCCTCGTATTAAACCTTATCTCTCCAGCTGGGGCTAAGGCCTGCTGGATTTGGCTACACAGACGCGCCGGTTCAAGTCAAACATGCCCTGTTTTAATGGCCACCCATTAGCTTCTCCTGTCACCGAGAGGCGCGGTGCACTTAATTTGGTTTACTTTTTTTTTTATTATTATTTTTTTAATCAGAGGGGGCTGTCAGGCTTTTCTTAGATTGCACATAATAATTCTTGACTTTTCATTTCTAGATGTTAAAATTTAAAAGACTTTTCCCCTGGTACTGCTGCACTGCCCTCCCATCATCCACCAGTTCCTTTGTGTGGTCCTGATGCTGACAGGGAAGAAGGATGGAGGACGGAGAGCGAAAGACAGGGAAGAGAGAGACACGGGAAAACACAGGCATGAGATGGAGACGAGGAAGGCACACCACCGACCCAGGTAGGCAGGGAAGCGAGCAGGAAGGGGTTAAGGTGAAAACAATAACAAGGGAGCGAGAAGCGTGCGTCTGTGTGCAGCTCCCTGGAAGTGTCAGCCTCTCTGTTCATTGACAGTGTCGTGCACCCGCCGCCCCGAGAGCGCCGGCAGCCTCACAAAGACAGACAGCTCGAATTAATCCCACGGGGGGAGTGCGTGACAGTTTGGCAGAGCGGAGAATTGAAAGGGAGGAGGATGCCGAGAATGGGGAAGGCGCGTGCATTTGTCAAATCATAATTAAATGATGAATCACTATACCGTTATTAACGATAGGGCCACACGAGTCTTCCTGGTTACAAAAAAGAGATGGAAATGGAGAAATGGACGACCACCGGCACTGTGGCTGTGGAAAAATAGAGTTGATTTTTTTTTGTTTTAGCACTGGTTGACCTTATTTTACAGAGATTTTTGTTGTACACAATTAAAAGCCTTGTCTTGTATTTTAGAGAAGGAAAACACATTTCCTTCAGACCCATTACATTCTGCAAAATATACAGTAAAATATGCAAAATATCAACTACATCATCCATCGGGGGTAATAAATGTGCTTCATAACATTTTTAAGGATTCTGCGGTTGAAAATGGCTGTTTGGCTGCTGTAACATCTTTTAGGCAAAAAATATGAGGGATGCCCATAAGCTAAGTCAAAATATCCCTGCCCCTGGTGGTAGGCTTCAAAATAGCACCAGCTTTTATAAATAGCTGTTGACGTTAACTGTCTGTGGGCTGTTTTATATGATGCTAAACTTGTGTCAAACCATATTTGCTGTCGCCTTTTGTTACCTACCCCCAGGAGGTTATGGGATAGCCACTGGTTGTCTGTCTGTTTGTCTGATTCCAAAATAATTCAAAGAGAACAGATTTAAGAACAGATTTAAATTAAATTTACAGGAAATGTTGATAATGGGCAAGTATCAGTATACTCATAAAGCAAGTATGTTATCTAACTTTGTATTGTGACTGCTTATATATACAGTATATACTATACTGCAGGTGTAGGGAAATGAGCTGCTTGACTGCTCTTCTAGTTGTAAATGTCATGTTCCAAAATACTTCCACCCTTAATGGACTTGAGACTGGTAAAAAAAAAAAAACAAACCAAAAAAAAAAAAAAAGAAACCCTCACCTTCATGAAAAGAAATAACAGTAATCTGTAATAGCCTTGCTCATTTTCACAGCTTTGGGTAAAAAAAAATACCACAGAAGCCCCATAGCTAACATTTTTGAAGCTAGCAGGAAAACAAAAGTAGCTTTTTTTAACATTCAAGAACCATGTCTAACAGGTTCATCAAGGTCACAAATGAAACGTTTTACTGGTGACTTGAATGTCTTCTTCCATGTTCTGATGTTTACGGTATATTCACGTACACAGAGGCAGAAATATAGTTTTTCTTATGCACAAGCATGCTCTATCCCCTCTTGCTGATGCACAGTCACGCACATAATATTAAGTCTGTAAAATTGATGAGAAAATAAGAGATTGATGGTATGATGTACAGAAAAGTCTCGACCCACAGGTGAAAATTATACTTGTCAGATTATGACGGCGCTTTACATTTGTGATTTTACTCACTTAATAGAACGCGCTAACACATAAGTAATTAACGGAAAGCATAAATGTCCACCATTTTTAATTCGTTATTACATACATCAAGTTCAGGAGGGTTAAGTTAACTAAAAAAATACTTTTTCTGTTGTTTTTACAGGATCCATAATCAGGAAAAGATAGACACATCATTCTCCAGATGGCGTTCCACAAGGTTAAGCTGAGACACACTTCTGTTTACATGTTCTAAAGCAATGCTGTGTATTCACCGACTCTACTCCTACTGAAACACATGACGCCCAGATCTACCTTCAGTCCTTCCGTTCATGACAGTCAGGAAGAACGCAATAAATTCAATCTCCAGATCATCTTTTTCCCTTTACAACAGTATCCATAATAAGAATTTAGCTGTAATTTATTTGAATGACAAGTTGCCTCCCTCCATCCAGCATTTTCTAATTCGTAAACCATCCGAATTGACGCATTTCCTCCCACTATCTGACCTATTGCGGCATTTGCTTGATTGCTGGCTTACATACTTAATGATATATGACCACCTCACTAAGACGTATCCTTACATCGGATAAAAATATAAACGCTCCCAAGTAATTACTAATTCTGTCCATGGGTGCACCTCGGCAGTATTTGAGTACCGATGACCTGCCAAAGGTCATCCAAAGGTCACCGGGGACCTGAAAATTCACATTTCTTCATGCTTATCAAGCCCAGGTTTGGATTCAGTTATGTTTCCAAATTATTTTCATACATGTTGATATTTGCCTGTAAGATAACCCGTTCATGTTTAAATGAAAACTTTAATTCAATAAAATGCAATATGCTCTGTGTTCAAATCTCATAAACCTTTTATTAATGATTTAGAAGCACATATTAACGACTGCAACACAACAGGTTAATGCTGCAAACTAAGCAGAAGCCCTTCATACAACAGTCATGCCATATAAACCAGCCGTTTGCTGCAGTAAAGGGAGCAGGACTCAAAATACCAGAAGGTTGGAGAAGAAGTCAGAGCAATTAAAGAACCATTAGCAGCACCTCCACGAAAGAGCCATTAATCAGGGAGCAGGGGCGCCGCGCACAATGGCGAGCACAATTTACACCAAAGAAAATGAAAGACGGATGATTAAATGAAAGATATCTCTATTTGTAAAGAGTCTCTCTGGGCCTGGATCCACTCAGAGCGTTCCAGAGCCAGGTTGCATTTACAGAGAGGAGCAAGTACAGAGTGGAGGATGAGCATACTTAAAGATGGGACCCAGTGGCATTTATTAAGAGGCCAGAGCTGATAAACATCTGAAGGCAAAACTGAAAGTTTGCCTGCTCAACTTGAAGATGCAGAAAGATTATTAATCACCAGTAAATCCCCTCATAATACTATACGCAGCCATACATGTACTATAAGGTAACCAAGTAAGGTATGTGTAACTACAGAAGCTAAAACTTGTGTGTTGCCTCAGTTAAAAATAAATAAATAAATTAAATAAAGATTATTAGTCTGCCACCTGCAGCAACAACTCTGCTTCCGCTTTTCAATGTAGAATTTGAATACTCACACTATTGATTTCATTACTCAGCCATATCGTATAAATACTGTCAAAAATGTGGCGGCTGCACATTAATTAGCAGTATTGATAAAACGTCAGGGACTGTGCTGGTTCAGCAGGCTGCACATTATTAGGGAAAGGTTAAGTGCCCGGCCGACATTTAATTTCCTTCCTATGTCTTTCCCGACAAGCTGCTTTTCCTTTCCCTTCCTTCCACTTCCTGTTCTCCATTTTCATTGGCTCCTTCTCGCTCCTGTCCTCCGTGCATTCTGCACAAACACTTGTATCATAACTCTTAATATCGCATTTTGTAGAGGGTGAAGCCGAGCCGTTAAAGGTTTTCCACTGGTTCCCCCACAGCCATCACACGCACACACACACACACACACACACACACACACGCATGCTCGCTGTCATTTAGCAGCGTCCTCTTCAGCAACATGCTTACAAGATGGATGCCCTCTCACACGCATTTATCCGCCAGCGCAGCGGTGCTTTATTATCTAATTTTGACAGCTGGGTCCCTCCCATTGTGGCGCTGCGCTGCTGCTGACGCTCCCCTCCAGGGACAGTCTGGGCGAGGCCTCTGCTGAACCCAATTGCAAAGTGCTAAATGCGCGGCGCCGCTCGAATGCTAATTTACTGTAACCAACCTGCAGAAAGACCTTCCGTCATTGCTGCAACCTCCCCGGCATCATCACCCCCACCCCCCCCCCGCCGTCTCTGTCCTCGTCGCCCCAAAACATCGCCACGAGCACACCGTGGCTCACATGGCTGGAGGTTTTTTTTTTTTCTATAGTCCATAAAAAAAAAAAAAAAAAAACGGAATCTTCAATGTCTGCCCTGGGTCCAAGGTTTACTGGGGCTGATAAAAATGATGATTTGGAAAGAGCGCCTCTGTGCCCGAGGGGAAGATGACAAAACAAGATTGAAATGTGTGTGGGGCTTGACTGTGATGAGAGATGGCTGTCTGCTCCCTCTGAGGCCTGAGTGGATGAAACATTAAGCCACCTTAGGATAACTGATGGTGGCTTGATGAATGACCGTAGTTAGCGACGCTGCTATTCATCACAGCGTGGAGAGCGACCGCGATTCATCAGCTCCTTCGTTTTGTACCGCGGTTTGCGTCTGTTTGTTTTTCATGCCACCGGAGCGACGATGTCCGTCATTAACGCGTGACGGCTGCGCTCATCTCGTACTGAAATGATGGCTGACAGCAAGTGACAGAACTGTATTTAAGTTTGTCTGCTCTCTTTAATAGAAGCGTTCATCATCGTTAAGACATTTGGAGCTGAAGTATCTCGCGGCATTATCCACCAGAATGAGATTTTTAAAAATTCTTTCGGCCCAAAAATCCATGATGGAGAGGCAGATCAGCCGTATTCCTCTGGCAGCGCTCTGCAAATACCAATCCAGTGTTTCCAATAGTCAAGGAGGGAGGTTTCCTCTGGGCATCTGTGACCCATAGCGCTGGATAGTGAACCTCTGTATTAGATTGGCTTCACCAGGTTAAAAATACGCCAGCATTTATCCCATCAGTCAAAATAAGTTACCGGCCTCACCTGTTATTGTTTTTAAATTGTGTAAATTTTAATCTTTGGTGGAATGAAGCGAGCCCCACCTTTATTTTTTTTATTCGTCGTTATTCTTGGAACGATCGGATGTCATCAGGAAGGAAGACGTATTTTTTTCATATCTATATTTCTGCTCTGCCCACTCCCTTGGCTGTGACAATTCAACGTCGACGCTCCCCCTGTGATTTGAGGATGAATAAGATGCTTAAAGAACATTACTGCCACAAATCTCCCCCGTTCAACCAAAACGGTGAGTGGGTTTGGGGGCTGAGGAGGAAAAAAAAAAATCTATTTTGGTTTAGACAATGGAAAAGGCAAAGTTGTGGGCGTCTGTTCTTGGGGACTGGCGGTTCTCTGCTTCCCCTAAAACTGGATAATCTTCATTTTATGTCCATGGTTTGCCACTGTCATGCAGTGCTTTAGCCATTGAATTGGTAATTTCATTCCAATCCCCCCGAAGGCTCGCCCTGCAGTCCTAACCGCCCCCACCTCACCTTCCCAATCCTTATATGCAGGCCCCGCATTTGGTCAAATTGCCTAAACCCGGAGCGATTGTAATTTCTGAAGAGGCTGCTGAGTGGTGCTTTGAAGAAAGGGAAGAAGGAGGAGGAGGCACGAGCGCAACCGGAAAGAAAAAGAGGCAGTGATGGCGATGACATTGGGCATGCAGGAGCGGGGAGCTAGGCACGAGCAGAGGTGGGGGTGGAGGATGGATGGTTGGGGAAACGATGTTAAGTGCTCTTGCGGAGGAGTCAAGTCCTCCCTCTAGCTGCTTGCAGCCTCGCTCTCAGTCTGATCCCCCCTTTGAAGCAATTACCCTTTCACCTGGACAAGCTCATCAGAGAATCTCCAGTCACCTCCACGGCACCTTCACCGCCCCCTCGACTGGAGCTGGACCCCAACCCAGGCTGCAAACCTATAGGGAAGATACCATTTTAAACAATATTAATAATAATGAAATTCATTTCAGGACCTTTTTAGCTAGTAAGTCCTTCTGATTCAGCCAGCCGCAGTCGTGACTGCCAAACGTCACATTTTCTCATTACAGTTTGTCTCATTTCCTTGTTTATTTAGAGGTTTTCAACCGTAAAGCCTTTGAAAGATTGTTAGTTTGTGACATGCACATGTCATTGTGAGTTCATGTGAGCAGAGCTCAGCCGGATGTAGGAGCACCGTTGCTCCCGTTAAAGGATTTTCTAGAAGTGCAGTTGTTCCATGAACTGTAGTAGTTCCCCGTTGTGCAAGGCTGAAACGTGTTATTTTTGTAATTTTATTTTGATCAGCGACATTTAAGTAGAACCATTTAATGACACGTTTCCTTTTAATTTCTACAGGCTCAAACAGGAAAAGTCATCCAGTGCAGTGGTTTCTGTTTTTGGGCCTATGTTGCTCATGCATATGTATGTTCTACCCTCGACTGAGCATCGCGGCACCTCAGCAGTGTGGAGGCCTCTTTAGAGGAGACGTGATCTGTCCAAACTGCTTTTAGTATTGGCTGAAACAATTAGCATCGTGTTCATTCTCAAAAGCAGATTAGCATCATGAGGCTATAAGCACAGCTGAACTATTTTGCCGTGTGATGAGGATGCATTTGTGCTTGCATGTACAGTATGGGTTTGTGTGCATGTGTGTGCACAAGTGCATGCGTGCCTGTCTGTGTACAATTTGGGCCCACACATTGTCCTGTCAGGGCTCTGTGCAGCTAATCTTTATGCACTCTATGACCTCCTCACTGCAAACCCTGCTAAATATATTATTCCCCTGGGCCTTTCATTGCTGCTTGGTGTCAGAAATCAATATGTATGAGGCGCGTAGATGGGAATTTCTAATAGATCTCTGCGGCCCTGCGCTGCTCTTCAATATCTGCCTTGGACTATTAGTGCCGGCTCAGTGGCGGTGAAATAACCGAGATAATCTTTTAAGGTACCTTTCTTAAGGTGGAACGGCAGACTTCGCTTTGCGTCCTCCTCTATGCAGCCAAAGGTTAAAATTTGATGAATTGTTTAGGAGAGTTTTATTAAAAATAGTGCATATTCTCTTCATGCTGTCTTATTTAATGTGTTTGCGCAAGATAGCTGTTTGTTTTATAGTGAATATTAAGAAGAGCCAGGGATTTAATAAATGTAACTTAAAACCCTATATGTTTTAAATAGGCCTTTAGTCTTAATGTGGACCAATTAAGTATTTTCATTTTAAATGGAAAATAAGGAGAATCTTATTTCCCGGAAAACACACATACGTGCTGCGTGTGGAGGTGTGGAGGTCCAAGTGTGTCTGGAGGGATGTGCCCTCCCGCTAATTGCCCATATTCCTAATGCGGTATGATTTGCTGCAGCACTTAGCCGCAACGGCAACGCAGAAACCCGATTGTTTCTGCCTCTGCTCTCCCCTCACCTCCACCACCGACAAGCCTTCCATCCAAAACGCAGACACACACACACACACACACACACACACACAGACACACACACACACACACACACACACACACACGCGCGCGCGCACACACACAGGCAGCCACCTCCCGCCTCTCTCACCACTACGTTGAGAAGGAGAAGAGACATCCGGCATCAGCAGGCAGTTAGGGGATTGGCAGGAGAGGTGGAGGGATGAAGAGGGGGAGGAGGAGGTGAGGACAGGGGTGGAGGAGGAGTGGTGATGGTTTGCTCAGACAGCGTGAGGTCTCCAGGGAGGGAGAAAGACTGGAATTATTCTACAATCACACACACACACACACACACACACACACACACACACACACACACGCGCACACGCACACGCACACACATACACACATACACACACACACACACATACCCTGCGAGGACCTGTGTGTAATTCTTGCTGCTCACCCGGCTCGTATATCTGCCGTTACTGAGACACAGGTTATATCTCGCGTCTCCAGGACCACCGGTTTCAAACCCGAAACCCACAAACCTGCAATTTTATCCGTCGTCAGCCCCAGTAGAGGAAAAATAATCACACCAATCACACTGATTTCCAAAATAATCACGTATAACTGTATATTTAACTTGTAGACCTGTAATAGCAAAATACTGAGACCAGCCTTCCTGAAGTGTCCTCATGCCCCCAAATGTTCTGACTGTGGCTGATCTAGACAAATATGTTTCTTTGTGATTAAATAAATCTGGAATAAAGATTTTCAGTCCGCAATTTCATTCAACATGATCTGGCACTTCTTTGCTGCAACGTCATTTCATTATTTTTCATTTTAAGAGCATCTAGGCGACCATTTAGGTAAAAACTGCGCTGGACGCCTCCAGTTTTGGAGAATGTTAGCATCCCTGCTGGCATTCAGCTGAAGGTCATGGGATAATATAAGAGTTATGACATCAGAAAACATCTTTTGGGCAGATTTTATAGTTTTAGGTTTTCATTTATTATCAATGGTGAATCTATAACTAGTGGCATTACTGCATCCACTCACTAGGTGGTGATAGAAAGGCTGTGGCCTCGTCATTATTCATTTGGTAGCTAAAATAACCAAATAATTAGTGGAGATTTTTACATTTTTTACCAAAAGGTTGAAATTTGGTTCAGACCGTTTTTTTTTTTTTTTGATTAATATTGCACGCTATTCCGGTTGGATTATTCTCATCATTTCTCTTTGTGCCATTGCCAAGCTGAGCCACCATAAAATGAGAATAATTACCGCATTTCCCCCTCGCTGTCATCTCAATCTCTGCTTGATGCAGACGTTCTCTAATTTTGGTCAAAGTTTGGCCCTTCAGCCTCGCTACACAGCCTCTCTTCCACGCAGCCGCCCACGCCGCACAAGCCCCCCCCACCCCCCGCGCACTGCTCATCTCGATAATTACCTCCCCCTGGTACTGCTACACAGGGATACACCGCGCACGTGCCGCCACCGGGGGCAACGCGCCAGGGAGAGCAGACGGCAGCCATTCAGGGGGCAGCGAGGAGGAAAATAGATGGAGGACTGATGGCGTATGTGTGCATGTGGGTAGTGGGATCTGTTGGGTTAGTGCTGGTGTGGGGGGAAAAAAATCAAGGGGCGGGGGGGCTGGCTTCTGACAGACAGGTGTCATGGCAGGCACATGGTCTCCTAATTACGCAAGGTCTCCCAGCGCCATTAGGAGCTGTCAGTAACATGAGTGAACATAACCAGCCGGAGACCGTCACAATCCACCACAAGCTCTCGCTCTGTGTGTGTGTGTGTGTGTGCGTGTGTGTGTGTGTGTGTGTGTGTGTGTGTGTGTGTGTGCATTTCAGTAGCAAGGTGAGGACATCTTGGCCAGTCCTCTCAATTTCAGAGGGTTAGAACTTGGTTTAAAGGTTAGAGTAAGTGGCTAGAAAGATGAGTAAAGGGTTTGAGTAAAATATATCATGAAAAATATGTACATTACAATTGATGATTGATCTTTAAATGGTCCAGTAACTCAAAAATGTGAAAGTGTGTTTCTGGAGATGAAGCCAGTTAGAAAAAGGGTTCGCATGTGTTTGATATCTGCAGATGTTTCCGTGTCAGTCCAGGTGTAGTGTTCCCACCGCTGCCGGTTGGACCTAGGGCTGATAACAACCCGGGTCTATCGCACGGTCATTTTATGGTATGTTTATTCCCACCAACTTAAACTTAAAAGCCGGATATTAGCTGTTGTAGGCGGGTTTTTCGGCCCGTGGGGTATGGGAGAGAGTCAGGGAAACACAGCGATGCACGCGATAGGTAGAACATGCTTACGGAATAAACTCCACAACCTCCACCAACCATCTTACTTGACTCTAGAAAGTTTGACTGAACGAAAACATTATCCAGCAGTTCAGACCACACGATTTTGGAGAAGAGACACTCTACTCGTTGTCTAGAGGGAGATGCAGATGAAATTTAAAAAAAAAAAGAAAAAAAGAAAAAAGAAACGCAGTAAAAAGCAAACTGGGACAGGTGTGTGTGCACCGGTGTGTTTCCCAGGTAGAAGCTTTTAAGCACATTGGCTGTCTTTTACTTCAGTTTTTCCTCGACTCTCACACTAAAAAGTTGAAAACCGTTGAACACAGACAGTTCTCTGCAGACCTCCAGCACAGAGCAACAGCCCATATTAGATATCCGCCTTACGTCACACTATGTTGTCTACCGAGTCGCTCTCTCTCTCTCCTGTCTCTCTCTCCTGTCTCTCTGTGCCAATCCCTTGTGCCTCCAGCCTTCCCCTTTAAAAAGCCACACGAGTGGCTGCACTCCACTTGACACGTGGGCCCGTATTCTCACCTTAGAGACGGAGGATGGGCAGGCCTGCATGCTTTGATGGCTTAATTACTGCTGTGGAAACAGGGCTGGTTTGGGAGAGCAGCAGAGACCGGCGAAGCTCAGAGGGAGAGTCTTCTGCGTTAGCGGCACTGATAAGCCTGCAACGATCGTTAGCGTGAATCTAAAATGTCACAGGAGTCCCATAAGGCATCTTAAATGTATGCACCGTGGGTGATGGTGCTGATACTCACAGAATATGGACCCATTTTTTTTTCATAGTTCTGATCAAGGTATTACTGCACAATGACCAAAGCTTTGTGTACCTTAGTTCCTAATACCTTCTCTGCATAAGTGATTTTGTTTTTGAATACATCTCCAACACAAGCAAATTCAGAAATGTCAATTGTCTACATTAAATTCATAATCAAAAGAGGAAGATTTGAGGAAGTGACCATACCAACAAAACATTTACAGACAGTTCAGTTCTGACTTTTGAAGACTTTTTCTGAACAAATTCAAAACTTGTTTTTATAAGTTATTGAAAATGAGCAGACACCTGCAGCATTGCAGACTTTGGCATGCCTGTAATATTTATCCTGAGAAAGTGCTTTTGTGTGGTCTGAGACCCATCAGTGTCAGACTGGGAGTATTGGGTGGTGAGGCTGGGCTCGCTTTAATTTTAGATTGTCTGCTTAATTACTTAAGCCCAGGTTGAGCTAACTAGTGTTGGAATAAGGAAACTTCACTGAGCCCACTATCAGGTAGAAGTGTGTGCTGGGGCACTTTATGTTCACGATAAACACACCTGAATATGTGTGAAAGCAACATTCAGACAATGCATGATCTCTGTTCCCCATGGACCTGTTTATATAGTTACTTAACAACCCCAATTATGTAATATTTAAATGAAAAAACAGGCCAGTCCAGCCTGACTTTTAGAAGGCTTAGCTTTTGAGCTAGAAGGCTTAGCTTTTGAGCTAGAAGGCTTAGCTTTTGAAAGTTTCCTGCAGATTTAGACCCACAGCGCATGTTCTGCAGTGCACGTGACACTGTTTAACACTGTCTATTAGAGCTGCTGATCTCAAACCTGTTAGGCTGTTGCTCTGGATTTTGCTCGACAGTCTCACGTGCGGGTTTTGAGTGATACAGCGCTACTATTTTAATCATTGGGTCGCAGATTCTGCAGTAGCCAACCTGCATGACTTGCAGTTTTCAGCTGGATTTCCATGCAGACTGATAACCGGATACGGCGAGTAAGAGGCATGAACCGTGTGTGCACTTGACTGGTTTTTCTTTGTCTGTTGCACATGCAGAGCTGGCTGCAGAGCAGGAGATCAGTCCATTAGCTCCCTGTTGGAAGTAGCAGGTGCTATAATGGGAAATGGGCAGGAAAAGAAGAAAACCTTTAACACCAAAGTCGTGCTGCTTCTCTGCTGTGCTGGTGCACTTTTAAAGTTAGCCGCTCCATTGATTGGTGCTGATGTTTGTTAAAAACAACTCCAGCCGCTGATTGAACGATTTTTTTAAGTTGTATTTAAAATTGCACAGGTTTCAAAGAAATGTGCAGTCACATATTGTTTAAAGGTTTAGTGCAAAAAATGTCACATACTTCACCTCCGCCCCTCAGGTCTATCCGGCTATGTTTGTGTGCGCGTGTGTGTGTGTGTGTGTGTGTTCTTATTTGCCACATACTGAGCACCAAAATACTGAAATGAACATTTTTGAAAAGTGGGACCATTTTGGCTGGTCCCCACAAAGTAAGGGTCGGGATTAGGGTCAGTGTAGGCAGCCGGGGAATCTGTTATGTCAATGAAAGTGCCCACAAAGAAAGAAATATGAGCATGTGTGTGTGCCTGAGCCACCCCTTGCAGCGAGGCTTGCGTAAAATACTGGCCTACCCAATACCGCCGCCGCCACCGCCCTCCCCTGTTTACGATGCGGATGCATTCTTTGTCTCTTCCCTTTATACATCATCCCTATTTTCTCTCCGCTCCTATTCTCCCTCTCTCGTCAGAAATGTTTCGCGTCTCCAGACAGATGGCAGGCATCGCCAAGACAAACAAAGCTCTGTTTGGCCTCCCAGCAGCCGTCAACCACATGACTGTTCTTATAGATGTCATTTATATACACGTTTTAATTACACGCCATACGGCGTTCGTTAAGACCAATGGGAAGGATAAATAAGCATGCACACAAGTTTGTCCGGTCAGTGACCAACAGAAAGCCTAGATCCAGAACTGCAGGAGTGACATTTACAGATGGATTAGATATGACTCACCCCTTCTTCAATTTAATTATCAGCCTGACACAACAAATTCTTCCTTTCCTCCGGTGGGAAACGCACTCCAAGTCACTGTCATGGTGCCACCGATGACAAACAGCACCGGGCAACGGGCAGGTTCTGCATGTAACATGAGTTACAGTTCAAAAACACCGTCAGCGACGACAAGAATGGTGAATTATAAATATATATATATATATATATTTTTTATGCCCTTGCTAAAAAAAATTTCAGCAATGCTACAAAAAAATTACCATCTTCTTCATGCTTCATGCAAATTAATAACCCTAAAAAATAAACCAGATCTTTTTTTTTTTATTTGCGCCATTTGTACAGATCAAAAAGCAGCTGGTGTTATCAGGGTTATCCCTGTCGGGGAGTCGCTGCGTGAGCGCAAGCTGAAAATGATAATAAAATGTTTCACGGGACTTTGCCAGGGATAAGATTTAATAAATCTCACTAGATCCACATTTGCTGCACGGCGGAGAAGGAGGGCGTGGTGCGTTAATCCGGCCTCGGGGCGAAGGGTGCCACGCCGCTGAAAGTGGTTGAGGAAAAATTTGTCAAAAGGGCAAACTTTCTGCTCCGCTCACGCGCCGATTTCCTTCTAGCCTCTAGAAACAAACCTTACTTGCACAGGAAGCAGGAACCTGCAAAGCGGATTTACGTAGCAAAGCTCATCACATACTGATGCAGTTCCACACACCCTTCACTTCTTATCCAGATGTGGTGTCACCGGCTTAGCCTCTCCTGATCCGTATTAGGCCCTTTGGCTTTTGTGGCCAATTTGTTCAAGTTTAGGCACAAAAAAGGTGCAATTAACTTCAGACGTGACACCCAACTGGGGTTTCTGGGATGCTTTTCATTTGCTTTTCATTTCAGAATCTATGTGATTAATCTTTAAGATTTACAAGTTGGGGGCGGCACAGTGGTGCAGTGGTTAGCACTGTTGCCTCACAGCAAGACAGTTCGGGGTTCAAATCTCGGCTCTGGCCTTGCTGTGCGGAGTTTGCATGTTCTCCCTGTGCATGCGTGGGTTTTCTCTGGGCATCTCCAGTTTCCTCCCACAGTCCAAAAACATGCTTGTTAGGTGAATTGAGGAATCTAAGTTGACCACAGGTGTGAGTGTGAGTGGTTGTCTGTCTTTGTGTTAGCCCTGCGATAGGCTGGCGTCCTATCCAGGGTGTACCCCGCCTCTCACCCCTTGACAGCTGCGATAGCTGGGACAGGCTCCAGCAGACCCCTGTGACGCAAAGTGTGGATAAAGCAGGTACAGAAAATGGATGGATGGATAGATTTACAAGTTATAATGTCCAAATAACAAATTAAAAATTCTGCAGCATGTGTCTCCAGCTGCGATTGAGCTCCTCCACCTTCAGTCCCAGTACAGGATAGAAGGATTATTGCGTTCTCCATGGGTGCTGGTGGGAATGCAAGGCAGAAAATGGAAGAGATGAACAGGGATGGGAAAGGCTGTTTAATGGAAATGCCGTGCGAGGCGAGCTGGTTGAAAATTTGGTTCAGGCTGAGTGCTTGGCTCATACAGTGGAAATGCTGGGGAGGTCAGTCACCAGCCTGTCCCCAACCCCGCCGCCCCCCTTTCTGCTCTCTCTGCACCTCTTGCTGTCATTCAACATCCTCTCCTCTCCTCTCCTCTCCTCTCCTCTCCTCTGCCTTATCTGTGCCAGCACTTCCTTCCTTCCCTCTCCTCGCCGTGCCGTTTTGACATACGGATTTATAGTTTACGTCATATTTCTTCGCTGTTTTAATCAAATACCGGGGCGGCTGGGCTGACTCGTGCTCAGATTAATATCGCCATTGATCAGAGTGGATGGAGGTGTCCACGCAGCAGCATTAAACACCACGACCGGGTTCACATCATCCTCCACGTATATCGCTGGGAAAAGACGTCGCACGGCCCTGAATTCCATTTTTCCGCTAAGAGGCTGAGGAGCCGCACATTTGTGCAGCTCATATTAAAATGTCTGTTTGATTGCTTAATAGAAAACTGTCATTGTCCCACCTCCTTTCGTTTTGATTGTTGACGCTGAACCAGTGACTCTCTCGTTTAAATTCAGGGCGGTAACGCTGAGAGGATGATGATTACCATCCCATGATTGTCATAGAGTTTACCAATTGATGATGAAAATACATTATTGGTAATTATCTGATAATGCACAAAGTCCATAATATCTCCCATTTATTGAACAAGCCTATTATATTATATATTATATATTATATTATATATATATATTATATTATATATTCCAAGCTGTAGGTGGTGCAGTTACATCTCTGCAAAACTTGACGGAAAAAGAGGAAGAAAATTGATTTTATACAAGCAATTTAAAAGTCATTTGAAACCCCTGATGAAGTTTACTTATATATACCACGCTCAGGTCACATGATTACACCTTATGATCTTTTTCTGCATCCAAAAAGCTGAAGGAACCTCCATCAGTGGTGTCTTATCGGTATCAGCCACCAGGAACAGGCCGTTATTGTTTATCAGACTTCAATCTTTGTGGGGACTTATAAATCATTACCCAGCTCCCTACACTAACCTTAACCATCCCAAATAAACTCTAACCCAATTCTATCCTCACCCTTTAAACCAGCGATCCCCAACCCCCCGGGCCATGGACTGGTACCGGTCTGTGGGTCATTTGGTACCGGGCTGCACAGAAAGAATAACATTACTTACTTAATAATAACTTACATTAGTTCGTTTTATTTATTATCTGAAACTGAATGATGTTTCATTTGAAAAATTACCAGATTATCTTCCTTACCTCCGTCTATGGCTCACTATTAATGCACGTTTATTATTATATTTAGAAAATACCACAGTTTTCATGACGTCATATCACGTGCTTGTGTTGTATTTATCCTCCACATCTTAATGGCCGGTCCCTGAAGCTACTGTCTGACATTAAACCGGTCCCTGGCGCAAAAAATGTTGGGGACTGCTGCTTTAAACCACGTCTTAACCCTCAAACCCTCCTTAAGGGTTGTGAGGACCACCTAAAATGTAGTAAATACGAGGGGACACACACGCTATGCCACCGCTGTCACCACTTTGACAATGCTTCCACCCAACCCCGCCATGCTAGCGTGGTCTCACTGGCCTGCCAGTCATGTAGCCACAGAGACCACTCTCCCCCACGTCGATCATGTGTGACATGGGGGGGGTCAGCCGCGAGCAACGGAAAGGCAAAGTCGGCGTACGCCCTCTTCGAACTGCCCCCTTGGGGTGTGACCGGGGCTGGCGCTCTGCTGCACGCGCGAGGAAATTACCACACGTCTTTTGTCGCTAAGTGCACCGGTGAGCGATGAAGAGAAGCGGCCTTTGGCTGACACTAACTGCAGGGGTGTAGACGGAGATGTGGGGGAGAGGAAGGGGAAAAAATGCAAAGAGTGAAGAAAGGAAGAGAGAAATTGCTGGGAGGAGAGGTGGCGGTTAGTAGTGAAAGGATAGAAAGGGGGGTGGGGCAGAATGGGGGGTGATGAGAAAGATGGAGGTGGAGAGGCGCGGGGGAGCCGCAGCCTTCTGATTAAGGGCGAAAGACTGCCGCTGAGGTGGCGGGTGTGTGGAGGGGAAGGGGTGTGTGTGTGTGTGTGTGTGTGTGTGTGTGTGTGTGTGTGTGTGTGTGTGTGTATGTGTGTGGGGCGGGGGGGGGACGGCTGAGAACAGAGTGAGTGAGAAACGGAGGGAGACGGGGAGTGGAGATAGAAGGGAAGAGAGGGGGGAGGGGCGGGAGTGGCAATTTAACGAAGCTCAAAGCCGCTGCCGCCTCTGAAAGGCAAGAAAAGGAGCCAGACGAGGAAGAGATCGGGCCGGGCTCAGGCTGGTGTTAACAGCTTGTTAGTTCTGCTCCCGCGTTTCCGCCTCTCCTGCCACCTTTGTTTGTGATTTAACGTTTGGGAAAAAAAAAAACAAAACAAAATACTGGAATTACACCTGGCTCCAGGAAGAAACTTCATAAAACTCTGTCAGAAATACGATCATCTGTGGAGAATCTTAGAAGCTGGTGACTGAGCTGCTGACTTTTCTATTGGACTATAAAAAGAAACCCGAGATTCACATCACCTTTTACTGAGAAACCTAAAAATATACGCTTGGTACTCTATGGTACACATAGAGTCGATTTCATGCATAGATTTGCTGTTTTCATTATTGTGGCAGAGCAGGATTTGGACTTTAACTGGACATATGACAACACAGAAACATCTAATGAGATAAAGACTTGCAGGGATCAGATCTGCCTGCCTAAAAAACTATTTAGAATGTGAGGGAAAAAAAGGTTTAAATTAAAAAAAAAAAACAAAAAAAAAACAAGAAAACGGGCATGAATCCCAAGCTAAATACAAAAGAAGACCAACAAGATCAGGACGTTCTGAACAACCAAGGTGCAACCTTTATGTAAGTGTAACAAATTCATGCTGAACTTAGAACAAGTGGCATTTAACATTATTGAAGAGAGGGTGGAAAAAACACGAATGCTGGGCGAGAAAGAGCACCTGTGTCATTGTTATGCCTGTTGCCAGGTAACAACAGCCATTCGCCGCGCGGCACACGGAAATCGCGCATGAAAGACGTCTTCCCACCTGGGAAAAAAAAAGATGAGGGCGAAATGACGGATTCCATACTTCGGGGAGGGGTTAGAGGGGGGCGTTTAGTTTGGGATTCACCATTATCGTCTACATTGCAAATGTTTTTGACAGTAAAATTAACTTTACCAGCCATTATGGCTGAGACGACGTATCTGTGATACTTCGTCTGTGAGCTGCTCAACGAAGACTGTCTTCTTCTGGTCCCAATATAAACAGAATAATAAATGGTCTCGAGGCCTTTAAAAGGTCATCAAACACTGTGCCAGTTGCTTACCTCCATGCCTTTTGAACACTCCCCCCACTTTTTTTTTGATCATTCCACTTTGCTTCTGCCCACCACTTACAAAGACGTTCACACAGCAGCGTAATTACCTCAGCTTCCGTCTCTCCAGGGCGGAAAAAACTTTTCGTTTTCCTCTTTCATAATTCTCTCATCTTCGCCGGCCCCTTTCGTGGGAAAATACGCCAAAAACTTGTCAGCGGTGTCTCTGAAGTAATGAATTTTTGTTGGCGTTTCCAAGCATTTCAGCGCCATCAAATCGTGGAAACCCGCCCAAAAAAAAGTGCCATTTCTCTCTGTAGGTCCCCAAAAGTGAAAGGTCTGGTCGAGCAAAATGTTCTGTTTTCCCTGAATCTTCCGCAAATGAAAACTCAACTGACTGAAATGATGAATTTGAGCAGCTTCCCTTTAATTATAAATGATCTGTCACCAGTTTGGTGAGATTGAGCATAGAGCATTAAAATACAGGATTTCTGAGTTGCGCATGAAAGTACATGTACTAATATCGTCTCAAAAAGCGGCTAGAAGAAACCAGCGTGAAACTTTCCTTCAGCCGATGAAGCAGCACAGTGAATTACTGCGTACATCCGCCCGACGGGCGCTGCACCGCTCTGCGCCAGGTGCCGGTTAACCTAATCTTCCGACATGCCGACTCACCCATCAGGATTTAATCTTAATTAGTGTTTTGCATCCCTCCACGCATCCAAAATATCAGGTAAAGTTCAGGTATTAGTTTTGCTTTTCAAATTTTTATTAAATGCATTAATTTTATTGACAAGCCTGGGCAAGAATTCAAGACGATTGGTTCACGCTGATTATCTGGAATGGAATTACTGAGGCGGACCAACCTACAGGCCCAACTATGTAGACCTTCGCCTTTAGTTTATTCTTTAAGATCAACCCCCCCCTCCCAACACACACACACACATACTCTCTCTGCCGAATCGCAAATCCTTCCCTCCCCCACCTGCTACCACCTGCCTCCCCTTGTATCTACAGTAATGCAGCGTGGAAATCTTCTGTGGCGGGGAGCGGAAAGAGCTGACTTTTTTTATTTCTAGGATGGCGAGGGTGAGGCCATTTGTAGCGTACAAGCTTAGCGTAGCCGCAAATCATGATTACGCAAACCTTATCAGCAGGTGCTTGTTTGCAGCCTCAGTCTGACTCCTTGTAAGTATTGTTTTTTTAAATTTGGGGATAAAGTTAATTTCATTTCCAGATACAGTTTTAGCACTTTGCTTTAGTAGCTAACAGTGCTACTAACAAAAACCCTTTGATTTATTGAACCAGACGTCAAAAAGAAATATTTATCAAGGTCCAGATACACAATGGAACCGAGTGGTTGTTGGACATGAGGCTCCACAGGTGTGCCGTGGTCCCTCCGCAGCCCCGGACCCCCGTCAGATGAGCGTATAGAGACAAACCCTCTATTCAGATGATGAATTTAATATTTCAAGCAGAAGCCAAAACAAAACGTTTTATGGTTATATAACCGCGTGTTTCATTAGTATTCCAACCACCATCAGCGTCTGGTAGAAGTAGCTGTTGACTGTTGTGCTGGTTGGCAAATGGTGACTTAATCAAGCAATAACGGAGGAAACAAAATGATTTTCAGCTAATCTTCTGGCCAATCATGGACAAGGGTAACGGCTTGGAAGCTGGCAAATGAGCCGCTGCCTTAAACGCGCACACGGACTAATGGCCTGATTATTTGCTCATCAGGGCAATGAGCGCCTGAGGGGGAAGTGTGTGTGTTTGTGTGTGTATGTGTGTGTGAGGGTGCTGCTAGTGCTGCTGGCCTCATCACAGCATAGTAATAAAAGCAGGAACTGTTGTCACAAAATTGCGACGCCTGCCTATTTAAGTGCAGCCTGCATTCTCAGAGAGAACACATTAGAGAGGAGAAAGAGACGTTCAGGATAGAGAATGAGGGAAGGGGTAGGCAGAGGAGCAAAGGGGGTGTTTCGAGGCCTTCGGCTGAAGGATTGATTTGAAATATCCCGCAAAAGCACTGTTTATGCTCCTCTCTGGCTAGCCCCCGACAGCGGCCTCATCAAAAGATTTGTCCGCCCTTCCCCCAATAAAATGTGGAGAAACGCAGGAAAAGCAACTGTGCCTTCAAACAACAATTCCCTTTAAGTTTCCCTCTAAAAAAAAAAAAAAAAAACTAGCTCTGGCACGTGCACCTCCAATTTCAGGCGTGACGGAATCTGATATTTAGCATCTGTGCCAGATCATCTTGAATTGGAACTTTTTACACCTACGACTTTTACGCTGCCCCAGAATAATCATCTCAAAACCTCCCAGCGCAGATAATTAAAGAATTTAGGAGCAGTGTATCCCAGTGCTTTCGCCTTTGCAATGGTCTAAACATCAAAGCCTGGGCCACACCGTTAAATAAATAAACCTAAATAAATAATAATCAGCTTTTACCATCTAACCCATTTATAATCAGTTAATAAAGATTTCCTGAGCACAAATGAGGAAAAATGTCTTCATCAAGAAAAGAGCAGAGCAGGCAAAATATCCTAAATTTGATCTGAGGGAGAAAATTCCCTTCTGTGCCATAATTATCTGACTGTTGTCGGGCATTAAGAGTTTGATTTATTGTTCCGTGGCAGTCAGGATGGAGGTTTTGCACCCCCTCCGTAGACGTGCGTGAACTGCTCAAGTCTTCAGGGCTGAGGAGAATATGGGGAGGCGAGAGCCATATGTCTGCGCTGTCAGCGAGCCACTTGTTAGAGGAAGTTTAGCCTCCCCGTGCCTCCAGCCACAGCTTTAATTATTAACAACACGTCTCCCCCTCTGAAGAGCTGCGTGAGGGCGGCTCGCTGAAAAGGTGCTTTGGTGTGTGAGCTGGGTGCTGACTATCCTCCGGATACGGCGATGCTCTGGAGGCGTGAAGATGGGAAGATGTCGGCTTTAGACGCGTATCTCCTGCTCTTTCTCTCATCTGAGATGGAATCAATGCTCCCTTGCAAAAACGTAAACAATGACTTGGTTTCTCTTAAAGTCATTTAGTCAGCTCTTCCAGATCAGCTGGAAAACTGAAGGACCATGTCTGCCATTTCTCCTCATAGATAGATAGATACTTTACTGATCTCCAAGAGGAATTTGCATTTCTTGCAGCTCAAAAGTGGAAACACACCACAAGGGTATGCAAGTCTTGGGAAAATATAAACGCAAAAACTACAACGTGCAGTCCAGAGCTCTACATTGTCCAGAGCTCTACATTGTTTATTGCTCTCCCTGTGAGGTGTCGAAGAGCCAAATGGCATGAAGGAGGAATGATCTCTTGAGTCTGTCCGTGGAACAGGAGAGTGACAACAGTCTGTCATGGAAGCTGCTCCTTTGCCTGGAGATTGTGCTGTGCAGTGCATGGTTTGGATTGTTGGTCCATCGCTCTGCCACAGAGCTGTCCAGCTCTGTGCCAGCGACAGAGCCTGCCTTCCTCACCAGTTTGTCCAGGCACTTTTCTTGAGGCTGACCCCCCCCCGCCCCCCCAACCGCATATATGAGGGCCCTTACTACCACAAACTGGTAGAAGATCTGTAGCAGCTTCCTGCAGATGTTGTTGAAGGATGCCAGTATTTTGAGGAAGCACAGACAGCTCTGTTCTTTCATGCACAGAGCATCTGTGTTGGCAGTCCAGTCCAGTTTATCATCCAGCTGTACACCCAGGTAAACATCAAGTCAAACCAAACCAACCAAACCAAATCAAACCATCATCCAGGCAACCATCAAAAGAGACATGATTTGCCCTTTGCTACTTCAGCGGTAGAACAGCTTTCTTCTCTGATTTGCAGCCCAGTAGAAGCTGGAAACTGCATCTTTGCTGTTAAAGTGGCATTTAAAAAAAAAAAAAAACAAAAAAAAAAAACTGTCTATAAATGCAACGTTACACACATTCAGTTGCCTCAACTGCCAGCTCTGGGCCACCACAGCTGATGAAGAACCCCTGCTCTTCAGCTTTGGTAGCCAAAATTAGCAATGTGATGTAAAAGAACTCAAACTGTTTAAAATTCTCACGGCTTACGTGACATCAAGGTAATGAAACTCCCAACCCTATCCAAGGAGCGGCTGATCGATAATGCCTGTTTCCATTCCGACCGCATCCTAATTATCCGACGGCCAGTCAGCTCTAATTGTCAATTCCAAGATTGAAATACCTTGATAATTCGCAAATCAGATGAGATGTAACCCCACAATTAAACGGGAATTAGGTCGAGATTTGCGAGGATCTTGTCAGCAACAACAAACAGACCGGACGAATCCAAACGCTCCGACCACAGGAGGATGTGGTAGATTAGCGCTGATGAACGGTATCAGAGAGCATTTATTTCACAGTTCCCACAGGTGAAAGCGGCGGAGATAGGAGCACTTTTTCTTGCTACTTATCTGCTGGATCCACAGTAAAACGACAAGAGAGTAGATAGTGGTAACGACGATCCACCAGGAGCCGTTTGGAGTTCATGTTTTAGCTTCAAAACACAACTGGCTAACGTTCGGAACCGCTGAAAAGTCTCAGATCTCCGGTTGACAGAAAAATTAGATTTGAAGGAAATGTCTTCTTTAAATCTGTGTCCAAACATTTGTAGATGTATTCAACCAGTTATCCATATATAGTATGAAAACATGACCATTAATGCTCCCAGTTCTTTCAGCCTCTCTAAAAATCCACCAGAACATTCTGTGAAGTTCCATTTGTTTTTTTAAAAAAAGCACATTTCCATTTTCTCCTGAAAGAGTTGAGATGAGATGAGAAAATACATTTGGGATCGATCAATTCCACTCCAAACGGACACGTGTCTCAGTTTTGTTTTGTTTTGTTTTTTTTGTTTTTTTTTTTTGTTTTTTGTTTTTTTTTTGCAACAATGCAGGCAGCACGTGATTTCTTTCACTGCCGCAAACCTCAACAGAAAAACACACAAACCCACCAGCGCACGTACAGCCCAGCATGGTGGAACAGCCATCAGTCAAAGAGCGCTGGCGCCGCAGGTCCAGGAGCATTTACATAGATAGATGATAGGGAGATTATGAGGCAGCGGGGTTATTAATCACACTGCTGGGAAGGAGAAGAGGGACTCGTTGGTGTCCCTCTTCTCTTCAGGGATGGCTCTTTACACTGGCTATGCCTTTTGTGCCAATTTGCATGTTCTATTTGCTGCCCAGAATAACCACAGCGGTTTTCTAAGTGCCTGGAAGTCAGGCTGCTGCTGCAGGATTAAATTTCAATGCAGGTCAGGAACCTCAACCTGTGGTTCAGAACGTCCTGCTGACTAGGACACCAGCAGTTCGTCAACTCACTTCTGCCTGAAAACTATCAAAATTTTGCATCTCAGCTTGGACTTACCAACCATTAATCATGCAAATTTTTAAGATACACAAGACTAGTGATTTGATTTGACTTTTCAAACAAAATATATCTTAACTGAGGCATTTTTTAAATGAAAAATATAGATTTACTTATATGGCTTGTGGGTACACTATAATAATATAATATATATTATACAATATATACTGACAGAAGAAGCCAATTTTTAGGAAATATTTCCATGTACATGTAGCAAGTGCCTGGCTAGCAAGCTCAAAGATGGAGATCAGAACTCAAAAGTCACCATGTCGGACTACTAATAATACTGATACATACCAGCAAGCAATTCTCTTTTTTATTTTAGCATAGACAGTAACCAGCAAGAACTGGAATGAAGAAGCTCTTCTCTATCTCCTCATTTAGTTCTAATAACCAAATAATCAAAAAACGTGACAGAATACAAAATGGTTCAGCACCATCCGCTCCATGGGCTCTGCTGGACTTTAACATTTCATACCCACCTCCCCAACACCACCGTCACCACCACCATCATTTTGCACATTGAATGTTTGCATGAATTTTGAATAGTGAGTACTTGAAATAGATGCTGTAAGACCAATGGACGTGATAATGGAGTAATCCACTGCGACAGGTGAAGTACTCTGCTCCTCTGGGCTGTTTGCGTTGGTAAATGTATCCGCCATCACCTGACCCCAATGGGACCTGACACTTGGAGCCTCCCCGTCCTCCCCTCCTCGCTCCAAAAAAATCTGCCACCATTTTGCCCACTTTTATCGGATTTATGCGACACCGCGAGACCAAGCGAACTGGCGTATTGCCTGGAACTACTTGGTGGGCGGATGGAGAGAGGGATAACCATGGTGGCTGACAGATGGATGGATGGAAGGATGATGGATAGATTGAAAAACATGCTCGGCGTACCTGGTCTTATTCTTTGCGCGTCCGTCTTCCACTTCAGCCTTCACCATTCACTGATACATTCAAGCTGTTTTCTTCTTTCTTGTGCTTGTTGTATTCACTTCCATGTCTGTTCCTGAAACTTTGCTCTGTTATTCCTCTCTAACCTTTGTCTGGGTTATTATAAGGATTCAAGGATTCAAGGGTCTTTATTGTCACTGTACAGGGCACAGCAAAATTGTTATTCAGCAGCTCTTGGTTGTTGTACATAGAAAAATAGAAAACTCTAGAAAATTAAAGGAAGTAAAACACAATAAAGAAAGTGCAGTGCAGTTCTGAATGTCAATACTCTAATAAACAACATTGTTATACTGACTGGACATAGGCATGTAGGGGGTGAATCCTCGAATCTTTCATCTGAACGTTCGCGATGTGTTAATCTGTGTAGTGTGACATGAATTAAATGAGTTGACAATCAGGTAAATTATGCTTGCTGCTTAGCTTCTGCATTAACATTAGCTGCTTTATTAGCCACAGCTAACCTCTAGATTAATGAGAACATAAGCATAATGGTAACTCAATAGGCTAGCATAACTGAGGGCAAATGTTTAGTATAATGCCTTAATGCTTTAATAATATTTCAAATATAAACTTTCACTGACCTAGATCTCAGGTTAGAAGACTTAGAAGGCAGGTAGGATTTCCTAAGTAGGAGCATTTTAATCTACAAACCTCCCCTTTTATTTGCAACAACAGATGCCATCACAAAGGCACTCATGAAAATTCATTATCTGTATTTAGGAGATGGAGTTGACCCACAAATGCTTCAATTCATTTTCGAATTTCATGAGACCGTTGCCTAATTCCCCTGAGATGCTTCTGGGAGGCTGAGAGGTGAGGGCATTGACGGAATGTGGAGAAATGTTGCCAGCCGTCACGAAAGCTACCTTCCCCAATCAGTCAATCAGCACGCTCACGCCCGGGTGCTTGTGTGAGTGTGTGTGTGTGTGTGTGTGCTGTGTGTGGATGAGTAATGGAAATCCCGATGTCTTTTCTACATTTGTATCTGCTTAACCTCTCAGAAACAAGTTGAGGGGGTTTCACCTCTCCGTGTTGCTGGGAGGATGACGATGACAGCACCAGCGCTAAGAACCTCGGAGATAGAGACGCATAGATGTGCGAGGATGATATGTAAAGGTGTGTATGACATGGTGAAGAAGCTGCACGCTCACTGCGCTGCCTGACGGCCTCGGGATATCTAATCAATCCACACCTGCCTGCAATAGCCAGAGCAAAAGAGGGGGTCAGATTAATGGAGAAAAATCCCAAAATCCTGCTTTTCTGCTGCTGAGTCTGAGTCCAGCACCAAACTCTCACAGGAGGATGCACAGAAGTGGAAGCGTTTCCATTTCCACCTGTGCTGTACTGGTGTATTAGGCTGGTGTCCCAACAGGAGTGTGCGAAAAAGTGGAATGGGACGATCTGCTTTCCTGAAGGAGATGCGGATAATACCGGTGGAAACACGCCTTAACTGCCATCTGCTTCTCGGCAGACTTTAAAAACTTTCCCGTTTTTCACCCCGACGCTGCTTGTGAGAAAAATCTTGCCGCTTCCTTCATTGTGGAGACGTTTACCTTCTCCTTCCTGCTCTTAACTGTGTACCAGCGGTTCTAGGGGCTGTCATATTGCATCAGCACTCTGCTGATTACTTCCACCTTGTCTCCCTCGTCAGGAAATGATTCTGACACGCACTCACACCCTGCCTTCTCGGCATCAATATGCGTGCGATGGAAAAACTGCAGACAGTAAATAAATAATGAAACACGAGGTGGGGAGGAGGGGGGAGGGGGAGGGAGGCTTTTTGCGTTGCTTTCTTTTAGTCTCACCCTTTATTTTATGTGTGAGGGACTCGTGGAGGGAAACTGTGTTGTGCAGGGCTGTTTACCTGCAAATGCAGCTTTCTATTCCTGAAAAAAAGAGCTGAAATTCATTACACACGCACACACACACGTATATTCTATATCAGGCCAATTTAGTTGTGTTCGCCGTAATTGCGTTAGAGGAGAATCCGTTTCTTAGCTCCTGTTTGGAGTTCTCCTCCGCTCAGAACGATCTTAGCAAAGTGAGGGAGCGCAAATCAAAATCCCTAAAGGGATTAGCACAGACTCTGCACCTCTGTGGAGGACACTCAGAGGTTAAGCGCATCCGATTGCCCCAGTAACCCCAGTACCCAGTGGCACAGAGGCCGTCATCAGGAATTGTGATGAATTTTGTCGATATGCTTCCATCATTCTATAGCCAGGATGCAGAAAAAAATGGGGTGTTTATTCTCTCTCTCTCTCTGTGATCTGCAGTTTAGCAGAAGGCGGAGCCTATGTGAGAGGCAACAATTGCTATTTTTAAGTAACAATTAACCAGCCAGTAAGCTATTAACCCATTCGCCATCCACACTCTGGCCGTCATCCATCACAGTTTCTAGTCTTGTCACAATAACCTTGGGGATTTTTTTTTTTCTTAATAACCGCTTCCATTAGATTCCCTGTGCCATAATTCCACATAGGTGGGAACATGGCTCACTTCTGCACCATTCATTAATTATCTTTTAACTGGTGCTTCCTCATTTTCACCAAACCATTGTTTTGTTTTGTTTTTCTTTTTTTTTTTTACCTCATACGAGTAGAAACACACTTGTCCTCCATTTTTATAATCATTGCGGACATACACTAGCAATCTCTGGTAACCTTTGATGACCCACACCGCTGCCACGCGAGGTATTGTTGTCTTCCCTGGCTGTCCCATGGCAGTGCGGCGCTTAATTTGGGTGAGGTTAAGCCCTATCGGTCAGGAGAACAGATGGCGCCGGATAATTTCATACCTTCTCTGCCGATTCTCCTCGGCGCTAATGTCCTGCTCACCTCCGGTAACACCCGAACGCGCCTCAGCCATTCCCCGCATCGCAGACAGAACCCACCCCCAACACCACCCCCACCCCACCCACAACCCCTGAAACCCAAGGCCTGGCAATCACTCAGTCGTTGCAGCTATCGCAGGAATCTGTCTCTCCTCCACCTGCCTCCCTCCGTTCTCTGCCTCCCTCATATCTGTATCCCCCCCAAAGTGCATTTCAGCATGACAAACCACATGGGATTTCAGCAGTCCTTTAAAGTCTGCTGCCTCTGGGAAACACTCTTCTCCGCGCAACATTTTAGTATTCAAGGGAATACGTGACTGGGGAGGCAACCAACCTGGCAACCTGTTATATTCCCTCTGTTTCCTCCTAGTTGTTAATTCAGCTGATGTTTTTCAAGGGGGTGGGGGCGGGGGTCTTTTTTCCTTCTGATCGTAATTAATCGCTTTTTAATAACGCGATTTATTTTCCCATCATCTTGTCAAAAACATTCACTGTGAGGACAGCTTTTACTGAAGGATCTTTTTTTTTTTTATTTTAACACATAAAAGCATCACAACAACAATATACAAATTCTTATTAATCTTTAAAACGAAAACACATTTACACATGCAACATTAGGGTTTAAGACGATGAGTAAATTATTGAACAATTTGGGTTTTGGACTGTGTTGACCTTGCTTTGCAGGAGGTGGGACTGTCTGGACCGTCCTTGAGCTCATATTTTCTACATATGAATGTATTGAACATAGCTGGCATTACTTTCTACCTTTTATACAGTTTCTTCTTTTCTTCAAGAAAAAAAAAATCAGACGGTTTGTTAAAAACAAGTTCTCTTACTATCCTTACGAATATGACCTCTAGACAGCAGTCTGACTCATCAGCGTCTGGTTCTGTCGCAATTAAATGACGCCCGATTCGAGAAGACGTGCAACTCACCATACAAGACAATGTGCCCTGTTCTTTTGGGAGTCCACTGTAATGAGAAACGAGGGGGTGCCTACGTCCTGCACATCATCGTCCCCAAAGAGGCGCCGTCACGTTGGTGTATCCCAAAAAAAAAAAAAATCATTCAAGAGGAAAGAAGATAAAAAAATAAAGAACTGAATAGATTATTGCTCCAGAGTGTGTCGTGTTCGTTATGCCATCAATCCACGTGGCCTCCTCTGTTTGACGGATTCTTTATGGTTGTTTGATTGTCTCTTTGAGTCCTTTACACAGGATCGGCTGTAGACCTACAGCCACAACACTGAAAACACACTCATAGACACCAAAATATACATTATGATACTGTCAAAAGGTACAATAATTACACAGAAAAGGAAATTACAGAGTTAAAACAACATTGTTAGGTCTTCGTTTCTGATCGTATCCGTCCACGGGTCCTCTCCTCGTCTCCAAACATGGCGGGCATGTCGAGTTCTGTGAATCAAGCGCTCCCATCAGAGGATCAAGAGTTTCATCTGCTCCCTGCTGTTGGACTGGGCAGATACAGCTCGACCTTCTAAAAGAACCATCGGAATGCTTCGCCATTGTTAACCGGCGTCCTCTGTGGAAGAAAAAAAAACAAAAGCAAAGGACACCTTTTAATTTGCAGGCCTCAAGATTAAATAAGTCGTGCAAAAATACAGCCAGAAACAGATACACGGTCGGGACACAAACATGTTTTGGGTCACTGCCAAGGTCAAGGTCATAGTCTCCTTCTCTGACAGATTACCAAAAACATCCACATCTGTATTTAATAACAGGCAAAACGCTCCATATTTGGAGGTTAACAGCAGTTAGGGGAATGAATTCACGCAAAAATAATGGCTATAAAGCGGGACCACCAAGCCAAGTATTTCATCAAAGAGCAAGCCAAGGTGATTACATCCGCGCACCCACACTCAAATAATTATTACGATGGATGAAATATTCAATGTGAATTCCCATGAAGCAACAATGAGGCATTTAATTACTGTGGCTGGAGCTGCAACGAGAGGGAACAGTGCGTCATTTCAATTTCAGCCCACACCAGCGACCACCCCTCCTGTTTCTCCCCCCCAAAAAACCCACAGTGGCAGACTGACAGCCTCCTCTCTCCAGCACTCATTTGGAAGTCAAAGACATAAAACACAGAAGTCTCGCACCAATCCCCGCCACCAATTAGTGTGTTTTTTTGATTGTTTTTTTTTTTTTTTTTTTTTTTCCTGATGCTGACAGGAGGAAATAGTGCATAATCACAACTGAAAATCACTTTAATCTGAGAGGAAGCAATTTGACATTTTAATATTAAGCGTTGTTTGCGGCTCATTTGGGGTTTGACAGGGTGCTTTTAGGACCAGACGAGCACTCTCATTTACCAATACACTCTACCAGATACCAGTTTAAATGAAAGCACAGTGTTTGGACTGGACAGAAATAAAGTATACATACATATATACATGTATGTATATGGGTTTAGAATGAAAAACACATTAGTCTAATCCAATTATGCATCAATACAGTGGTGTTTATTTAAGTGCTCAGCTAAATAGGTCGGCTGAAAGTGTTTTACCACAATGTTCTCACTCCTGATGTGTCAAATAGTGATGCTCGGGCAGCTGTGGGACCAGTATCATTTCCAACATGTCAGCATTGTATCAATAGGACACATGATATGGTTCAGCTCGGGCCCATAGATGGAGTAACAAACCAAATTCAAATTAAAAAAAAAAAAAAATACGACAATGCTGTGACTGTAGAATAAACTCCACGCCCCATTTTATGCATAAATTGCAGTAAAAGCCTTCAGGCGCTACCATCCTGATGTTCCTCCATGAATCTGGTACAATGCCCACATCAAGGTTTGGGCAGTAATTAAATGAATGAATGAATTTATCCATCTTTTTTGATGAATAAAAAAATGGCCATATGCAGCTGAGCTAGGCTCCAGCAAACTCCCGGCAATTTCTAAGGGAAATAGCGGTCAAAAAAAAACCAAAAAAAAAAC
Organism: Pao palembangensis; assembly: GCA_015343265.1. Lineage (NCBI taxonomy): Eukaryota > Metazoa > Chordata > Actinopteri > Tetraodontiformes > Tetraodontidae > Pao > Pao palembangensis. Next base: position 5,090,528 of record CM027089.1, on the reverse strand, counting down.
CCAGCTCATTTCTTGACATGATTGCACTGAAAAGTGCTGATTGCAGAAGGGCAGACAAATCAGTGCCATCACACATATGCCTCTTAACATGACTCCGAACGCTGCTGCCAGAGGTTTGATGGGAAATATAGGCACTACGGGCAATAAAAGTGTGAGGAGTTAAAAAAAAAAAAAGCGATCAGCAGAGTTGTGTTTCCGGATTTGGAATAAATTTGGGCTAAATACAGTCCAGACATCCAGAAAAACATCTGGACAATCAGCTGGGTACCAAACAATGAACACTCGTACCATATTGGAATAGGCGGAATTCCAAGGCTGGAGGAGGAGGATGGACAGGCAGGCAAACCATGGGCGTAATAAGTGGGCGTATTGAATGAGGACATGCAGATAGTTGCAGAAGGTGCAGATCTCAGGCCAGGACGTTGTGGTGACCAATGATGCATGTTTAAATTCTATTTGCTAATTTCAAATGAACAGGTTACCGTTAATAAATTGCAGTTTGTCTTAATATAACATCTGGGTGTCAGGCAATTTTCCACATTGGTATCCTAAAGCTGCAGGTGTTAGATTGTGTTTAAATGGGGGATCAGGAAATGTAAGTGAATAAGCATTTAACATTTTATCAATAGCTTTTAAATGTCACACACTTCACTCCCACATTTAATAGAACACAACCTCCCTCAGACAAGTGGTGCTTTCTTCATGGTGGTGCTCTGAGTCCAGGCAAAGAGGAGCCAATGAGAGGTGAGAATGTTTATCTTAATCCATATTCTCACATTGATCAGTCCCCAGTGGAAGTGTGGCTTGCCAGAGACAATAATGGCCCTGATCTGGCCACTCGGCATGTCTCTGTTTTGTTAAGTTTCTCCGTTATCGATCCAGCGGGGCTCTTGAGTGCTGCTTGGATTCACTCCTGGGCTTCCTCGCCTCGGTACACTGCAGTGACCAGGCACAAAGAAGGCTCAATTAGCACGGCCCCCGAAATTGTCTGCGCCGCCGCCCCCCCACCCCCAACCTGCGTGCGCCTTCAAAATCACTCCATCAGCCGCTGGGGGAAGGCGAGGCAGAAACGCACAAGGGCACAGAGACAACAAAAGGTAGAGTGAAGCGGCACAAGGAATGGAGGGAGAGGGAAAAAACTGAGAACGGCGAGGAAAGGCAAAGGGTTGATAGCGTTACACCGGGGACATGAGAGCAACGCAGAGGTTTCACCTCAAATCAAGGCGCCGTGTGGCAGCAGCTCGGTCTCGCGTCCGCACGAGCGCCTCTGCAGCAGAGCATGCATAACAACCTGGCCATAACCATGCACGGCATGAGAGACAATTTCCCGCTCTGGCAATGAATGCAGACGACTGAGCATTGAATCGACCGAAGGCGGAAGACGACATTTCTCCAGACCTCAAATTAACCTCACCACACCACCTCAGCAGGCAGGGTATTGTGAGTGTCTGCTGGTGGGTTTTGGTGATAACAACACAGTAAAACTGACATGTGGTGGAATAATTCTCTGCTGATTCTGGCAAGGCGGCGCTAGCTCTCTGGGCAGCCATGACATTCTGTGACACTAACTCAAGCTGGCAGGCGCAGTTAAAGCTGAAGCCACGTCGGTGGCTGATTGAGACGAGGTGGTGAAATATGGCGCTGGCTCGAGCGGGACGTCGAATCATAAACAGACAGCTTCTATAAAAGGCTGCTGCAAGCATCCGCGAGGGCATATGCCTGCACGCGCCACATAAACCCCCGACCACAGTCTTAAACACCCCGTCTAGAGCCAAACGCCGCTGTCTGTTCCTCACAAATAATAAAAAACCCATGAGCGGCTCTCAACCCCTGGCCCGCCCCTGCCCTGTGGTCGTTGGTATCACGCTGCGCCGTAGCCCGAGATAAACTGCTCAAGACCATGAGGATGATAATGGCAGACGCCGCAGCGCCTCAAAATTCAATCAGCACCGGGACGTCAATGCGGATGAGTGTAAAAGTGAAATATGTTCTCTGGCGTGTGTTAAAAGACGCCTCGCAGGACTCGCAGAAACAACGGGCGGTGGGCAAAAAGAAAAAAGTGAGAGGAAGGCAAGGAGAGAAAGAACAGCGGGGAAAAATGAAAATAATGTGTCTCCGCTCCGCTGTTTTGCACTACCATCCCACCGGCACTCAGAGAAGGCCTACTTTAACCACAGACTGTGAATAAATTACCCTTTTGAACTCGAGGTGATTGCAAATGCGCCCTGGCTTCTCCCGGGACATGTCTGGCACTAACCCACAGCTCTGAGCTCCCAGTCAGCGATGACACGGAACCCCCCCACCCCCGCCCCCGCCCCCTTTCCTCCTCAGACACACATCAACAAACACACGCAGACGCACACACCGCGCACGCCATTAAACTTTTAATTTCCTGTAATTAGTGCAAACTACCTTTTATCTGGGTAGGAATTCTTGAGAATCTGGCTTCACTCGCAGAGAACAAAAATAGGCTAGGTACGATAAAATATGGAAACAAGGCAACCCGGGCGGCGACAGCAGCTTATTGGACTGCTGATGTGTTTCAGAATGCTCGTTATAACATATGGCCCATACCTTACTCTGACAATACCCATAATTTATTCACGAAGGAGATGAGAACCAGGCCACTCTTCATAAGTGCATCTCTTCACGTGCAGCACTTTATATATAAATAAATACCCTCTGGAGATGACCCTACTTTAGTGGATTGGATGTTGGCTTTTGATTCTTCTTTTAAAAAAACAAAATATAATTAAAAATGCCAGGATCACCTCTCAGGCCCCGGATTTAGGCTGACACCTCCAAACCGCGGCAAGAAAAGTGATTATCCAATCAATATGAAGCGACACCTGGCAGGAAACAGCAGATTTTCTTACAAGAAAAGGCTGCTCGGGAGGGCCTGGGAGAAAGAAGGCATATTGGGTTCCAGCCAAAACTTCAGGGCTGATCTGCAGGTTTAAGGTATTGGGAGGGGGTGGTGCGTATAGGGGGGTTTCAGCGGTGCAGTCAGCCTTAACTGATGTGTTATATATTACCTGTCACTTTATTCCACTGGAATATTGGGGCGTTGCCAAGCTCAAACCTGCAAGGTATAGCAATCCATCACCTGCGCCATTGCGGCGGCGGTGGTGGTCGAGTGGGCGAGTGGGTGAGTGGGTGGGGGTGGGGGGGGGGGGGGGGGGGGCGCTCAGAATCTCATCTCCAAGGTTGTAGCAGATACTCTAGGCACTCAATGCCATTCATGAAAGGTACCTCTCCAAGGCTGCCATCACGGACACAGCTGTCATCCAGGAATCTACGCAGCACTCCAAAGCCAAAACAGAGCTTAAAGCTTCGCTGTTTCCTGTGCATAATATAATAATACACAGGAACGAAGAAAATAATTTCGACTCTTATTTGGGTTTTTTTGCTGGCCATATATAAAATGAATGTTTGTCACCAGTCAAGTAAAAAAAGGATGCAAAGATGCTGAATATGTAATCTAATTTGAAAATTATTAATAAAATGATCTAACGCAGAAGCCATAAAAAAGAAGCAATGCAAAAATGTTTTTTTTTTTTTTTCGTGCGTTCACCAGCAGTGATAAAATAAAATACAGCCAGACTCGTAATTTAGGGTCCAGCCCTCCAACTAGCTTCCATTTGACCAAATCAAACTAAGTGTATTGCAAAACGTTTGTGAGTAATGAGGAATTTGGGAAGTTTTTTTTTTCTCTTTGCTGACTAGACGTGTGTGCACCAGGGGGTGTGGGGGGAGCATGTATAATGGTGTGCTTAAGCGCTCTGCCTGCGAGAGCCAGGGTGGTCACAGAGGAGAGATTAGGCAGAGGGGCAGCGGAGGGAAACCAAATCCATCTCCATCTCAGAAACATCCTAAAGCAGATTACTTACTTCAGCGGGAGAGGAAGAGAGAGAGGGTGGAGCTGAACGGATGGGCGAGCGACGAGAGAGAGCGAGCAATTAGCATAGATGCAATTCTGGCACAGTCCTCTGACTTGATATTTGACCTTCTGCAACAGTCGCGCCAAAAAGCACCCGAGAAGTGCAGACGGACCATATGGCAAAGTGCTGCTGGAGGCTGAGTGCAGCGTGAAGCCGAGCCTCCGTATGCTAATGGGTGAATGTAATTACAGTGCAGTATTCCTGTAGGACGTATATTCCACCAGCCCTCTATAGGGGGAGGCTTGCATAGAGACAGGACAAGCTTCAGCGGCTTTGGAAATACACTTTTTTTCTTTTTTTTTTAAACAGCCAGGCACTGCAAAATGGACTGGTCCCAGTATAACTGCCAACTAGCGGCCAAATAAAAATGGTAAATCAATGCTCAATAACAAAGCTGCCGAACTCCAGAGGGCCGCTGGTCACAATTAATGAAAACACAACGCAAGCCTTCCGTTGCCCATCCAGCCAGTGAAATCACAACTGCTTATGAGATATAAATTTGCTGAAAACAGCAGTAACATTTACTGGACAGTTTTCACAGATCTAATCTCTGACTCTGGTACCGACAGAAGAGATTAAAGGTTAAAGTGCATTTAGCCGCGTTGGGTTGTACCTGTGACCAATCCAAACAAATGTTTCAGGCTTTTCTTTGAACCAGATGTGCAAAAGTTTCTGTTTTGATCTGGAACATGTGCACATTTTTACATTTTTATAGCGTCAGAGCTGAGAAAAAGTTGCTTTGATTACAACAACCTGCAAGCAGAAGTGGCTGAGTTCAACATCAGGGATAGCTTTGAATGCTACGACAATTGGCTTACAATGCACGATGCTTTTGCTAAGCTTCTCCTGGTCTCTTGTGTTGCACTGAAAATGAAGACGGCTGAAGAGGCAATCAGATGCCACGCCTCTTCGTTCTGTCTCCGTATATGTCATCTTTCACATATGGCGTCTGCATGGGAAATCCATACTTTAGTAGAAGGGAGGCTTAGCAGGCTTTTGTGGAAGAATATGAGCTAGCACCCTTGGGTCAAAGATCACTAGTTGGAGCTGGGATCACCATCTTCCTGCCACGGGCAACAATTCCAGCTTTAACCTAAGTTAAATTTATTTGTCAAGTGAAGCAATTTTACACGGAGCTGCTACCAAGCTAACGCTCCTCCGGGAGCAAGACCTACGTATGTGGAAGACGGCGGCGAGGCATTCGGGTGATGCTGCGATTTCACAAAAACAAAAAGAGGTGAGGTCACCTGAACTTCAAGATGGGAAATAAGAACATTGCAGGGCAAAGAGAAGGGCAGACAGAGGATGGGTGTGGGGGAGGAGGGGGAAGATGAGCAGGACACGCTTTTCAGTGTGCTGGCACCTGAGGGATCTGGTATGGAAATCCCCAATTTCTCAGCCAAGTTGCAGCCCTTTGAACAGCGGAAAACGTCAGCGAGCACGACGAGGAGCCATGTGGGTGTAACGAAGCGAGGGCTAAACGAGGCAACATGCTGCCAGCTCTCTGAAATGTTAAATGGAAATGCAAAGCAGAAGCGGGCCTTCTTGTTTTGAGAAGATTTATCAGCATCTGTGTGGGATCCCTCAAATTCCGAAGATCTCTATACAAAGCTCTGCATATTTGCTGTAAATCAGCATAATATTTAGGTAACGTTCATAAACTGCACATGGCTGAAGTTGAATCTTTAATTGCTCTCACGTAATGGAGGCTGGAATCATCAGTAGCTGTGCATGGGGACACATATATCAGCTCAATAAATAATGTACAACCATCTTTATATCGTTTCAACTCATATTATCAAAAATTTAAAGGTGCATAATAATCAATATCAGTTGAGCTCAAACCATTTATTAAAATGCATAGAATGGAAAGGAACAATTGGGAATATTTTAATACCACAGATATTACCACCAGGGGTGCTAGTGAGTCACTGTGAGCTCTCACGCGCAATTTGAATTTGACAAAGTCTAGGTGACCTGAGGTTCCAGGCCACAGTTGTCATGGAAACTGGAACAAATGACCTTTAGAACCACCACAAACATATGGTGGTGGAAATGAACCACATTTCAAAGATGTCAGTCAACACAAACAGAAGAAAAGAAAGAAATGGTGACATTCCTCTTCTGCTAACCTCCAAAAAATGTGAGGTTAATGCTGCTCACCTAAAGTTTCTCCTGGATTTGTAACATCCAGATTGGATTATGTGTCAAAACCATCTTGTCGGAAGTTACGAAATGAAACGCAACGCTTGATAAAAGGAGGAAAGGTGAAATTTCAGAGGTTCTTTTGCCGCTGTGGTCTCGCTAAAACAGATTATCCATCACTTCAGGTGTGAGGAACCTGCGCATGAAAAGGCATGAAAACGCGGGAGCCTGTAGACGTGGGCAGATAGTGCACAATTGATCTAAAGGTCACAAGTTGGGAACAAAAAGAAACTTTTATATTGCTAAGTTTCTTGGTGCATACATTATTTTTTATTTATTATTATACGTTCATCTTTGGAGAATCATAATTTCTATTTGAAGAAAAAAGGGAATGTAACTGCATGTATGGTTTTTGAAGGGTGCGAAAAAACTCTGAATTTTACAATAGTAGTCTAAGAATAACACAGCAAAGTCATCTAGTTGGAATCTCAAGACAACATAACACTGATCAATAAACACCAAAACCAGAACTGGTTAAACAGCAAGTTAAAACGTGACAGAGACCATTCAGAGAGGGGTGTTATTAGGAGAAAGCCAGTGGGCAATGGAATATGCTAAAGGCAGTATCTAAGATGCAGCTAATCCCGACAGACTCCCCTCTGCTTAGTCATTCCAGTGCCACGCTATTTAGACGGGGGAAATGGCCACAGTTTGTCAAAACACGGCTTCCGCTCTGAGTAGATTGGAATCATTTCTCAACTCAACAGAATGTCACAGACAAAACAGATCTTTTGAGTAGCGACAACAAACTGAGGACAGTTCAGTGGTTTATCAGCGCAGGAGGAAGGAGCTCTTGGGTCAGGAATGAAAATGTCCACCTGATGTCATCAACCCCGCTCATCATAAATCCTATCCTTTGCCTCGAGGCCACAGACTGACTTCACGCTTCCGTGACACACTCTAACCCCAGGGTTTCTTTCGGGGGGGGGCGAGTTGAAATATCTTTCTGGGCATGGTATCAGATGCTGGCCATGAAATATTCATAATCTGAGAGCAGAATCACAATGGAGGTGGTGGCGGCATGCGAGGATTTGACTTGCAGAATCTGAGAGGTTTAAACCACGCTGACCGATTTCTCCCATGAGTTGTCACTCACAAATTGACTTTGACGTAAACGTTTCTCCAATGGAGTCGTCTGTCATCTAAGCCTTTTAACCCATAGGTATAAACTCATAAGTGCACCTCCAACCGTAAATCTGGGGTCTGCGATATTACATTTAACCTATTTTTTCCAAATACAATGAGGTTAAGATTGACTGGATACAGAAGAGTTTTTTTTTTTTTTTAAACTGCACAATCCATCTACTATCAAAGAAATTTAGAATTTCAACAGCTGGAAGACCAACACAATATTTTCTGGGCTTTAAGCATTTAAGGTGAATGCACTTGCTTGCCATCTTGTTTGATCTTGTTTGAGGATATTGTTGTTGTTTTTTTTTTCCCCAGTCGGAATAGAATAGAGAGGATATTACATGAGTTATAGTCTAGAAAGAAATGGCCACAAATTGATTGGTCATTGATTCTGTGCATGGATGCTGTTATTCTGTTTACCGGGAAACACGGGGGTGGACAGTAAAGTCATCATTGCGGGTCAGACATCCAACATCCAGGCTACCAGACGCACAGCAGAGAGCAAGCGGCAGGAAAACTGAGGAGAATTTTGAGTTCTGACTTGAGGAAAATCAATAGAAGAACTGAGGTCTGTCAGAGAGAGAAAAGAAACAGGAGACGGAAAGTAAAACACGAGTGAAGAAGAGAAGAAAAGACCTGCGACTACCCATCACTACACCAGCCCAAGTCTTATTATTTGGCCTCCGTTTGACAAAATCCTGCACATAATGCTCAAAGGGCATTATAATGTCGTAATTTTTACTTTCTGGTAAATGGCTGGTTTCCAATAGGTTGTTCCATTCATCTGAAATAACCCTGAAAAAACATTTTTTTTTTTTTTTTTTTTTTTAATTGGTTTCATATGATGATGTCAAGACCATATGATGCTTAAGACCTCTAAACAGGGCTGGATTTTAAAATGAGAAGAAAAACAGAAGATTTTAAACACCTGTTTGTATATTTAATAACTTTTACCTTTGGTTTAACTAAAGAAGCTAACACTGGGGCAGTACAGCGCTGAGGTTAGCATCACCTCATGATATGAAGGACCTGGGTTCAATTCCAGGCTTGAGTTCTGTCTATACAGGGGTTTGCATGTGCTTCCTTTCGTGGACCTATGACCTGTCCAGAGTGTGTTCCTGCCCCTCACCTGGCCTCATTAGGATTGAACGGCTGGCTGGCTGACTGGATCTGTGACTATCCTTAAGAGTATAAAGAATGTGTATGACTCCTACAGAAAAGTGACACTGGTCTTGAATGCAATCGAGCAAAATGGTTTTTGTGGTCGCTGAAACTCATCACATTAATGCATAAACTGTCAATCATTTGTTATCATCCTGGATGCATTTAACTCCCAGAAAGTTCTGTTATACTGACTCACAGCCAACAAAAAGAAAACTTATATAGGGAATCCCTCCAACTTAAAAAAAAAAAAAAAAACAACCTGTGCACATTTATGACACATTTGCTAAAAACCTCACACTTTTTCAGAGCAGCTCTCAGTAATGACGAGATACCTTTTAACTTCTCAGCCAGAGTCGGCGTTAATAATTCATCATCATCTGTTTAAAATTTAAAGCGCCGCACATTAACGTTCTCCCGCACCTGCTCTTTCACGCTGTCCACCCTCCGCAGGGCTGCTGGCCGTCCCAGGCCCCCCTCCTCTCCCTCTCCCTCTCTCCCCCTCCAGCTTTACGCTTTAATAGAGACAATGACGGCGGCTTCTCTTTCACCGCCGAACCTGAAACGCTCGATCAAACGGGGGCAGACGAGGTGCAACGTGTAAGGCCGTCATCCAGACGCCTTCCATTATTGCACCGACCTTAACCGGTGGCACTGGCGAAAATGCGGAATCGCTCCGTGCGGCTGTGGCCTCCCGAGCACGGGCTCGGGCCTGAGGAAGACAGCTGCTTGCTGCAAATGGAATCTGACAGAGAATCCAGACAGCACGACTAATCGAGGCGAAAAAGGGCACTGCGATGAGTAAGGGGGACCTGTGCTCGCAGCAGCCCAGGGTGGCTCGCAGGAAGGGCGTGTATAATTAAGCGGTCTGTATTGTGGTTCAGATGGCAAAATCCTATTGTCTTGACAGGAGCTTAAGGTTGCCCTTTAGGTTGAAATGCGCAGCCTTGTTTTCTTTTTCTCACCCACCACCACCACCACCAAACCTCCGCGACCAAATTAATCTGCGTTTTTAAAGCTTGAAATATCCAGTAAGTTAGAGACGTACAGATCTGAAGGCCGTCCGCCCTGGAGGCTTCCCCTTCCTCGTCTGTTTTCTCTTTTCTCCTTTGCCCACTGAGATTGGCTGGCAGCACTTGCGTTATCTCCGGGGAGGCAAAGGTTGGGGGAGGGGTTGAAGGCCGCAGATTTGTCTTTATCTATTCTGAGCACACCTAAAACAAATTAGACCTGGCTGCCGTTGCTTATTTGGCTCCCGTGCTCTCATTAAGGGGCTGAATCCAGGCTATTTTCCTCAAGGTCCTGCCTCCTACCATGTCAGGCCTTGTCTTTTATCACAATAGCAAAGGTTTCTAGGCAGCCGCGCTACCTTTTCATCTCCCCCATTTCATGTCGTCATATCAACGCTGCACAAAGAAGCACGCAGACAGAAAGCGCATCCCTTACTCTAGTATTCTACTTCATGGCTGGATGGTGATCTTTGACATTTGTTAATTAAAAGAAAGAATGCTCACTCTGATTTTTGAGTTTTGTCACGTCCGAGTTTTTCTTTTTCTTCCTTTTTGTTGCCGTTAATGTGCTCCTCTGAATTCAGCTATGTTAATTTTGAGGTCCTGTTTACACCAGAACATCCTCAGGTGGAAACTGTAAACTTCTGTCCCAAAATGCTGTTTGTTTAGGTGGAAACTGAGACTGGCACTTTTTAAAACAGCTTCCCGACTGTAGCATTTCCCCAGCCTCCGCTTCCATATAAACAGGGAAATGGGAGTTTTTCTGTACATCTGCTCACAGTAGCGTTTGAGCACATGCGCATGTTGTTGCATCACACAAAACGCACCGCCAACTAGTGGTCTGGCATGGAAATCACAGCATTTTTATCATCTTAGCTTAAAAAAAACAAAAGAGGCAAAAATACAGTCAGCCTACATAGTCAGATTTCAGACACATGCCATTAATGACTCACGTACGCTCACACATTGTTTCTGACTAATTCTGTGGTGTAACAACGGACTAAATTTAAAAGCAGGATTAAGAAAAACAGTTTCAAAATAAATTTCCTTCTAACCTTGTAAAACAACATGAACAAATGTGGTTGATTGAACTGTATTCTAAGGCTGTGACATGTAAAGGATTTCTTTGATAATTCAGAGATGATGTGCAAAATAACCAGCCTTGAGATGGATGGATGGATGGATGGATGGATGGATGGATGTTTGCTTTGAAATGAAAATAAATGACAGATTACTCAGGAACCTTCTATTTTTTTTCAAACCATCTTTCCGAAGGGCAAAGATATACACATAAAAATTCCTCAAACAGCTCTATGTGAGAAGGAAATCACACCTCCTAAATGCCCACAAGGCTGTAGTTTTCAGCATACACCTGAGAAAACCACGAGTGAGAAGAACCTGAAAACACACAATAAAGATACACTTTATGATGAGCACGCTAGCAAGCCTGGCTTTATGTCGTTGATTTGGGTCAAAGCTGAGCTCCTTCGTGGAAATAAAAGTAAACTCGAGATAAACAGCGGTGGGGACATATTCCGCCTGCATGACAGTATTATTGCGTTTGAAAGTTAATGAAGGACCTTTGAGCCATTGGAGCTCAAGCTACGCAAAGGTAACTGCTCAGGAAATGTTAGGTTAGATGAGATTCCTCTGCCAGACTAATCCATCCTGGAGCCTGAGAGCAGGGGGGGGGGGGGGGGGGGGGGGTAAAATCTGCTGCAGAGCAGCGCAGAAGTGACACAGGGCAATTCTCTAGGGCCTCGCATTAGCGCGCTAAATTAAAGGGGGTATTAGATTAAATTGGCTCTCCGATTTCAGGGGTGTGAGTAAAATTCTGATTTGCATTTTCCACCGCTGCTTAAGATATAATTAGTTCAGGGTGATTCCCATGTGGAAAACACTGACAGCCAAATCTAACTGGTTGCCAGTAGCTTATCATCTCTTCCAAGCCGTGAAAAAAAAAAAGTGTGCGCCACATGCGTTTGGCGTGCTTGTTAGTATATGGTTGGGGCGCAGATGCAGCCGCATTAGCGTGGATCTGTGTGAGCGAATTAATGACAGGGACACGGTGGGCACGCACACTGCTGCTCACGTGCGGCGCTAGCACGCATGGGCTGTAAATTCCCCTTGTAAACACAGTTCAGCGCCCAATTCGTCACACATCTCAATCAAATCCCCCTGAACTGCAAGCGACTATAAGCGCCATCGACACAGCGGGAAGGAGAAAAAAACCCATCCTCGCTCTTCCTGTATAAAAAGTTTGTGCAAGCACGAGCAGAGCATCCCACCTCTAAGACGCCTTTAAACTCGGCAGAAGGAAGTGCACCTGTAATTACACACGCAGACTCCAAAATAACAATTACAGCCGCGGCCCATGATACAAATTATACGTGTGGATTTGTTTGGGTGGGGGGTGAAGGTGTTGTTGGTTGTAGCAGGGCTCTGGGGTCGCAAACTTGTAATTCTATCCGTCTTTTGCAAATGGCTGTTTTCCAAAAGTGGATCTACCCATGCATTATGGATTCCAAGCATGCTTCCTGGACACCTGTTTGACACACCTGTTGGTGCATAATATAAAGACTCGACACTAAATGAGCTTCCGATGGCAACTACTTTGACAGGCAGACATCAAATCTACACTGAGACTACAGGGACATGTTTATTTCAAATGTAGCTTTCCAAACGTATCATTACGATCCAAGAGTGAATTTAAGCCACTGTTAGAATACACTAAATAAAATATTTAAATCCATGGAAGCTGCTGTTTGTGTCTGCACCAAATGGAAATAATCCTTTCTTTTTTCATTAAGAAATATTCCTTTTTTTTTTTTTTTTTGGTGCACAAAAAAAAAGTTAATATTTTAACAGCCCACATTGTTCCAGGTAGCTCCTCAAATCAAGTTTTCCTCCTGATTCTGGGAGCCCTGACGATTCCGTCTCCTCTGAAGACGCAGGCACACGTTTCTGGAAAACCTGATTTCTACTGGGAGCAGTTTGAAATCATCTCAACGCACTGGCAGTTTTTGAAAACCTGTCAGAATGGATTCCCCCCCCCCCCCCCACCACCACCACCACCACCACCACCTGTGAATGCTTCCTTGAATACATTTAGGTTAGAAACTTAAGGTCTTCAACGCCCCCCAAAAAATAAATTAGCAGGAGTCCGGATGATGCTGTGAATTCCAGGATCAGATGTTCAGGGATAAATTGTTTAGAAATAAAGCCATTTTAATCCCTAGTGAATGAATACGTTACAAAACAGGATTGAATTACTAGAAATGCTCCATTTTCTGCTTGATTGAGTCATGAATGATGAGAAACTTATGAATACATAATGTGTTACGTTATTGTGCTAACCAAAGCTACTCGGGGAAGATTAACTCAACTTCCAGCAAAGGTTTTAATCACAGTTAAAGTTAAGGGAAAGAATATACACGAATTAAACAAAGGAATACAAAGAAAGTGCTACTTGGGGCTAAATGAGGTAAAATCAGGGCTTTTTTCACTCTAAATAATGGGAATCATCTTGGTCTGTGGGTGCACCTGTTGGTGACTCAAAAAACAACCAATGTGGTGAAAATGTTCAGGGATTTTCTGGGATGACAAATCAGTAATCAATCAAATAAAAATTAGCAAAATTACTGTTGATAAACTCACACAGCAGCCCTCCTCTGCTAGCTTACAGGTTTGACCGTTCTGCTCCTCTGTACCCTTTATTGATGCATGTCAAGCTTCAGATTGATATCTGATTGACAATAATGCCTCCCATATTATACTGAATACTTTCATTCCAGCCCTACTTTATATGCCGAGGCGGCTCACGCGCGCTGATTCTCGATGCACCCTCACCCTCCCCCCGCTGAACTTAGGGGATGTTTTGAGAAACGCCATCAGCGGCCCGACCATCACTCTCACCATCTCTTGGTGGTCGGAGTCTGAGGCTTTGTGGGATATTGATTCTCCGCATCCAGAGACTGCTTCATAATTGGTTAAAATGACCGGGTGCAGAGAGGGAGAGCTCTCTGCTGAAAACCATTTCCCAGCCTCGCTTGGAGCTGAGCCAAGCTCGGAGTTGTTCGGATGCGTTCCAGCCCCAGCCTGACTGGCAGCAATTAGGGGTGTCTGAGCCAAGCTCAGCTTGCGCTCCGCACAAACACCCCTAATTACTGCCAATTAGGCTAGGCGGGTAGGCAGATTTGCGAAGCCGGGGGGATGTTCAGGCATGGGTGGGCATGGAAACAATTTTCAAGGGCTTAGAACGTGACTGGATGAAAAGGTTAATGCTTTGGAGTGCAAGGGGATAATAACAAAAGAAGGGGAAACAGAGCCCCAGCTCTCACCTCCAGCGACGAGCCTGGCTTCTTCTTCAGCTCCTCGCATTTCCTAAATTTGCAGATCTGGTGGCCCGTTTTGCGGTTCCGACAACTGCTGCAGACACCGCAGTTGATTAGCCGCCTGCAGGGTGCACAGACCCCACACCTTTTCCTTTTCTTCTTCGCCGGGTTTCCACTGGATACCGAGGAATTATTCTGTGGGCAGTCTGCCAGATTGGCAATTTGAAACGCACTGTCTGTAACGGCTGCTGAGGCTGCGGGGGAGTGAAGGGCTGTCATGACGATGACCCCGGGAGGTAATGAGATGCCCCCTAAAGCCGGGATAGCGGAAAAAGTTCCAACGCGTTCTGGGAGATTCATTATCTCTGCTTCAGCAGCGCCGCATTTCAGCTTGTTCATGCATTCTCCTGCTAAAGGTCTGCAGTGTTCGGGGGATAAGGTGGAGAGGAAATTATTATTTGCCATTTGCAGCGTCTCTGGCGGCACGCCAGGCTTCTCCGGCCTCTGGGAGTCATTTCTATGCATGCTGGTCCTATTAGGGTTTATTGCCGCTGATTTCCTTCCCCAGAGCATGGCGTTATCGCAGTTCCAAGGGGACATGCCAATTCGAGCGCTCGGAAAAATGGGCGTCGTGATGCGGGCAATCTTAGCAGTCTGCGCAAATGCCCCATTGGTTTTATAAAAGTTTGCAAAAGACCTGTACCTTTCCATTTCCGCGTTATAATCCAAAAGCTGGCTTAATCCACCATCCTGGAGATTATCCTTTTGTAAGAGAGAGACGTCTGCGTTCTGTCCATTCTCGATGCAAAGCGCATTGTTTATGTTAGACATGGCTGAAGAATGGCTGTCAGTGGTTTGGAGAAGATAATGAGGTTACAAGTGGTGCTTGTCTGCGGCTGGTTACCAACAGTGTGTTAGCATCTTCTCCAGTGCTAAAAGCAAACAAAGACACAAACAGTTACACACAACAGAGGTAAAGGTTTTCATGCTAGTCTGGTTTGGTTAATGCTACTTTGCTCTGCAGGTCAGAGAGGTCAGAGAGGAACACGTGAGGAACCCTCTGGCGTAAAGTTTACTCTCCCTGGCTTGTGGATCTATGGCTGAGAATCAGAGTTGGTCTTAATCTGGTGACAACAAGGCGATAGCTGAGACGGACTATCCCATCATTATTAGAATCATCATGCCTCCCTCCCTCCCTCCTCACACGCCTCCAAAACGCCACTCTTCAAGATTGTTTAGATCTGCTGTCAAAGTGTTTGCGCTTATCTTTCGTGTTATTCAAAATTTGTATCCAAAATACCATTTTTAAATTACATGATGAAATATTGGCTCAAAAATTAACCAATAATGGGATCTGAGTGCCAAAGTCAACACATTCAACTCTAGTATATAAGCTTTTATGTTGCACAGTCAGATTTTCTTAATATTCCCTCATGTAAATCTGACCAAGTCCCCCTTTTTTCTTTTTTTTTTTTTTTTTTGGTATTCAGCTCTTTTACATTGACTCAATCACAACAGAGATGGCCTCTGTCCATTTCCAGCCCATGACCCAGACCAACAGCGGTGTCGGCTACCTTTGGATGGCACGTGCACGGTAGCTCTGTCCCTCTCCTACAGCCTGCCTGGGGTTTGGTTTCCACAGATAAAAGCCCATTAGGCACGTTTCTCTCCTTCCATTACCTTTTTCTTGGCTCTCACTTAATTGCCAAAGCTGATCCATTGTCGGAACGCCAAAAGCGTTGCAAATCGCCTCTAAAATACTACCCAGCTGCTCCCTTGAGAATCACAGTAATAAATACAACATGCACACGTGGTAATAAAGACTGGAAATTATTCTGAAGTGTAAAGAAGCTCTCTAAACTATTTCAGCATGCATGGATTTTTTTTTAAAGACGCAACACAGTTTTAAACATGCAGAGAAACAGGCCTGTCCAGCAAGCTTTTGTTTACAGTCTTAATTTTGTTGTAGTGGCACAAAGACCTTAAAGCCAAACCAGATGTGGAGGTTCGGAAGAACCACAGCCACCAGTAAACAAAGTCCCCTTCCTTTAGTGATCCACCCCGGTGTCATTATTACTTAATCAATTCACCTCTGGAGCGAAAAACGCAGCCCAACGGCAATCAAGTCACGGACATTGATTTTCAGCCTGTAAACAAAGTTTAGAGAGACAGAAATGTTCAATACTTGGATCTGGTGAGATGCAGGGGAGACAGGTGGCGAAAAGGAGACGGAAATTGAGGGAGGAAAAGTAGCAAGGAATTAAATGCCAGGTCCGATGACGAGCGAACGCGCCGCCGCCGCACCGCGATGGCGATAATTACACCGCGTCTCGTCTGTGGCAGAGATTCAGATCAAAGGTCATGCATAGATAATCCGAGGAGCGAGAGCGGCGCAGCCATGCAAATACAATCCTATCAAATTAATCTGACGCCGCGCGTCTCACTTGGCAGCCGCGCGGACGCGAAGCGGAACAGAAGAATGGTGGCTGGGACGCAAGCAAAGCGGACGCCAGCGCGCAGACACAGAGGCGGGACGGAGCATCACCTACCGGGTTTCCGTTGAGAAGAGCTCCCAAGGTGCTACCAGCTCGCGGAACGGCACATAACTGCGGAGCACTGCGTGGGGAGGAAATAATGCAAAGATGCGCGGAGACGCACAGACACGGGCGCACGGCGAGTGTGCGTGCGTGTGTTCAGAGCGTTGATAACAAAAGGATCATTTTTATCGACTTTCCCGCCGCGCTAGAAAGAGGTCGGAAAGTGCGTAAATAAGCCCAAAGGTGCCTTAAAGACAAAAAAAGAGTGTGTGGAGTCGCAGTTGGGGTTCTAGGTGTTTCCTCCGCTCCTGATCCGGGGGATGTATTGTGCCTGCTCTCCGCTCGGTCCGCGTCTCCTGTCGCTGTGTGTGGCTGATTGGTGCTGAGGTGAGGAAGCGGGGATGTGGACACCTACTGATCATTGGCTGGAAATTACTATAGAAACACTCGGGAGGTGGGAGGGATGGATGTGCACAGGGCGCGCTATAGAAAAATACCCGCTGAAAATATTTCCTCTCTGCACATATGGGATTTTTTTTTTTCCCACCAAGAGCGGGTCGTCATTTGCCAGATACGTCTCCTAATAAGGATCGGGGGTGGGGGGGTGGGGGGTAACTTGTCAAATTGATTTGAACGGAGCTGAGCTGTGATTAAGATAAAATGCCTCCGCTGGGTTATTCCCCCCCTTCCATCCTCCCTCCTCCTCCTGCTCCTCCTCCTCCCCCTCCTTCCGTCCAACGACAGCGATAATTGCTCAGACCCCCCGGGATTCATCGCCGTTATAAATCCCGCCTGCTGGCAAGTCATCCCGCCTGATCTCAGACTCGGAATGACCGTGACCTCACACGGAGAACGCAGGGGCCGTATTTATCCCACCTGCCTCCACGCCGCTCTCTGCGCAAATATCAGCTTTGAGTTATAAAATAATTGCGACTGCAATCAGCGTGATTATTTCACCCCGCATCTCTATTTATCTCTTTGCCAGTGGGTGTTTTTTTTTTTTTTTTTCTTTTTTAATGGAATAAATAAACAGACGTGGCACCAATGCATCTAACCGCACTGAAGCGAATTACTGATTAATTACAACTAACTAACTAAACGCATTCTAGAATATATCCGTCAGACAGAGACATAATACGCAACACAACGCGGACGGAATATTCTGCGCTAGGACACATTTTTGGTGATCTGCACTTTGAGGTCAGGTCATCTGCCCTGAAGAAATTCAGCTTTTTTTTTTTTTAAACATTATCATGATAGAATTAATCCAAATCCTCCATAGATTTAATATCAATGGATTCAGATGGCGTGACAACGATATAAGCTACCGCTTCCTCTGATGTCACCTGACAAAAATGATGATGGACCAGAGCAACATTCCTTTCAGCCGCTTTCTGGTGGCCTTTATTCTCACACTTGTGCTCATCTGTTTTTTTAATAGCTAAATGAAGTATGTTTGTCTAAATTCAGCCAGGGAGCCTAACCCCACATAGTTTGCGTCCTCACATTCCAGCTGTTTTTTTTTTTTTTCATTCCAAAACAGATTAGCAGCATTCCACGAATTGCTTATATAGTTCCACGCCATGTGACGCACCCCGTCAAGCCTTTAGCTCTCATAGCTGTTTCACTGTGAGTCAACAAACTGACAGCCGCCCTGACACATTTCCAAGCGTTACAGCCCTACAGGTAAGTGGTTTGACACAGGCCTTTAGGCTGCTAACGGCTGCACTTTAATGAATTTATCAAGAGCTGGCGCAGAGACGGGAGGGAGCCGGCGTGGGGACCCACGCGCTAAACGCTCTGCAATCATCCGTCTAGACACGACTTTGTTTAGAGATGACATTTAGTTAATGAACAAATGATTGGTTGGATCGTTTCCCTAGGCGTATCTTATTTTAATTATTGTAATATGAGCACATGATGGCTACGGCTGAAGGAGCTGGCGCTGGTGATGGAGGTCAGTTGGGACGTGATGGTGGTGAACACCATGGAAAATGGAGCGCTCCATCGTTGGATGCAAACTCTCAGGATGAGCCTCTACTCCAGTCTGGAAGATAACTTTATTTATAAAGTTTAGCTCTTCATTCACCAGTTTCCTGGTCATTTATCAGCAAATACGTCGTTATCATGGATGAAGCGTAGCGTCCGGTTACTGAACTTGTGACATTGTTCATTCTGTGGTGCCCCTTTTTAAACACGGCCTGTTGGCACTTTGAAAAATGCAATATCCACTTCGTTCAGGAAGAAATTTGCCCTGATCGTACTTAAAGTAACGACGAATCTGAACTTTTATTCCCAATCTCAAATGACAGCCAAATAAGGAGCCATTTCTCGAGCTTTGTGTGTGTGTGTGTGTGTGTGTGTGTGTGTGTGTTAGTGTCTCTGTCTGAAAATCATTTCATCTTCCCAGTGATAATAGCCCCCGAGGGAAATCTGTCTAGGTGGTCCTAACCTCTATCTGCGGCGCTGCGGCAGCGTGTTAGTCTCTAACTGTGGGAGGCGCGGACCCTCGTGGCAGGCCTTTGTTCCTGTCAGCGTTGCTCCCCATGTGTCCACCCCCCCCCCCCCACTCCCCGTTTCCACGGGCTTTCAACTGAACTCCAGCAGTAATTAATAACCATGGCCCCGGATTTAAATGCGTCCCTCATTGTAGTCGATGGAAACAGAATTACAGACGAGCGAAATCAGAAGCCACGGCTGTTTGAGGGGCGACGGCATGAATCCGTCGATTCATCCGTCTCAGTTTGATCCGCTGATTGATGCGCTGCGCACACATCTGTCAGGAGGACACGGGAGATACAAGCGGCCGCCTTTCTCTCCCTCTTTGATCGACAAACAGTTCAGCCCGGTTGAGCTTGAGATCTGCTTCCCTTCCTCCTGCCGGTTATTTTAAGAACAGCGTTTGTCGCCCCAGCTAAAAATGGTTGGAAAGGTCAAAGGTGCCGGAGGGATGTATGGATTTTTAACAGTCGCTGGAATTCTAAAAACAGATCTGACGAAAGGACAGCGCCGCTCTAGAAGCGCCACCATTACCGTTATGATGCAAGCAGAAGCGACAGAGGCGGCGGCGCTGACTTTATGGATTTGGCAGCGATACATCAGCACAACAGCAGCCTTGGCAGGAAATATATACAGAAAACCTGCAGGCTGTAATGCGTGACAGCCTCACCTTGCACACGCTGGCCTTTCGCTGCGATTAAAGGTCCATCACGCAGAATCGCGCCGCTCTTCTCGGATGGAGCCGAGCGATCCATCCTGCCTTTGCCGTGGCCTGCTAATTGGAGTGTATATAACACCTTTAATTACCCAGTTAGGAGCTTTGCTGTAGGAAAGCTGACTCCTGGCACACGGCGCGTTACAGATGACGGCCCCTGCACACACTTTCACAGAGAAGCGGATAGAACGAGCCGCCTGGCACGTGAGCTACATAAACCACCGTTTGAAGGCATAATTTATCACGTGTTGCAGGACCACGCAAAGATTTACACCCCCTCCCAGATTCAATCCGTAACTGTGTTGCCACTTTTCCATTAAAAAGTCCATCCGCTCATCCCGACTCCTCTGCGCTCTTCCTCTGCTCACTTTTCATAGCAGGCGGTTGCTTTTCCACTGTAACACATCAGCACCGCCGGCTGATATATTGCAGAAAACTGCTGTCGTGCTGACGCACACGCTAACCGTTAAAGTGCAAGCAGAGATGGAGAATACCGAGGGGGCCGCAAGAGTCAGGCAACCGTTTTCGATTTGGATTTTGGAGTTAAAGCAAGAGCTCTGCGGCGTTACTGAGACGTGCGCACCAGATGTTCGCCCGGCTGAGGCGCACGTGCGCGTCCTGATTCGCAGACAGGATATAAGAACTGGCTGCAGGTGACAAAGGTCATAAGCTACAATTAAAAGCAGCTGTACAGCCCACAATCAATATTTGCTCTGACAGAGCCGCCCTCCAATGATCTGCTCACACAGACAATAATGATCCGTCTTTGACATTTTAAGTTATTAAACTGCGCAGGCACAATAAGGAAGATTGGGAGGGAATAAAAAGCTAAACTGTCACGGTTTGAAAGGCGCTGTGTTGTGTTTTTATTCTTGTCTTGTGTGTTCTTGGTGTTTTGGTGGCTTTGGTTTTCTCCTTGGGTTTCAGGAGCAGGCGCTGGGGGCGTGGCCTGTACAGCTGCAGCTCATTGAGGAGCAATCAGGAGCAGCTTAACTACCAGCAGGTCTCCTTGGGAAGCTGCCAGAGGATCTCTGCACATTCAGTAGCACCACGTTTAAGTTCAGGTCTTGCGAGTTAGCTTCAGAAACTTGATCCAGTGATTAATTTGTGCTCTGGTGTGTTTCGGATTGCCAAACTCCAGCACCAAAATCAGACCTCCCAGCCTCCCCTCACCGTGTCTTCATTACCACTAGCCTGAGTTTGGCTCTTGTCACATCAACCCCACTTTGGGAAGGCATTTCTCTGCTTTGGTGTTTGACTTCAGGCTGCAGCTTTTTGACTTTTGCGCCCAAATCAAAGCGTTGCACAAAAGTGCATCGTGATGTCGCGTTACAGCGCGCAATCACCGACGGGCGCCTTTGTTCAGCAAACGGGGACAAGCGGCTCGGCTGTGCAAACACGGCTGTCTGTCCGGCAGCGTGGACCGACGGAGCCTCAGCAAGTCAAGAGGTCCGTGAGTCACACTCAGGATGTGACTTGGTTTTAAACACTTCACAGCAGCTTCTGTGGCCTGAGCCTGCGTTCATTTTTTTCTCTGTTCCCAATTAAATGTCAATTTGTACCATCTGAAATGTGATGAATTCATATCTGATCTAACTCGTGAGCTTGTGTTTGATCACAAACCTCGCCGCTGACGCCGTAATTTACGAGCATCATCAGCGGCGAAGCTTCATTTTACTGTCTTTTCAGTCGTTGTGGCAAAAATCCAGCTGCCAGTGATCGCATTAAGACAAATTTCATTTGTCCAAATGTGATGTTGGAGCCTCATCTTATCGGAAGGGGCCTGATGGTTGCAGATCTGCAGGATTTTTTTCTTTTTCTGTTGTGGTGCATTTTTTGGCTGAGCTGCTAAACATTCTATCATCTCTTTTGAGGTGAAAACTTGGTTAGTTTGAGGAAGAATGGAACAGCAGGAAGAAGAATCGTGTTCTCAGGATCAAGTTTCATGTTGTAATCTGCTGGAATTATCCGGGTTAGGGTTTGGGTTAGGATTAGTGATGCCCATCACTGCTTGACACATCGCTTGGACGCCCCTGTTCTATGAACGAACACGTTTAAGGCTGCAAAAGGATTCGAAACCATTTCTGCTGGATCCCCTCACATCTCTTTGCAACAACTTGGTGGATTTAGCCACCAGGCCCCCCCCCGAGAAAATGGCCAGCAGCACAGAGAGGGCCACCGTGGAGCTGGCAGCAGTCAGTGAAGATTATATTTGACAGTTATCCTTGTATATCTGAATTAAGAGGAGAGCAAAATTTGCCATCGCGTGGCCTTGTTGTCGAGACGGCTTAAGTCGCAGCTCCTGAAGACAATGAAAAATAGAGTGAAATAAAAAAGTTAGATATAATAAAAGTAGACAGACTGAGAAAAATGAAAGGAAGAACGATGATAGCTGATATTTAACACGATGAATTTAAGGGGAAATTTCTGACCTTAAATATTGAGTCATTTGTCCTCTGACACTATATTTTTCTGTTACACGGGCGATTCTCTAACAGAATACAGAGGTGATTTTGATTCCTTGTGCTGTGTTACTGTTGGAAAATACCTAAAATTGAAGAAAACACTTATATCTGCCACGGCCTTGGACTGGAGACTGGCAGTTTTCTTTTATCTGGAAAAACATTATTTGGCTGGGCTTAATGTGAGGGTCTGTGAGCGTCACTCAGAATCTGACCGGATCCAAGAGCATGCAGCCAACATATAGAAGACGAGATGTTAAAAGCGTGCTCCTCTCAATCGTACGCTGCCAGCAACGCGAGGCAGACCGAGGTGAGAGGAGGGTATGAAACATCGCCGGCCAAGCTGAGAGTTGAAATCCAGGTCAGGCCCTGCACCGCCTGGTTTAAAAGTTCAGCTCTTCCCCAGTTTGGTGTCAGCAGCCAGTCAGAATGTCAGCGGCACTTTCTTAAGGCCACGATCATGCACGCTGCACTGGACATTTCCAGGAATTGTGTCTGTTGTGGAATAATATTGCCTTCAATGCCACACGAGTGAAAGGTGCAGCAGCATCTTCCTGGAGACCTGATGGACAAAACACAGCACGGATGCACTTTTCATGCTCGGTGTCATTCGCTCTGGAATGAGGAAAAACACGGAGGGAAGCGTCTTTAAAACAAACACGGCAGCAGCAGTGGAAGGGCAAAAGGGGCAGGATGGGAACTGCTGCCAGACACATTACAAGGAGCTCTAATGAGGGAGCCCACGCTCACATCGCCCCCACCGCTGCCGCCACAGAGGAACGCGAGGCGGGAATTAATTGTGAGGGCGATGATGGCGAGCAAGCTGTGGAGCAGGTCATTACTGCACGCCTCCTTCTGGAGCGCCGCGGGCAGAGCGTGGAACGCCACGCTACTTGCACAATTCCCATGATCCCAAAGGAGGGGGAGGGGGAGGGGGGGATGGGGTGTGTGTGTGTGTGTGTGTGTGTGTGTGTGGAGGGAGGACAGATAGCAGGAGGAGGAATGAAGGGGACACAGAGGGAGAGGAACAGGAGACAATACTGAAAGAGGAGGGAAGCAAGGTTTTTCTTTGTTGGATGAAAAATATATATGTATATACATTTATGTAAGAAAATGTATTAATTTAGCCACTTTTATTACTGTGGTCACACAATATTATTTAGCTCTGCCATATTTGTTTTTATATTCTTAGCTTAAAATCAAAATGCTGCATCCACTGCAATCCTTTAATATTTTTAATATAGTAAATCTCTCTCTGTTACGTTGCTGATACAATCTCATCAGTGATGTAACGCTGCATAGAAGAAAAAAATATTCGATAAGTTGGGTTTAAAACCAGACAGAGAATAAGAAGAAATATGCGTTTGTTTTTAAAGGTGAACGCTTTAATTCCGTAATGTGCAGATTAGAAGGCGCCTCACTCTTCTAATCTGCACAGGCTGACTCTTTGTCATTTTTCTTTGTGTGGTTTGTTGGCTTTAAGAAACCTGTGACAGGTTGAAGGCATTGGACACATTGCCCTCTAGTGGCCGAGCGGTGTACGTCACAGGTAAGGTCCAAAACAGCTGCAGGAGGTTTGAGGAGCAACAGGTGAAGCACAGATGTGACAGCAAGAATTGAGATTGATCATCAGTGTGTCCCTCTTTGTAAATGATGTTTATATTTGTTAATGTTTTCGTCATTAATCCTATTTAAAAGTCAGTTCTTGGTTTTGACGCATGCCAGTAAAAGTAATTATTTACTTTTCCCCCTCTGTCATTAAATTTCAATTTAGAGCAAGAGAAATGTGAATAAACTTCCTGTGTAGCTGACAAGGAGGGGAAAAAATGGAGAGATAATGCACTGAAACATTTTTACAACACCACAACAAAACAGAGAAATAAACACGCATGTTAACACTGGCTGACTTTTCCCTGTAATTAGCCCCCTGGCCCCCGTAACCGAGGAGCTTTTCGCATTATCTTAACTCATGAGGAAAGAGCAGAGACACACCTCTTTGATGATGTATTTAACAACCTCCATTCAAAGCTTCGCCTTTTCTTGCCACTTTCATGAAACCCTAATGAGACCAGTGCAGTTGCCGCGGGGATGGCCAAGCCCATTGCATTAGCACATGAAATCATTTAGGCTGTGTCTCCCGGAATAAAAAATACCATTAAAATGAAGCTCTGAAAAAAAAAAGAAAAAGGTCCAAAGTGCACTGCTGCTAATGTTTCTGTCAAGAACCATTTCCACAAGCTGTGGAGGAACACGTCCTGCAGAATATATGAGAGGAAGTTACTGCTTTGGGGGTTGCTTTTCTGACTAATAGAAAAAAAAAAAAAGAAAAGAACTATAGCCCTGCATCCCATGTTTAACTACGAGGCAGAGAGTCCACCACCATTAGTCATGGCAGAGAAACTGCAAGTTTGAACTCACAGTTAGGCTCGAAAGTTTATAGACACAAGATCTGGTGACACACACACATGTTTGCATTTCCATCTTTGTGAGGACTCTTGTACAATTCGAACCCATGACTGAGCCGTCAAACAGTCACTTTGCTAGTAAAATGCAAATTTTGGTAGACAATATTTAGTAAGAACAAGAACACACACACTTCTCTGATGCAATGTGGAGTGTGTACCATCACATGACACAAAATAACCATTCAAATAAGTTCTATAATGTGCTTTTTTTGAAAATTTAAGCATGCTCTGTTCCTACACCTAACAAATATAATTACTCAAATATTAGCTGGAAAGCTGTACATGTTAAAGTTGTACATTCATAAACATTGCCCAGGGCCTGGCGTCTCCACCTGCAAATGCAGGCCTTCGCAATTGATTGGGATGACATTGGTGCTGACTCTGTCATCCTGTTTTGACAGCGAATCTCAACAAAACCTTGACCAGATCAAATTGATTGTGTTCACAGCTCAAATCCCCCTCGTTTGCGTGACCTCAGCTTAAGCCCGCCTTGAGCAGGCCACGCTTGCACCACGAGCGCATCAGAGAGCTGCAAAGCACCAAAGTTGCACGTGTGTTCAGCGCTGCGTAATCTAAGTGTCATCTCAAACGTGTGCTGCTGCCGGCGCTGCAGATCAAAGGTCAGAGCACATCAGAGTGATTCCAACATCCTCCTACCCCCTCTGAAGAGTTGCACCGACACAACTGAAGGGTTGATGTAGACAGGAGGAGCTCGGATGAGAAGAAACCTTTTTAATGTGTATTCCTGACCCTCCGACATGGGATGTTCGCAATATTAATGTAACGCTATTGTCTCAGTGATGCTAGTGTTTTGCATTTGGGTCATAAAACAAATTCAGGAATCAGTTGGCTGCATAGATATTCAGTAATTTGCATGGTTAAAAACTGCTTTCAACAAACAGACCAGCCCAGATTTCATAAGTGAACCTGTTAGTCTGGTCATCTTGAACATTCAACCAGGCTCATCATACGTCAGCAATTTAGTGACATATTAGTAAAGTGCAAATTCAAGATAAATGTTCAAATTTCACAGGTTTCCGCTCGTGGAACTGCAGGACAACAGAGCAACAATATCTGGAGAGGCAGCAACAAGTGAAGCTTCATAATGTTACATTTTGCAAACATAGCTGGTACACAAATCATTAACCAACTTACAAAAATGCATCAGAAAACCATAACTAATATTCTCAACTGCAGGAATTAGACCAGCCTTTTTTACTGATGACATAACTGCATGCAACAGCCTCAAAGTCAACAGAAATATGCATAGCAACACGTCGCAGGGTAATTTATGTAAGCCCGTGTTTGTGTGTTTGTGAGGGGTGGGTGGGCACATGGTGGGGGGGCACACCAGTCCAGCACGCGTGTTTGCGCGTAAATCATGTGTAACCATATGCCGCCGCCTTCCTCCACGGCAACACGCACGTCTCAAATTGATCGTCAACTGTCTCCTGCTCGCAAAAGCGTGGGCAGTGGGAGCGCAAGGTCACATTCAAGGACTCGCCACAATCAGTGATGGGCTGGGGAGAGGGGGGGGGGGGGCTTGTGTGTCACGGCACAGCTGTTACACCACGTACTCTGAGTCACAGACGCATCTTCTCTGCTGCAAAACATCACCTCAATTACCTTTAATGCCAGAGTGTGTCCCTCCATCTGGATGAATTCTGCTCCAGCAGCCTTAATCTCAGTCTAATCTCCATCATCCCCACACAAAAAAAAAAAAAATCCACAGTTTTTTTCTGTTTTTATCCTGACAGGTTTAAGTGTTTTATGGTTCAGTGGTTCGGAGGAAGAGAGGTTTACGTGCTGATAGGCAACGTTGCTGGGGATGGTATCATCCCACTGAACTGAGCCCGAGGCAGGTGAAGGCTTGATTTCCTGTCTGCGTTATCTTGTAGGACCACCTCAGCTGCTCATGCAAAGACAAGCAAGGTGGAGGCAGCTGAACTGTTTTCTTAAATGCCAGTGACACCATATTTCTAAGCTGTCAATATATATATATATATATATATATATATATATATATTTACTCAGAATGAACAATAATTATCTGGTGATAAACATTAGAATACAGAGAAAATTTTCACCCAAAATGGTATGCAAAAGGTGTTGCGCTATCATATCTGCAATTATCTGGATCTCTGGATGATTATAAATAAGTGTAAGACATCAACGTCACCTCCGGCAATGACAAATGTGTCACAGCCTTTGTGAAATTACTCTTTCTACCAGCAGGGGGAGACATTTGGGCTACACTGCAGGGACAAGTGGAGGTCTAAATTTATTAACATCTATGTTTTCCTTTTACATAGTAAACCCTACATTTACTCAAAAAATAAATCTTTACAGAGAACCCTGTCTCTTAAAATACAGTGACTAGAACAGGGATATAATCTGTCTGTTATCTGTTTCAGCCACTGTGCTGGTGAGACATTTGGCAGGCAGGTGGGGATGCCATTTGCAGGAGCATTATGAAAAAGTGTGTTGTTCATACAGTATGGAGAGCCATTAGGACTGCTGCAGTGTGACATGACACCCAGTCACAACTGTCAAGTCCCAGCTGTCTAGATACAGATTAGATGTCCCACATTTATCTGAATAACAGACAGTGAAAATGGTGGTCTTAGTTTAATAAACTTAGTTTAATAAAAATTTCAGAATATCTCATTATGCAGGCTAATTAAATAGTTCAAATAAAGACTTTTACAGACACCCGAAAAAAGTCATAGTGAATTACTAACTACAATATTGGGATACGTTGCAATGTAGGTCACTCATGCCTCACCAACAGGAGGCGTCATTGGCTCCATGTCGTTCAATGTTGCACAGCTGGGCTGGATCAACCTCCAAAAACATAAATCTCTCTTTAAATAAAAAAGTATTTCAAGCAGATTGATTTTATTTTTATTGCATTATTATGCAGTGCAGCTTCAGTATTCTCTGCAGATTCAGACTTTCTCTCTGCTGTGACCAACACGAGGAGGGGTTGAGCAACAATACCCATGTGGGAACAAGTGTTTAAGAAAAGTGTTTAAGAAGCCTGGATCGTACTGGCAAAATGGGCTTCCCGGCTTTGAGTAGGAAGATGTGGCTGCCCAGGCCCCAGCTGGGAGAGAGCCTGTGTGGGAAAGACAGAAGCACCTACGCCTCAACGCGGGAACCGGCCCTTAAACATCTCTAGAGAGGTTCGTTTCCATGGGAACAGCAGTAGGCCATCACTGACCTGCTGTGCCAATGGAGGAATTTAATTGTTCAGAAAGGTATTGGAAAGAAGGACAAGTCCTGTGAGCATCCTGTGAGAATGTAAGAAAAGTGTAAAATTGGATAAAATTGTGGAAAAAGGGAAATTTGGTGACTGGAGCAGACAACTAATATAAAACAAGTCTCCTCAAAGACTCTTCTTCTCTTTCTTTGAAAGTCCTCTTCCCCACCAGGCCCCCTATTGAGGCTTAAACAATTAAGCTATGTGAGACCCACACTAACGACTCTCCCTTGTCTTTTAAGATAACAGCAGGAGGAGGGACAGCGGTGGGTGACATCTTGTTAGCGGGGGGAGTCCTGCGGTCTTCCATTTGTGTATTGGCCAGTGCATGATGTTACCTGCTTACTACCCTGACGCTGTGAGTGTGTTTACATTGCCCCGGGTGAGGTGTGCGCCAGTGCCACTGGTGCTCGTAGGAAGTGCTGCTTTTGTCAGCTTGGTGACGAGGATCCAGCAGATCCGTCACACCTCCGATTTCACCCCTTTTTCCCCAAAGCTGTAAATCATTGCTTCAGCCTCAGATCACCCTTCTCTGATGAGTCTCCACCTTAATTAGGGCCCAAATGATTCACACCAAATAGAGAAACAGCTGAGTGAAGTTGTATCTGCAGACGGTGGGTTCACTTAAAAACAATGTGGTTAAACTGTGAGGTTGTTTTTTTTTTTTTCAGTGTGGGAATTGTGGTAAAAATAGTTGTTCCTGAGATATGGCTCACATATAGTTATGGATGATTTTCTTTTCATTTAGTCACACAAAATATCTATTTGAAGAATGAAAGCAGACTTTGAATAGAATGACTCATTTCATTCACCGCTTGGTAATTTTCTGTGTTCAAGCCAACAAATGACGTCTCGCCAAACTCAGATCTTTGACCTGGAGAGCCAGAAGTCTCATCTTTTTGTATTATTTGGCTAAATCGATACAATTACAGGGCCTATCTGATAATCAGCTACTTAACAGTCACTCAGTAAGTGTCATCATTAGGTGTAAAATCAGTCAACTGACAAGTAGGCCTGAATCTTGATGATCCAGGGTCAGCCTGAGGCCGTGATTCTGTGTTTGCTGATAATTTGACAGCGCATGCCTCAGCGGCAGTTGAAATGCAGCAGGTAGTGAGCAATGATAAGATTACTTTGGATTTACAAGTTAGCTCTTAAGAGAGGCATCCCGTCAGAGCCAGCAGGAAAAAGACAGATAAAATAAAGTTAGACGCAAGAGAAGCCTTTGTGCATGCATTACCTGCACCTCTGGAGCTGCACAGATCTGAAGAGTCATGACAGTATTATTTATTTATTATCATGGGTTTATTAAAAAAAAAAACAAAAACAAAAAACAAGTAAGTCTTATGCAGACAAAAATATGGAGTTTTGCACTTTAGCAGAGTTAAAACAGCAGCAGCAGCAGCCTGAGGAAGAAAGACCAGAGACACGGAAGGACGCCAACAAGCCCAAACAACCACTGACAGTCCTGCAGCACTGGTCTCTGGGACACCTGATTGGAGCAACCGTTGGTTTAGTGCCTGGCTCAGGGGCGCTGTTTGGGTAATTTAAGACCAGGGAGTAACGTTGCACAGTAAAATCCAGATATTTCAAGGTTAGCGCACACGCTGGATTGTCAGCACAAAGCTTTTGAAAGTTGTAGGTCACACAACACTTTTCAGATTAACAGCAACATAAGGTCACTCGTTCATCAACAGACACCCATGTCTGCAGCAACTTTGAATATGAAAATAGACAAAGTGAAAAGGGAAATGAGCAAACTACATACTGCACAGGCAAATGCCAAAGTATGCAGACACAAGCACTTTGGTTTGTTCTGAAAAAGCGGAAAGAAATCAGACAATAACCTGACAAATGCTCTTTGTTCCTGCATCCTCTGTGTTGAGGCCACAAATAATTTGGGCTCTTTTAAGCTGCAGGAAAAAAAAGATTTAGGTCTTTAAAGAGTTCACACCCGGCTACAGATGACTCAAAATGGATGAAATTTGGCAGTTACGCAACACTGACAAATTTGTAACTGACTGGGAAATTGGGTTTGATGTTTGTGCTGTCAGTTGACATAAACGTGTAGTGTTGACCCAGAGGACCTCAAAAAAAAAAAAAAAAAAAAAAAAAAAAAAAAGCAGCTCAAGGCAAGCCTGTTATGTCCCTGGTGTGCGAGGTTGTGATGTTATTTTCTAATATATTTACTCAGGAATAACTCCCAACTGAGCCTATTTCATAGCATTTGTGCACATTTGGAAGGGGAGAAGATGTCCACACCACAAAAAAGAATAGAAAAAGGTTGTTTCATGTATGTAACTAGACTGAAATTACACTGAGGACAGATTATCAAACCACCTCTGACTCACAGCGACCACATTAAACAAAACTGTGAACGTGCCTACATGCGTCCCACAGAAGAAAGGACACTGGAAATTTTTCTTCAGATGTCAAGAAAGGGTTGATAAGTGGTGCAGAAAGGCACAGGGTTGGATTTCTATGTATAAACACATACAAAATTAAATTAATAATTAATTTATTCATTAATTGAATTAAAAACACAAATGAACATTTCATGAGTCCTAAGCTGCCAGCACCAACAGTACAAAATGAGCTTCTGAGGTGTAACACTTATTCATAGCTCTTCTCTCATGACAAAAACTGTATCTCAAGTCTTAGAAATCCTTAAACTTATGTGTGTGTGTTCCTTTCATTTGTTTCTGAAGTATTTGGATCACAGTAAATCAATGATCACCGCCACCTCTGTCCTTGCTAGAGCGAATTCCTGATCACACGCTGCTTATTCTATGTGGGTCTGGCTAAAGGTTAACCAGTGAACTCATTCCCCCAGCTTAGACAAGTTACCCTTTATACATCTGTGCACTGCGGCTTAAAGACTTGCATAGTTAAGTAGGTTAGCAGTTTATGGAAAACAGGAGCTGGGGTAAAGGGGTTCATTTTGTCTTAACAGGAGCTCTGTTGCAGTTAGTGACCCCTTCTTTCTCCTCTTTCTCTCTCTGTCTCTTTCCAGCTCTCTGGCTCCCCTCCCCCATTCAGTGTAAAAACAAATCTCTTTTTCTGCTCTGAGCCTGAAAGTATTGAGTCAACAAATGTCACCAGAGCGAGGCAGGGGCTGCTGCAAAACAGGTGGGGTTTCTCAAAGCCTTAACTGTAGCTAAGAGCAGATTATTCTCCCATTGTTTTAATAAGTTTAAAACAAAAAAAAAAAGGCTGTTCATAAAGTGCTGCAAACGTGTAGGTTGAAAATGTATGTTTTGTTTCTCCCTGAATCTAGTCATTTTGTTGCTCACAACATGGAAGATGCATTTTACAAACTCCAAATCTGCAAGAAAACCCAAAGCTTAACTTGAAGTGGTTGCTGTTTTATACTCCTTTCGCTAGGATTCCTCCTCTCTTTTAACTCACTCTCAGCCCAATTTTTTTCTCCCACACATTTAAGCCCACGTGGCCACTGTCAACAGGAGGAGGGTCTTGGCAGGTCTGCAAGGCAAAGTGTGCTGCTGGCCTGCACGCAGGCCGTTGAGCTGACTTCCACTGCACACTCAAACTGAGCCAGCGAGCCTATCAGCCAGGGCCTCCCAAAGAAAGAGACTGCCGTTGCACTGCAGCGCATTGCTCAACTGGCCGGGCTTCGGCTGGCCAGCTCTGATAGAAGCTTTGAGAGATGTTGCCACATAACACCAAAGGGGGAAGTTAGAAAAAGAAAAAAGAAATGAAAAAAGGAAGTCATAGGTAGATGGAGAGAAAAGGGAGGGAAAACCCCTGAAACACTGCTTCCTGTCTAAAAAAAGGAAGGGGGTGGAGGCATATTCTCTTCTACCACAGGAAGAGTTGAGACCAGTGCAATATTCTACACAAAGTGCACTGGGGGAGGAGTCCTATCCTGCTCTGAATCCACTCCAGTGCTTCAGGGCAGCCATCATATACTGTTCACTATTGTGTGCGGCTGAAGGAAGAAGAAAAAAAAAGAGGAGGGAGCATTGGAGGGAAAGAAAACCTGCCTCTTTGTGCAGGAAACGGGAAAGAGAGCTTGTGTTTATCTGCGCTGGCCAGAACAGGCTAGATTTTTTCCCCCCACACCAACTCCAGGGAGCATCTTCTCTTGTTCTACGCGGCCGTAGTTGCATATGTGTGAGCTTCTCGGGCCGGCAAACAGCGACACCCCGGCTTCTCCTGATGATGAGAGCTGACGTCAGACCGGTTTCCATGAATATTGATGTGGAGGATAGTCTGTTTCATAGAAGAACAGAACGAGGCAAGATGGCTGCCCTTTAGGATTTGTTAAAGAGGATATCCAGACGGTTTGTTGGAATTTCTAAGTGGAGGGATATTAAAAACGAGGTGAGAATCTGTTTACTATGTTCACAGTCTCTTTGTTATTCTTCCCTTTAACCTTGCTTATAATTGGTGCTTTATTTATCAGGTGAGGAATAGCAAACGTTCCCCCACCGTAAAAGCAAGAGCCAACATAATAAGGAGGGGATATTAGATAAAGCTATTCCAACATGGCTGACGATTTTCTTTCTCTTTTTCGCCGGCTCTAACAGAAAGGGACATCCTGTGGTTTCTTGTCTGTTCTGTGTTCACTTAACTTAGTTGTTTTTCAACACATCGTGGAGGAAAATTTTGATGCTTGCTGGGGACTTTTTTTCCTCCTTCTTTCAGCAGAATTTAAATGGCAGCATGAAGCTGAATTTCCTCCCACAACAGGTCAACCACACTTTTATATTTGGCACTTATTAGCAGAGGTGCATTTCAGTACATTTTTCATGACACAAATTTGCTTGAATTTTTTAAATTTATTTATAGTTATTTCATGTTACAGAATTTATTAACACTCCCATTTAGCCAGCGTTAGCCTTAATTGCTTCCTCATTTGCACATCTATGTCTCTGTGTGTATTATTTTTCTTAAGCGACCGTGTGTAAAAGAGTAAAAGTCCATCTTGGATGTTTCCAGCCGTAAGTGCTGTGCGACTGCACAGCAGTGGAGCTGGAATAGCTTCTGGCTTTGTGTATCTCTTAATCAGCTTTCCTTGCTTTCACCACTGAATGACAATCAGACACAAAGGCAAATCCCAAAGAGAGGCAACAGAGGAGGGAATCGTAGTGACACAGTATATACAGATGAGCTCAGAAAGCTCTGACCAAAATGAAATTCAATACTACTGCACCATTAACTGGGTGAAGAAGAATTCTCGAGCAGGTTTTACTTCTTTGGAGGCCAAACACATGACTGTAAACCAGAAAAGGAGGGACATCTTTCTCAGACTAGCTCTCCTTTTTTCACACAGTGACTCTATTTTTAATGTAGTGGTGGAATTCACAGCAGGTTTGAAACCAGCCTTTGACAAAAGGGTTTTTTAAAAGCAAAAACGTAAAACATATACCTTTTTGCCTATTACAGAAATAAACCATAGGACTGCACACTTAGGGGCTGCAGGATATATCTTACTGTACGTGTAGACACACAGAATGTGTCTTGGTATTTAAATACAAGAGAAAATGAGTTTTAAAAAGCAGGTTGCTGGAAGCAACCCATCACTCCTGACAGCAGTTAAACCAGTTGCACACACCCAAACCAGAAAGTTTCTTCCAGAACTGTGAAGTGCACGAAACGAGTGAAGGATTGTGAGTCATCCCATCGTTAAAGTAGTCAAAGAATTAAGGTGTATTGAACGTTTTCTACTGGGAAGCAATGCTATATCTTTGTAAATTTAAGCTGTGATGCCATGGCTCTTCATCCAGGCAATGTTTTATTTCAGACCATCTCAAACCAATAAATAAAAACTTGGAAGTGTCCCTGTTTGTGATGGATAACACAACCAAAGGCAATTAAGAAACAGCTAATTGGTTGTTATGTGTTTTTAATTCCCAAAGTGCTTCTCTTCCATTAGCATCTGAATGGCCCATTAGAATATAACAGTTCCTCCCATTTGTGTATTGGGGTTGTGTATTCTCCCGAATACGGTCACGCTGTCACCATATGGCTTCGGGTCAACTGCAACTTAAAGGTAAGCCTGCAAGGTTGACAGTAATAACACACCTTTAAAGGGTCTGGCACATGAGCACTATTTGTGGAGAGGGGAGGGAAAGTGCTGTAAAAGATTTGGCACTTTTCAAATTTATACAACTACACTTTAACAAATATCTTGCATTTAATGCACACCTTTCCTTTCCAGTTCAGGAATTGAGCATTTATTTAGAAATGCTGCTATGTTTGCAGAGCACATTGCTACTGCTGCTGCTGTCTTGCATAAATATTATCTGAGAACCTTTCAAACCAACAGAGGAGGTGCACAACACTGATGCAACAGCACGGCTGTGTTTTGATATGGCAAGCATGGCTGCACGGTGTCAACACGAGCTCTTCAGCCGGGGGTTGTTGCCGTAGTATTTCCAGAGTATGTATTTGCATGAGTGTATACATAGATTGGTGCAGTATGTGACAGGACGCTCATTCCAAAGACCAAACTGGGTCACACCAGTTGGATTTTTTTAGTCTGTCTTACAAACCTAAAGCTAAAAGATATTTTGAAGTAGTAATAGCCCTATTACATCTAACATAGCCATCTGTAATTTATTTGGTGCATCTTTTTGATAGATTGCAAATAACCTAGTTTCAAAAGCCTGTACAATAATATCACCACAGTGCTGTCACACACGTCGGATTCCACTGTGTGTTTAGTGCTTGTACGCAGGACATACCAATGCGTAGCTGTACCACACTGTAAAAAATTCATAAACTCAATCCTGCTGGTAGGGACTTAATGAGACTCTGCATAAAAGGCACCAGAGGGCCAAGTGGGGGAAGGGCCACACAGATCAATCACATGCACAGAGCTTTTCTTATCCATCCACACCTCCAGATAAAGCCGCGTGGTTGGGTTGCTCCTTCGTCATGGCCCTAAGTCCCCTTTATGTCAATCCCAGGCCAAAGACAATATTACCTTTGGGAAGAATGTCCAGTTGCCATAGTGTTCCACAACAATGCTGTCCAATTACAATACCCAAGCTCTTATCCAGACCCTAACCTCTAACCCCACTCAGTCCAGCCCACGCATTATATTTCCACCAAAGGGAACTGCAAATGATTCAAAGAAGCAGTCCAGACATCAGGTTAGCCATTTTAGATTATACTACCTGCTTGACTGCCTGGCTGGGCTTGGCTTGCCTGCTTTTCTGAGAGAAAATGGCGAGATACAGAGTATTGATTTCTGGCAGGATTGATTTCTCTCTTGTTCTGTTGTTGGGGGTTGTTTTTCACTGGCAGCTCCAGAGAAGCAGGCAAACATACAGGCCTTCTGTGATGGAATCCTGCTATTAATATGTTGTAGCACATTAACCGGAAGATGTGTTACCAATTTTGGAAAAGCAATGGCATCTTTTGTGTAATTTAGCAGCAATCGTCACACCCCTGTGTAAAACAGATAAGCATTTTACGATCCGACATATAAAACCGTAATTTGCAAAAACCAAATATGACTTATGGACTTTTTTTTTTTTTTCCTCCCACAAGTCGCGTGGGCCGTTTTACGCCGTGAGGTGTAATTACGGAGTGATAAGATTCTGGAGTGGCACACCGCCGAGGGACGTCACTGGCCCTGTACATATCGATGTCAGGGTTTACCTCGGGGGTGAGGCTACGGGGGCAGCAACTCAAAAGCTTTCTCCACGTGACCAGTTGCACATGGACGCTCTGTTTACAAACACTATCCTGGCATTCCGCTGAGAGCGAGGCAAGTGAGATGTTACGTAATCGCTTAAAAGCGAAGAGCATCTTTTCCCGCCTCTGATGGAGCCAAGTGTCTTCCGATTTGACACAAAACGATGTTTTTCAACATTTCAATAGCAAGCGGGAATACATAGTTCCCTAATTTTTGAGAATAAAAGATAAGGAGAGCACTTACACAGTGGAACGCACGCGGAAATGTGCTCGGAAAGTGAAGGTAGTAGCAGGTCATCTGCTGTTTTCTGTTGTAGCATCACATATCTCATGCTCAGGTGATGGTGATAGTAAAATGCCCAGAATAGTAAAGATCAATTATTTTATTAGCTCTCTTTAAATTACTATGTTAAATTACTATGGCTACTAAAAACAGGGACAATGTCAAGGAAAAAACAAAGTCAAGTTTGTCCACTTCCTGTAAGCTGAAATATGCAAATATGACGCTAGGTTGAAAAGTTGCCAAACTGGACTGGGGAAGACACCTCCAGCATCATTTCAAAAACAGGAGTGACAACTAGCAGAGCAGTGAGAAGCAAACATTGGTACAAATACCTTTTTACAAAAATGTTTTTGTACCAATCCTGAAAGATTCATTGGAAGGTGACATGATGACCCGAAATCAGAGACTTTCATATTGTTACGTTGTCTTCTAGTGAAATCTTTTCTTTTGTTTCGGTCATTTAGAACAATGTCTTGAAAAGAACTTTCCATGGTGGCTGTCTTGGGTTCTACAGCACTTTGTTGTGACAGCAAAACCTTGGTGGGATCCTTGGTGAGCTGAACAACAGCCTTTGATGGCTGTCTGCTCGCCTCTAAAATGGCTGTCAGATGTGGATGGTCGTGCTAAGATCGGTCTTTGAAAAGGCTGGACCCCCCTTGTCTCCACGACAAACACAAAGACAGACGGCTGGTGCTAAATGTCATCTAGAAGCGTAACCCTACCAAACGCTTTGGGTGACATCAGTAACTACTTCTTGCGGCTTCAAGTGGCTCAAGCTCAATATTAGGTTTCACAAGTGGAATACAGAAATGCAGCAGCTGGTGTCTAGCCTAAATGGAGTGTGCGGTGACAATCACAGGTTGTAGCATTTCTGATTCAGTTTCTGGGCGGACTCAAAATTTGCTCAAATGCTAAGTTCCTCTCCATGATCATGTGATCTCATGCAAACTCACTGAACATTGCTTGGATTCTTGATGACTATTGTGAAAAGGCTGTTGGGTATAAACTGAAAAAGCACATGCACAAGTCATAGACCCATACATTTGATAGTTCTATCAACTTGAGAAGACACATGGGTCCTAATCACTGAAGTAACAGTAAGTTAATGTGAAGGAACATCTACACTTTCCTGATGGTCCATATTAAGTCATTCTCAGTCAAAGTTCTGAGTACTGCTGCAGAATATTAGATTTCATGTCACAGGACTAAAAGATGAAATGAAACAGGACAATGAAATCTGAATTTGCTGAAAGTCTGTTATTATAGCTCAGCATTCCATGAAACTGAAATCTGTCTCCACCAGAGATCTAATTATAATCCTCACGCAGACTTGTGTGCCGTGTTTTGAATAGCAGTGTAGGCTAATGTTTCCCTTTGCTCTGTTTGCTGTTTGTCACTTCATGTCGAAGTAGAAGCCGGTTTAATTTATCTGCAAACAAAGGAAATAATTGGAAGAAATGTTCAGCTGTTCAATCAATTTCGCACCACGTCAAATGACACTGCAGCCCGACCAACCATTTTAAAAGTGTTGTTGAATACAAATTCAAATGCAGGCTTCCAAAGATGCGGTAGTATTGATTTAGTGGATCAATGAGTTAAGCACATGTGCAAACCACAGCAAAGCACACGAGGCTGCACTCAGCCACACTGGTGTAATGTTTAGACCAGATGGGCTGCAAAGCGCACATAAGACGGTTGCCATGGCCACCAGTCACTCTGAAAGAAATTAACTTTGCTCTGCACACAGTTCATCAAGTCTGATGTATTGATGATGAGCAGACAGAGGTTCAGGAAGGGCAAACAGACCTGGAAGGAAGGAAGGATCGGTGAGGAGGGATGTTCCAGAATTACAGTCAAGCTCAGGGGCTTTTTAGAGATGTGATGCGGTTTGGAGATCTTAAAAACATTTATGTTCCCCCGGTCAGATAGGCAAAAGTTGCTTTCTTAGCTGGGCAACTTTTCTGATTACAAGGAGATTACAAAAAAAAAAAAAAAACTGCACCAGCAGGTTTATGGAGCTATTGCTCAACTGCTACCTTTTATGATGACTGTCGTCTAAATTCTGTGCTTATTTTTAATGAGACTTATTTAAACAATAACTTTAATCAATAAAATTGTAGTCTACATTTTACCAGTTTGAGTTTGCTTCTGAAGTGTGTGCCTACAGAACACAATTTTCAGCAGTTTTTGGGGGGGACGTTTAAAGTGTAGTTTGGGTGCAATTTACACCAAAAATAAACTTTAATCTCAGTGACGGTCATTTTGTTTAATCATAGAAGCAATTCGGCAACCAGTGAATTCATTACACTTTCTCTAATACTGGACAACAGGCGGAACCTGATCTGATAATAAAGGAGACTAATCCAAGCAGGCTGAGTTTACGAGTAGATACTTGAGTTCATCTGTGTTTGCTTTCATTTAAAAATACCTGCTCAACGAGTTGTTTCAGAAATGTCTTTGGCGAGCTCTATTATGTCAACTGACACCATATGGTCTTTCACTTTCTTATCTATAAAGGAACACTGTTTTGTTTTTGTTTTTTTTTTACATCAATATGAATCAAACCTTTCATTTTGTTGATTAAGTGTGGTAGAATTTTAGTGTTTGATGTTAGGGAGGTAACATTACACCAACAAAATTAAAATAAATAGAAAATAACTGAGATAAAACTGTGGAGCACATGGGCTGGAAAAGCAGCCTCCATTAGTCAACCACATCTGTGTTGCATAAAGAACAATGTCAGTTGCACAGACTCCATTTTCAGAAAGGGTGGAGGCTCTCTATAGGGAGGAAACTCTCCACAGAATTATGTCTTCTGGGTTTATATTGAATAAAATGCAGGGTTTTATTCTCATCTAAAAAAAAGTACACCACCCAAACCCCCCAGCATTTAAAAAAAGCACAAAAATAACCAGATAAAGTCAGCACAGTAGTTAAAATGTAACTGGGGAAAAAAAAAAAAACACTTAGTTTTGCGGCGAGCTGGCTGTACCTGCAGAGACACAGTTTTCAGTTATCCAGAAGCCAGAGCAGAGTAAAAACGAAGGAAGAAAATGGTGTCATGACGTAACCGTCATTGAATCACTATCTAATTATACAGCTTCACTGAGCATCAACAGGAAGCTGCACTCATCCAACAGAAAAAAAACTAGACCTCAGTTTGTACAGAATCAACTCAGATGTCCAATTCATGCAACCTTTGCAGTCAGAAAAACAACAGAGATCTCAGGCTTCTGCGTTCCTGTCTACATGCAGGTATTTGTTCCCTTCAGATATGCTCTTCATATCGGTACATGGAGAATATCAATACAAGATGCTGTTGTTTTTGGAAAAATAATTCCTTATTGTGAGGGTGAGATGAGGGTGATACCTATAATTCACATTCAGTTTATATTAGGATAATGCTAAACATCTCAAAAGCCTATAAACAACATTAAAGTTATTTGAATGGTAACATTTGTGCTGGATTACATTCATGGTGATGACCACTGACATCCTAAAGAAGCGTGTAAACAGGCAGGAGAGTGGTGTGAAGCTTTTCATCTGCCATCAAATACCTGAACATCATCAGGAGATCTTTTCTGAGGAGAAAATGAAAAGGTGTGTTTGATCAAGGAAGGCACACGATCATGCACTGCAACTCCCTGACCACAGCTGGCTGTGTCCTTGGCAGTAGTTCGTTAAATCCAAACTGCCCTTCATAGCCTGCAGTCTGCAGTGCTGACCAACTAACAGACTAACGAGGTACAGCAATTAAAGCAGTTGGGTGACTGGGGAAACCATGCCGACTTGGTTCACCGGCTCCTAACAAGGTCGATGGCCCATAATCAGGTCTATGTGCGCTCTGGCGTAGAACACTATTTTCAAGCATTCTGAAAAAGTTCAACTTTGGCCTGCAGACACAGAAACCATTAGACTCTTGGAAGAATGAGGTATTTTATTTCTCAAGACAGATAGAACTGAAGAGAGAGGAGGCATGTGCAGTCCTGAAAAAGCTGGAATACCTGGTAAAGTAAAGTAAATCCCTGAGAGCCTTTGTCACACTGATCTCAGAAAGGATCAAAATGTTGTAGCCTAACTTTTTACTGCTGTGAATCAGGTAAATGTTTCCATTAGGGACAAAATCTGGATCCATACCACATAGGTAGTAACATGCCTGAAAAAGAGCCACAAGGACAATACCATCTGAAGCAAAAAGAAGTGACTCGTAGTTAAGATTCCGAAGCTTTCATGATATCGTTGTTGCTTTTACGCAGCTGGAATGCAGCCACGTGAAAATGTTGTGAGAGGTCATGAGGGTTTTGCAGAGCAGCGAGTTCAGCTCTATATTTACAAGAGCAGTTAAAAACACTGTTGAAGGCGAGTCAACTGACCTAATTACACCGGTTTGTGTTGCCAAGGATATGGTTTCTGCTGCATACACTCCAAACCGACAGCAGTCCTTCAACATAAACAACCATTTTCATCTTTGTGCTGCATGAGACAAAGCAGCCAACATTACAAAATAACAACAGATTATGCTGTTAGCACATATCGCAAGTTGGTTTTCTGCACAAAGACTGCTTTAGAAATAAAGCAAAGTCATTTCTGGTAATTAGAACTGGAGGTATTGTACAATACCTGTGTGGCGGTTATATGACTAAGTTACAAAGAAGCTGCAGCTAGGCAGTTGCGTGACGGTTTAAGGTTCTGGCAGTGATCATTAGTATTAAAATGATTCACTTTTGAATATAGATATTATCTTTACTGAGTACTGCATACAGTACATGCTCCAGTTATCGTTCAAAGAGGAAACGCGAATGAGCCCATTTCTGCCCAGAAAAGGAAGCGTGCACTTGAGTTTGGGGCTTATTCTTCGGACTATTGTGCACAATAGTGGTGTGGTTTGGCAATTGTGCAACTGATTTACAGTGCAGCCCCGCTTCGCTCTGCTTTCTCTCCCCAACAGCTAGTGCTCTTTGGCATGGCTGCCTCAATGCGAACGTGCAAGGATGCAGCAGAGTTTCCCAGCAGCTGTCGTTAGTGCTGAATGTCACATACGGCTGTCAAGTCACGCCAAATAAACTCCAAACACTATGGTAGCGCTCATATTTCATTGCCTCTCTCTGGAAACACAGACTGAATTGAGTACACTGAGGTTTTTCTTATGTTGCTGTAGTGAAAATAAACAGCAAATAAAATATCTAGAAACCTGAATAACCTGTGGCACAATGTTTTCCTATATTACTGAGTAAGTAAAATACCGACAGGAACAGGATGTGTATTTTATGTATGGGCTGTAAAGCTATATTGAAAATAATTGTTAAAAGTCTCAACTGTTACATTATTTACCCCTTTTAAACAAGATGTACAGTTCCACACTATGTCCATTGTTTCACAACACTGATCACAGTGTCCAAGAGTCCACTCTTACCCCCCAGGCACCAAAGCACTAAAATAACTGACGTTCTATAAATGCCAGCAAACACTTTGCCACAGAGACAATATCTTTGGTAAATAGCTGTCTAGTTTAGCCGCCTGGGTCACAGGCGGCTAAACTAGGTAGAGAGGAATCTGAAGGAGTAATTACAGGGCAGAAGACTGGAGGTGAGGCCATGAGAGAGGGAGGGAAACCCAAACTACAGAGACAAAGAAAAGAACTTAAGAGGAATCCTTAAGAGCGTGTTATTCTCTGCTGGCCACTGGTAGCTTAGAAGATAACTAAAACAGAGCATAGAAAACATATTTGGAAAGAAGAAAAAAACACCTAAATTCCAAACCGTGTCTGCTTTAGTTTGGTACTTTCCATATGGAAGAAAAATGTTTTACCGCTGAAACGCACGGCATAAATAATTATAATTAAATGGTATCGCTGCATGTTTTTTTAGTCACCTGAAAAACTACACTTCGGCATTGTATAATTGTGTGTTTGTGTGCACGCACACACGCGCACACTCAGCTGGGATCTCTGGCTTTGTTCTGGGTGTGCAAAGATTTTTTTTTTTTGGTCAGTGGGTGTATCCAACTGTGACAAGCTGTTTGGCTCCGCTCAGTCTTTTGTAAAGCCTGGAGTGTCCCACAGGAACGGAGCTTCGATAAAAGCAGCTTAGCCCCTTCATTCACCTCTCGAGTTACTGATTTACAGACTGCACAGAGGACCAGACAAAACAAAGGAATACTCACATGGGGTCAGAAAGTGGTATCCGCCTGATTACCTCATTGTTACCATTTTAGGGATCAGATGTTTTATATTAGCTTTTTAAAAACTGGAGCATTGGTTCACTAGTTCTATGCTGACATGTATTAAGTGCAAACATATGGTTTTAATTATCTCCGTGTTTATTTTTACACTTGCTATGTTTGTATAATTTGCATTACATTAACTGCATATCCGTGTTTAATTTTATTTAGCACATATAACACAATTCCTTCTCATATAATATTTGTAGTTCATGAGAAACAATGTGTTTGGCAGTCATCTAACTGCACAGCTATCTTCCAAACAGCAATGATTTTTTACAATTTCTGCAGGATAAATTTCAAAGGGCTGCCACCAGTGCAAATGTTGATTTTGGAATGATGGTGCCTGCAAAATGCACAACCTATTTGCTATTCATCAAATGGGACTATGTGCAGTTCAAGATTCCCACACGGATTTCTCATACTCATTTTTCAGAATAACTGATTTCAATTTTAATAACCGACATGATCACAAAACAGCCGGGCGTCGAGCCTGATTACACCACAGGTGGTGGTGAAATCCCACTTTGGCTTTTCGCATCTATCTCTGTCTGACAGCAGCAAAAAGGAGATTAATCCTTCAACTTGTTGCCCAAGCAGCTCATGAGCCTGTGTGTGATAGCCCGGTTGAACCCTGCAGGATCTGTTACAACTTCAAATTTAGGAACGGACTTTTTCTTACACTAAAACCCATCCCTCCATGAAAAGGAAGGAAGATTTGGAAATCCCCTACACGAAATAGATTTGTGTGAATTCGAGTAAAGTGTTGCATCTAACTGACACAGACATGTTTTCTACGTGTTGCTTCATCTACCTTCTAACAGACAGCTGGTTTGATTGTGACAAAAGCAGGAGCTCCTGGACGCCGTTGTAACAGCTTGGCTTGTTAGTGGGAGATTTAGCACTCTAACTTTGCACGAATGCTGGGCTGCTAATGTTCTGAAGGGGTGATTGACAGAGGAAGAGTTGATTAAATCTCCAGGCCCATTTACCCTGATATAGCACTTCCTCGTGGTTTACTTGTAAGTAGTCCACCCATGCTATGACTTATGACTGCACCAACATAGCAAAAATTAGAATGCAAATACTTATCATCATACTTTGGTTACTACATCTTATTTAAAGGCAACAGCACTTCTGCAGGAATTCTATGCAGCCATAAGCAGTTCCAGATGTGACAATCAACCCCTGTGATGGAGAGTGGTGGTTCCAAGTAATATATTTAGCAATTCTTCAAATATTTGGTTATTTTCTTCTTCCCATGCATCATCAGTCATTATAAACAGTAGGCTTATGAGAATTTATGAAGGAATTAGAGAATAAGTTTTTAACGGGTATATTGGCAATTTGAAAGTTCTCTTATATTTGTGGTTCAAATTTTTTAGTTGGCACGTATCTGATAAATCACCTATCTGCAGAAGATATATCAATACGAGGGACCTTTTCGTGCTCATCAGCTGTCATCCATTAAGCATCTGCTGGAGAGTTGCTTGTAATTATGATGGATTACACTGCAACCCTTTGTTCCTGCACATGGCACTTGTTTTGCAAAAGCCTGGGATGTGACATTCATTAAAATTTTAGGAAAAGAGAAATGTTATCCACTGGTATTGTTGGAATATGCTTTGGTTGCAGACAGATAGAACAAAAGTTCTTAATGTGGACAGAAACAAAGCTGAGGTTTGAACTTTGAGTTTAAATCATTGGATCCATCTTTAAGAAATTAGTGTAATTGATGCTAGAATAAAAGAAATGGAACTCTTTGGCTGTAATTAATTACTACCGTGTGATACAAGTTGAAGAGGCTCCCACTGAACTGTTGGCAGTCATTCCTGCTCCGTGAAGCATCCAGGGCATGGCCATGATTTTAGTTGTTTACAATGGAGTACAATATGAATAAGATACTATCTAAAATGCATGTTTCCATATATTATATAACCAGTATTCATTTTTTCCTTACAGGACTGACAGAGGGCAGCCCGTGGATGGACTCTGAGCAGGCCAGATGGAAAGAAAACAGGCCAGACATGAGACGGAAGAAGGCTTAATATTAGCACAATTTGGCACGTCACACAACATCTCTCATAAATTTCACAATGGGGGTCCATCTACAGAAGGAGAATCTCTGGAAATTGCTGGGGAAGCAAACTGGAATCATTATAAGCCCAGCACAGATGCTAATTCCATGAAAAGGCAAAGAGAGAACAGCAATGGCCCCGCCTCAGTAGAAGGGCTGTTTGATCAAGCATCCTATATGGTTAACGGGGATTTGATAAATGGAGAGCTGAAGCACGCACTTGATGACCAGTCATTACTGGCGCACCAACACAAGAAAATTAAAATAAATTCTGAAAATACTGAGAATGATAATGTGAGCTCCAATTTGGCAGGCAAATTCCCTGATTTTAAGGTCACAGAATTCAAGTGCAATACCCAACAGACAGGCCTTGTGTTAGACAAAAGGAACTGTCATTTTCCGAATGGTGATATTTTCAGACCACCGAGGAGTAAACAGGTATCAATTCCAAACAATGTTGTGTCACCCTCTTCAGCTTCAGAAAACACTCCAGGAGACCTTTTAGAAAAGACTCTGTCTCAGTACTATCCTGATCAAGTGTCGATTGCACAACAGGCATCTAGTCCACAGTTAGTTGCTGTCAATGGTTCAACAGCAAATAAATTTCCTAGTGAAAGTGATAAACCCCATTCCTCAAACTCAGGATCACCCAGTTTAGCCCAGGTTCCCAACACACATAAACTGCAGCCGAGGGCATCAGGCAACAATGAAGGAGGAAACAATTATGACTCAGCCAACTACATAATGAATGGATACTCCAAAGAGTTTCAGGCTGACCGCCAGCAGCAAGAACAACAGTATCAACAGCAGCTACCATCTTACTCTGA
The DNA here is from genome assembly GCA_015343265.1 of Pao palembangensis. NCBI lineage: Eukaryota > Metazoa > Chordata > Actinopteri > Tetraodontiformes > Tetraodontidae > Pao > Pao palembangensis. Next base: position 5,045,732 of record CM027089.1, on the reverse strand, counting down.
TCAGAAACTGTCCTCAGGACAGCTGCCTGGCATATTTCCATCTAGAAATGTTGGCAATGCTTCACCACAACATCAAAATGGTCCACAACGTTATCCAGATGACAAAAATCCTCAAGGAATACATCCAAAAAGCAACCAGGAGTTTCTGGAGGGAAATACTAAACTACAAGCACCAGGGACAGGTGGATACAGGTTGTTTGACAGCTCTGAATTACAAAAAATGGGCCAAAATGAAGAACCAAGTAATGGGCAGCATCACAGCAGTAGCAGGGGTCAACAGTATGGAATTCAAGCTCAGACCTTAAAACAAAATGCTAGGAATCCAGAGGACAGAACAGGATTCCTCCAGCCAAGTCATGCAGAGTTAGAAAATGGAATGGAGATTAATACTCAGCAGAGAGCTAACCTATCACCTTCAACTCCACACCAGAGAGGGTGGCCAGATTTGAACTCCTCACATTCACATCAAAAACCAGCAAGTGACCAGTTATCCCAGGTACAAGAACAAGACAGATGGAGGGGATACCCTACTAAGCCCCAGTCAGAGCAACAGATTGCTAACAGTCAGATTTTGGAGTCAAATCCAGCACAAAGATTCCAGACGCAGGGAGGTTTTACAGATAGCAGCCAGCGGTCTAACAGCTTCCAGCAACAACAGCAAGACTGTATCCCAACACAAAGGCACTGTGCTCCAACCCAGCACAATACTGCCCCTGAGTGGCAGCACACAAATTCTAAAGCTCCAGAAAGGCATCAATCTCTACCCCATAAAATACCAGAGCAGCACACTGGCCCTCCAAATGAGCATGTAATGCAGTCAGAGCACTTAGGTGAAGACCCTGACCTGCAGGATATTCTGTCATCTGGGTTTTCAGCAACACCACAACAACAGCACTGTCATAGTCAGCGTCCTTTGTCCCACCCACAACAATTTGACGACCAGCAACTCAAATCTCCTGATTACAGACCTCGCAGTCAGCCCCAGCCAGGTCATCATCAGATTCAACTTAACCAGCCTCCCCGAAACATTTCCAGTCAATCTAACAGCCCTTCCTTCAGTTACAATACCTCAACAGAAATTCAACAACAACAAAGGTTGTATTCACCCATACCCAACTCAGGCACTAATAACCTCAAGCAATTTCAACCACAGCGGCCTAATAACCAATGCCACCAGCCTGACCATGCCGACTTCTCCCAGACCTCTACACAGTCTCAACCTCACTTGCCACAGGACATGCTAAATCAACAAGGATCAACACAGATATATCCTAAAGCTGAACAGAAGTTATCATGCACTCAGTTCCAAAGAGGACCCCAACTACCTCTGAGACCTACAGACCCTCATGGAAGCTTTCAGAGGCACACAGCCCTGCGTACGCACCTGTTACAAAAGCAGGAGCGTCAAGGTCCTCCACATCACTCTCAGAGCAGTATTGATCCTAGGCAGAGTTTTGGGGTCATTAGAATGGAAAACAAACCAAGATTTGACCAGCCTGGTGTACCACAGCAGAAACAGAACTTACAGATGCAAGACTCTGGAATGAGTGGAATCCAAGTCAAGCAGGAGAACCAACAATTCATGTGTGAACAAAGCAAGAGACAGGGAAGCATCTTGGCATCGATGGAACAAAACCTGAGGCAGTATCAACTTTCGCCTGTGTTTGAAAAGAAATCCCTTGTCCTCAATCCGTCAAACAAAGTCAAAGTAGAATCCTCTGGACCTGTAACAGTTTTATCAACCAACACTGAGCTGAGTGGAATGGAAGTGTCCCTTAAAAAAGCCCCTAATTCAACCCCTAAGAAAGAAAATCTGCTACAAAGCTTTCTGGACTCTCCTATTAAGCTATTGGACACCCCCATAAAGAATCTATTGGATACTCCACTGAAAACACAATATGATATTGCATCCTGCCACTGTGTTGGTGAGTATTAAGATGTGGGGTCAGTCAATCTCCTTGTATCTGTTCATGTATGCTTGTTTGTGATATTTAGAACAAATAAGTGAAAAGGATGAAGGTCCATACTACACTCACTTGGGGTCAGCGCCTAGTGTTCCGGGTATACGGGAGTTGATGGAGAAAAGGTCAGACACAAATTTAACTTTATGAAAAGTTCCAGAAAATATTGGCTTATAACTACTTGATGCTATTTTACTGAAATGCTTCTTTGCTTTTAAGGTCTGGCATAACTGGTCCTGCCATCAGGATTGAGAAAGTAGTATTCACTGGCAAAGAAGGAAAAAGTACACAGGGGTGCCCGATAGCAAAATGGGTAAGATTAAATTCTTAAGTTAGCATATGACTTCTGTATCGACATGAACATAAATTTCTGTGCGTGTTTTGTTTCAGGTGATTCGGCGTGGAAGCGAAGAGGAAAAGTTACTGGTGCTCGTGCGGGAACGTACAGGTCACACGTGTAACACAGCCTGCATTATTGTGGTAATCCTGGTGTGGGAGGGTATTCTGCCCAGCCTGGCTGACCGCCTCTACAATGAACTAAGTGAAACTCTAAGAAAGCATGGAGCACACACCCAGAGACGCTGTGCCCATAATGAGGAGTAAGTGGCAACACTAGATTTCTTCCCAAATTTGACCATTTTTCTGTTTTTGAAAAAAAAAAAAAAAAAAAAAAAAAAAAAAAGGCTGAAGGTTGATTTTTAACTGGATGACCCCAACATAATAATGTCTAATCTTTCAGGAGGACATGTGCATGCCAGGGGCTCGATCCTGAAGCCTGTGGAGCCTCATTCTCATTCGGCTGCTCCTGGAGTATGTACTACAATGGCTGCAAGTTTGCCCGGAGTAAAAATCCAAGAAAATTCAAACTACTAGGAGACGATATGAAAGAGGTATTACATGTAAATATATAGTGTAAATATAAATGTGTGGTGTGTTTTTTATACTACTACATGAGCTCCATTTCTATTTTAGGAGGAGAGAATAGAGCAGAATTTTCAAAATCTGGCAACCTTATTAGCTCCACTGTATAAAACACTGGCTCCTGAGGCATATGGAAATCAGGTGAGTACATGTGGACAGTGCAAATATGTCATCAAATATCAAATTCACAATGTTTAGGCCACAACAACTGATCCAAAAAGGTTTAAGTCAGCCAAATGAATATATGGTGAAAAAAATGTATTATTACAAGTGATTTGGTGTTTCTCTGAATAACAGTTGACAGTTAAAATATGTTACACTTCAACCCTGCAGTTTGTACATATATTTTCACCAGAAAGATATAATTAAAAAATGGATAAGCCATGTTGCAGTCATATGGACTTTCCAGTGTGAGCAGCTTTGCTGATTCACAGTTTTACCCTCGAGGGTTACAACTGAAAACTAGCAACTGACATGATTTGAAATGATTACATTTTTAAATGGGTACTATTTCTCATGATTTAGAATTTTTTTTACATTTCTGTCCTGTTACTCTTGCTCACAGGTGGAACATGAACAAAGGGCACTAGACTGTCGACTTGGACTCAGAGAGGGTCGTCCCTTCTCTGGGGTAACTGCTTGCATGGACTTCTGTGCCCACGCTCACAGAGACCTTCACAACATGCAAGGTGGCAGCACTGTGGTAAGCAGAAAGGCAGGGGAGAAAAAACAAAAACTTTCCTCTGTTGGAAAAAAATGCACATAAGGATATAGCAACATTTAGCTATGCCTTGAATTAAAATGCAGCAGACATTAGATTTTGAATTTAATTTAGCCAAGATCCAAATAAACAGTCTGTCATTGTTTCAGGTGTGTACATTAACAAAGGAGGATAACAGGGAGATTGGAAAAATACCAGATGATGAGCAGCTTCATGTACTGCCGCTTTACAAGGCATCCAACACAGATGAATTTGGTAGCAAGGAGGGTCAACTGGAGAAGATCAAGTCAGGGGCCATCCAAGTCCTCAGTGCCTTCCGCCGCCAAGTGCGCATGCTTGCAGAACCAGCCAAGTCTTGCCGGCAAAAAAAGCTAGATGCTAAGAAGGCTGCTGCAAACAAGAACGCCATGCTAGACAGCGCTAATGAAAAAGAGAAGGCCCTCCTAGCCAAGACAAAAGCAGCCTTTTGTGAGAATCCAGGTCTAAACACTTCTGTGGCAGGTAGGTTATCCTTTACTCTCACATAATTTCTATAATAAAGATTGTTCTTCCTGGAATGGACATGATTCCAATCCAACATAAAAAAGTAACATTTGTGGTGGGTTTTTTTTTCTTTCTTTCTTTTTTCCCTTACTCTAGGTGCTGTAGGAGCAATTCTTCAGTCAGGTCATCAAATGCACCCATCTGGGACCCAGCAACAGCAGCTACAGATTGAAAACATTCGGTCTCCTTTTCCAGGCTCAGCAAATGCAGCCGGTTACCCCAGGTTTCCTGAGCACCATATGTTATTTCAAAGCACTTCTAAGCCAGGTAGCATGTATCCCCCTCAGCCACAAACACCCTCTAGCCCTTTCCCCTCCCCGCTACGTGTACCAAATTCTTATATGAACGGATCGAATCGTCCATACCCTGGCTATCAGTGTAATGGTGGAATGCCACTTGACAATTACCACCCATACTATGCTCCAAATCCAAAACGTCCTGCGATTAATTCAGAACAGCATCTTGGTATACATCAATGTTATGGGGTAAATTACCCACCAGTGTATGGCGAGGCAGGTTTACAGGTAAATGGTTATAACACCTGTGGCATGAGGCCTGTTTCCCCCATGAAACCTTTTGCTCCTTATGGCGCTAATGGAGCTTCGGATCCCCGTTTCATCGACCCTCTCGCAAGAGCACCATCAACCCATGAAGGTCTCGACTACACAGCTGCTGCCAACAAAAGTAATCAGTTGGGAGGATACCCAAATTCATATTTATCTCGGAGTCCTCAAATCTTGCCTCCAGGGCAGGATCCTTTCCATATGCAAATCAAGACAGAGATGGGTGTTCCTCATCCACTCTCTGCTCAGATAGATAGTGGGTGTCTGACCTCTGACACAAAGTCAGGATTGGATCTGCCTAATGGGAGACTTGTGGCCTCTGGTATTAAGCAGGAGCCTGGGATGCCACAGACCCCCACAACACCACAAAAGCCAGAGCTGTGGTCAGACAATGAACACAACTTCTTGGATCCTGAAATTGGTGGTGTGGCAGTAGCACCAAGTCATGGCTCAGTCCTCATCGAGTGTGCAAAACGTGAGCTACACGCCACAACGCCGATCAAAAACCCAGACCGTAACCATCCAACACGCATCTCCTTGGTCTTCTACCAGCACAAAAATCTGAATGAGGCCAAGCATGGACTGGCCATGTGGGAAGCTAAGATGGCGGAGAAGGCTCGAGAGAAAGAGGAAGACGCGGAGAAAAATGGCGGTGAGGGGACACCAAGCAAGGGCAAGAAGGGGGTGAAGCGTGAGCATCCAGAGTCATCCGAATCGACTGTGGAACCTCCGTACAAGCGTTTCATTAAAGCACTAGCAGAAGGTTCTTCTTCATGCACAACAAACACTTGGGTCAATACAGCTCCATATGCCTTCACCAAGGTCACAGGGCCTTATAGTCATTTTGTGTAGGACATTTATGCTGAACAACTGAGGGTGCTTTAATCATGTCAAAGAAAAACAAAACACTGGCCTCATCAATACACTCCTACCTGTCTGTAAGGTTATCAAACAAGCTTAAGAAACCGACGAGCTGTACAGTAAATCACCTTTCAGATCAGGTCTCGAAACTATCAAGCTTTAACTCGTAGCCCAACCGAGGATGCATTTTTGTGACAAATTCTGCAAGACACACCTTGTGCTATATCTCTGGTGCTTTCAGTCTGATCCACAAGGATCCATTTGTAATCTAAACAAAATTTCATTTTGGGTGGCTTTATCTTTCCTACAGGATTTTGGAGATGTCATTTTGGCATAAATCACGGTGCTAATGTTTGTACTTATTAATTTCTATTTAAAATGCCTTCACACTAGAACCACAACACTTAGGTCAGCATAAGACACTCAAATATTCACCCCACTGTCAAATCATCAGCATGAACTGGGCTTACGGGCTGTGTCTTTGAACACGTTTTAACCGTTTCTGAGTTGAAAAAGTTGGTAATAAATTTAAATTATAAATGCGATCATACAGTATTCCTAGCATTACGAATCTGTAGCCGCCACTAAATCATGAACTTATTAACATCAATTCTATCAGCAACGAGCTGCTTTGTTTATGCAAAAATGTACTTTCTTGTGTTGGTGCTCTTTCATTTGTATCATTGAAACTGTCAATTGAGCCATTCAAATGGTGCATTTTAACATTTTAAAGCAAAAAGAAAATCTCCAACTGTCTTTTTTTTCAGGTTTACCTTTTCTGTCAGCAACTGTTTTTAATGGTGGATACCTTAGGTTCATTGAACAAACCTGGACTGTGAATATTACATGTATTATTATGTCTGTGGTGCTTAGTAAATGTTCTTTTTATACACTGAGGAATATGAAACAGGGTAAGCTCAGCATCAGTTTCAGAGGGCAGCTGGCTTGCTTTGGGGGTTTTTAATTATTGCAATCTGTAACTGTATGATAAGGTGAAATTTGTATAGTAAGTTAAGATCCCTTTTTTTGGAAGTTACTGTTATAGATTTTGCGTTGTTAAAAAAAAATGCTTAAAGCCTATTTCAATATATTTCTTTGGGTTTCAACTGATTTCCTGTGTTGAGGTGCTATTGAACCTACTAGAAAAATGTGAGATAAACAGTGATGAGGCTTTTTAAGTAATGTACAGCACATACCTGTCATATACCTCAAAACCTAGTTTGGCAATAGAATTAACATATTTTCTTTCTTCCTTGTATAATTACAAAATGTTCATAACTGTTAAACTTCAGGCCACCAAGAGGCAGACAAGTTCATCACTTTCTTATGGCTTTGTTAGAAAGTATTACTTGAACTTGAATCTTTGATGTTACCGTGAAAATCAGGGATATCGTCAACGTCGATTTCATGTACATCTCCATGGCCTGTATTCATCCTGTCTTTTTTATATTTCGGGTACTCGCCATTGCATCCTGAATCCAATTACAGACCTAAAGACAGAGAAAAAGAAGATGCTTTCCTCAAATTTTCTTTTAAAACTTTATTTAGCTAATAGTGGCAAACTTTGAAGAGTAATTTAAACATATATGCACTGACTTGATTAAAGGGAAAGTGTGACATTGACTCATTTGCTTTTGCTAAGGCAAGAACGGGGCAGTGATTTACATAGTTGCACATCTTTGTGCCAGTGTATAGTTACATTTATTTATAACCACTTGTATAATTATTTCCCTTTTCCTGTCCGATTTAATTAATGTGATATAATAATGGAATTACTGTCATGTTACCCCACTCTTCAACATATTCATTTTCTGAAAGCACTTCAATTCTTCTTCTTCTTTTTCAGGAAAAAAAAACATTTGTCATAAAGAATTACAAAATGTTTATTTAAACAGATTGTAAATGTGTTTAAAAAAATAAATTATGTCACTTTGTACATAACAAGAACATGTATTGAAGAATTACAACTCATTAATGTTAATGTAGATGCTGGTTATTCTGTAAAATTGACCAACCGCCCCTGCGATATGCACCATCCCTAAAAATTCCTCCTTTTCTTAGATTGTCCACAAATTTGTAAGCATATGCCCACTGTCATGTTTTACAGGTATATCCTGTTTAGATAGTAGAAGTGATTATTTCCTGTTCTTATTTTATAAAGTAAGGCTACATGAAAATAAATAATAATTTCATTGTACAGGACCCAGCTACAGTAGCAAGATGTTGTCTAAAAAGCCAAGGTGTCTAAGATATAGCGGGTTTAATGCATAGCCATACTTGAAAAAGCTTCAGAGTGTATCTGAGTGAGTCAACTTTACTTGAATGACTTTCTGGTGTTGGCTTGTTCACAATATGTGCTCAGTTCAAAGGTTAAGCTAGCAGCTGATACACACCTGGTATTTTTGCATCCAAACACTAAAAGGTATCAAAAATGTGCAACTATTTGCCTGTCATTTTATTTTCTAGGCTTTATTTGTTCTGCTTAAGTTTGGAATGCTTAAAAAAAAATTAATTAAGGTTGGGTATTAATACTGTAAGTATTGTAATGTACTGAATGCAGTTTATTTGAAAGCTGTTTATTATATCATTCCTGATCTTGCTGAGATGTGGGTGTTTTTTTTAAATAAAATTTATATTTATTTAAAGGAATTTTAAGGTGTCGGAGTCAACATTACATATAAATTCTTTCTACATTTTATTCTGAAGCTTTCTGACATGGGTTCACGGATGAAGGGAAAGGGGCCGTGTCGTGTTTGAGGAGTGCTACTTTATTTCAGAAAGAAAGTCTGTTACATAGTAATGTCATAATCCAATCTAAAATAGAAATCATATTACAGCAAATCAACATGCTACGTACTTAGCATCAGAAACAACTGTACGTTGGGTACACGTTATTAAAACAAACCATTTTTTGAGCATTAAATGATCTTTTGCACATATAATTCAGCTATATGTAAAATATACAGCTGCTTAGTATCATGTTAACAAAGTTCACTGGTGTCCATACTCTCAGGGCTTCAGATATAATGCCATTTATCCACTGTTGCAAAAGAAAATAGAGAATTTCACATAAACTGTTATGACACAAAGGAATATAACACAGTCCGTACGAGTGAGCAGATGCTGACTTACCCTCTGTAGACATGGGATGCGGGCTGCCAAATGCAGGGGCCTGGGAATGTCCGACACCACACAATCAGTGACCAAACTCAGCAGATTCTTATACCAGATCCTTGCATTATCATAGAACCATAGAAGTTCTCACCGAATGGACCGTGTCTCTGGCCTCCTCTGCACTGCATTTGAAAGGGCTCTTACAGCAGGTGACATTTTTACTGGATGAAAAAGAATAAATGCAGGAGCGTTTGTTGTTTTTTTTTGTTTTTTTGGCGCATGTGAGCAGTGATGAGTTTCACCTCCAAAAAGTTACCATGAGATTCCTCCGCCATTGCTCCGCTTCTGCACTAGCGCCCTCCAGTGCTCATGGGCAGACTTGATAACCTCAACTGCAAAGTCCTGCAGTGCAAAAAGGACAAAGAACTTCAGAAATATACTAGATATTATGTGAGTAGAAGAATATTTATGTCAACAAGTACAGTTATGAGAGAAATGTTGGTCTTGAGGTACCCTGTCTTGGAACTGTGCATTAAAACCAAACGTGTTCTCAGGCTTTCCATCAGGCATCTTGTACTTCCTTAACCAGTCAACAGTGGCCTCCAAATGACCAGGACATGTCCTTCGGACATCTTCTATACCTGCAGCACAAAAAAAAAAAAAAAACATCATATGAAATAAAGCGTAGTTTGAATTTCGTTAAAAGTACAGCTTTGTTTTGCAACAGTGGTGCTCCTTTCATTAAAATTGTATCTTTGCTACAACTCCTGACTGAGAACAAAACCTTTTTTGGACCATTATTTATGGTCATGCTCTGGTTTCTGAGATTAATTCTCCTCCAGGTGGCAAAAGAAGTTTCTACACGACAGCAGGAAACACCCACTGTTCAGTTTCTTGGCCTCTGGATCATCGGCGTTAATGGCAATGACCTTCCAATCCATTTCTCCCTCATCGATCATAGCCAAGATGCCCAACACTTTCACTTGGATGACTTGACCTGGAAAACACACCTAAAGACCAGGCCAATAGAACGTGGTTATCTGTAAAATTATGTCAGGAACACTGAACTGTTCTATATTATGCAGTGGTACCTGGGTACCGATCTCACAGACATCCACGGGGTCATCATCACCACAACACTTGGTGTCTTTATCCGTGTGGTTCGGGTCTTCCCATGTCTTTTAAAGGCGACAGGAAAAAAAAGAAGTAGAACCAGTCAAACCATGAACATAAGCAGACTGGACTAAAGATCCCTTCTTATCTCCCCAACCTGTGGCAGTGCCCCATAATTCCAAATGTATCCTTTGTAGGGAAATATGTTGGCAACATAGCGGAGTTTCTCCTTCTTTGTATCCTGTTTGATCGGGTTCAGGGGTTCTTTTGTTGCAATCTGAACAACAAAGCACGTGTTTACACCAGGCACCTTTATATTTGGGAGCATATTTGTATTATTACACATAAAGTCTCGTTTTGTTTTTTTGGTTTTTTTTTTACCTCCATTTTGGCATTTGACCATCGAGGGGCCTCCACAACCATGTTAAAAAGCATCTGAAAATGTAATCAAAAGGGAGTTAGATGATGATAATGGTGAGCTGATAATTTTAGGGGAAAATTGACAAGATTAAATTAAATCAACTCTACCTCGCTCTCACTCTTTTTTAGTTTTTTAGATGGCACATCACTACCCTGTTCAAAGAAAGCAAAACCTTTAATTCCCCATCATTTATAAGTTGTAATAGCATGGTGTTTTCATGAACTTATAGTTAAAGATTTGCCACTTACAGAATTACAATAAAAAAATGTCCAGTTAAAAACGTGTGTGATATTTTTCTGCTGTTGAAGGTTTACCTGTTCTGCCTGGGCAATAAGGGGAATGTCATGGAAGGGTGAAATATATTTCCCCTCTGAGGTTTCTGTGACAGAAAAGAATAGTTAAAATGAAATGGTCATTATGCATTGCATGTCTTAATTATTACATGCAAAGAATTTTAAATGCAAAATATTGATATTCATTATCTTTTTTTACCGGATATAGTTTCCCCCCTGCTTGCTACGTCATCAACAGACAGGAAATACAACCGCGTGAGGATTTAAAGTGAAAAAACTTCCGCCGACTATTCATTATTGACCACATAACGTTAGAATATAGAATATTAAAAATGTCTGTACCCTTGCTGTAACGATACGTATCAAGTTATTACATGGTTGCACTTGTAAGTCTTGCATATGTAGTTAGCTGACAAACACGCTGTAAGCATCATGTAACAAGGCTGTAACAAAACGATCTATTAGTTGCAACTATGCGATTAATACACGGCGATACTTAACTTACTAAAATAAATCCGGTATTCCGGACAGTTGGGATGTCCTCTCTCCTCTGTCTGATACTGCATGATGTGTCTCTGAAAACAACGATGGGGCACCGTTGCTGCTTGTGTGATCAGTTTGTATTGACAGGTGGAGAAGGAACCTAAAATCGTGAGCAAGCGTCCGGGAGAACAGCGTATAAGGAGCCACCTCATTCTAAAAACCTCTCGGGTGACCGGTCAGACTCTTCTTCCTGTTTCCCACTTCTTCTTTTGCTTCCAAATACATCTCTGCGCAGATAGCCTGCAAACCACGCCCCCTGCAAATCACGCCTCCATCAAGGTCCACCTTGTGATACGAGTACAGGCAGAAATATGAAATTTTGGCTGTTCAGAGAGCGTATGACAGGGAAATTGTCCAGAAGGAATACATCTTGCTCTTTACCGAATTTAAAACCGTGAAAATGTTCATTAATTGTCATTGCCGATTTTAAAAATAACGTATAGACAGCCTTGTGTGTTTAGTTAGATATGAAAACTATTATTGTTTATATATGTGTGTGTATATATATATAACAACATTTGTGCAACATGCTGTAAATACAGCAATGGTTTTGGTGTAAAAACAAGATGGCGACGAGTTCTGCATTAATAGTCGTGCATGACGTCATCTTGTCGCTGTACATGCTCCGTATGACAGCCCTGCGTCGGGCCGCTGCTGCCTTCAATGTCATCAATGTGGAAAGCATACCGAAGTTCTAATCCTACACTATGGCTGCAGACGCTATCATTTACACTGAAGAACACAAAAACATGCTCGTTTTATCAGCTTAGTCCGTTGCTGCCATCTAGAGGATTGTAATCGCATTATTACTTTCTCTGAGAAGTGTCAGGTGTGATGTGCGATAGAAGACTTTCAGCTAAAATGAAAGGAACGGTGTACAAAACTGTGGTGAGACCAGCGATGTTTGAACATAAGTGTTTGGGAAAAGACTGAGGAAAAGACAGGAGGCAGAGATGGAGGTAGCAGAGATGAAGATGCTGAGGTTCTCTTTTGGTTAGGGTTTTTTTTTTTTTTTTGCATTTTTCAGAGATAAAACACGTAGTCTGAGATATATATAAATATTTTTAAGATATACCACGATATTCTAACCCGTAATATATTTAAGATATACCACGATATTCTAACCCGTAATATTTGAATCTATATGAACTACTTTTTTTAATTTAGGCTATTTTAAAGTATCATTATTTGTCCATGGGTCTGTTAGAAAGCATATTATGTAAACACTGTTACAGATGAAGTCTCTGTTAACTTTGCATTGAAATAAATTTAGTTTTATACTTGTTTTGGTTATTGTTGCAATTTATTGTAGGCCTAATATTTAATGAATCGCTGAACTGTCCAGTTTGAAATTTACCAACAACTTATGATAAGTGGTTATAAATACATGTAATTAATTAATCAAGCAAATTATTTCAATTATCAAAATTGCTAACACGTAAATGTATGCCTTAAAAGTATAAACAACCAATATGGAATTTGTGGCACAGTTTATCTGTATTTTCTCATCTGACAGGAGTCTCCTCACGTGCGAGTACACACACACACACACACACACACACACACACACACACACACGTTCCATTCTGGTCACCATGTGAGTAAATAAGCCCGATGATGTCATGCTTTTGGACCTCATGATAATGGATTTGTCATTTTCACCAGATCAAAGTCCATATGAAGTCATTTGGCCTTAAACACACAATCAGCTTGTTTGGACTTCTTGATGTGACCGTTTTACTGCTGCAAAATTGCTCTGTATTCAAACAAATAGGGTCATAACGGCTGCCATAAATGCTGGTTTAAAGTGCACGTTTGCATTGTTAATGACTGCTGCTGTAACACGTTAATTTTCCATGTCTGGGATACAATAAAGTACTTCTATTCTATTCTTTCTATTCTATTCTATTCTATTCTATTCTATTCTATTCTATTCTATTGACACTGCTGCCATGAGGGGTCAGAATTGCTGAGCACAGATCAAACATGAATATAGATGCAATCGTCACATCATATTATAATTTAATCATTTCAATCAAGAGGTGGTCACATGACCTGACATTAAATGTGGATAGACAGAGATGTGAAATATTTACATTTTTGACTGTTTTCTGCCTGTGAGCCAGACACTGAGCCAATGTTGTGCCTGAACGCGTTCATTGAGCAATAGTTTAATGAACTAGAACATGAAATTTATGAACTGAACTTTGAACTATGTAGAAAATAAACTTTCCCAATGTTGCACTCAACAATGAATCTGTGATGTTCCTCAAGTGTGGAGCAGTACAGATCGTGTCATCCATCCTCTGAAGTACACATTATTTAGTTAATTTCATAGGATAGTACTCTTGACCTTATTCAGAAACGGTTGTCTCGTGCGTCCTGCCTGCTTGTTTCCTGTTTTTGTCTCAGATCAAAAACATGATGCCTTGATTGACAAGGTCAAGAGAAGCCACACCCAGTCACATGATGTCACCGAGACAAACACAGGAACTTAACACTGTTTACTCAGTTGCAAGTTTGTGTAGCGTTTCCACTTGTTTGGTTGACTTTGTGAGACAACATGTTTATATAATTCTGCAAAGATGATGTTATGCAGAGAAGATGCTGAAGCTTTGCTCTTGTTTACGTGTAATAATTTCAATAAAAAAACACATCATTTTGTCAGTCAGAAATCGATATGGCAGTAGATGTAAACATGGATGTTTCTAGTGTCTCACAGAGCACGTGGGGGAGGCTAACCTGGGGCCACACATTCATTCATTAGATAAGCAATCATTCTCATTCATAGCCTGAAGACAGTTTTAAAAGGTATTAGAGTTTGAATCTAAACTCAGGGTTGAAAAACTGTCCAACTCAGAGTTTTCTGTTTCAGATAACGTGTTCAGAGTTGGTTTAATCAGCTCTGAGTTAAAGTTACCCCGAGTTAAGCTCGTGCACAGAGATCTAAAAAGCCTTATCAATGGAACGCAGATAACGTGATTCAACATGGCAACGAGTGAAAAAAAAACTTAATTGTTACACTTCTCCCCGTTGGAGATGGAAGATTTCATGACCGCGTACACGCTTACACCAAAAATGCACATAGTTTCAAGGAAAAAAAGTAATACTGGGAAAAAAATATATATACTTAAAAATATAGTTAAAACATGTCAGATATGATTTAAATACAAGCTATTGTGGTGTTCTTTAGCCTGTCATTAAACAGCGCTCAGTTACTTCATTTAACCTGCGATAACTATATTTAATTAATTAGAGAAATCACCTAAACAAAGAAAAAGCTATCACTTAAATGCCTGTTATATATGCATCCAAACTTGTGTTTTCTGGATATGTTTAAATTTTATCTCCATAACAGCCAAGAGAAAAAAGGCCAAGGTGATCCAGCGCCACCTAGTGTTGGTTCATTAAATGCCATCCATTAATCACTGACAACTTGACACACTGATTTGTCTTGTAGCAGAAGGAGTTCTATGTAATTGGCTGCTGTCGCTTTCAGATATCAATTAATTTAATGGTTAAACTGATACCTGCAATTTTGTGGAACACTTCCATGAGCTGTCTCAGTTGTCTGTGACTTTTAACACTACAAACATGTTTCAAAATCGTTTGAGTGCAAGAGTAACGTTTATGACAGCCCGACGGTTACCTTGGACACATGCTCACCGATATTAAATTAGAAAAAAAAAAAAAAACGTTGGCAAAAAAAAAAGATAAAATAAAAAACAAAACACAATATAAAGAATTTGCTCCGAACTGAGGGCATTTCCGCGATATGAGCGATGTGAGGGCTGAGAATGCTGTTAAATAAACTATCGAGGGTGCAAATAAGTCGTCTAATCTGCAGACTTCAAGAGCAGCAGAAACTCGGGGTTATTTGGAATAAACCTTCTCGCAAGCAGGTTCGTTTCACGGAGTGTGTTACCTAGGTAACTGACTCAGAGTTATGCTAAACCTGCTTTCTGAAACCGAAAACCCTGAGTTTCCCATAAATCACAACAAATTAACTCAGAGTTTTTGCTAAACTTACTTTCTGAAATGGGCCCCAGCTTAGTTGATTTGTAACTTTGGTTCATCATTAAGTAACACGGTTAAGTCTGAATTTACACAAACATTTTCCTTCAGTTTGTGTCTTTCTTTATGTGCACTCCACTTTCAACATTTGATCCTGTGATCTTGTCTTTAAAAAGAAAAAGATAGAGAGTTGGGGGGGTGTGGCCCTGTAATGTAGATCTCATGACAGGTAGACAAAGGGGAGGGGCTACATTACCTGTGCAGAGGTGGGACTTAGTGCACAGTGGACACTACACCTGTTGCACTTCCCAGGCTCTCTCCCTGTTTTCACCTGGGCTGGAAGCAGCGAGGGGACGCTGACAGCCTCAACATGGATGCCAGCGAGGCCGGTGGGGGCGAGAAGGAGAAGGAGAAGGTCATCAAGAGAAGGAACAGACCTGTGTTTCTGCGCTACCTGGAGAGGAGAAAGACAGACACTATCGTGGCTGAAGACACAGTGAAAGGTGACATCAACCTGGGGACGCTGGTGAGGAGGAGTCAGTCTGACAAGACGGAGTACAGCGCTAAACTTAAAGGTACCACAACTAATGACCTCCCCGGGAGTCAAAACTATGGCAACAATATACATAGACATATACGAGGAGTGAAAAACTCTTTGGACTGTTGATCTGCTGCCAGAAAGTTAATAATTAGACTGTAGTTTGAGCATTTAAGGGCCAAAATCAAAAGCACATGCCCACTGAGTGCATCGCTCTCTGGCTGTGGACACCAGGCACCTGTTGTGTTACTATGTGTTGAGCGGGAGATACTCCCACAGGGATGAAGCCACATATGCAAACTGTGCTCCAAACTCAGGCACAGAGGAGTGGCTTAAAAATGTTCCAGAACAGCAGGTAAACACCGTCACAGCGCCAAGAGGGGCCCGACCTTCATCACCAGGGTGTCGCAGCAAAGTTTCCAGACATTGTCTTGCAGTGTTTATGTTGTTTTTCAGTAAATTCAGCCAGTTTCCGGTGCTGGATTGTAGCTGGCAGGCGTGCAGCAGACACAGCAGTTCATTCATTCAGATCCAGGTTGCCTCCTCACAAGCGTTGACACAGCCTTTTTTTGTCACAGGCAACCATGTTTGTGAAAAACTGGCTTCACCTGTCCACTGGGTGAAGTCAGTGAGAGGGAATGCTGCACATCAGGCGCAATCCCAGAGACAATGGCTGGATGACTTACCAGGCGAATAAAAAAAAAAAACATGCAAGCTTTCCTGTTTTACATCCACGTGCCGATGTGAATCATTGCTAAAGAAGCGCGGCCTAACCTACTAACTCAGTTAGCGCTGCCTTGATAAAAAGGCTCAGAACTTCCTTGTCAGCAGTTCTGTTGTTTACCTGCAACACAGGCCCTCTGTACTTGATATTCTCATGGCAAACCTGCATCTAGGGTGTCAAAAAACAAAAGAAAACACTGATCTGTTTTCAGTAAACCAATTTTCCACCTGGCTTAGCTTTAGGTTCCCACTTGACGGGCTGGGATAGACATTCGCTGTGGTATTACCATTGCAAATATTGACAGAACAATGACTTCACTGAAAGAGGAAACATATGAGTTTGACAGCCAGTTCTCATCTGCTTGTCAGACAGGTTCGTCCAGGCACAGCGTCATGGCAACACGCAATCAACATGTTTAATTATTTACAGTAACTAAACATAACTGACCTGGTAATGATTGACCTGCATTGAGCTCAGTTTATCAGCATAAAAGGATGCTCATAAACTAAATTAGTCCACGTGTTTTCCATAAATCAAGCATTAGGACAGTTTGATTTTGGATTTATAGGATTGTTCGTAGCGTTTCCTGCACAGCAGACAATGAGGCCATTTTTCTCGATGGGGTCACATGATACACTGAGCCACGCATTCTCTTCAGGGACTCTCGGTTGGATCTTTTTTTTTTTTTTCTTCACCAGGCTGAATAGTGAAAAGCGTGTATCCACTTTCATGGGAACTCCAGCACCGGCAACCAGACCTCACCCAGCATTAGGGCTGCACGAGGTTAACTCAACACAGTGTGAGGTGTCGAGAAGGAGGAGGAGGAGGAGGAGGAGGAGGGGTCTTCTCTCCTGTTCAACTTTTGCTCACACCTGGAATGAAAATCGCAGAAATCAGCTAAAATTCTGACTGTTCTTCAAGTTACATGACCTGATCTCTCCAGGTTCTCTTCTGAGGTTTCCATCTCAGGTTTATTTATTAACCTGCTAGCAATCTAAAAATGTATGGTTTATTTGCTGGTATTTTAGAACAAAGCATTATGAAAAGTGTTTGTCAAAGAGTGTGCTCTATAGTTGAAGACCTTGATAAGTTAATTATCAACTGTTGGACTGAAGGATTATCATTGCTGTTTCAGGTAAAGTTTATTTCAATGTAAACCCGATAACTAATGAAAGCAGAGTAGGAGAATTAGAAGTATGCATTTAAATAGATGTCAGAAATGTCCTTTCATTTATGAGAAAGTGCAGCACCAGTGCAGCCCTGCAACCTGAAACCCTCCTCTGATCAGCTTTCACAGGTGGCAGCCACTGTCTGCTGCTAAAACATTTATCCCAGAATACTTCTACATTTTCAAAATAATAATAATCAAGTTTCAAAGCTATGCTTAGCCCAGTAGCCTAGCATAATGAACTTTCAGATATGCATGTTTGAATATCTTCACGCCCACAGACACTCACCCACATGTGCAGGATGAGCCGATGGAATGCCTGAGCACACCGCAGCATTACGTCAGCAGCGCGATCAGAGCCCGTAACCTGACACAGCACCCAGCCACCCCCCACCCCCCACACACACACACACACACACACACACACACACACACACGCCCCGACCTTTCTCTCTAGAAAAAGGAAATCATCTGTGATGTCTCAGAAGCATCCCTCTTCTCTCTGAATAGACCCTCATGTCTGAAACGGTGAGAAAGCGAGAAAAAGAGAGAGAGAGAGAGAGAGAGTGAGAGAGGGAAGCCCGACTGGCATGTACACTGAGCTCTTTTTGCATCCTGGTTAAAGAAATGTGATCACTGTGAAATACACAGATCTGCACTACATATCATGCAGCATCAGTCAAAGGGCCGAAGGTTTTTATTAAAACAAAATGTGACTTTATGGCTAAACGTATCGCGCAATTTCTGTTGACGATGCTGTTGTCCATCATGAAAAATTTGCACCTTTTCTCAGAGAAAATGACGCCCCATGACTTGTCCACGCCCACCTCGCCGGTAATGGACCCCGAAGAAATACGAATGAGGAAGATGACCCGCAGGTCAAAGGTCATCCAGGAGCTGGTGCAGACAGAAAAAGACTACCTCACAGACCTGGAGCTGTGCATCAGAGAGGTGGTGCAACCTCTGAGGAACCTGCAGGTAAACGCTGGTCAGGACCAGGCTTCTGTGATCTTAACAACTTACCTGAGCTTCACTGATGCTATAAGACGGTTTCTCCACGCTCTGCCAGGTTGTTGATGTAGACAGGTTGTTCACCAACACGGAGACTGTGTGCGAGGTGTCCGCAGCACTCCTTCACAGACTGCACGAGGCCATTGCCGAGCCTGACAAAGAGGCAGTCGTTATAGGTAGCAGCGTTCGCCCTTTGACCCCCGATCTGTTTGTTCGGCCCGATGTTCCGCCACAAGCCTTACGTCTTGTTTCTGTGTGAAGGAGAAGTATTCATCCAGGCAAAAGCAGCGTTGGAGGATGTGTACAAGATTTACTGCTACCATCACGATGACGCCAACACGTCGCTTAAGTCCTACGAGAAAGAGGAAGAAATAAAGCAGCATTTCACCACATGTGTATCAGCTCTGAAGTGAGTCATTTTCTCTATGTAAAAATCATTTCAAAACTTTTTAATGGTCACACTTTAGGGTTTATCATTAACTTTATCACTGACTTTGTTTCCTGGTTTCTGTATTCACAGGAAAATTTATGACCAAGAGTAAGTATTTATTTATTTATCCACTGGGCCTGTTCTTGAATTTTGAAAATGCTAGAAAAACAACAAAACAACACACACTGCAGACATTTAGAAAAGACATTTCACCACTGCCAGAGATCTGAAATACTTGAAGACACCTTGGTCTTTGTGCGCAGAGGGAAACCCAGCCTGCTGGACATGGGTTCGCTGCTCATCAAACCAGTGCAGAGAGTAATGAAGTACCCGCTGCTGCTCAGCGAGCTTTGGCAGGCCACGCCCGAAGACCACCCCGACTACCGGCCGCTGCAGGAGGCCCTGACTGCGACCAAGATCATCAACGTCAACATCAACGAGTTCCGAAGACGCAAGGACATTGGTGAGATTTCACACACACACAAAGCAGGCACTCGGGGACACTGCTTCAGGTTCAAGTCTTTCAAATTCCGTTCCCAGTGATGAAGTATAAGAGGGTGGAGGATGAAAGCACGTTGAGGGGCAAACTGCACAAGTTCAACATCCATTCCATCCGTAAGAAAGGTGATCGATTTGCAGGATATCTCAAGATCCTCACTGGAGTCGAACCACAGGTAGGAAGAAAACACATCTCCAACCAAAAGCGACACAGTTTTGTTCAAGGAAAGACGAGATCACGGCACGATGCTCCACTTCCACAGGTGAGAGACGAAATATTTGACAGAGAGGAGAAGCTGTTCAGGAGCCTGGAGAAAGCAGTGAGGCAGCTGGTCAAGAATGTCCACTGGTACCTGCAGCACACTCAGGTAGATGTTCTGCACCAAAACCGGCAGGCTTCTTTTCTCTCTGACAAACATTCTGACTGACATTTGCTGCAGGAGCTCGTGTCTGTGGCCATCCAGAATGTCCAGGACATGGGGGACATTGTCAAGGAGCCCGTGAAAAATGGAATCGTCAATTCTGCCCACAGTAATGGAAACGACCCCTATAAGCACTTTGTAAGTGTGGAGAAAAAAATCAATTGAAATCATTTCACAGTACAATTAAAGAAACTGCTGTCTCTTCCTCCAGAAAGACAGCATGGAGTGCTCTGTCCTGGCGCCGCTCTCCTCCCTGCAGGGCATGTTCACGGGCCCACAGAAGCTCATCCAGAAGCGCTACGACAAACTGCTGGATTACTGCAGCCATCTGGAGCGCTCGTCTTCCTTCTCCTCCTCTTCCCTTTCCACCACCGCTGCTTCTCCTTCGCAGGTTAACGACGAAACGTCGGGGCCTGCCAGGAGGGACTACGAAGCCCTCAATGCCATGTTGGTGGAAGAGTTGCAGAGGTTCAACATGGCGGCCTTCACGATCCTGACCAACTCTGTGGTGAATATCGTGACCCTGCTGTGCAGGCTGATGGATATGATCCTCGTCGGCTCGCCGTCCATTCATCAGCTGCCGGTGAGCCGTGAAACACAACCTTAGAGCCTCTGTACTTTTAGTCAATTCATCAATTTAATATTCAAACTGAAACATGTCTGACTTTCCAGGCTCCGTTGTCAAACACTGCCGAGGTGCAGAACAGCATCATGGAGGAGCTCAACAATCTGACATTTGTCAAAGATAACGCACAGAAGTTAATGGAGAGGAAAGTCAGCTTCGAGAGACAACGGGACAAGAAAATGACAGTAAGACCTGAGACGAAGTCACTTTTTCATGTGTACAGTTTGCGAAAAGGATAATCTTTCAGAACACGAGCAGCCCTTTCCATGATATGACCAGAGCTGCACCAGGCTTTTAGTAACTCCCACTTAGCAACTGAAATCTCCCCCAGGTTTCAGTCCATCTGAGATTGATTTATCTCTATGCGTAGGGAAGGCTAACCAGGTGCAGCTTTGCATATTTCTGTGCTCTTGTCAGTTTCTTCCGCTTTACCACTTTCCTAAAGTGATAACAAGTGTCAGCAGCCCGACCTGATTTAAATCATCTGGACTTTGCTCCCCTACAGATGCCAGAGGTGCAGCATCAGACGGAGGAGCAGCGGGCCAGGCTCCTGGCAGAACACCCCGTCAGCCGCCTCTACCAGCTGAAGAGGAAATGCAACGGTTGTCAGGAGCAGGACCTGAGCCTGCTGGAGGGAGAGCTGGTAGCCCTGCTGGAGGACACTGACCCATCAGGCAGCAGCAGCCGCTGGCTGGTTCACACTGGAGGCAAGCGTGTGTGTGTGTGTGTGTGTGTGTGTGTGAGAGAGAGTGACTGAGTATCATAGCAGAGGTAAAGCTTTACACACTATTTTATGAGACACATTAAGGGAATTAAGATGCCACGTTAAAGCACCTGTGAATAGATGAGCTTAACTTAACTTGGTCAGCACACCAGAGTCAGTCCCAGGAGCTCCAGTGATTCACGGTGGTTGGTGACAGACCTCTGTTGCCGGGCTCTGCTGACGGTTGCCTCACAACTCCAGATCTCCCTCTGAGACTTGTTTCTTTTACCCACCTCCACGTGTCAAAAATGACATTTTATAATTAAATTCAATTCAGTTTTATTTATATAGCGCCTTTCACAATAAAAAATTGTCTTTAGGTGCTTTACAGTGGTAGAAACCCAGAGCCTGAACCCCCAGGTAAGCACAGTGGCAAGGAAAAACTCCCTTTTAACAGGAAGAAACCTTGAGCAGGACCAGGTTTACAAGGCTTACATCTTGCTGAAAGCCAGCTGGGTAAAGGAGGAGAAGAGGGAGACACGACGAGAGAGAGAGAGAGAGAGAGAGAACAAATATGCAAATATAGCAAACATAACAGCATAGGCAGGGTGTTATAAAAAAGGGAACAGCATAGGCAGGTGCTGACAGTGGACACTGAGTTTGTCAGAGGTCAGAGGATCCATGTAGCATGAATTATAAAATTAAGAACTAAGAAGAAGAACTAAGATGCTGCAAGTAGTGTCTTCTGGTGACTGTGTTATAAAGCTGGTGCTTACAGTCTTATGAAATGCATTAAATATACATGCAGAAATCAATTTTTTTTGCAATGAGAAATGTTTCAATGTACAGATTTAGGGTCAGTTTAATGACCTTTAGCCATAGTACTTAATCTTTATTTATTGTAATTTACTAACTTCTGACAAACCCTCCCTTTGCATTAGGCTCTCAAGGCTACGTCTATTCCACATTCCTTAAGCCCTACAATCCACTCAGAGACTCCCAACGGTCAGCCCAGATGTGCAGGGATCAGCAACCCCAGCAGCAGCAGGAGCAACCCGTGAGTGTGGAAGAGGACTTTGATGACATCAGCCTCTTCGTGTCAGGCAGCAGTAGCAGCAGCCTGCGGAGCTTCAGCCTCAACACCACCAACAGCAGCTTAACGCTCTCTGGACTGCAGGGAGATCAAGAGAGCCCCGAGGACACGGAGGACACACTGGAGAATGACACTCAGCAGGTGTGTTTTTCATTTAGGGATGTATGGAATTATTTAAAAAAAATTAACCTCACCATCTGCAGGAAATGTAGAAAACACTTTATTAAATTAAAAACAATGCCACCATTGTAAGTAACGTTTATTTAAAATAAATGGTTTCATTAACTGTTAAAAAAAATTCCAAGAAAACCTTGATACAACAGTGCCACCCTCTGGAATTTTAGAAAAACTGTAACAGGGACATTAAACCAAGTAATGTAGAAGCTCCTTTAGCATTCTACTTTATAAAAATAATAATTGTAAAAAAAAAAAAAGAAAAGTTCTTAAATATTAAATTTGCATAATAAAAAAATTCAATATATTTTAGGTAACAGTTTATCTAAATCCAAAAAATAACCAGCACAACAGTTGCCCCAGCACAGAGTTAACTAATGGGGAATAAAGCTGATTAAACGTGTACTGCTGTTATGTTTACCAGGCATCATGTCTTGCCTCATTTGCCCCACATTTGTCTCTTTTTCCAGTTTTATGCCGTGTACGCCTTCCAGGCGCGCTCGGACCAGGAGCTGACGTTACAGGAGTACCAGCACGTTCGCATCCTGCAGTTCTCTGACCTGGGGGGCAACAAAGACTGGTGGTTAGCAGAGTGCAACGGGCAGAGGGGATACGTCCCCGCCAACTACCTTGGCAAGATGTCCTACGCGTAAAGATTGTCTCCCTAATATGGAAAGAATGTCAAAAAACACAAATCCCCTCCAGCTTCAAGTTTGGAAAAGTTGTGGCTGTAAAGCATGTTCATGTGTGAAATAGCAGAGCTGGAGGAACTCAGGGTCTCGCATCATCAAGTGTGTCATGAAGGATTCAGAGGATCTTGGGATGGGAGAAAGCTAGAGCACTGTTCTGAGCACTTTTTTCTACTTCAGTGTTGTAAAGTTTATTAGATATGAAGTGATTTATTAATGAAGTTATACCTACTCAGATATTACAAGTGAAATAATTGAAGGATGTTTTATGATCAGATCTCTGGTTTATATTTTAAAAACTGTGCCTTGAATAAAAAAAAGATCTTTTCACCATTTCTCCTGGTGAATTCTTGTGTCAAAATAAGAAAAAAAGAGAAACAGTATCACCGGTTATAAAAAGAAATTTAATTTTTTTGATAAAATGCAACACAGCTTTTTAATGGATTGATTGTTTAGGGCAGAACAAGGCACGCACAGTGGTGCATCCATGGATGCACCTGCCATCACCAATGGTCTTCTCCGTGGCCGTTCTCTCCTCTCCTCCCCCTCCCTGGTTTCCTCATTTCTTGAGTTTCTTTTGCGCTGCTTTCTTTTTCACGAGCTGTAAACGTTTCATGGCGTTGAACTGCGACTCCTGGGACGTGGGCGCTTTGTCGCCTGCTGCCGCCTTGGAGCCGTTGCCGTTGTTCCCGTTACCTCCTC
Organism: Pao palembangensis; assembly: GCA_015343265.1. NCBI lineage: Eukaryota > Metazoa > Chordata > Actinopteri > Tetraodontiformes > Tetraodontidae > Pao > Pao palembangensis. The sequence goes on along the minus strand of CM027089.1, from coordinate 5,021,887 downwards.
CGTTACTACCGCCGTTTCCTCCGCCGCTCGCCTGGCTGCTGCTGGGCGAGCCGCCCCCCGACGAGGCGGTCCCCTTCCCCTGGTTTTCGGCGCTTGAGGAGCGGTTGAGCGGCTGCTTGCCCAGCGTCAGGGGTGGAGGTGGTTTCAGCGACGCCTGGCTTGAGCCGTTCCCGTTGCCGCTCCCGGGAATCTTTGCTCCTCCGAGTCCAGACTTGGCTCCAGCCAGTCCGGACAGGCCAACGGGCTTCTGGCCAGATGGGGGAGTGAGTGTCTTATGGCCACTGGGACCAGAGGGGCCCAGTTTGGAGCTGGCAGAAAGAGGCGCGCTCGTCTTGGCGCCGAATGCTGCCCAACCCGTCAGTCCGCTGCTGGAGGACGAGCCACCGCCGGTGGGATTGGCTGATGTGGTGGACACCTGAAAACATAAACAGTTGGGGAAGCAATAAAAACGAACCTCTCATCCTCATCCTCATCCTCTCTGACTCGTACCTTCACTTCCGTCCTTTTGAAGGCCTGGAAGGTGCTGGCTGTGTCAGGTTTGGCCTTAATCTCGGGCTTTTTCACCAGCGGGTCTTTCACGACAGGTGCAGACGTTACAGAGGCAGGAGATGGTTTCTGTGGGGGTTTCTGGGCCTAGTGGAGATTTGAAAACACACTTGGTGTCACATATATTATCATTTGAAGAGCCTGTACAGGTGGAGCCGACTTCCACCGAGTGATTCCTCACCATGCGCTTCATTTGCCTGGTGCAGCGGGCGCAGTACCATACAAGCCGCGGATCGTTCACGTCTTTATCCGTCACCTGGGGCTTGTGACAGTCCTGGTGGTACAGGTTGTGGCACTCCTGACACTCCACCAGCTGGTTTCCCATTGTCACCGTCATTTGTCTGAAGCAGTGAAAGAATGTATGTTATGTATGTATGTTAAAAGTATGAACACGGACATTCAAGCGGCATAGAAATTTAATCCATGAGGACCTGCAGACCACACACGCCAGGCCCATTTCCATGGCAAAGTCATCGGCGTTGGTCTCGTCATAGTCGCTGATGTTTGGAAGGAGGTCTTTGCTCGTCTGAACTGTAATTGGAGAGGAACGATTCTCCTGTTTCTCCAAGCGGGGCTTTTTCGGAGGGTCCACGTCGACCAGATCAACTCGGACCTGTGTGGCAGAAAGAGGGGAAAGAGCACATTTAGAGAATGGCTGTTGGCACGAGAGTGCAGTAAAACAGTAACTTTCTTCTTCTCACTGATTTAACTTTCCAGGCCGGATGTTCTGATGGTTTTCAAGCATGTGTAAGGAAAAAAACTTTCCTAATGATATAACCAGCACCAACTTGAACCTATAAACACCAACAACATAACAAACCAACCAAATCAGCACTAGAATTGATTGTGTTCAGTACCTTGTCGGACGGTCTTTTCTCGGCCTCTTTCTTACTCTTTTCTGAGCTGGATTTGCTACTGCTGTTGCTGCTGCTGGAGGATGAAGAACTTGAAGAAGACTTTGAGTCTTGTTTATTCAAGCTCAGTTTTGAAAGAGATCCTTTGGCATCTGCATCCTGAAGATACACAACCAACAAACACAGTCCGTACATAACTGTTGATGACAGATTGAAGAGATTTGAGAAATCTGACAAAATTATGGCGCTGCGTAAATTAACGCGAGGTTCATAAATCCTTACTTTCTGTAATAAACGGTAAGAAGTATCACTTCCTCTGGACAGGGACTCGTCTAGTAAAGCTTTGAGTTTTTCAGCCGAGTCTTTACTTTTGGAGTGCAGGTAACTCAGACCCTTTAAAAAGACTGGATCCAACTCCAGACTGACAGGTCCAGCCATGGCTTCAACCGTGATAATTCTGAAATCATCAGTCATAAGCACATCACGTCGAATAACCACATTTATTACAAACAATACTGAGCAATCTCCAACCTAGAAATAACATAATAGTCTAAGATACACTGTGACATATTGCAGCATTGGGCATGCCAACATTATGTCCACAAAGTATAAAGAACGTCGTATAATAGGCTAATCGTTTGATTGCGTTATTATTCACAAGGGAAGAACAGGACACGTAAATATCTAATCTGCAAAGAAAAAGACATTATCGTTTCCACTTGGATTACGTTACCTCTCGTTATGCTTCAGATAAAATTTCAACCTAGTGTTTTTGATTCTTCAGGCAAGCGACGTTTCATAGAAACAACAGACAAAGGAGGCAACTGGAACAGATAGGGGCTAAGACAATTTCCCTTTCGACTGCATCTGTGATCACCAAGGCTATTACCGAAACCACTGACTCATTCGCTGATCCGGCCTCACGAAACAGCTAGTTGGGTGAAGTGGACTGTTAAATGAACTCACCGATAACCTGAAAACTCTCTTGCGTACACTAAATCGGCGCGCTATAAATGGCGTCATAGCGTCGCATAATGAATACGTCCCAGCGTCGGCCGAGTAATTTGTGATGCAATTAAAAATAGTTTAACAAATTAAATACAGTCGATTGTCGTGTCTACTATGTCCTTTACAGTTCTGCTTAGTTATTATTATTATTTATTTATTGCCTTGTTTGTTATCAGTGCAAACAACTATGTCCTGAAATGTGACTTGAACGAATGTGGATAAACTTTTGGTTTTAAATCAATGTGCAATTTTGCACACTGTGTTCAAATTCTAAGGAAACCTTTCATATACACTGTATATATACTTTAAATAATATATATTGGCGGAACTTCACCTATCATCCTTGGGGTAAACGTATATTTTCCTGTCAGACAGTAGAGGGCGCTGTGGGTTTATTGTAGCTTTGAAACAAGGATAGAAGAAGCCGAGTTTCCGTCACAACAACTTGGTTTTAAACTGTCTTGTATATCCAAATTGCTGTAGATCTAGGGATATTTTAGTAATACCAATATCTACGCATAAAGTGTTAAGGACTTTAATTGGAAACTTGGTTGCGATTTTGCGTAGGAGAATCCATGAGCCAAAATTGTAAATCTGACTAGGTATTACTTACATTAGCTGTTCACTTTTAACGATGACAGCTACAGAGCTCAAGCAGCATCTCAGCCTCTATCTGCAGGTTGGCTTCCAAGATGATGAGCCGCATCTTCCCCTGCATACGTCCATCGCTTTATTCCTGCTGTCCTACTGCGAGTGCAAGTCCTTCAAAGTATTTCTAGTCTTCTCAAAGGAAAGTGACTCCCAGACGCTGAAAAGACATGTACCAGCAGCTCTGGATGTGTCTGACATTCACCTCGAAGATCTACCTGGCTTGGTGAGAGCCTGTCGCCTGCCTGCTGTCCTGGACGAGACTGGGAGGCTGTGCAGAGCAGGGCTGGCTGTGGTCCTTAGACACATCATAAACACGACCTTGGAGGCTGACCCTTCTAGACAGGATGTGTTGGCTCTACTGGGGTTCAAGAAGACGTGTTTAAAAGCTTGTGCCGAGGTTTGTGGAAGATGTTTGTTTTATTTGTAGTGCATTACTACAGTTAAAGTTAAAATGAATGAATAATTCAGGAATAATAACAACTGAACCAGCAATTCTTGGCCAGGTCACTCTTGTAAAAGAGATTCTTCATCTCAATTACTTTTTTTTTTTTTTTTTAACCTGGCTAAATAAAGGTTATAAATAAATTTACTTTGCATTGAAGTGTTGTGCTTCTTTTTAATCTCTAAGTTTAACTAAAACCAGTGCCTGAGATTTTGGAGAATTGCATCAACATTACTATTGTACATTACCGGTTAATGAAACACTCAGGCTTTCATATAATGAGATAGATTTGAACTAAACATTTAATTTACTATAAAAATAACTTTTTCATGTTTTTATTTATTTATTTATTTATTACCTTCCTGTTAGGTGAGCAAATGGACCAGACTCTGTGAAATCGACATTCCCTCTGCTGTTGAAGAGCACCTGAAACTGCCTGCAAGTCTACAGAAACAGCCTCCTCCGTCCATCCTCACCCTGGAGCGCAGGCTCGGGGAGCCCGTCAAAGTCCACAACGACGACAAGATCCGGAGGCAGAAGCTCAAAGAAGAGCAGCAACGGAGCGAAAAGAGCTCCGACTCCCACCCATCGCCTCTGGAGCTCAGGGCAGCTCTGGCCAAGCTGTCTGTGGAATCAGTTCAAACTCTGACCACTAGAGAGAACTCTGAGATCAGGAAAGTGAAGACCACAGAGTTGCCTCCTCTGGAGCACCTGTTTGCTGAGGGACTGTACTTCACCCTGACTGATGTGGTGCTGCTGCCTTGCATCTATCGGTACCTGGTAAGGACCCATTTCCTTTTGATCAACATACAACCTAATACTGAAACACAAATTGACATCAGTTCAGTATAGAGCCCATAATTATAGCTTTACAGTTGAAAATTCCACATTTTAAATACATGTATTGATCAAGGAACTGAAAAAGGACAATACTCCATTGCTCTACTGCCTGTAGAATGTCTTTATTATGATTGCCTGTCAAATTATGCATGACTTATAGTCTCAATTCTGTGATCAGTCTGAACACATCCCTTTCTTATCCATCCAGGCAGAAAACCTTAAATAAGAAAACTTTCCACATCAGAGCTGGCGCATGTTTTGCTCTCCCAGATGCTCCAAAGCCACCTGGTAAAGAGTGATAACGGGGGTGATACGGGGGAGGGACGACTTAGGCCTGGGAACTATTTCTTCCCTGGGACAGATCGAGACTTGAAAACGTTTAACTTAAGAGGAAGCTGCAGTAAAAGTTCTGTAGATATTTTGGCGGTGCATGTTAGACACCAGTTGACCAGAGCAGATTGCAAGGAGACCAGCGCTTGTTTTGTTCAATCACACATCGTTATTGATTAGGAAGGCCAGTGAAGTGGGTCTCAGCCTGCAGTTCACCCTGCTGCCGCGCTCTCATTCCTTCACGGTGGGAAGGAACTGAAGTTCTCACAATGAGGCTTTTAGTAGTCAGCTGTGCTCCACTGGTTTCCAGTTTCACACTCAGCCTAGCGTGTCTCCTGTTAACGGCCATCTCCATGCACATCAAACATGACTGTGAGGGCCCAGTTCCAAACCTGCAGCGTCCCACCTACTGTCTGCCTCCTGTCCCTTACACGGTCACACACTTAAACTGCTCTTCATTCTTCTGTTTGACTTCACCCTTCCCTCCTGTCATGGATGTTTTGATGTGTTTCTCCTGATGGGGCCCCTCCTGTTCGTCCAGCTGCGTAGTCAGTGAATTGTGTTGGAACCTGACTTCTCGCCCCAGTGGAGATGACACGCCAGATGAGTCACTTAATCAATATCTCCCTGTTTTTCTCTCATCTCTTTCTTTTCAAAATTTCTTCTCTTTGATAGTGTTCCCTCCAAGTCCGTGAGGCGAGCTCTTCGCTTCAGCTCCCTCACCTTCTACGTTGGTACGCCAATGTTCAGGAAGTACCCGGGGTCCTGCGGGCAGCAGAAGCCTGCGGTATGGCTTTCTCCAACCCCCTCGCTTGTAGTACCGGATCCCTGGTGTCGTCAGTGGAGGACAACCCAGCGAGCCTACCGCAGGAGGACGAAGGCCAGGAGAAGGTGACGCCGCCTGCTTTTGTTGGCGGACCCAGGCCCACCATGACTAAACTTAAAGTAAATGATTACCTTTTCTCCGTTGTTTCTCATGCTCTTCACCTCTATGGTCTCCAGACCTTAACACATAGATGTAGGCTCCAAGTTTCCTAATCTCTCTTTTGTCAGCCCCCAACCGGTTGTTAATGGTTATCCCTGTAATTTTATACACTCACGTTCTTGCTAATTGTACCTACAAGAATGTAGCTCTAAGCTAACGCATCAACAACTGTTGCCAGTCGTTGATTGTTTCTTCATTCTTCTAACACTTAATCATCGTGTGCAGTCATAGAATTAACAAGCGTATCCTGTCGGGCTCAGAAGGTTTGTCTGAAAACATGATTTTCTTCTCACAGAAACGGTTTGTGAGGCCATTTTTGTATAGAAACATTTCTTTAAAGAATCATCCCTGTGTATGGGAATATCATCATATATACACCCTCAGTGTGTTGTAAAAAGCACAATTCAGTAATGGTCAGTAGATCCCTTGTCTAGTGCTTTTGTGCAGACGTTATAAAGCTCATTGTAGGTGCAATAAAAGCATTGAATTTAGTGAAATATAGCATTGTATAGCCAAACCAAGTAGTTTGGGTAATAGCTGAAAATAGTTGTGAAGCAAGAACACACAGCATTAGCATAATGTGTCCATGCAGCACCGTTCCCCCAGGAAACATCAGCAAGACAAATATTTTCACACACATTTCTCTTGTTTTCAGTTCTTTAGTGCACTAAATATCGCCCCCGCAGATTTTTGTGGCCTAGCTTCCAGGAAGTAATCTGACATAGCTGTCTATGAAAACCCTCTTAAGGCTGACTAACCTCTCACTGTAGAATTTTCAGAATGCCTCTCAGCCTCTTTGCTTGTCCTCTCGTAGCTGAGACATTTCTGTGATTTCCTGCTGGCTAAGTGTGAATATCAAAGTGGACGAGATGGACAAGAAGAGAAGAGGGTAAACTCTTGGACACAGGCCGCGCTCAAATGACAGTTTTCACGGCAGGTTGCAGTGAGACATTTAAACTGTGAGGAATGTGTGTACATGCAATTACACACAGCATACAATGGCTACCATTCTTTCGCCACCTCGGGGGCTTAAAGAATGGATGCCTGTTGCCATCATCATGTCTCCGCTACAGCTGTTGTGCTGTCTTGGCCAAGTGCGTGCGCGTGGATGTTTTGCTATCTTTGCAAGGGTAAATCTGTGCTCTAAATCAGTTTATTTGGACACTTGAGGAGGTTTTGAGCCAAAACCTGGTTTAGGGTTAGATACTCTAGGGTTGAAGTTGGGGTCAGTTAGTCAGAGTTGGGGCAGTTAATGATTGAATTTTTAAGAATGTTTCATGGCCCTGCTCCGCTTAGAGCTGCAGCTAATCCGAGGTGCGTTTTTTTTTTTTTTTTTTTTGCTCCCAGCGCGTTCCACAGCACCCGTGGCTCATTAACTCCTCCCATGTTTCACTTCAGTTAACAAACACTGATGGAGACCATTGACACTGGCTGTGCAGTAAGCTGTAGAAGTGCAAACCACCATTCCCATGTGAACAGAAATGGTCCTACAACTCCTTTCCAGATCTCACTGGAAAATCTAACCGTTATTGCTCACAAATTGATCATTTTGTCATTGACCGTGCAACTAACGGCGGGTGATATTTCACCACTCTAGTCTGGAATTGCATCACAATAGATAAACATTTTGTTTCATTTGGAACTCATAACCAGAGATAAGTTGCTTTAAATAGTATCCAGCCCAAGAGTCTGGAAATCAGTATAAAACATGCGGATTTTCACAGATAAAAATATTATTGTGCCATTATTCTTGCTTTTACTTACAGTTCTGCATCTGACTGGTCTGAATCTGATGATTTCTGGGTAAAATAACAAGTACTTGCCTAATCATGGGGCTGTGGTCATTATGGGGAGTGGGTCGATTCAGTCCAGTTGAAACGAACCCAATGCCACGCCATATCCCACAAATCCACTTTGTCCTTTATTGAGGCCACAGTTAATGTACAAACCAACAAGGCCGTTTATTTAAGCTGTAAATCGATAACAGCAAAGTAGCAAAGGACATGATCAAGACCAATTCTCTTCATCTCTTTTCATTAAAAAAACATTTCTTCCCCAATCTCAAGGCTTTGTTAAGTTTCCATGGTAACCTCGGTTTTTGGTTCTCCCTGTGCAGGAAAATGGTATAGCGGCGGTCTTTGCTGCTCATCCTCGCCCTGGCTGGACCCTCCTGTGGGACACTTTACCCGAGGCCATCAACCCCACCGAAGGTAAACTCATGACCTGTGGCCTCTCCTCATCACTCACTTTCTGTTAATTTCCCCCCTTTTTGCCCTTATTTTCTCTTATTTCATTTATAAATTTCACCTTTATAAGTTTTACCTCCTTTAAGCCTCTTTTTACCCCCTTGAAGTTTATGCATTAGCATCCTTATGCTGTACATAATATGCAGGTCTGTGACAGAAATAAAATATGCAGACGCTGATGAGCGTTCATCCATATGGACAAGTGGATGCTGATGGCTGCGGGAGCCGTAAAGACGCTTTAAAAGGCCCATTGAATCTTGACCCGAGTATCTGTCTCGAGGAGGATGATTGTGTTGTGTTGGACGTGACTGCTATATTCTTCTTCTTCTTCTTCTTCTTATTATTATTATTATAATACGTAGTGCGTAATGTGGTTATTTTCATCGTTTATTTTTATATTGATGTCTTTTTTTTTTGCATCCTTTTCACTATAACGACCGCCTGAAGAAATTAACCTGTTAAAGAACCTGTTGAAGTCTTCCCATTGCGGCTCTTTTCCAGTACTACCATGGTAACAATAATAATAGTCACAATGAAAACAGCACGACTCAACGTAGGCACGGCGATTATCACTTCTGGACACATGATTGCTGCTGAGGCTTTTATGGCTATTTTCAGAGCGTCACATGTTGCAGATGCACTTCCACGTTCTGGGTCTTTCTGCCTGAATTTGCATGTTCCCGTGCTGCCGTCATGCTTCTCTTTTTCTGTCTGTACAACAGCTTCACGCCATGGCAACAGGACAGTGTCGTTAATATTCCTCCCAGAGATATTTGCTATTGCACCTTTTCGTGGTGGATCAGTGTGTGCTTACCATCGACGCGTTAATCTTCAATTTAATTGGAGGTGGTTGGATTTTGACAGTAGCTAACGATAATTAACCCCCCTTCCCGGACGCTTTGCCAAGTTAATGCCAGGTGTTATTCAGACTTCTTCTGCCTTTAAATGTGTTGAGTCATTTTGGCTTCGGCCTGAAGGCATCATTACACCCCCTGGCTTCATTTCACTCTTTATTCACAGTTCATTCGCAGTTTCCCTGTTTCTGAAGTTTCTGCATGCATGTGTCAAGAGTTGATGCATCAGTGTGCCAGGTTTGGCTTCATAGCACCGAGAGGTGTAACTATTTGCTTTATGGTAAGTTTTTAAAAAAAATGAGTAGGTGTTTTTTCAAACTTGTCTTGTATTGTTCATCCAGCAGGTTAAGAGCTTGTGAATTAGTTGCATTACTTTCTGCAATAGAACTGCAATGCATCCTTTTAAACCCCTGAAACAGCCGCGCTTCCATTTCAAGTACAGCGCGCTCGATTACAGTTGACACACCGAAAATCATCTCGCGCTCCACAATTGCAGTTTCTCCCGCCGCGTGGACTTTTTTCCACGCTCGAGTGCGGCTTGATATTCTGTTTCTGTTCAGAGAAAATCACTGATATCCCCGCAGAAGTGCTCTCCACGATGTAGGCAGTGCAGTTATTCCAAGAGCGAGGAAAGTGGACGGTCTAAATCCGAGCTGTCCCACTTTAGGCAGCACTCGCCGTGATGAACGGTGCGACTGATGCTTCTCCTGCAGCATCCGGTCGGTTCCGGGTGTTTCACTCCGGTGTGATGAAGGAGGAGTAGAAAGTAAAGGCGTGTAAAGTCCGGAACTATGATGGTGTGGACTTTTCTATCAGTTTAAACCTACGCTATGTACAAAAGCGCAGGATTACACCTCCAGAGCAACTGGAGAAATTAGAGGATTTGCCCACTGAATCTATAAATGCTTCCATACCTACAACATTATTAGAAAATATCTGGGTGCCAAATGCACACTCGCAGCCCTTTTTGTATATTTCAGCCTGTGAGTGTTTTTCTCCTCTCTACACCAGAAACGAAGACTGACAGATTGAAGCAGCCTCTCTAAGCGTATTATAGTTTGCATGCATCCAAACCCCTAAAGGAGAAATAAGACTTCAGTTTATACTCACAAACTGGCTTTGAAACAGGCAACAAACACCCTTAAAACTGATTTAAGTTTCCTCCAGTATGTTCACAAAGCAGATGAACAAGTCGCACATTCATGCAACAGAAATTTACCGTGTGTAAATGTTTGAAATTTAGCGCTGAGGACACTCGGGTATGCACAGAGGCACAATAGCAACCCTGTGAATGGAGGCTGTTTAGGTTTTTAGCTTTTCTCTGCGGAGGGCTGGCAGGTAAAGAGCAACGCCAACACAGCGGGGCGGGGTTATATCGAGGAGCCCACATCTTGTCTGCCTCACATAATAGAGGGAGGAAGGACGGTGGTAAATAAGGCAGGTTAGGATGATGGAGTGCGTGACATGGGGAGATGGAGATAGAAGGCGTGAAAAAGGCGGCAGCTATCAGGAGAAAACAAGACGGGAGGGAAGAGAGGGGCCGTAAGACAATCGGGTCTATAAAAAGAGAGCTGCTGCAAAGAGCTGCATAGTTGTCACATTCCAGACGTGCTGCGATTAGGCCTTCGGGGGCTTGTTTCTGTACAGGGAGACATGAGTTCCCGTGTCTTTGACTTGTGTTTCGGCAGAAACGCTGCAGCAAAAACTGGCACCGTGTGTCTGGCGGGTTGCTTTGACAACAGCAGAGACTTGATTGACGTGCCAGTAATCCTGCGCAGAGCCTTGTTTGGAGATACCCTCTTTCTCATATTCCTGACGAGATTTAACTATGTCAGGTTGTACGCCGACGATGACATTGTGTGAGTTGGTGAGGTTAAAAAGAATTAAATCCCCCTGTGTATATTTACTTTACTATTTGGGGTGGGCAGTGGGGACTGTTCCATCAAAATCTGTCTTCCGGGAAATCTAATGTGTGAAAAGTTTTATTTGCTCACACCAGGCAGTTTCAGGACGCCCTAGAAAATATCAAACATTGTCCTGCACGAGCTGATTTCTTGAGGTTTGCAAATGTACTGCAGCTCCCCTTTAATTGGAATATGGGACAGAAATTTGATGCTAATCCGTCTGTGGAAAACACTTTACACATTTTTCTTGAAGGGAAATATGTGCGCCCGAATAAAAGGCAAAGAAACCCATAAAGTTTTGCTGTTGCAAACAAACCAAAATGTGCTCATCACTCTTGAGGAGGATTACAAGTTAAACATCTGCTGCATTTAGGCTCCAGATGCCTATATTATTATTTTGGGAGTAGAACAGTTTTTTAGACAATGAATCACAGATGGAAATCACAGCTTTCAGCCTTTTTGTCATTTACTCGATGTAACATTTCACATGCCACTAAAAATGAGCTTTTACAGATGCACAAACATGTTCATGCTGAGGTGTGACATCCCCTCAGGCATTCCACCCCACTGTTATTCAACCCAGATTAAAAAAGAAACTTATTTTTATTTCAAAGACCCATTTTTCTGGGTACAATATTTTTTTTTTGTTTATGAGAACACCTTATATTTATTACATTATTATGATTAGTATCACTCAATTCTTTAATGTTTCTTTAATTTACGTACATTTTAGGCCCATGTTTAATGACTATAGTGATAATTATCATTGCCAACCATTAATATTGGATCTACCATCATTTAAAGCATTTCTCTTGTTGCCATATAAACATCACACATGATACCTAATGGCCACATCAAATTTAAAACTGTTCTTATAAATATTTGAGCATGAATAGTTAATTACGTTAATTGATGTGATTTGCAGTTTCTTCTTGAAAGAGGAACTGCTGAGATTTTTATACTGTATTTACTGACGCTAAGTATTTACTGTGGTACAAGACCCTCTCTGGTGTGTTTGGAGACCAACAGGAACTGTTGGATGTGGAAGTAATCTGGTGTTTGCGACCAGAACCCCCATCACGATTCTGTTAATGTAATATAAAAGTGGGTTAGGGGTGTGACTGCAAACTGAAAACAAAAATAAATAAGCGATTAACAAATCCATTAGGAGAATTTTAGATTTCCTTCACTGGCAGTTTATATTCAGCGTTTTGAACATTCTGCTGTAATTTAATAATTTTCATGTATTTCTCAAGCAGAAATCAGATATTTGCCCAGAGTTCTTCTTGGCTAATGATACCTGCATGGGTCAGACACTGGTAATTTACCAGAGAATCCCAGTACAGACATAAAGGTTTTTTCCCACACTATATCTTTGCTAATTGAATTATTCTAATAGATATTTAAACGCTAACCATCCATTTATTTTCATATCATCCAGGTTAGGTCAAACATAATAAAGCTGCTTGATCCATTTTGCGTTAACCCACACTGTACAGCTCTTCGTTCTTCCTGACGAGCCCATTTTTTAACCTTTTGTCCAGCTGTCAGGCTGAGCAGAGATCTGCTGAGAGACAGAGATGTAGCCCCAAGCCCCATCTACACCTGGCATTCACGCACATCCCGGCCGATCCGTCCGCTCACTGAAAACTCAGCCCACGTTTCAGTGCCCCTAAGATTCCTCTTCCAGTTCATTGGCAACGTCTCCATTTGAGGCGTTTGCCATGAAGTCTGACGTCTTCTGTCACTGCCAGACAAAAGAAAATTGATTTTTTTCTATGGATGAGGCACTTGGACCTGCAGTCCAGGCCCTGTGTTCTGCTTTTCTACCCTAAAGTTTGCATATGGAGAGTATTTTTTTTATTTCTCCATCTTTCCAACACCAATTAATTGATCTGCTCTCTACTAATTTGTCAATTTACTTTAACAACGTATAATTAATTGAATTGAAAAATTGGTGACTAGTGCCACATCCGATGTGTTTCTCAAGCTGTAAAAGAATAGAATGCCTCAAAAATACGGACGTCAGAAATGTCAGGCTGGAGACGTCCCTCGCTTTGCAGTAGCCTGCCCCACATTTGTGTTGACATTTCTCTTAAGAGTGCAAATATCAGCCTCATGTTTATTCTAGAGGTGAAGGCGACAAATCACCAAAGTCATTAAATTTTAATGTCAGGGAATGTGTTTTTGCATCCAGCAGAACGTGATCTGCAGCTGCTGCTGCTTGAGGAATATTAAGACTGCCGGGCTCCGACTTTTGCGAGGAGCGCCATTCCGACATGTGCCAGCCTTTCTTAAATATCACTTTTGTAATTACAGACGAAACTTTGAATAAAGTGGAATGCGGAGCGAGTCAGAACCAGAGATCTTTGACGCTGGTCACAAAACATGAATAAAACTTCCTGGAGATAACAGCTGCTGTCGTTCAAATGCTTAACATTCAAAGCGAGGTCAGGTTGGGTTACAGAATGTGCTCAAACCGAAACTGTTTCTCCACAGTCATTTTTTTTCAATTTCTGCTCTCTGCTCATCTAATATCCCATATCTGCCTGGTACATGTTTCATTCTGTCAAACTGGGGTATTGAATCTATATGTACACAGTACTACTCGGAAAATTAGTATATCCTGAAAAAGTGCATGCATTGTACATTTATGGAGAAATGTACATATTATATAGACAAATAGTATGCGAATCAATATATTTCAAGCTTTTATTTGTTTTGATTTTGCTGATTAGGACTTGCAGCTTCAGAAAGCCTCAAATTCAAAAACTCAGAAAATTAGAATATTGCTTGAAATCAATTAAAAAAAAAACAAATACAAAAATGTCAGGCCTCTGAAATTAAAATCTTGCATCTGTAATGAGTCTATAAAATGTATTGGTTTCACCCTTTATGTTGGAGTGCCTGAATAAAACAATTTTTACACAATATTCAAATTTTCCGAGTAGTACTGTATATATGCACGCACACACGCACACACCCAGTCGGACACATATTGGTATTGGATGTTTCCATGAATGGTGTGTGTCCTGTTTTCCAGCAGGCTGTGAGTCTCAAGTCCCTCCCCTCGTTCCCGATTAATTGTCATTAAAGTCCTTTAGTCGGAGATTTGAAGACATGCAGCAACCATGGAGTTACACGATAACAGCCGGGCTGCTTAGTTACCCCCAATTACAGAGAGAATTGTTACTTTATTTCTAAAATTCAAGCTCAAACACCCCCCTCTCTCCCCGTTGGAGGGGCACCGCTGTTTCGCCGTTTGCAGTGATGTTTGAGCCGCCAGCCTGCCTCCAGGAGGAGAGGCCTGAACTGTTACGCCATGAATATTCATTTGTCTCCCTGGGTTTGTGTTCTTCACTAATCTCTGGTGAGATACGGCGACATTAAAGTGGAGGCAGAGGTGGGAGACAGTCTGGATAACCGTCGGCGGCCAGCCGTCATTGGGGCTCGGATCACACGGCGTTTCTCGTGCCATTGCACTATTGCTGCGTAATTAGTGGCTGATGAGTATTTTCAGCCGAATGTCGATCTGATTCGTTTCTCCACAGGCTTTTCCTTTGAAGCGCAGTTTAAAAGGCTCTTTCTGTTTCAGTCTTTCAGAGATGGGAACGGATCTGAACTTTTTTTTCTAAAGTACCCAATTTCAAGATGATGGAACGTTCTACCACAAAAATGAAGGGCTACAATGTTAAAAACAGCAGCATGAATGCTTCACAGAGCAGCCACCTGCACAGTTGTCAGGTTTTAGGGTATTTATTACACATTAGTTCATCAGACAGAGGAAAACGTTTCTGACTCGTTACTGTTCTTTTCACTTTTTTCTCTCCTTTGGTCCGAAACCTCTCAGCCTTGTCACTTTATCTAATCGGTTTGTTATTATTCCCTCAACTTTTCACAAAATCACGACAGCAGAATTAAACCTTCTTTCCAGGAGGTGGATCAGAAGGAGTTGGAAGATTATTATTATGGTCTGAGTCCGATGAAGGCTAATAAATGATGTGTCGTATTTGGTTTTCTCCTGTTCTGCGTGATATGTTTCTCTCAGACGGCGGTCCTCCTCCCGGCGGTCACATCTGATTTGGCGGTGCCATCTCATTTGTGTCAGCCCTGCATCTCGCTGGCGGAGCTTTTAGCTATTTTGTTTTGTACCTGCATGGTGTTAGCTTTCACCATTATGTGGGCGACTTGGCGTGCTTCGTTTTGTCTGTCTCTGCTGAACATTAAATCATAAATATTGGTCGCCCAGGTTGCGGGGACCTCCATTCCTCAGGCACTCCTGAATCTGGAAGATTCCTGCGACATTTTCATTGATCAGATTGCGAGTAGGGCCATCTAATTAAAGGCGTTAATGCAGAATTCCGGCTTGTGCCAAACCACCCTCGCAGAATGTCGGATTTTGTTACGCTACAAAGCTCCTGTGTTGTTTGACTTCCTTTACGTAAAGGACAGTCTGTGGGTTGTGAATGCAAAGGAAAATGTTGATGTCGGGAGAATCCCTTCACTTGTCCCTGCGGAGGGCTTCGGGCTTTGGCAACACAACATCTCTGTTAAAGAAAGTCAGTAGGAGACTGGACTCCAGCCAGGCTTTATTTCCCCTCGAATTAGCGCCGCCAGATGAGGACTAAAACTCATATTGGCATTGGAGATTTCACAAAGGTAGCGGGCCTGGTGATATTGACACCGGCCAACGCTTACAGCCCGACTCTGACAGCTCAGCTCTCAGGGTGTGGGGAGCGAGGGATGAAAGGGAGGAGTGTGCACAGAATACAAATGGACTACTTAGTTTGGAAGAAATCCAGTAGTGTTTGTGTTTGTGTGGGGAAACATGAAAGAAGAAAACATGTGTAGACTTTCACTTCAGAAAATATGTATTCTCTTTAAACAGTGGAGAAAAGAGAATTGACAATCGTCCCCAGACTGGTTCCGCCTGTGCCTAATCTAGTTTGCGTTACTTCAGTAATGCTACGGTATGATGTGTACATCCAACAGCGATCCAGCGCTTCTTGAAACTGATGTTTACGTCGCTCCTGGGCCGCGAGGTTAACCGTCAGTTCAGGAACCGTTAGCTTTTCCTGCAAGAAAGGCGTTTGTTTTTCAGCGGCTGTTGAGTTTTGGAAGTTTATACTGAAGGTACACAAGCAGAATAAGAGTGTTGTTTGCTGTTGACCGGCGTGTCGGCTCCTGGCAGCCTCAGGCCGTTTCTGTCTTACCCGAACTGCGGTACGAACGTTTCGGTCAGGAGCAATGCGGTCGTTTAAATCCTCTCTCAGCAGCTGTGATAGTTTATTTTTCCTATTGCCTACAGCAAATACTGTTTAATTGACAAGAGGGATCAATAACAAAGTCCTTGGGTTTTAAAGCAAAGGATCATAAATAGTACTAAGACACTTCACGGAGGTCTAGTAAACAAAACCAACAAAGCATCATTAAACCCAAAAGAGGGAAAAAGTTCAGTTGTTATTCCATAAATAGTCATCAACAGTTTTTACACAACAGATTCAGGGAAACGGAAGGAAAGGATAACAAGGCTCAAAATGTGTGTTTGGCAACACAAGAAAAGAGCATCTCAGTTGGCCTGCGGTTTTAATTTGTTCCATAAATATTTTCTTTCTTATTTTCCGCAGAACCAAAAAAGTTCCCGCCTGCCTGCAGATCTGAAAGAGCCACTCAACGCTTTGATGCACCAGTGTTAGCTCACAGGTGATCATTTAACAGCGTCTGTTTGAGTTGAGATGATTACCACCACGCCACCGCGATGTTCTGTTTTGTGGTAAATATGGCAACAAGGTCAAATCCTCTCCCACCGTAAACACAGTCATCAAGGAAAAGTCATAAGGGAAAGGGATAAATGGCTGAAGTGTTGCTCTGCTTGTTCATTTTTTCCCTTTTAGAAAGGCAGTGCTGACACATGCAGGTATATGCTGTGACCTGTGAGAGGGACCACAGGCTAGCTATGCAGGCCTTTAGCCCACAGCTACGTCTGCTCGGGTTTGGACTGACAAAAGGTGTTGAGCAGCCCCGTGCTTTCCCCTCTCGTCATGCTCGTCTTTACCTTTTGTGTTTGTTTTCCCTCACCGTTTTGTGCAAACACAGTGAAGAATTTCACTCAGATTTTTTTTTTTTTTTTTTTTTTTACAAGAACTCGTCAACAGTTGGCCTTTGCTGCCGTTTTGTTATGCACCAGGAATGTGTTGATTTGTGCTCTGAAAGCTTCAACTCTCCCTCGGTGCCTACAGATAGAAAAAACACAATAATATATATTTGCAGACAGAAATACAAAAAAATTGTTCCAATGTTCACTCACATGTTGTCCATGAGCAGGTAATGAAAACTATTGGCTGAAAGCTTTTCTGCTCCACTCACAAAAGCAAAGATTGGGGCTAGAATCACATGAATTATTGGAGTGTGGCAGTTTTTCCTCTCTCTGCAAAGGTAATTACTGATGATGGAGCTTTGGTTGCCTGGACCGATCAGAGGCAGAAGGAACCTTTTCTTTAGCGACTCTGTAACGTAACATTAAAAAAAAAAACTAATTTATCCTACTGAAACACTGGTAATCTGTAGATAGATATAGATATGTTGGTCTATATCTGATTTGAATCTATTAGATTACTTCATCTGAATCATCTTTTAAAAAGAATTTGCTGACTGGTGGAAACTCTCTCCTTCTGTAATAACGCCGCCGCCGCCTCCCTCAAATGCGATTTGATGACTCGGTAAAGTTCTGAACCGCTGCCGCGATGAGAAAACGCCGGCATTGCCCCTCCCAGGAATTTAGAGAGGGCAAAATTATCTCTATGATCAGCGATGCATTCATGTCTAGCAGGACTCGTGCCTTCAAGCGTGATGGGATCAGCAGAACTCAGAGGTCAGGTGGAGAAGATAATGATCCACCTCACCTTCGTACTTGTAGTTCGCTTCACCAACCACATTTGTGCGCCCTTGTAAAGGTGTGACCCGATTGTGCGTGACCGAACATGCGCACGTGTGTCAGACATCTGAAACTGACAGCTTTACACGTTTGGAAAACCTTGCATACGTCGTACAATATGAGCACACATGCATGGCAGATTTTAGAACCATAGTATAAGGGTAACACGTTTACATTGAATGTTTGGTCATGTTGTTCTAACGGTAACAGTCACAGATTTACCTCGATGCAGGACCAAAGTCAGCCAGTGTACTGCTTTCATCCTGGTGTCTGAAGTGAGAAGCGCATTTTAGCTCACCAAAATGGATGACGTCAATAGATAGGTGTCAAACTCACCAACAGTTCCTAACAGGGACAGTGGAACTGAAACCCATCCATCCATCTTCATCTTCCATCCAACGGCCCCCTTTTATCATTGTTGTGGGTGCTTACGGTGGATACAGAGCCGTCAAAGCCTGACATGAAACAGGCGTTTGACAAATTTCACATCTTCCGCAGTTTTAACTTGAATACATATTCCAGCGTTGTCTCCGTTTCCTGCTGCTAGAACAAAGCTGGAGTTTGACATCTGATGTATGACCCGGGGTCCGGTGCCAGGTCGGAGGAATTATTCCCTTCACAGCCTCAATGTCCAGTTTTTTAACTTTCTGCAGGGGGAAAAGGGGCTAAAAATGGCTACAATAACAAGAGAGGTAAAACAAGAGCAGCCCGATGAGAATTCAGCTAATGGAAAGAGTTCCCACGTGTTTCCAAATGTGGACCAGCAGTAAATCTGCCCGAACCCGAGGGCTAAACCTTCACCCTTTTACTAGATTAGTGCATGCTAACTTTGACAAATGTGGGTGTGAACTGCTTTTAACATATCACCAAGAGCAGAGAATCTAAGACCATTAGCACAGTAATTGTGGTGTCTTTTGGTGTCTTTCAACAGTATATCGGATTCAGCCATATCAGTCACTGGGAAGCCTCATTTCCCTGGCTGTTTCTGACCTGGAAGAATGAAGAGCACTTCAGAGAATCATTGTTATGCTCATCACAATCATCAGTATCAGTGTTTTTTTTTTTCTTTAGGGCCACTTGCAACACTGTAAATCAAGCAAGATGAGAGAATGAATTGGTCAGGTTTGCCAAGGTCATTTCTTTTCTAAAAAAGATAAATGGAAATTGAATCTTGAGTCATGTTTGCTTGTTGAAGTTGACGGTAAAAGCTTGCAGAGCCCATTTCGAGCCCCCTCTCCCCTGGTGCCACCACAGCCATGTGTTTACATTCTAATCTGTGTGATGGACCTGCCTGATAAGGGCCTGGGCAGGTCTGCTGCATCAGAGGGGAAAAAAGATTAAAGATTGGTGCCAGCAGCAGCGGCAGCAGTTGTTGTCGGAATCTTGCAGCATCTGAGGATGGGGGCTAATGCGTCCTCAGTCTCCCTTAGCGGTGGAGCCACAGCGTGGTTTCTAAGACAGAGTAAACCTGCTGGAAAATGTAAAAAAAACAAGAAAAATGGTATTTACACACGCCACCAGTGTGCAGTAGTAGTCTTTTATTTTGAGTTGGATGCATACAAGACTTAATTCTTTAAATAACGTCTGAAACGCATGTGCACGCTAAGAGCAGCAGCGACAGAGGAGAGCCGGGTTAACGCGCAGCCGTCAGCCGCTCGTCTCTCTGGCGGATCATCCCCCGCTCGACGACAGCTGCAGACGCGCAGGATCATTGTGTGTCCATAATGTCGATGGAAGACAGTCGATCTATTTGGAATGCATGAGGGGGAGAAATACGGGATGCGGTGGGGGCGGGGTGGGGTGGGGGACGCGCTCCCTCTGAGCCGTGCACGAATAACACGGCCTGTGATTGATTCTTCTCTTTTGAGTTTGTGCTGAAATGCAAAACTTGTGCTTGCAGATGCAGCTGTGTTTATTTATGGATGATGCCACAGTGATAGATGTCAAATCAGCCCGCCGGACATTAAATACAGCAAATGATGCATTCATGGAGTGCTTTTGCTCATTTAATCTGATGGATCGGCAGAAGATGGGCCATCTGCTCAATTGCCCGTCTGAGCCTGGCCAAAGGGTATACAGTGTGTAACTAGACTGTGGAGATGATTGCCTCTGTGAATGAAGTCCAGGAAATATGATATAATCCACTGAGAGAAGTCAGCATTTGCCTTTATTTCAGTGGGTAAGACAGTCAGGTGAGGACACCTTTTACTGGTGGAATCAACATAATGCAAGAACACAGCACATTTTGAGTATAAAACACTCAATAAAATCCAAAACGAGAAACCGAGGCATTGATTTCAAGAAGCTGCATGCTATTCATCATATATAAAAATAGAGCTCTATTCATCTCTGAGGACTCAGATTCTTTTTTCCCTGAGACCACCCTGAGACGTGGAATAGAAGAAAAAGCAAAGATGAAAAAGGCGTGGTCCAACTCTCCTGCCGCCACCCGCTTGTTCCAGTGTAGCCTGTGGCGTTGACCTCAACCTGTCCTCCACCCAAGTCATTCATCTTTGTGCAGAAATGCAGAACACACACACACACACACACACACACAGCAATGTATAAAACTTTTGAACTTTATAATCATTCAGGATTTTTCTGGATCTGAGGTGACTCCCATGAACGTTGGCCTTTTTCCTGGCTGTTTTTGACCTTTGTGACCTGACCCGCTTGGTAACGTTGGTTTCCTAAGAAACCCTCGCATGCCTCCGATCTCATTTGCAACAAGACAGCTTCCCTGGCAGACCGTTACAGTTTACATTTATGATTTTTGGGTCTACAGCACCTGCAGGTTGGTGTATAAAAAAAAACCGTCACAGTGAATTCTAGTCAAGAAAACACACTGGCACACACACACAGGACCTGCAGTTTCTGTCATCTTCCTCCTCGTGGTGACATTGAAAGATTGTTTGTGCTCCCTGTTCAGCCACTTGCTGGAATTGTGCTGATGAGGTGATTGCAGTCTTTTCACCTGTGTGTCGCGAGCTGGTTGTAAATCAGAATTCCAGCAGTCGTGTGTGGGTGGCAGTTCAGGCTGCACAAAGACCATTAAAGGATGATAAATGGTTATTTGCTTTGTTAGCAAATCTTTGCCTTGACTCTCCTTCTGTGGTTTGCTATTCGCTCTTAAATAGATTTTAATGAAGGTGATGAACTCCATTACTGCTGGTGTGGACTTTTGAATTTTCAAGGGTAAATGCTCCTTATCACCTGTTACTGTCCACTTCAGGCTTTTGTGCAAAGATGCTTTTTCCCCCTCTTTCTTTCCTCCTGCAGGGAAAATGTCAGATGTCCGTGCAGTCAGGAAGAGGCAGCAGCTGAATAACTTGGTCGTCATGGTTACGGAGCTAGCCAAGCCAGGCTACACCGTTGTGGATTTCTGCAGTGGAACGGTACGCACGCTCACCATCCAGCTGCATGCGTGTTCATGCTCACTGCTGACCCAATTTGCAGGCCAGCTTGCGCAGATAAAGTCTAACTGTTGATAATGAGTGTTGCTCTTTCACAGGGTCACGTCGGAATTGTCCTGGCTCACACTCTCCCAGACTGCCAGGTAGAGTGTGTATTTCTGCTGCCCATGGCCCCAAAGGCACTTCTACATATCTGATTTATATAAATATACATAAGAAATGGCAGTCTATGTTCTGATTAACTTGTGTTGCATTAGTTATTGCCGTGTTTTGCGTGTTCTTCATCCCTTTGCGATTAAATCGTACATCCACGTTCTGAAACATCATGATACTTCCTCCTGAAATAAACGCTGATATTAACCATTCAACCAGTCGTTTCTCTGGTCTTCGATGCAGGTCATCCTCATCGAGAACAAGGAAGAGTCGCTGCTCAGGGCTCAGAGTCGGAGCTCCGAGCTGGGCCTGAAGAACATTGCTTTCATCCAGGCCAACTTGGACTACTTCACTGGGCCCTTTCACATCGGGGTGAGCGGAGCAAACACAACCTCCCAGTTCATTCTCAGTTTCTCTGATAATCATCATCATCATCATCATCATCTCAGTATCCCAAGTAATACAAGTATTGTGAGGAAATGAAACTGACCTTTTTTAAGGTGGTGAAAGTCGACAAAAGCTCTAAGCTGTTGGTGAAATTATTATTATCATTAGAGAAGCTGCGGTCATAGTCGTGCTGTATTAATATTCTTTCTCTCAATGTTCCTGTTATTAATATTTCAGACACTATTTGCAGTTTCCACAGTTAATTGCTGGTTAATTCTTTGTGTAAAGCAAAAGACCTTTTCCACTTTCCCAACATCAACCTCTGAACAGACAAAGGGCGAAAAACGATCCGTCGCAGGAACATCTCTGTTTCCAACTAACACGAGCGGGTTTTTGTCATGGTAATTGGATACAGTTGTGAAAGTGTGACAAATAGCAAATAAACAATGAAGCCACTTGACTCTGAAAACAGATTTGGAGCGCTTGTTCTGACCGTGTTTGGCACACACGTGTAATGTTGCATTCAATTTAAAAATGAAACCACAGTAATTAGGTTTGTAATGTAATATTTGTAATGTAATGCTTTTTTCATCATCTGCCGTCCTCACATGTCCAAATTCACAACAGATTCACTCAGAAAACACCACTTTCAGAGAATCACGGACACGTGTCGCACAGAAAAATCCCAGTCCCTTGGGATTTTTTTTTTTTTTTTTTTTTTTGAAAATGTCAACTTGCAAAAAGTTGTATCAGTGTGGATAAATGGCCTTTAATTTCCAGAAAAGAGGCTTCTAATTGGAAACCTTTTAGTTCTCTAAGCTTGACTCACCGTCCTCCATCTGATTATTGGCAGTTTTAAAGATAATTTTGCCAGAAAATGAAGGACAAAAGTCTTTTCCGTCCTCTCTTAAAAGCACAAAAGTATTTTGTGTGTGTGTGTGTGTGTGTGTGGTTTTTTGTGCTGTTTTCTTCTTGCGAAGAATAGAAAGGAATATAATTTTGCTAAAAGGATTTTTAATGCACAAAACTTCTGCACTTTTCTTAGCTTTTCTTAAGATTTTTACCTGTCATTATAAAAGCATGATGAACAATGTGAGAAGCTGTTTGGATAATAACAGCTTTCCAAAACATCTGTGTAATTCTGACATTTTCGAGGTGTGTGAGTATTTTTTTTTTTTTTTTGTGAGTCTTTTATCTAAGCACCATCTGCCTTCTGCCTGTCCTAATCCTCTGATTTCTGCCCTTTGCTGTTGCCAGACAATCAGTTGCTCTTGTTAGGTAATTTGCCACACTTTATGGTGAGTGATGGGCCAAAATGATCTCCAGATCATGCTGTGAAGGGGGTGAAATCATTCCAGGCACTTATTCTTCCATTTGTTTGTTTGTTGTTTTTTTTTTTTTTGATCATAATTCAGTTTTGGCTGACTGCAGTTCCTCCCCCTCATGCTTGTGGTTAATCATCCTGCTTTTAAATGTGTGTTTTTCTGCATAGCTACCTGGAACAGCATCATAAATATTTTAGTAGCTTTCAACCTCGTTGATTAATGGGACTAACTTTAACGAGAATGCTGCATTGCACACCACGCATCACTGCAAAACCTTGGTCTAATTATTCCGCCCTTCATCGTCTACAGGTGATCTGCAGTCTGATGGTCCATGGTCTTGTTTAATTAAGGGATGCTTTAAACTGCAAGATGCAGGCCTCCGTGTGTCCTCCTCTTGTACATCGTGGACAGATATATCTTCTTTGTGCCTTCTCAAACGCCTCTTCTCTCTGTGTAGGACATAAGCTAATAATAACAATAATGATAATAATTAGCGGTAGCTTTTTTGCTAACACAGAGCTCCATTGAGACCCGTTCTACTTGGTAGAAAACAAACAGAAAAATTTCTTTTTCTCCACAACACATGGGTGTTTTTTCCTCAAGCCTAGACGTGAATGCTCCGTCTGCAACCCAGAGAGCAAAGGAGAAGAATGCAACTGAGAGCATCTAATGAAGCCTCATTATTCCTCTAATGTGAGGGGAAAACTGCAACTTCTCCTCTCCTGAAAAGATTAAAACTAAAAACCACAGCTCTTAGAAATGGCCTTCGGTCCTTGGATATTGGATGTTGATAGATAATCTTTTCTTCCTTCTGCTTTGCAGGTAGTGATTGAAATACAAAGGCTGTTGGTTGGATTACCATCAACCTTGCACATGTTTTCATTTCTATTATCTAGTAGTATTTATTATCTCAGGTAACACACTGGCCTGGAGGTGGAGACTGAGTCTAAAGCAAATCATTGCAAATCATTGCATTCATAATGGACGCGCTCGTCTTTGACATGTGGTCATTCTGATTAGCTTATAATTAGCTTCATGGTGGAGTGTGTATTTCACGTAGAGGAGTGTCTAACTCACGTAGTTTGGTGAATTTTAATCAAGGTTCAGGGTTTGAAAATGTAACTGGCTTGCAAGAACAAGCTTTAAGTATGACCTTTTCAAGGTATGGCAGATGTAGCATCTTGTAATCTTTAATCTGCTCTCCTCCTGCTGCATTATGAAGCGTGTTTACAAGTCACGTTTTCTCTCAATGCCACAAATAACTGCCTGAAAGAAAATAAGGGAGGAAATTGTGCTGGTGCCATTCAGTCAAATGCTCTCCGCATCTCGTTTTTATGTCTCATACTTTAACGGGAGGGTGGGGGAGAAAATGCTAAAATGCTGCCTGGGGCATCATCCAAAGAGTTCAGTAACAAATTCAGGAAAATACTTAAGATATAAAACTACCGTGATGTATTTCTGGAGATGGGCCGGATGAAGGAGGCAGCTGCAGATGAGTTTTTATATATTTAGTTTTGTGTTTTCGCCAGGTTCCACACATAATCGCCCTAATGCACAGCCAGTCAGTCATCACCACGCACATTTTTATCCCCTCGTCGGGCATCCCGATGCATCCGTGCCTCTGCTCCCGAAGCATAAATTCACCGCATTTTCTCCAGCTTCCCGTGTCGGCGCCTCTGAAGGGCCTGCAGCAGCCATTAAGAACCCATAATTGAAATCGAGTGCATGCGTTCAATTCCTCCTGACGTGTTTTTTCTGACTTTGTTTTTTTTTTTTCTTTGTGTCAATCGGCTTCAGGTCGCCCTCCATGCGTGCGGCATTGCGACGGACATGGTGATGGAGCACTGCGTCCAAGCTGGAGCCGCCTTCGTCATCAGTCCCTGTTGCTACGGCTTCATCCAGAACGCGGTCAAGTTCACCTTCCCCAAGAGGTTCGTGTGTGGCTGCCCGGGTCGCCGCTCAGGGCTATTTATTTCATCATCATTATTTTTTGACCTTGCTTTGCTGTTAGGCTCCTGCTGGTTGGAATGTTTGTCTTTTCAGGGTGGTGGGTGAGGGGTGGGGGGTGCTTCTCACACTCACTGTCACTTTGTTTAATGCATACACACATGGACAGCCTGGACGTCTTGTCGAAGCTTTTTTTCCATTTCCTTCATGCTTCTTATCACTGCTGACAGCAGCGTAGCGGTGTCACATCGCATTCAGAAACAGGGTCTCTCCTTATCGCATTCAATATGAGCCCACTTCTCTCGACGCGAGGACTGGCGAGACGTTCCGTTTTTCTGTTTCTTCAGCCGTGTTGTAGAGAATTCGAAGCTCTGCTGCGAAACCATCACATTCTGGCTTTTAGAGATAATAAAACCAAACAGCCACAGGGAAAAGGTGGGGCAAGAGGCCTTACTATAACTGTTGATCCTGTTGCCATAGCAGCGCCTTGTTGATTATTCACACTAATGCTGTACCCTCAACATAAAATCCCGCTGTTTAGGATTATTGTCATAGTAACTGTGACGACTGCAAACATCACGCAGCGATCAGAAACTGAGGATAATCTTGATCAGAGTTTTATTGTTCACCGATCGAGATTCTTCAGGTCCCGGATGAATTTCTAAATGGACTTAGCCAGATCGCACGAGCAAAAAAAGAAAAAGACCGAGCGTCACTGAGCAGCCTCATTAGGACAGAGACAAATTGGCAGAGGCGCCTTTTTTGCTTTTTAAAGAAGTAGAAACATCCTCACAATTTGCAGGATGCTTTTACATTTTTCACATGTTTTAATTTGACAATTCACCTCCTCACCCTCTTAAATATTTCTTTAAAAAAAGCTTATTCTGGAAGACAACAGATCTTTCTGCGTGCGGTTGTGCGTTGCGCGGCGGGCTCCCACACCTGACGGCGTCAATCTTCATCGAGCTACTTTTAGTGTGTTCCACCTCAGGTCGTATTACAGGTACTTGCGCAGTTGTGTGTGTGTGTGTGTGTGTGTGTGTGTGTGTGTGTGTGTGTGTGTGTGTGTGTGTGTGTATTCTGCAGGTGCAGACATTCCGAGCAGTTCACAGCTTTTTTTTATGAGCTGTGAAATTGAACCACGCTGTGAGGCTGGAAGGGTCCGAGTTAAAATCAAGACTTCCGCATGACCCGACAGGCCTCTGACCCCCTCTGAGTTGATTTTTAATTAGCCCCGGTCATCATCCGCGTCTACGTTTAACCACCACGAACAAGCCGCTCGCACAAAAAGTCCTGTTTTCTCACCGAGAGAATGATTGAATCCTGAGCCGCCCCGATGTTTTGTCGTCCCATATTCGATTATGCTCGTCCACGTAAAATATTTAACTGCACTTTAGCATAAAAACATCTCTTGTTTTTCTTTCTTACAGCCAAAGGTTCCAAGAAACTCTGACTTATAAGGTAGGCTTTGAAATGTGATTCAGCTCCTTTCATCTGGTTTTTATTTGCTCTCAGGCTAAACTTCAAGTGCAGAACACTGGAGTACAGATCATTTATATGTATTAAAATCTTCTGAACATTCTTCACAGCAGTGTATTATTAGAATCCTGCTGCATCCACAACTAATGTAAATTCAGAATTTTACGTGTGTGGAGTAGCTTGCAGAGCCAGTGAAACATGGAAGAGTTTTAAATCTGTCGTTTTCCATTTTCACCTCCTCTCTTTGGTTCACTTCCTCTTTTAGGTAGCTCGAATGTGAAAGTGGCCCAAAAGTCATTTAATTATTAAGTTATTAAATGCTAAAACAGAATGAGTCGCATTTTAGTGAACTTCCACGTCTCGTAAACGTCGATTTAAAAATCAGTTACAGTTCTACGGTTGCTCATCGCTCTTCAGCACAGACGCAGCACCGGACTGGAGGGCCCATCATGATAAATGGGGGCTGTCAATGCCCCCAGGAAACGTATGCGCAGAGGTTTCTGCACATCCTCGCTATGGCAACCTCAAGAGTTGACGTGTCACAACAGTGGATCCCTGCCAACTTTTTCCTTCCATGCTCCAGAATACACATGAGGCTGTGTGAGCATATCGGTTTAGAGCCCCAGAAACAGGCACTTTGCTCCGCACTTCCCACAGCGGGAAGGTTTTATATTCCATTTAAACCAATGGAACCATTATTTACTCTTGAATATGGCACTCATTTACTCCTTCCTCCCCCCAGCTGACAAAGGCAAAAATAAAACTGCATTGCCCCCCTAAAAAAAAAGAAAACAATTCTAGTCCTTTGTCGGCGCCGCCACTCTGACAAACGGCGCTCCGCTGGAAAAAACAGCTAATAGGGTGAGATAGCTCAGCTCCAACTTTAAGCTCTCGCTCTGTGACCTCGCCTACGTGCAAGTTGGGGGGCTGGCCTGTTCTCTGTTTTACCTGATGTCTGTAAACATGGCAGCTTAATTAAGATATGAGCTAAAAGAAGGATTGATTTATCCTTAATTTGCCTCTACAAGGATAGTCCAGTGGTGACATGTGAGATGCAGCCTTAATGCAACGTGCACCAAACAGCTATTTTGACGGGGAAACGCGTATTTGGGTTCAGATGTTTCGGTGATGGGCTCGCAGCTGCATCGGTTCTGCTGAGTTATGAGGCTGAAAAGTCAGTAAAGCACCTTAGCTGCTACAGTGAATTATGAGATCTGCTGAAAGGTTTTCCTGCCCGTGTCCCAGTATATGCTCATTTTGTCTCTCCACAGCTGGATGTGAAGGATCTAACTGCTTAAAAATTTGGGATGAACAGGACAGATTCATGCCCGTGCATGTCACTGTGCAGTTTAACTTAACGGCTCATTTAGAGAAGAAGAAGAAAAGATGGTTGTGTGTGATTTCTGTGAGATCTTGTTATTTACAGCCCTTGCATTGTTGTTTTGTTTTTGTTGTTGTTGTTTTTCTTTTCAGGAACACATGGTTCTTTGTCGCTTTGCAGACCAAACTGCTGTCCAGCTTCCTCCAGAACGGCGGCTCATAGGTAGTGCTCTACTTAAAAGACTTTAAAGTTCATTCAAATTCAATCACAGTAACAGTTTGACCTACTTAACCGCTAAACCCGGTTTCCCGTGGTGTGTTTCTAATGGTATGACCCGAAAGCCGCCGCCGGACTTGTTGAAAAGTCTTGTTAAAAACACTCACACGGGGATTCTGTCAACGTGACGGAACAGCTGCAGCGAACAGCTGCAGCGTTGGTGTTGTCGGGCTCAGAGGGAGGTGTTCTAGTCATCCTGGAAGCTCCAGGCCGCTGCCGCTTCACCCTTCACCGTTTCATTACGCTGAGGACTCTCCACTGCTCGATGGCCCTCCACCTTGTCAACACTCCCCGCTGAATCCCAGGAAGCTCCCCCAAGCCTTTTCACACGCACCCGACGTTACCTGTCACAGGAAGTTCCGATCTGTTAACAGCTTTGGCCATTAATAAGTTTAGGGTGAAACAAGTTTGTGTTTTGTTTTTCTTATCATGCTAATTTATTTTAGCATCTTTATGGAAATCCCCTTAATGTTGAGGTGCAGATTTATTTAAGTATCAACTTGAGCTTGATTATCTTTGTAATGTCGGCACATTTCTCCCCTTTTGACCCGTTCAGGTAAACAGTGTATGGGTCTGGTCGACTTGGACCGCTCGTGGGGCGCAGAGACTCATGGGTACTCTGTGCAGGTGATGACCATGGAGCCCGAAAGCTGCTCGCCAAAGAACAACATGCTGGTTGGACGGCCTCCGGACTTGAATGAGCTGAACTCCACTATTGTCCACCCAGGAGCTCATATTTAGGACATCAAATCAACGTTTAACTTCCTTTTTTTTTTTTTTTTTTTTTTTTTTTAACCTATAAAGAGTTAAACATTTGTTTAGTCTCCCTCCGGCTGAAGCAGAGCCAGTAACGCCATGATTTTAGCGATGACAAACATATGGGCGGCTGCCTCTGGGGGCCGACCGCTGCCACTCAATTACAAAGACGCTCAAGTTTCCCCCCGACTGTTCCGTTAGCTTTGTGTTTTCCCTAAACTGTGTTATCAACCTGTCAACATCAACAGAAGCAGCTTGAGTTACACGCCACGAAGAAAGGACTCGCAGCTTCCCTCCACACGGACGTTCGACCCTCGCGAGGCTAGTTGACAGAGGGATGCTGGGGAAAAAAACCCACTCGTTGCAGATGAGAAGAAATGCGCGCATTTGCCATTATTCTACACAGGAACTGATCATTCCTCATGAAGAATGAATGCCGTTCGCTTTCCCCCGTACGTTCCGTATCGATGAATATTTAATGCGGCAGTGAAAAGGTCACGACTTGATTAGATGCACACTGTTCAGAGACTGGCAGCATCAGACAGTCTGCTCCCCGGATCAGAGACACCGTGGGCTTTCAGTTACCGGAAGCAGCGGAAAACGCCTATCTGTTTTTGTTTTTGAAATCTCTCTCCGTCACTCCCGACTGCCTGTTGCGGATCCTCGGGAAAGTGAGGGGAGGCGGTCAGAGAGAGAGAGAGAGCGAGCGAGAGCGCAAAGGAGCGGATGAGAGGAGAGGGACTTTTCCACTCTCATCTGAATTCAGCCAGGGGAGCCAATCTATCCTGGGGTGAGCGGCCACAGACGCGGCTCCTTCCAAACACTGGAACCGTTTCAAAAGGGGATATTTGTGCCGGTGGCGCAGCACAAGCGAACATTAGAGGGAAAGGGCGCAGCTATAAAAGAGAAGCGACGACAACGCGAAGCTTAGGGACTTTGGTGAAGTGAAGGCTGGGAAGGTGACCGTGTTTAGAAGCACAGGATGGGATAAGATGAGCTGGAAAAGTGTATTTTTATGACTGCTTGTCCTTTCTGAGGCTTCCTGTCACGCCAGTGATGCACCTGCCTGAAGCTGCTGTTGATTACGAGCCATAATGCAAACGTGTTGAGACTTTGTATGAAAGGAATTAAAGAATTTAAGCAGACAGTAAGGAGATATCAAGGCTGGTTTGCACAGACGGTCGTTCTCTCTCTGGAAGCTGTTCACCCTGACTTCAATCCACTGATTTCCCTTTTAATAATACATTTTCGCCTTATTTTTCGACTTTATGCTGTCCGATGTTCCTTGTTTGCTCAAATAGGAGTGAGTTTAGTTTAACAGCAACCCAATGCCCTTTTAATAACCACAAAAATATATTTGCTTAATAAAACAATTAGTACGTGTGTGTGCAAGTAGTCCCTCAAGGCCTTCAAACAGCTTTCAGCCATTTCTGTGATCAGGATCATCATCAGAGTCATCATCACATTTTTATCTCACGAAAATCTGTGATTTATGGCATAATTATATACACAGCATTTTTTTCCAGCTGCTTCATTCTTGACACGTCAGGCCTACGGACGGCCCGCAGATATTGATCATGGGGCCGCTGACGGGACTCAGCGAGGCGAGTCGTGGCGTCCGTGAACAGGCAGCAGCGATCACAGTAAACGTGCAACTCATTCGTCTCCAGCTCCATCCCTGAGAATGAGCTCGTTAGGCTCTTTTTTCCTGGCCTAACTTCGACAACAAAATGAGCTGTTTTAGGGGCGGGGTCTCCTCTTTACAGTAATTACAGACCCATTAAAGGGATTCTGCCTTAATTGAAACGCTGCCTCCTCTCGAAGCGCTCGTTTGGTGCTTTGTGACGCTTTTCTTTCCCTCCTCTCCAAATTCAGCACCATCTACCTGGGTGGTCGATGCACCTGCGTGTCTCAGCAGGCTGAAAGCAGTTAATTGGAGCGTGAGCCCCCTCCGAGCTGAGTCTGGAGACTCCTGTTGGCGACGTCACGTCCCGTCCCGGATACACTGCGGGGGGGATTATCTGCTGCCGGTCGTCCGGGAACAAAAAGCGAGGAGATAAAGATCTGACTGCAGTAGGTGCTGCTGGTTGGAGTCTCCGCCGGCTGAACTTGTCCGTAGACGGAGAAAGACGGGTCGGGAGCTGTGCGCTCTCTTCCCGACAGAGTGCGTTCCACTCCACACAAACATTCCCACTTCCAGGCAGCACGCTGGTTCCACGCCAACACCTCCCGAACATCGACCACTTTGGAGAAACGCCGGCAGAGCACACCTACCTGTGCGCCATTAGCGTGCGTCAAAGAAACTCTGTCCTCGTCCTCTTTTTCTGGATTACTGGACTCATGAACCACAGGCGCGATATCATGGATTTATGGATCAAGTTGGTGTTGTTATGCTGCTGCTGTTTTGGAGCAAATGCGGACTTTAACGGCAGGTAAGAACGCGCGGCACCTTTGTTGAGGTCTGCCACGGATCTGGATGAAGCTTCCGCGGCGCTTTTGCGCATCTATTTGTATTTAACTGACTCTTTTATTTAACTTGCTGGAGTGCGTATTTACGCCTCCAAAGTGTGGAGCTGCATTTTGGTCCGACTGGAAACGTGTTGATTCTGTAGATGTGCATCCCCATCCAGCCTTTATTTTAACTTTCAAACTGTTAAACGGGTAAATTGTTCACAGGTTTGCATCCAAAAAACACAGGTTTTTTTTTTTTTGTTTGTTTGTTTGTTTGGTTTTTTTGTTACACGTGCAAGAAAAGCCCTAGAAGCGCCTCCTGGCTTGTCTAAAATGACGTAAAAAGCACGTCTCCCGGTGATTCGTGTTCCAACATGACCCGACCAAGTATGCGAAGACAGGCGTGGAGAGGTGCCAGAGCCCGGGAAAGGTGCCCGACACCTTTGCCCACAGGTGCATCTGAGAGGGAACATGATTGATGGTGGTGGCAGCCGCTACAGTGAGGATTCGAGCCGCGTTTCCAGACTGCCAGGGCTCAAGTGTTGAGGTTGGACACCCTTTTAAGAGTAGGGGCGGTTGCGGAGTCACTTCCTCGCACCATCGGAGGCATTTTTATCCAGCAGAACGCGGTGACTTTATTTCTCCACAGAGTGGGCCCGGAAGCCAGATTTCCTTTCATGTTTCACTTTCCCCCCTTGATGCAGAACGTTTGAAGATTACATGAGATAATTGTTATTGAAATCGAGTTCACATATATTTCAGTAACAAAAACCCTTTCAGACTTCTCAGCCATATTTCACCTGCCTGTTGATAGATTTTGACATCTGGAGATCCCTTCCTTCCCTCCCTACTTTCAGATCCGCTTTCTTCTGTGTTCCAGAGTGTTCAGATGGAGCAGATCTGAATGTCTGTGATCCTGGAGAAAAGTAAATCATCAGATTTTAGATTATTGCTCTTTTTTTCTTCTATTTCTCCCCCCCTAGTCACCACTGCTTATGTCCATGTGATGGCTTCCGTGTAGGGTGTTAACATTTAATTCATGCGGTGCCTTTTGTATAATTATCATTTACTTCCATCTAGCAGCATAACATTGCGTGTTATTACCTCCCCAACTGATTGAGTGGCCTGTCAACGTGGCCATAATTTGCCAATTTTTATGGGTATAAACTCGCCTGAGCCCGAGTCCCCGCTTCAGTATTAATTCATTTCCAGAATATCCCCCCGAGACCGCGCAGGAGCCAAAAAGCCATTTATTACCTGGTCCCCTTCACTTATTGCCATTTAGAGCGTTCCAGTCTGATCCATCAGGGCCTGAAGGGTCCTTCACGGCCATCACCGACGACATCATTTCACTCCGCCGTACAGCTGCATGCGTTATGCTTGCCTGCAAATTAGCAGCTAAAAACAATGTTACTTCTTTTTGGTTTTTTTTGCCACCAAGTACTGCAGAGCCCAAGACGTTAGTTAAAATAAACCCTCACGGTAGGCCGTATTGTTAGCCAGTGTTGACAGCCAGCTGTCGGGTCTTAAGTAGTACATACCAGAGCTTCTAAATAACACACTGGAGCCAGTTTATGTTAGCGCACTTGGGTCTTGTTTGGATTCGCAGGCTTTAGGAGAGTCACTACAGCAGTGAAATCACACTTGAAGATGGTGATGTCGTTGCACTACCCCACCGGTGGCAGCACTGACGCTGGAACCCTTCTACTGGGTTGTGTCAAAGGGTTGGAACGAAAGGGTATTCTGATGTCATTGGATGGAGGACGCGACACAGTTCATGCAGACGTAAACTGTTTGACTAAACAAGACTTACAAGCTTTAACAGATCATTTGTCCTCATAATTACTGAGCAAACGCTGTATAAATTGCACCACCACAAAGATGTCTCAATTTATAATGACTGTATTAAAAATGGATGAAATGTGATTTTATGAGGAACTGTCGGATCTACTCTAGAGGCAGATTGCCACACACAAAAAACAACCTCTGGCCATTCTGTTACGAATAGGGTCTGACCTTCAAACTGTTTCTGCTGGATGTGCTTTAATGTTTACTCTGACGGTGTTACGCTTCAGTGGTCTATAACTGATGCTCGCCTCAAAAACACAAAACGCAATATAACCTTTTGAGTCTCGTGCAACAACATTATGTACAGTTTACCCTCTTTAACCTCTCGTTTATGACATTTTAAACCATCATTCCGGTAATTGAGATCCAGAAACTTTTGTTAGCTGACTAGTTTTTGTGTTGTTGCAGAGATCGGAAAATTAATTTGCATGTTATTGAGGAAGAGATTGAAGCAGATAAAGTGAGCTTTTAATTAACGTTAGCCGAAATAAAGATCATTCTACCGACAACAATGAACAATAGCAGAATAAACTAGTATAACCTCAAATTAATTATCAGATAATTGTGTGTTGTTTTTGGAAAAACGGAGTTGAGCAAGAATCTTCCCTCGACTCTGATTTAGTGTTGTGATGAAAGTCAACTGTGTGATAATAAACAGGAGACTAAACTGTTGGCGTAGTTGGTGGGCCTCGCCTGCGGCCTGGATGGCGCAGTCGCAGCCTCTCCTGCATCTAAATATTCACACAGGACTCCTCATTTCTCGGATCTGATCTGAAATCCTCACACCAAGCGTGCGTTGGCGTTCCGCGTGGTGCTGGCAGTTAATCTTGGCAGCCTCCGCTCTGATCTGGCCGCACGTGCCGCCATTCAGTAAGACATCAGACGTCTTACGGGGTTCGCGCCCTCGTGGCTCGGGCCGAGTTTGACAGGTCCGGGCATGAACGCGCTACATCAAATGCAGCAGCCGGTGTCTGCGTGTCTGAAAGCGCTGGTACCTGGTCTCAGGGATGGGTCGCGGACTAAAATCATCTGCAGGCGTTTCCACTCCCCCTGTGTTGTTATTAGCGTTCACACGTGCCTCAACCTTCGAGTGTGACCACCCTGGGGAACCAGGCCAGCTCCATTTGTAAAACAATAAGAAGGAAGTCCCAACGATCCGCTATCAGTCCTCACCTTCTGCACAGGAAGTTTTGTCTGGCAGCCAGCGCCTCAGCAGAGGTGTCACACAGCGTGTTTGAAGGGTAATAATTATCTGCTCGAGTTCCCTTCAAGGCTTAGTGCAATTTAGAATCATTATTCAGAGCCTAGAGGTAATAACTACAGGTGTTGACATTCATCTGACGTGCCAGCCGATCTTTCGGTTCACGCGACGAGACGTGTCTGGAACGACTGCTTTTCCTTTCTGTGCAGGGTCACCTCCACTCCTGCGGTTCGTTTGGATTCATTAGCAATTTGCCAATAAGTGTTTGATAAATATCCTAAAATATGCAGGAAAATTGACTGTGTTACTGTAGATAAAACAACGAGCCGTTAGCGTTAGAAGATCTAACAGAATTGCAGGTTTATTATGTGTGCTCTGTATTTATATATATGCGTGCGCAGGAGAAGGCATTAGAGAATTCATCCAGAACCCACAGTCCTCCCTATCAGCCCCAAACAAGCCTTCCAGAAACCGCTGGTTCAACATCTGCTGAGAGATTACACAAGTTTATGCTCAAGGTTTATGTTATTTGCTCAGTCAAATGTCACTCTCTTTCTAATCCCACAAGTTCAGTGCGCTGTTTTATACATTTATTTATTTAGTTTTCTTAAAAACCTTCCAGGGAGGCAAAATATTTTTCTCTGCTCCGTCTGAGGAAGAGCAGTTCAGGGGTGCATGGCGCCGGTGTTGGATGCTAAGTAGATGTGGTAGGTGCCCCCAATGAGTTCATAATCCACTGCTCAGAAAAATAAAGAGTTAATCCCTACAAACTTTCTCCACGGCGCCCCAACGCTGCCCACAGAGGTTGTTTAGGTTTAGCCATGTCCAGAAGGTTTGCAGGACAGAGAACAGTAAACCAGGAAGGCAGACATGTGCTGCGGAAGGGTCACAGCCAAGTAGCAAGACCTCCATCTGCTCCTTTGCACAAGGAGGAACAGGGGGGACACAATCAGAACCCTACACGATGACCTCCAGCAGGCCTCCTGTGTGGATCGGTCTCCCCAGACTGAACACCAGAATCGCCTGAGTCACCGCTGGTGCCCAGATCAGCTGACGGCATGTTCACACAGAGCACATGTGACAGACGTGAGAGAGTCTGGAGACGCTGTGCAGCACCCGTCTGGTCGCGCCCTTTCTTTCTTCTAGGATTCACCAGGTTGAAATGTCTTAACTTTAACCAGCTACATGAGAAGCCACGAGGAGGCCGCGTACCCACTCATGCGCTTGTTGTATGTTGTTGAACGAGTTTACAGCACCAAAACATGTCAGTGTAGGCGCGGGCCATTTGCAGAAAGACTGGCATCCTGCCTTCGCTCTACTCCTTTTCTCCTCCCATTTCCTTTACCCTCCTCTGCTCTCCTCTGTCGCCAGGCGCTCAGACTTTCTCCGTGCCCGACTGCTTTTCCTCTTGCCAGGAAGCAGGCAAACATTTTCGCTGGATCTGTCACTCTCACTTAGCGTCTTTTCTTCCCCCCTTCAATGAGGTGATTGGCAGCAGAAGCAGACATTAGCATTTTCCTCATTCTGGTAGAGAGATGCTAACAGGGGCTAGTGGCAATGGATGTGCCTTGAATGCTGAGCAGCAGCCCCGCTCTTATCGAGCCACAACAGAAAATACCTTTTGTTTAACTAGAAAATATTAACAAACATCCTTCATTTTGCTGCAGTATTACGGGTTTTTAGCTGCAACTAGAAACTGCGCGATCAACTCAAGTCACGGAAAACCTTAAAACAGCAGCCTGGGCACTCAACGATTTGGGTTTTGTGCTGCGGCAAATTTCTAACTGCTCCTTCTTTTTATTGTTGTACGATGCGAAGGAACAACTCTGAGCCAGGATTTCAAAGTATGCAGCTTGGATTTCCATCAGTATCCTTAAATGGACTTGTTTCTTCATCCCCTTCTCTCCGTAGATGTGCCGAGCTTTGGTGCAGATTTTTTTTTTTTTTTTTTAAAGGTAATCCACACAGTCACGTCTGCCAAGAAGCTATTTCTCGCTCTGAACAGGGGAAAAAAACCATGCTCTACCAAAACCATCCTGCTGTAATGTCTCTTGCAATTTATGGGAATAACCTATATCTGAACTCGCACCTGCTTCTTTTGTACAATGTCCAAAAAAGCTTTTCTTTTAATACAGTTATTAATCTTATAAATGGAGGCCTGCGCTCTTATCAGACCCCATTAGCTGCTGCTAAACTTTGCTTCTGCTATCAGCTCGCCTTCCTGACAGATGACGACAACAAGCCTATTTTACCTCTTTTATCCTTACCCAGGATTTGGGAAACCCTTGACACATTTTCACTGAACTTACCCAGGGGGAAAAAAAATGTCCTTGAGGGGGCGGGGCTGTGTGCTAAAGAATGCTGATTGGTGGAAGACGGTTGTAGCATTCCTCACATTCTTCGACCCACCGCATTTTAGCCAGCGTGCGGCCGAGAAGCCGGTGAACGAAGAGAACCGGCGATCGTGTCTATGGAAAAATAGCCGAAAAGTTTCAGCTAAAACAAACCCACGAAAACATACTTAAGCGAGATTGTTGAATCTTCGTAAGATTTTTCACCGCTTTCTATTTCTGACTCTATGGGTTTTATGTGCTTTAATTAATTAATGAAATTACTGCCCTCGGCCTGCTGTCTTTAAAGGAAAATGTTTGGTTTTTGTTTTGTTTTTTTTTCTTTAGCATTCCAGAATACGTGTGACCAGGTTGAGGCCTGCCAGTCCAGTTGCAGAGCTTACACACACTTAAAATGTCAAAACAGATTAGTCAGGTTGGGTTTGTTTGTACAGAACGTGCAAATTTAGCTCAGAGGGAAATTTGCAGCATGTAGCGGCGCCTCTCGCCAGTCCCGCAAACCTGAGACACGGACAGAAATGGAAACAATATTACAGAAAATCACATAAATGATTTGACGCCTGAGTCCAAACTGAATTGAAAAGCCTCCTGCCTTTCATTAGGGCCTTTTCATTGGCTGCAAACTAATTATGTTGTCCTTCTACAGGTGGCCACGACAGATGGCTGCTTCCAATGGGCTGTGTCGCTATGGGGCCAGGGTGGACTGCTGCTGGGGATGGACACGCCGCTCCTGGGGTCACTGCCAGCGTGAGTACCACAACCGCCTGCTGATGACGCTGCTGCTGCTGGGGGGCCCAAAAACGAGTCTCAAGCTGGGGTCAGAGATGCTGTTGGGAGGAGGGGATGCTCTGTCACTGTCAATTAGAGGACAGGGAGGCACAAACATGCTCATTGTCGCCGCGGAAACACACACGGCTAATGGAGCGTCGCCAGCTGGGACAGTCTTTGAGTAAAGATTGATGGTGGTGATGGCCGCTCCAACCGACCAGCATTTAGATCCATAATAAGGGAAAGAGTGCACCTGCATGTAGACACAGTCAAGGAGAGATAGAAGAGACAGAGGAGCTGCGCGGGCACACGGGAAAAGTCAGGCGTGCACGCTCACCACGTGCACATACACCACCTTGAGGATTCACGGGGTGTAACCTGTCACTCCTGCATGCTTGTGTCAGACGCACACACGTGAAACATCAACAGTTAGCATTTCCCAGCTAGTTACGTGGTGGGACTTTCCTCTTCTCTCCTGCAGTGCCACCCGGGGAGGTGTAGCGGTTCTGGCTTGGCTTGGCGCCTGCGCTGGTGTAGCCGCTATTGCTCGGGGCTAACAAACGAGCAGGTTTTATTCCACAGCAGGAACCCCAGCGAACCGCAGGTTGCGAGACATTTTGCAGAGTTTTGCAATTGTTTCCTGTCGAATCCACCCGCTAACAGGTTTCTGTCCGAAGACAAAGCCAGTGAGAGCAACAGTCGGCAATATTAGCATAAAAATGACAAATGGTGACACTCTGGGCGCGGTTAAGCTGGTGGTTTCTGGTGTTTCTCTCCGCCCATCATATCTAGCATGTGGATACTTTCCACACGTAAATTCCTGGAAACCAAATTAGCCCCTGAGGAGGTAAACCCAGATCTCACATAATGACAAACAGCGCCATTACGTGGAGACGGTGCCATCGCCATCTCTGTGGAACTTTGCTGGCACGTTCTCCTTCCTTCTCAGTGGCCGCAGTTTGTCTTTGTGCATTAAATTGGCCGCCTGTTTGTCCCTTTTGTCGTCCGCGTAATTGCTTCCTCCTCTGAAAAGTGTTTTCACGGACACAAAGAGAAACCTGAACCCATCACAAGCTGATAAACACTGAGGACACTGGAAACCTGTTGGTCTGGTGCTGCTTTAACCTGCTGTGGAGAAGACCTCAAATGCTTCCATGATCTCCATGATCTGGTACTGGTTTACGTACCCCCACCCCCCACCCCAATTTTTTTTTTTTTTAATTACATATTGATTTACAAGTGATTTTAAGTATTTTCCCATCATGCCTTGAACGTGACACACACACTGCCTGTTGGGTCTGAAGGTTGTGCTGAGTTTGTCGTGTATTTCATCACTAATATTACTTGTGTCATGTTACCGCTCAGCTTGCTGAAGTTAAATATGGTTCCATCCACTTCACAGGAAAACATACGTTTTATGTCTTCTGCACAATTCAGCGAGAATCAAAACAACAAGCTCTACCAGAACCAATTTGTGGATTTGTAGTTCATGATTACAAATGACAGGTTTTATTTTGGTCTTCGTTGTGAGAGTTGGCCTTGATTTAAAAACCTCCTAGTTTTGTGTTTTACGCCAGGAACCACGCGATCTATTCCACAGCGATTTGGCCCGAAGGAGCCCAGTTCCGCTCGGTTGTATCATTCTCATGTTGTGTTTTTGGACACGGGGCCGGACTGGACAGTAATCCTGGCAGGAGTCAGCCGTCCCCTTGGCCAGAACCTCCCAGTGTGTCTCGGCTGGGCTTTGTGCCTTTACAGCTTTCTTTAGGAAAATAAAGGCGGAGCCAATCTATCTTTTTGGATGAAGGTGGCAGAGAATTCTTTCTCATCGCCTCAAATTTCTCACTTCCAACCCAAATATTGATGAAAATCAGCTCAGGATGCAGTGTTGAATAACACTCAGGCACTTATGCAAAGGCTCTTCCACTAAATCCGCAAACTTGCAGATTACATCTCGATTGACTGGGCGTTAATTAAAACGTTTGACATCAGGAATGCTCAATAATGAAAGAAGCAGTCAGTCAGCCGACCAATGGGCAGTGTCTGGGCATGTTTCCTTTGTCTTTCTGGAGTCCCACGTGTTCCACCTTGAACCAAAAATACGAGCTGATTCTGAGCTTAACCGCCATATTGAGCTGGTGCAGCACATCCACTCAACCACAACCACTTTGATTTCCTCTCCTTTGAGAGCACCAGATCGCCCCTGTGATTTAAATCGCTCAGAGTGCTGCCTTAATGCTCCCAGAAGCTCCGGAATGAGTGCACAGTTCAAATCATTCGCTTCGGCCTACAATCAGTACTCCATCAGGTCTGCAAGGTGCTGATTTAACCCAGGTGTGTGTGTGTGTGTGTGTGTGTGTGTGTGTGTGTGTGTGTGTGTGTCTGCCATTGTATGGACGTGTTTCAGAGGATTTCATTACAGATTTCAGGTTTTGTGCTGATAGGAAAGATAAGATCGCAGCTATTGAATCGTCTTTTTCTCACTCGGAGAGCTTGGCTAACAGTTTATGCCGCTTCAGCCAAGGTAATAATGGATCAACAGTGGTTTCTATTTAATTTCCCACGCCAGACAGTCAGGGAAAGTGGACAGAAAGGAGCTGAAATCTGGGGGAAACAGAGGGACTGGTAAAGGAAAGTGGTTTAGTGGTGGAAGGAGTGGCAGGAGGCTGCTGAGTGATCTGGCCAGTTTATACCTTGAGTCAAATACACTAAGACTGTCAATATTTGGCATGAACATGACTCCTGCTCTGAAATCAGACCTGTTCAAATTTGATCTAGCACATTATTATGAGAATTAAAGTGACTTTTTAAAGCCTGAGCATCTCGGAGGACTTCCCTTCCCTCTTTGTGAAGCCTTGAAACAAAAAGCAGGGGTCTGAAAGGAAGATGCCTTCTCTGGCTAGGATTTTTCCTCCATAATAAACAGATCACAGCACAATTTCTCCTGAGATCCTGTTGATTTTTGCCGTCAATCCGCTGTGACGGGGATTTGGTTTGATTGAGCGGCGTCTTTGTCTCCGCAGATGGTGTCAGCCGGATTAAGACGGGACTTTTCAATTGGTAACGGGAGCTAACAAGGGAGCGATGAAAGCAGAAAAGATATATCTCTGTTTGGTTATTTCAGGATTCATCTGTGCAGTTTCCTTTCATGATCACTGAGCACGTTTAGCTGGACTCCTTTTAATCGGTTTCATCCGCGCGACGGCAAATACGACACAGAGAAGCCTTTTAAAGACGGCTTCCTTCTTCAAATTGTCCGCCTCGCTGTGTCCTGTAGTGTAAATATACAGTTAACCACCATGTTTGTGCGCAAGAGCTCATCGCCGTTGACACCATCACGGCACCAACAACAGGGAACACGTGTGGCTCCAGACTGTCCTCATTTGCTGTTAATACCGTAAAAGTTGACTTGTCAATGTTATCCAGCCGCTGCTCTCTAACGTCATGTTTGTTTTCTTTCCTCATACTTAGCATTGCCTCCTTTTCCCCCCCCTTTTTTTTTCTTTTTTGGCTATTTGTTTTGCAGCTGTCTTCGCCTTAACTCACAGAGTAACCAGGATAAGATGCCAGCCCCAAGGTTAGCCCCACATGTCTTTTCTAATAATCTTGGCAGATATGCGTTGCCCAGGGCGCTTCCTCTGCATCCTGGGCTCATCCAACACCACTAACGCCTCGCGCCTTTGGCAGAAGCCACCTTCTTCCCTCTGGGCTCAAATCGATACAAACAGCTCGCACTCTGCAGACATTTCGCCTGAAGCTGCGGCAAACACCAGTGGTGCCAAAGTTCGAGTACGAATGAAACCCTCCATTCATTCCACTCTTAATATCAACATTGTTACTGCCGACAAAACATAATTATCTTCTTATTGTGCAATCATCTGTTGGGGAGACATGAGTCGCCGAGAGCGACTGGCATCAGGCTGCTGGTCGGGCTTAAAGAACACCAGGGCCGACGCTCTTCATCGCTGCACTGTATCACTGTGACATTACAGGGTGGCATTTTCGCTTTGCTAAAAGCAAAAAAAAAAAGTGAGTGAAACAAGCTGAGACGTTAGATTAGACGTGTCAACCTCAGTCATAAATGGTGAAACATTTCTGAAGGGCTCTTAGGCAATTTAAAGTTTAGCCAGCGATGCACAGTTATATGGGAGGTATT
This sequence comes from Pao palembangensis, assembly GCA_015343265.1. Taxonomy (NCBI): domain Eukaryota; kingdom Metazoa; phylum Chordata; class Actinopteri; order Tetraodontiformes; family Tetraodontidae; genus Pao; species Pao palembangensis. The sequence continues at coordinate 4,980,461 of CM027089.1, read as the reverse complement.
ATGGCAAAGCAGACTTGGTGTCTGTTCTCTGATAACGGGAGGAGCGTGAGGAGAGGGAGCCGTGTGTACGGTAGTGTCGTCTGTCAGTGTGTGTGCCTGAATCATGGCTGGCCCAAGGTGCCGGAATGTGAGAGCCTGAGCCAGATCCGGGCGCCTGACCTTGAGTTTGACACTCATGTCTTAGATGAGCTGTCATAGAGTTATACTGCTAATGTTATACTAAATAAATATTCTGACCTGGTCCTTTCATCAGGTCCTAAATAAACACCAGATCTAACATCGCAAATACTCTCAAACTAAAATTAATTTAGCCTGAGGCTAAAACTTTTCCTTTTAGGCTTTTATGAAATCATGAAAAACAATCAGCGTAATGAAATAATCAGTCTCACTGAGGTGATTTTCACATCGCACTTTGCTTGAATAATGCAATTTATTACATACAGTACTACTTGGATAATTAGAATATCCTGAAAAAGTGCATGCATTTCTGTAACTCAACTTTAAAAATGAAATGTACATATTATGTAGACAAATAGTATGCGAATCAATATAGTTCAAGCTTTTATTTGTTTTTTTTTTTGCTGATTAGGACTTGCAGCTTCAGAAAACCTCATTCAAAAACTCAGAAAATTAGAATATTGCTTGAAATCAATTAAAAAAAAATCATAATCAGCAAAATTACAAAAAATGCATGAGATTTCCGAGTAGTACTGCATTATATTCTTTTTCAGGGGTCCGACAGTTAGCAATTATCCAGAGTAGTTCTATCAGAAGAGTAAACCCGTGAAAGTGTTGTGCTGTGTGTTTTGCTGGTGGTCACCGGACAGGGGTCTCGTGTCTTCTGCTCGTCCCTCCGGCTGTGGCCACCATTTTCAGTCCTCTGCTGTGTTTCCCATAAACTCTCCGATCCCGATCCAGCTAATCAGCCCCCCCGCTCGGTCCAGGAGCATAACAAAAGCTCTGCACTCGACTGACCTCTTATTAAAAACACCACAAGCTTCTCACATTTCATCCGCTGACCAGAACAAACTTCCGCGAGCAGCAGAACAGTCGCCTTCTTGACACCCGGACTCGTATCACTCAAAGAAGGCTAACAATGCCTTCTTTCTGTTTAATTGTCGCCATATAAAGTGAACCAAGTCTGGAGATGCTATCAGATCTAATTAAAGGATTCGTCAAATACTTCCGTGGCTTTAAATTTGGCTCGACAAAGTCACAGAAACCCGAGTGCACAAAGTTCTTGTGCGCAAAGTCATTGGAATCGACTTGATTTTCTCAGATACCATAAACTGCTCATGTTTCCAGCCATCTTAATCTCAGGCTTTGATAATCAAAGGTCTGGCCAAAGAGCTCCAACATTTAAAGGTGTTTAACACGAGATGCTGAACAAAATGAAGCGATTCAACTGTTACGAGGGGGAAAAAATGTGTAAATGCAAAGAAGAAAATGTGAAAGGGGGCTGTCACGGCGACAACAAAGTGTTCTGGATCGATTACCTTTTAGCATCCTTAGAAGATATTTCGGTTGCCAAGCGTAGCATTCATTCGCTAACATTTTTGAAGCAGTTTGCAGCGTGTTCATTTTTTTTTTTTTTTTAGCTAAATCGGCACGATGGAGTGCACCGTGCACCGAGGTGAGTCTGCCACTGTAAAATGTTATGGATTCTGCGGCCTTATTGCTGCAAATAAAACTTAATGCACACACACGCGCGCACACGCTGCTCCCTCCATGCTAACTGAGCCCTCTGACTGCACTATATTATGACAAAATAAATGACGCTCCTAATGAAAATTAGTAACACTTGGCCGGGGCTCAGTGTGTCGGGCGTGCTCCTGCGGTAGGCGCAGTCGGATAAGCAGGGCAGGCCTCCAGCTCGCTCAGACAGAATGCACACTCGCAGCGCTATCGTCCGCATGCATTTGCCATTTAGTACCCCACTAATTATAGTCTACTGTTTAGGATGTTGTAATTGATTCATCTGGAGAGGAAACTATTTTTCACCTTGGTCAGCCTCTGGGCTGGATGCCACTGGTGAGGACAATACAGCTTTCCCAGCATCCCTTGTAGTTAAATGCAGACATGGTTGATTCATGATGATGGTTAATTGCTAATGATGACTAATTAGAAATAATTGTAATGTCTCTTGGGGACAAAGAAGCAAATGTATTAGCCCTATGGACGTGGCATCGTGCTGTCTTTTCTGCTGTCATGTGGAGTAAATATAATGTATAGCCGAGTCAAGAAGCGGCAGGATTAAGTGCTTTGTCGTTTTGATCTTGTACAAGTAGTCTCCCAGGACGCCGCACTGATCTCTCTCTTCCGCTCTGAATCCTTCCTGTATAGCTCTCTGTCAGCCTGGCTGCAAGCATGGGGAGTGCGTGGGACCCAACAAATGCAAGTGCCACCCCGGCTTCACAGGCAAGACCTGCAATCAAGGTAAGCTTTCACCTGGAGCCCTGCACACCATGACAACACGGGTGTCACTGTGGGAATTATTCAACAGGAAAGGCACAGAGGGTGGGGGTCAGAATACATATTCTCATCTCCAAAATGAGTGGGGCCCGTGCGGCGGATGGAAGTGCGCGTTAAGGCCGTGTTGAACGATGGTGGGGGTGGATCCTCTCCCACGCAGATGACATCTCAATTACTGACCCCGGATGGCTTGGCTCAGCCGAGGGCATCCGACACGACCGAGGGCGGACCCTTGGTGTTTTGAGCGTTTTCATCAACGACAACTTGTCGAAGAGCGCTAAGGCATCCATGTTAGTCACGGGCAACGGCAACTTGTGAATGCACGTGGAATTCACGCCCCGACTCAGGAATAGGATAGTGTGTAATTAGAATTAAGGCTTGGGGTGGAGGTGGAGGGGGTGCTGAAATCCTTTCCAGAATGTTCCGAATGACTCATCCTGCATTTCCAAGCTGTAGGTGGCTCCTGTCTACCCGGCCAGACGGCTGCACTTTGTCTTAATCTTCAACAGAGCAAAGAAGAAAAAGGATCAGTGTCCCATATCCAACCACAACAGACGTCGGTGCCAACAGTTCAGACAGACTTATCTGACAAATGTGCTTCCAAGACCTTTCAAAATGAAATTGTACTTCTAAGCCTCCATCAAGCCCATATTTGTCCAATAAGCTGTAGGTGTTTCAAAGCGCTCGCCATGCCGCTTGGCTCTGGGTGTCAAACTTGACTTTTTTGATCCTGCTGTGGTCGAGATAACCTTGGCTTCAGTTCTCAACTGGAAGAAGTGAGTGAAACCAATCATAGTATGCAGAAGTTATAGATTGGGGTTTCTTGTTAAAATTCAGGCTTTGTTAGATGTTGATTTCAGGGTTATTTCTGAGGCGTCAGGTGGCCGGCATTCGTAATGCTATTTAATACCCCTCCGCTCTGTGGCTCCGTGTTTATCTTGAAGGTTTAAAATGATCAACACAGAGCAGATTGCCAAACAGAACTGATGGACCTGATGAACTTTAGAGTAAAGAAGTTTTGATCGATGCTAATATGACCTTTGACTTGGTTGCTATGTGCTGCTAATTCCCAAGTCTGAACAGCAATTGGGGAGGTGGAGCTTATTTTTTTATTGCAATGGAAATCCTTTTGCATTCGTTTTGGGAAGGCTCCACCTGGACAGTCACACTAACAAACCATGCAGATCTTTGGTATCTGATAAGAAAGAGGCGATTGAGCTGTTTTTTTCAGACCACGACCCGCAAGCATAGAGTAAAGTGAGAGATCTGAATGTATTCGTGTGTTGTATCTGCCACAGGGCAGCTGCAGCTGAGCAGGGTCATTTGACAAAATGTTTGTCCAACCACCTGCGGTGTCTCGGGCCCTCTCAGGTCTGTCCCAGAAGCTCCTTTGTGCTCTGGGCAGAATGCGCGCCGAATCTATTTTTGACGGAAGCTGCGTGGAGCAGATTGTGTGACTTCTCACGCTAAAAGTTGAAAGCAAATTGGGTCAGTTCTCAAAATAAACACCTCGTTATAGCGTGTTAGAATTCTGAGCCTGATGAGAGCGCACGGGAATGAAGACACCGTGACAGAAGCACAGAAATCAAGGAGACGCGAGCGAAAATCACAAAATCCTGCAAGCAAACAAATGTTCCGCGCCGCTGCTCAGACGCAGCTGGTGGGGACTGAAGCCACACGCGTGGCGTCTCCAACCTGCATCTGCTGAAAATTTGATTACAGTTCAATCACAAAGGCACTTTACGTTTAAATAAAAGCACATATTCAAATTTAGACCTGAAGCACGCCTGGCGTTGTTGCTTTTAAATCGCTTTGACGCAAAGCCAGCCGGTGTCCTGAAGAAAGACAGCTAATCGAGTGGTAAAATGCAGACTTCCTGCATGAAAGCCCGCATGCGGACTGATGTCTGAGTGGGAAGTTTGGACCCTGAGGGGGGAATCTGATTGACGATAGCGATGAGCGTTGTGTTTACGCCTGAGACATGGAGCAACAACAAGCATAGATTGACCACGTGTGTGAGAAGAAGCAGTTACCAAAGCGACTCTCAGAATCAAACTCCCAGCTTCCATCTGCCAGGCTTTAACGAGACACTTTGACTGAATGAATGTCTCGTTTCGACGCCGGCTCGTTTCACCTGGAAAACACCATCAGAGCCTATTTTGCTTTCATAGCTTTCCTGAAGCAGAGCCATCTCAATACCTCACCATTCAAAAGCATGTCTGCATGTCTTCCATTACAGGAATTGCTGCTCCGCCTTTATCTCTGCCTGCCCTTTAAAATGTAAAATAAAAAAATCCCTCTTTTTGTGTTGCTGACCAGGATCGCGTGTGGCCGTCAGCGCGGCGAGGACAGACAAATGTGCTCTCACTGCACAAATAAAGTCATTATAGGTTCTAATCTCTTTAACAATTTGGCAGCACGCTCCTCTGGCTGATCCAATCACTTTAATACAATGATTATTCTGTGCAGGTGGACTTAATTAGGGCTAGTTGACCTGCAGTTAAGACACTTTTAAAGGATTTTGCTCTCAGACATCAGAAGGAACTCAGCAGCGCTGCCTAGATTCCTGATTCCGCTTGACTAACTCTAAAATAAATCCCTCTTCAGCTGTGATCGTCTCATGAGGTATTTTAACTTGGTGTGTTACTGGATTCTATATCCATTTGAAAATATTTCCTAATATCGGGCCCTCTCACGTCTTCATTTCGGCTCAGCTTTATGTGATTACTCCCAGTGCTCTTCTCATCTTCTCGTGAATTCACCTCTCGTGTCGGCGTGCACGGCCCCATTATGGGTTGTGAGACTTAGAAATCCATCGCTGTTTGCCTCCCTGGCTATCAAACACTGAGGCAGCTGCAAGTATTTAAAGTGTCCAGCGTCATTATTTTGTGTATTTTCCCTCAGTTGTAGTTTTAAATATGTATAATTTTGTTTATTTTGTTCCAAATTCCCTTTTTGTAAGGAGTTAATCAAAGAGGCGTTAGGTCATTGTTGACCTTGACTGACTTACTGTACATGGAGTACAAACTCTGTCTGAAACCATTTAAAAGTTCAATTTCATTTAAAAATTAAATTCTGATCCTGGTGTTTAAAATTCGATTTTTCAACACTCAACCTGATTGCAGGTTAAATACGGGGGCAGCCTACACGCATACATTATTGACCTGTCATGGATCGATCAGCCTCCACGTCTCAAAGAAAAGAGAACTAATTACAGATGATGTGTGAAGCTCATGGCGGCTAATTAGGAAACACACTATCCAACCTTTTTTAATATATCTTTTTCTTTCCAACCTTATTTAAGAAAGAAAAACACTGACAATATTCTTTTCACATATCTGCACTTGTATAGTAAAGACAGTCCACCTCGTGTTGTGCATGAGTTTGCTGACTGTTGTCATTGTTGTTGTTGGCTATTAAGTGACCTACAATTGATATCCAGCCCTGATGCCTTGTGGGAAAGGTTTGTGTATCCTGTCAGTTTAAGTTTCCACTTCCTTCAGTGCGACCGAGCTCAAATGATTTGAAGCGTGCAGAGGTGGCGAGCGTCAGGGGTTAGAGGTGGCAGTATCATGTTCCCGTCGCGTAACAATACGTGTTATTCGCTCACTCCCAGAGGAGTTGATTGATGGCTAAACAGGAGAAGACACGGGCTTCTTCTGTAATGGATGAGCCTGAAGCTGAGGTTTGGACCTAAGTGGCGATTTGTTTCTTTAAACGGTAATTCCTGTTTTCCTGTGAACCTCCGGATAGGAACGGAGGAAGGAGCCGCTGAATCCAGGAGATAGTGTAATTCTCTCAGATCCTGTTTCACCCTCATGACAAAACCAGGGAATGCAGAAAGAAAAAGGACACAATGACATTGTTTGGCGGTGCCCTGGAATATTTTTCCCCCTGATACTCAACTCATGTCCAATTCCCACAAGTGTAATCCTCTTTGCTATATAATGTTCCTCTTTACTTTTCAGGAATGCGGCGTGGTCAGAGGTGTTCTAATCCGTTACTTCACATTCTCACTGCATCTCCCTCTCTCTTTCTCTCTCTCATTCATTCTGTTATCCCTTTACCGCTCAACCCCTCCCCCACTCCACCCATACCCTCTAACCAATTTTTCTCTCCAACCTAAAGAAGATGCACCGGACTATTTCCCCCCACATCTGTGGGCCGCTCACCTCCCACTCTTTCGTACCGTGGACCATCAGCCGGCCTCACGAGTGATGGAGGGTGAGACTCAACCAACCTTCCCCCAAGCGGCTTCTCCTCTTGCACAGCACGGCGACATGCATGGGGGTGCACTGTGCGGACTTGGGGGGTGGGGAGGGGGGTGTCGCACAACCTGCTGCTTTGATGCAACCCAGAGCAGCTTCTCAGTAGATGTGCCAGCTGGATGCCGAGCATGTTGCAACACCAAAATGAGTCCGCTTCTTTATCTTCTCACTCACTTTTCTTTCCAGTTTACTGAGCACTTGGAAGGAAGAGCTCCTCCTTCTGCTCAGGAACAATCTTTGATATGGCCCCAGCACTCGCCGCTCCTCTGACGGTGCACGAGGGCAGACCTCTAGTTGTCATCTTCAGAGACAAGCATAACCACGACAAAAAGCCCCCCCCCCCCGCCCACGCTAATCTCCGTCATCGATGCAGGTGCGTGGAGAAGGTGGAGCATACCTCAGTGGAGCTGACCCAATAAATCACTCCGCTTTGCATCGCTTCACACGTACCTCCGCAGTTCATTTTCCGTCCAGTGAGCACCCCAGCGGGGGCTCGTCACCTGTCTCCCAGGCTCCTGCGGTCCTGGATCGTCTGTGAGTCGGTGGTCATGTTTGTTATCGCTCATTTGTCCTCTCTCAGCTGTCTTTTTGTGGCCAATATGCCTTTCTTCTCCTGGTAGATCAGACCCTGGCTGTGTCCTATCTGGCATGTGCTGATGTTCACAGAGCTGCTTTCCTCTGACAATGTAACCATTTCCTAATCCCTCATTTACATTTTTAAGCTTTTTTTTTTTTTTTTTTTCTCCAGTGCAGCAGGCGAGCGCAGACCCGTTTCTCTGCTCCGCTGAAAACGGACGCCGTTGTTGTGCTTTTTCTTTAATCGCAGTCATGAGAATTCCAGTTGTTTACTGTGAGGAGCGAACAGGCCTGATAGCGTTAATTAAAAGTCCGCGCGAATTCGCGTGTTCACATGTGCGCACGTGCCTCCTGGTACAACTGTTATCTTGCCAGGAACAGCAACCAGGAAGTCGCTTCCTTTGGCTAGTTGAGAAACATGAGAGAAACTCAAATGATTTCCATTTTTTAACAAAAGCGGCCTCCTCATTCACGGGGCACCACAAATGCAGCCGCGGAGTAATTCGTGACAGACAGCGAGGCAATAGATGCTGCGCAATCTTAGAATTCATTTTGGCGTGACATTGCGCCTGCGTTTCAGATACTGCCGTAATGTAAAGCGTGAATGCAGAACGGTGAAACCCCCGGTGAAACCCCCCAGCTTTTCACTCAGGGAATTGTGCTGGCAGCCGCTTGTACTCTGGAGCAGTAACGTTAGAGGCTGCAAACAAACCCGGCTGATTTAGTGAAAGTTCTGCTATAAATTTTATACACGAGTATGCCTCATGGAACAACTGCATCTAGAAAATTACTCCAAGAATTTATGAGGGTTTGTGACGTACAGCCTTGTGGCACTCAAGCAGGAGGAAGGGCCTGTCTATTCACGGGGCCGGTGTGGTTTTAGTAAGCCGGGAGCTGCTGTTAATAGGAGGTGAAGCCTGTGTATGCACAAACTGGGCATTGGCTCTGGCGTCCAAATGAATCTGGTTCTTTTTTTAAACATAGGAGGAATTCCGAGCACGCCTTTTGTATCTCCACGGAGCTGGATGCGGCCCTATTTGCGGAGATGGAAATGGCCCGTTCCTGTGTGGCACAGGGACGAAATCTATTTGTGATGCTTGTCCATAGCTCAGGAACCAGAGGTGATATTCACGGCCTGGGTTATTTATATGTTGCCGAGCCCCTGTCATCATTCCGGAGTGATGGATTCCTGCGTAGCTCCGTGTTGGATTCAGTCCTCTTAGGACTGGCACTCCTTCAGGACCAAACATTTAGGTCGGGAGAAGGAAAACACTTTTTTCAATAAATGCAAGAAACACCTTTGACTTATTGATACAAACTGTTTAAACTTTTATTAAGGCTTCCAATCTTACCTAAGAGAAGACGTTTTTAGCACTTGTTCTGTGAGACATGCTGAAATAAAGTCAAATGCAGCTTATTTTACGATGCTTTCAACGCCTACAATAGTGAAGCTCAGACTTAATGAGACATTCCTGGGTAATATAGACCAAATCGGTGTTATTCCAGCCGTGCACAATTGTTGTTGTATCAAAGCTGGGTAAAAAGCCGCGTCGGCAGAAGTCGTCGGCCGTCACAGAGGGGATTTGGATCGAGTTCAGTACCAACTTGTTTTGCAAATCTCTGTAGGAGCAGTGACACTTGGTTCTCAAGGAGGAAAACTTAATCTCAGACGCAGCAGACAGAGGAAAACGCAGATTGAAGCCAAGTGAAATGAAAAAATCTTCCTGTCAGAGCAGCTTTACCCTGGGCTATTTTATAATCCTTGTCTTTCTTTAAGCATGACTGTAAAGATGTGCAAAGCAGTTCTTTCAGACACACAAATAAGGCACTTACACAACAATTTTAAGAGTAATTACATTCATTCATGCACTGAAAATGTGCATTAATTAACATAAGTAAAGCACGAAGAAGGCCTTAGATCATTTAAAAGCTTTTTTGTTGTTTTTAATTTACACTTTTGCATTATGTAATGGAACATATGTTAAGATGTTATAAATTGTGATTCTTAGCTATTAATCCAAATTGAATGGTAGCAAAATTACACCCGTTAGTAATTTGGTCAAATTTAGCCAAAGAGTTAGCCCAAGGTTAGCAATTGGCTCCAGAAATAAACTTGAATGTGATTTAAAAAAAAAAAGAAAATGTGATTAAGACCAGTACAGTAAGTTTTTAGATATTTGAAAGCAATATTCTCTTCTTCAAAATAGTAATGAGTGTGTTTAACTCAGCAGCTGAAACACTTCTAATGATGGACAAAGTTGACATGACACTCAGATGTTTCAGTGTAACTCAGTTCTTTCTATATGATGAATGGCGTCTCTGTTCCGTTCAGGAGTCACTGTAAGTCAGCTCGAGACTCACCGGGGGCCCTGAAGCTGAAATACCAAAACACGGAGCAGACATGATTAATGCTATTAGTCACGCCTCTCTGTTTCCTGCTATGGCATGTTAAAATGACTCGGTGGCTTTTTTTTTTTTCCCTCCATTTTTCATTCTGTAAAATAAGATTTTAGCTGAACATACTGTAAAAAAAAAAAAAAAAAAAAACCCAGCATAAATATGAATATATTCATTTAATATAGCTGCTGTAAACCAGTCTCATGAAGGATGGGCTGACTTTAGTCCGCAGGTGTAACTAATAATATTAGCCACATCTCCCGTCCGTGCAGGTGTGTCATTGATGTTACTGAGGCTTCACACGCCACGGGCACGCCTGGGTGCTGCAGCTTCAGTGGTTAAATGGGATGCAGATGTTATTAATGTTGTTAGTCACACTTGTTTTAGGGTTTTTTACGACTCAAATCCCTTGAATTTGCATCAATGTTTGACAGTTGCTGAGCTCAGGTCGTCCTCGTTCCTACTGGGGCAAACGTCGTTCTTCTAATGAGATTTTCACGCACTGTTGAGACGGATTTCTCCACGTTTCAGGGAGCGCTGCTACAGCCATGTGAAGCTTGGGGGGCGGGGGTGTAATAACATGTTTTATCACTTCCAGGTAATGGGCAGGTTGACGGTCGACACTGGCTTCCCGTTAAACCATCAAAGAGGTGGCAGGCTTGTCAGAACATGGAAGCACTTCACTTCTCTGATGACATCCCAGCCTCTTCCCAAACACACACACACACACACACACACACAAATGGATAGGTGAGGTTTGACATGATTGACCTCCTCACCTTTGACCCCTGGCTAATTTAACCCCTGTATAGGAAGCTCCCTCTCTCTCTTCCTGTCTGTCTGTCTGACAGTGTCCTGACGCTCACTCCCTCCCTCTCTCCGCAGATCTGAACGAGTGCGGCCTGAAGCCGAGGCCTTGTAAGCACAGGTGCATGAACACTTACGGGAGTTACAAATGCTACTGTCTCAACGGATACATGCTGCTGCCTGACGGAACCTGTGGAAGTGAGTCCGACTCTCCCTCTCACTTACACACAACCCTCCGTCTCCACGGGGGATGTTTTCAGTCCCACTCTGTTTTTTTTTTTTCTTTCTCGGCACACTTCCTGCAAAGTCTCCCTTCGCTTTGTTATTAATCGGAATAACTTTGCAAGGTGCTGGTGATGACACGCTATGGTGAAACACGCTCCCCCGCTCGTGTAAGTGCCTCTGACAGCAGCCTTGCAATCCCCTGATAGGCTGTTGTGATTAAAGCAGATTTGCTTTGTTATAGCAGCAGCACAGTCTGAAGAGCCCCTCTGAAACACCGTAAGCGGGCTGAAATTAAAAAAGAAGGTATTTTTTAACGGTTTCCATGAAGTGTTCCGGAGAATGCTTTGTAAATTCTAGGCTGCCGTGACTCCTGGTCAAAAATTTAAATCAAACATGTCTTTTCTTCAGCTGTCATGAGATCGTGATGGCATCAATCAGCTTATCAGTCTTCTTCTCTCCCCATTACCAGCGCCTATCAATAGATCACTGAAGCGTTTAATCAGGCCGGCATGCCTCCGTCATCATCCTGTTCTCTGGAGAGCTGGTGGCAGGGAGAGGTAGCAGCAGGAGGCTCGTTTTAATTTCCTCTTTAGGGTGGAGCATCAGCAAAACCGGTTCCAATAAAATATTATTTTGAAGGGCCTTGATCTGCCCAGCACGGCACAACCACAGGCGCCCCCACTATGGCAGAGATGGATTAGGAGTCTGTAGTGGAGAGGGGGGGGATGAAAGTGGGTGAGTGGGGATTGTGTGGGCTAAGGTGTAAAGCACAGAGAGGCTGCGCAGAGCAGGAATCTAATAAAGGGAGTGTATGTGTTGTTATGCTGCCTGCGCCCTGGGCTCAGCCTGGCTAATATAAAGAGGCTGGCGACACTGGCTGGAGTGTGGGGATCAAGGTGTGCAGGAGAGAAGGAAAAAAAAAAAAAAAGAATGCTTTCCTCTCGGGCGTTAATATGCGTTGTGTTTCTCTTCCACCCCTCAGATGCTCGTACTTGCGGCATGGCTAACTGCCAGTACGGCTGCGAGGTGCTGAAAGGGGAGGTTCGATGTCAGTGTCCGTCACCGGGCTTGCAGCTGGCTGCCGACGGGAGAACCTGCGTGGGTAGGTCCTTAACATACCCCCCTCCCTCCCCCCCAGGCATGACATCTGAGCCTAATGTTACCGTTACCAACTGTTGCAAAACACACGCAAGAGTGTTGTTTTTACCTTGTTGTTCGCAGCCTCAACAACCGACGCGTGATCATTAAATTCAAGTGTTTGGGCTGAGCGAGACAAAGAGAAACGAACCTGTCAGTCAAAAATCAATTTGGGAGACAAAAGCGAAAATTTCTGAGCTGTTTCAAATTTTCCAGTAAGCCTCTGCTTTAAGGACTAAGTTCCCTGTATTTCTTCAGGTTTGTAACACATGAAATCTGATGAGGGGGTCTATCCTGTCCCTCCTCCTACCCGCCGCTCTCTTTCATTACCTCTTTCATCAGATGAGAATCGAAGCAGCTGAGCCAGCTCACATGTGTCATTTAAATGCAGGCTGCTCCAGACCGGGCTTTTCCACACCTTAAGGTCTGACTCGGCACCTGACGGAATGGAGGAGCCTGTTTACAGGTGTTACTTTCCATTAATGGACTGTTTCAGGATCCACAATTTAATGGAGCGTTTTACAGCAAGTTCTGACTCATTTAGCAGTTAGCATACAAGCGGCTCCGATAGAGCGATGACGGCCATCCATGCCATCTATTATAATGACATCTATTATAATATGTATGTTATTCTGTCTGACTGGGAAAAAAACTAATTATACTGATAAGTGAACATTTAAAAGAGAAAATGAGCAATTGTATTTCTGCCTTTGTTCAGGTCTGCGGGTCTCCTGCATTTATTCCTCCCTCCCGTTTTCAGTTAGGGGGAACAAAGAGAAAGATTGGCAAATTAAAAGCTCAAAGAATGCAGGAAAAAAATGGGTGAAAAAGCTGTTTTCAACATTGCGAAAAGGAGAGGAGCTGTAAAAACAGGGGAGGTAGAGAAGCCCCGGGAGGAGGTGCAGAAGGAATGGTAGGCTCAATCAGAGGGAACAATGGAAGCACTGAAAAAGCAGAAGGATGAGGAGGTGCAGAGGGAGGTGGAGGTGCAGAAGGAGGCTCTGCTTAAGATGCAAACAGAATCAGAAGGAACCCACATTCAAGGGGGGAGGAGGAGGAGGAGGAGGAGCAGGAGGAAGGAAAAAGCACTCAGGTGCTTCACATCACATGTGAATTCATTATCTTTTTTTGGGGGGGGCATCACCTTAAAATATGTCTAAAAACATCTGTTGAAACTCAAAAGTAGGCAGGACATCCAGCATGTCAACACGTGTCCTTGGTGTCACACGTGTGAGCTCTCAGTAAAGCTGCAGTTAGGAATAAACCTATTTTCCCTGTTTTCTCCGCTGCTTTAAGTGTTCCGTGTCCTCCCAGTCCTGTCAAACGTTAATCAGCATGAATTCATTATTTCAAGCCAAATGCTTTAAGCATCTCTGCCTGAATATTAATGCCCAGCAAAGGTGGTCAACAAACCCTTGGAAGATGTGTTCCCTGTACAGTACAATACTCGCAACACGTAAGATTATTCTGTTCATAAATGAATATTAACCACGGAAGGTGAGAACGACTTCTGGCGTGAATACAAATATTTGTTGCCTTGTTTAACCTTGAGGTTTTTTCCATTATTCTTAAAAGTATAATATATGCGCCACTGCAAAAAGTCAGATTTTGTGTGAAAACTTGTGAATATATTTTGTGTTTCCCGCGTGTCTGTTTCTGTCCCGCAGACGTGGACGAGTGTGCGACAGGGATAGCAGTGTGTCCCAGGTTCCGAAAGTGCGTCAACACCTTCGGCAGCTACATCTGCAAGTGTCACGAGGGCTTTGACCTGCAGTACATCAACGGGAAATACCAGTGCTTAGGTACCATCACCAGCAGCTTTTACCCACTTTCCCGCTAATCTGACTTTGCTTGTGTGGAATTTACTCAAAGTTTAATTTGGCTTTGGATTCTTTTATCTGATCAGTCAATGGCTCTTTTACAAATGAAGATAGTTGGCAGTGAAAGTACACCTAGCTTTACACCAGTTACAGTTACATACATTTTTCCATATTTCTGTGACTATTCATATTATATATTGTTTGAGAAATATAGATTTGCAGCAAAATGCAGATAACAGACCGTCATTACCACATGGGCCAAATTTAAAATTAGACTCATTATGTAGAACATAGCGGCTGCCTTATGAAATGGAATTATTTATGCCACTCTTTGTAAAACCCTCCAGAGCTGAAGAACAAAGAAAATACATAATAAATGATAAACTGAAACCCTCGGAGTTTAAAGGAGTTAACGAGCTCTGTTCCAAACTGAGCTCGTGAGCTAATATCTGGTCATGTCAGGGTTAAAGTTAGCTGTTTCAGTCCTTTGATCTTTCTGTGATTACTCATATACAGTACTACTCGGAACATTAGAATATCCTGAAAAAGTGCATGCATTTCTGTAACACAACTTTAAAGGTGAAATGTACTTATTATATAGACAAATAATATGCGAATCAATATATTTCACGCTTTTATTTGTTTTTTGGCTGATTAGGACTTGCAGCTTCAGAAACCTCAAATTAAAAAACTCTCAAATTTTGCTTGAAATCAATAAAAAAAAATCCTAATCAGCAAAATTACAACAAAAAAGATATCTCACTTTGCATGTAATGAGTCTATAAAATGTATTGGTTTCACCTTTTATGTTGGATTGCCTGAATAAAACAACTTTTACACGATATTCACATTTTCGGAGTAGTACTGTATTTCGGAGAGAACAGCTTGCTGGAAGAACACTCTTAGTGCTGTTTTAACTGTAAATATGTTTACTGGCAGAGCAGATGACCTGAAGGTTAACGCTCATGTCTGGAAGCGTTTAGCCTGTGATGTTCCAGCGTGACGCTGTGCTTCTCTGTTTCAGATGTGGACGAGTGCTCTTTGGGTCGCAGCCACTGCAGCGGCTACGCCACCTGCTACAACACGCCAGGCTCATACAAGTGCAAATGCAGGGACGGCTTCAGGGGGATGGGCCACGACTGCAAACGTAAGAAGCCCACGGACAAAAACCCCATCCCCCGCTTTGCACCATGCAAGTGGAAACGGGGCCTCACCTTTTTTGTTTGCTTTTTCTACTTTAGCTTTAGAAAAAGTAGGGAAACGAGAGCGAGGGAGGAACAGCCTTCCGAGCAGACGGGCTGGAATTCCTTTCTTTGTAGGGGCTGTCAGTCAAAACATATCACTCGCTGCCTCATCACGTGAGCCTCCACTCAGTTTTTGACATCTGTCCAGGTCAATCAAGGGAATAGATGAGTCAAACGTGTAATACGACAGTTTCCAGCAGCGCTGCCAGCTGATGCTCAGTTCATTAGTCTGCACGGCTGCATTTTTCATTTTTTTTTCCACAGCCGTTCAGGAGACACGAGGTCATACATTCTCCACAGTTATTTAAGCATCCAACTGACGCGACCGGTGAGGGGAAGCCTGGCGGCGTGGAGCGCTGCAAATGCTTCACCCTGTCACCTGCCCGAGGGGTGTGAGCCATGAGTGCTCCGGGAGTCGACTTTCAATATCCTATTCGTGTGTCACATATCAAAGGTTGCCTGCAACCCGAGAAGGCAATAACTGAGCGCCGACCACTTGCCTTTGTCCGTCCTCATTCCTCACCCGTGAACAACCCCAACACCACGTCAAACTCGCTCCCTTCCTCCCGCAAATCTGTGCCTGTCTGACGTGACGAATGTGAGCAGGAACAGGGCGAGAGGAGGGTAACTATTATGAAACCGGTAGATGCTCCATATGTTTGAACCGCTAACATTTAGCTAATCGTTGTCGGGAGTGGTCTCCGTAGGCGAAAGGCAACTATCCTCTGCAGAATTCTGGTTCATGGCAGGGCAGCAGTTGGTCTGTGGTTCTGTGCCTCATTAATTCTCAAGTGTTCTTATTTCCTCTGCATTCTCCCCTTTCAGCCATTCCAAAGGTGGTCATTGACGCTCCGAGGCCGGGCAAAATACCTCCAAACCATCACAACCACATCCCCGATAGGGACGAAAAGAGAACCACCACCACTGTCCGTCCGCCCATGACGCAAAAGAGAGTCTTTCCTGTTATTACCAAATCAACCACCGCCAAGACGACAACAACCGCCAGGACGACAACAACCGCCAAGACGACCACCATATCCACAACAACGATCGACGCGCCTCCGCCTACTAAACCTCCTACCCGCAGGCCGGACATTCTGACCTGGAAGCCATTTGTTCCAACCAAGAAGCCGCCGACGCCCACACGCAAGCCCTACATCCCACCGCCGCCGCCACCTCCGGTCACGCCGGTGGACAACTCCATCCAGAAGGAGGTGACCAAACAGAGAGGCGATGTCCACAGTAAGAACTATTTATGTATTTCACTTTATTTCATTCTTGGGAAACTCTGGCAGAGGGAGGCTGCCGAGGTCTTGCAGCCAATTCTGGGAAGTTGCAGATATCCATTCTGGCGGGTCCACTTTGAAAAGCATCTTTTACAATAATAAATGTCCAATTAAGAGCAAAACTTTCCAACTTCTAAGCTATGAAAAGACCAAGAGAAGGCGGATGGGGACGAGTGTCAGGCTGCACTTTTCTTATCAAGCTAATTTGTGTCAAATTAGGAATTGTCTCATTAAGTTTTAGTGTCTGTTCTGTTTCCAACACATGATAAGTTGTTTCCTGCAGTCGGGGGTATATTTAGATTTACCTACGTTTCTCATAGTCAGGAAGACAATAGCTGCCCTCAGCGGGTGAACCTCTTTGTTTACACTGGGGTCAACGACTTTGGCAAATGGTTTTTTTTCACCAATTCATCTTTGGGTGTCAGCTGAACAAAAAGGCAAATTTTCACATTTCTTTC
Source organism: Pao palembangensis (assembly GCA_015343265.1). Lineage (NCBI taxonomy): Eukaryota > Metazoa > Chordata > Actinopteri > Tetraodontiformes > Tetraodontidae > Pao > Pao palembangensis. Next base: position 4,963,771 of record CM027089.1, on the reverse strand, counting down.
TGCAGATTTTTTATTTTTTTTTTAACTTCAAACATTCAATGCTTGGAAGATCTTTTAAAGGTTTTTTAAAACCAGGAAATGGGTTAAAGTCAGATGAATTGTACAGCAACAGAAGCAGGCTGCAAGTGTTGCAGTTAGTGCTCACATTTCTGGACACGTCCAGCTGTGCCAATTTCAGTTTGCAAAAGTGGTTATAGCTCTGCCGAAACCAGTGCACGGTGGCATTTATCAGCACGAGAAACTCTCTAGAATGCATCTTTGGCACAAATAACTTTAGAAATTCATCAGTGTCCAGAACAAATGGCGATAGACGGCTGAGAGCTCGCAAAGAAGCCAAGTGCTGCATATTTATACTGTTGGCTTCACAGGTTGTTAAATGATGCACCTGTTCACCCTTTAACCTCAATTTGTTTCCTAATGAGATAATCCCGACATCAAATTGCGCTATTTAAAAGATAAGGCTGTATTTTATCTCAACAACACTGAGCCTGCCAACAAAGTGATCAGGGTCCGAATTCCGCTCTGCAGTTTAATGGTGCAGACAGAATATTAACTGCTATAAAAAGCAGAATCTAAATCTGCATTCTTCATGTGTATAACGCACATGTAATATCATATATGTCAGGATTTTATTTGTGTTTCTCTGTGTTGCCACTGCAAGTTTTGACTTTTCTGACAGCACACAAACATTTTAGCATATCAAAAATGACAAAAATAAAATTCCCTGTGTGTGTTTTCTGCCATTGTGCACTCTTGTAATCATAAAAAAAACAGCCTTTCTCAACGGTAACATTCAGCTGCTTTGACACGGTGATGAGCTGCGACAGAGGAAGTAGAGTACAGTACCTGACTTCGCCAGATGGTGTCACATAATTAGAAAAAGGAAAGAGAAGAGAGGCCAACACCTGTCTGCCCTGCTTGGGGGAGACATCAATCTAATAGTTCACACCACTGAGAACTGCTGCTTCTTCCACAGATGGTTCGACCAACATGGCAGGTAGGAGAGATGGTGCCGGGTGTGTTTTTTTTTTTTTTTTTTTCTCAAAACGGTGATGAAGAAATAGAAATTAGAGTCTTAGGGCATGAAGAGCACCTTGAAAGCAGGAGTGCAGTTTTATTAGCGCAGTTTTAAATCAGCTAAAGAGTTTTCGGCCTAAATTTGGCTCAGCAGATTCTTACCAGTCTGTGTATCAAGCGTAAACCTACAGCGAGAAGGTTGGGCAGCCATTAGCATCGAGGAGCGAGTACACAACTAAGCTGGTTTACTCCACATCATTGCAGAGATGGGAAACTGAATTTAGGAATGCTGATACATTTAGATTTAGTCTTCAAAAGGTTGTTGATATACAGCTGGAGCCATGTTGTTCCACCGTAAACCACGCTGTCTCTGCCGAGACACATATGAATATTGAGTCTCAGAGAGAAAATCCCGGAAAACCTAGAAATTGGACCAATATTAGTCCTGACATCTAGTGAGATTGAAGATGATGATGAAGGTACCAACTCCAAAGAAATCCTTTGTTTAGGCTTTAATCATTGGGACACCTCATCTTATCCCTAATCTGATCAGTGATCAGCACTCAGACAAGGTGAGAGCGACTCTCGAGGTTTGTTCCCCCAACAGCAGTTTAACCACCAGCACAAGCCTGAATCAGCCTGTACAGCGAGCTGAAAGGCTGTCGCGGGAGAAGCACAGAAAGTGATGGCTCCCATTCTGCTCTTACACACTTCTGGAGGTGCCGTTAACCCCACCACTGGAGATGCCTCTGTTGATGGTGTGAGGGGAAGGATTTTAAATGCTATTCTGGATCTTACAAGCCCTCCCTCCGGCAACAGGCTGAAGCAAGGCTTTAGCGATGTGGCAGCCTGATCTTCAAACCCAAAAGAATCTATAATTGGGGTAGAAACACAGTATTAGTGGTGTTTAATGAGGCCTAATGAGAACCTGCCTCAAGTCAGGCTTCACAATCTGACCAGATAATCAGAACAACTCGTAATGCAGAAATCTTGACTGTGGCTGAATAATTTTGGGATATTAAGTAGCCTTTATAAGTAGGGAAAAACTGGCTAAATGATGTATATTGAAATAACAAAATTTAAAATGTAACTTTATCAGTCATGCATGTGGTCCAGCCTCACCGCCGGGAGGTTCCTCATCTTTTAAAAGCAGAGACTGACAGACGAGCCGGACGCCGCGTCCCAGTCTGAGCTGGCTGTGACCCAGCGTGGGGACGGGTCCTGTCGGTGCCCCGGCTCACTCAACTTTGACGCGCTCGGGGGAGCCGACAGCTCAAGTGCAGGTTACAGTGCATGCATGGCACGGGCCAAGAATCCACCCGGGATGCTGGGGCTGGCTGAACCGATGGCTCGCCTCATTAAACCACTGCTACGTCAGGTTTATTCCTAAAGCTCGATATCAGCATTCGTTATTTCGTCTCCAGCGGTGACACCTGCTGTCTCTCATCTTTAAATACACTGAACATATTTTTAAATATGGATTCTTCTTCTTCTTCTTTTTTTAACAGATTAACTATCCTACTGTACAGCGGGGTCTCGTAGTTAAAGCACTAACTTTGCCGACTCAACTTGTCATTTGACCTTTAAAAAGACAGCTTGACTTATAGTACTTCAGACAGCGTGACCCCACCAGAGAAGGAAGGAGGCTATTTTGGGACTGGCCGTGGCTTGTATGCGTGTGAATATATCATAGCTCCTAGCAGCAACATTTGCGCACATGTTGCATCAGATGAACCATTGCCCTTTTCCTCAAAATAATTCATATTTAAGTTCAGGTGGTTCCCCGGCTCTCTCGGGTGCAGTTTAAGGTTTTTCCTGCAGAGCTGCTCACTAAACTGTGACATTGATTCTTCCTTGAGGACTCATAACGCCAAACAGCAGCCACAAGCAGGCGCATCACTGAAATGTAATATAGGCATTAATCCTTTATCTAAACCTGCATCTCCTCCCTCCTCAGTCCCGCGGAGCCACGACCACAACACCGTCCTCGACATCGACTTTGACATTGAGCTCGGGAACACCGCGGACGAAGCCAAGGACGATCCAGGTAAGGCTGAGTTGTGACGGACGAGCCGCCTTTTCTGTCTGCATCAGTGAAACAGGCAGTCGGGTCTAAAGCCTTTGGCCAGGAGGTGCCACGAGGTGTCTGCCTGCAGCTGGTGAGATACTCGCATCCTGAGTGGGGCCGGACTTTTTCCCCACTTTGACTTTGTTTGCTGTTTTAGCGGCTGAGGATTCGCCGGTGCTCCAGAACTCCGCTCTTAATGAGCGTGCACTAATGCCGCCGCGTGTTTCTCTGAGCACTGTCACATTTGCTGGATCTGATCCACTGCTGAATGCAAATGAACCCACCTAATGATTTAGTTCCATGTTGATTTTTTTTTTTTTTTTTGTCTACACTGTGCCAAGAGAGGAGGCTTTTTCATTGGCTCGGAAAATGAACTGAGAATAAAAAAATAAAAACAACAACAACATATTTCGGGAACAAAATGATGGATGTTGTTCTCATCTCCTGAACCAATTTGTGCAGGAATGCACCAGTGACACAACTGTTTTTCCCCACTTTTCCTTATTGTTGCTGCTGAACCATCAAGACATTTTATTATGATGTATTATATGTGCGCAAGTTTATGCGCATTAAGATCAGCACTTGCAAATTGAGTTTGATTTTTTGCTGCTTGGCATTTCTGCAGCTTCCTTTTGAATGAACGTAACAGTTCCTGACCACAAATCTCCTCCATTGTGCCACCGTGTCCTTTTAAAGAAGTGTTTTTGGTCCTTTTGCTTCCAGAAATGCACTGCAGGACTCCTGTAAAGTCTCATCTGCATCTTGTGCACCTTCTCCCCTGAAAAGGGTTTTTTTTCCTTTCTGTTCAGAGTCGGGGTATCTGAGCTGCTCCTTCGACGACGGCCTCTGCAGCTGGATCAGGGACAACGACGGAGATGTGCACTGGGAGACGACACCCGATCCATCAGGTAACTGGAGGAATCTGTTTGTTTCAGGCTTATATGAAGGAGAAAAAGCTGCATGACTGATGTTGCACAAATGCAAACACACACACATACACACAGATGAGCACTTGTCCTCAATTACAGGTCTAGATAAACTGACTTTAGGGGAAGCGGCTTGTCACGTCGGCAGATTAGAGCTCTGCTCTACAAAGCCATGCAAATGAGAAGTGGATTACACGACCTGTCAGCGATACCTTTGGCTCCCATTAAACGGGAACATGACACTGTTTTTCTTGGGATTCGACTGAGGAGAAAACGTGATGAATTATGTCGAGGAGATCAAGCGGAGCTAGCACGAAGACTAAATACCGCAGCGTACTGGTGGGGTTCAGCTGACGCTAACTACATCTGGCTGCTCCTGCCAGCTGGCTCGGTCTTGCAGACGCCAGCATGTTTCCAGACATTCTCACACTCGGACTCGAATGAGACTCGGCTGAGTCTGAGGGTGAGTTGAGATTGGGATTTTGAGATCTGAAGGGATGTTTAAAGATGTTTGATCTTCAGAAGAGCCCCCTTTTATGGAGAGTGGCTCCGTTCTTATATCAGCCTCTGGAAAAACAACATACATCACAATTAATAGCTTTTATCCAGAGGCACTTCAGATTTTTATGCAACAGAACACGAGTAGATCAAGTCATTCCCAATTGTTTTTATAATGAGCACTATAAACTTTCACCAACTGTTAGGAATAAATCATTTTAATGTGCTCTGACACCACCGACCTGCCAAAGGTGTAATATTATTAAGAATAGACATGCTGCCCTGGTATTTAACCACAAAGTTGTTATAAGGAAAATAATCCGTTTTATTTCTTAAAGCATTTAAAAGACTTCATCATTTTCGAGCAAGCAAAAATATTTTAGGTTGTTTTGGTAGTCTTTATAAAAATTCATTTGAAATTCCAGTAAAGTTTCTAGAAATACTGGTGTGGCAGTCATGGAAAAATCTATTTGTGTCCCAGCAGCTGCCAAAAGCTCCCCATGAATTTTGAAAGGGGGGGGCTGAACTCCCGCCGCGTGTATCCTCACTGACCTTTAAACCACTTGAATGCTGTTATTTTTCCAATAATTGATCCCAATCTCCATCACAACAGGTGGACGATACCTCACCATCCCCGAGGTGGGTAACAAGAGGACGGGGCGCGGAGCCCAGCTGGTCCTTCCACTCACGCCCCCCTGGAACGACGGCAATCTGTGCCTGTCGTTCCGGCACAAGTTGGCAGGCCACCACGTGGGCATGCTGCAAGTGTTTGTGAAGAAAGGAAAGCAGTACAGTCCAGCAGTGTGGGGACGGACGGGCGGGAACGGCTGGAGGCACACCCAAATCACGCTGTGGGGGACGGGACTGGAAAGTGTGAGTGTAGCAAGAGACGTCGAAGTTTGAAGTGGTGACCAATAGACTGATGGTGCACGTTCCTGCTGTTCACCAGGTGATCCTGAAGGGGGAGCGCGGCCGAGGCAGAATCGGCGAGATGGCTGTGGACGACATTGCCCTGAGGAAAGGCGCCTGCACCGAGGAGCACAATCTGAGGAGACTGTAACCATTAGACAATGGCAAAAAAAAAAAAGAGGGAGAATCATCTCAAAGAGAAGTGACTCTGTCGTGAAAACCCCCTCAGTTTGCCTGGCCAGTCACTGAGATGCAGCCCCCCCGCCCCACCCATCCACTACCGCCACCGCCTGTCCACGCCACAGTAGCCAGTTAAAAAAAAAAAAAAAAAAAAAAAAAAAAAAAACATGCTTTAGCAGAATGGAGGGCTCTGGTGAGTGTCAGTGGTGAGTAGCACACACCCTCTCTGAGCCTCCATCACCGCGAGGCGCGCACTCACGTCCAGTTGGATTTCATTTCACTATTGATGTTTATTTGAGAGCAGGAACATATTTTTATTTGACCATTACAGAAAAAAAAATGCAAGGTCATTAATTATATTACCACAAAAGATCCCATTTTCACTCAGTTGTTGTGCACTATTGTTTTACAGTTGGTGTCAATACTGGGCTTTCTGAATGATGATGGTTGGTGGATTTCTGGTGCCCCAAACTAACCAATCTGTAGGATGCCTACATAATACAGTCCCTCCAGGAAACGCGATTCGTAATTGCAAATAAACTTGGTTCGCCAAGCTAATCTCGACCAGTCTCCGCAGTCGCCTCCGTATGCGTCATGAATGCAGCGTAGGCAGATGTTTACCTCCATGTAAACAGAGATGGAGAGACAGTGTTAACCTAATGATTAATCTAAAACCCTCACCCCTCCAGCCCCGTTGTGACTGTTTTTGTTCTTACAAGCTGCCAAATCAGACATTTTAGGCCACAACAATGACCAAAAGCTGCAACCCTGGAGAGACTGATGATTCTATACTGTATATATCAGGACATCGTCAGTGTGTGGGGAAAAATCTCAGAGGTTGAAAATCGTCAACCATGTCATTGTGTGACCAAGCTTCATTATTTTAGCTAGAAGTTGTATGAAATCCGCATCAGGCGTTTCCTTTTCTCTGTTGTTAGTGTCAACTGAAAGAGCTCGGCTTTGCATTTGTCCCCTCATAGATCTTTAGCACCTTTTCTACCAGGATCTTTTTACAGAACCACCCAAAATGTATTTAAACTCTAATTTCTCAGATACTTGAAAGGTGTCAAACAGAATGGATATATAATTATTATTAATTTAGTTTCTTCAGCACTTGCAAGTCCAACATTTATCTCTATGCTACAGGATGCGCTTTGTTATATTAAGTGCAGTTTGTTATAAAGTTGATCCCGACAACTTTTTAGGCATTCACAGATTGTACTATTGTAAATGTAGTTGTGTGTACATACTCCAGAGGTCTACAGTCGCATTTGTCGTGTGTTTTTCTTGCGTTTCTTGTTTTGAGACGCGACTTTTGAATGGGTTTCCTACTGGCCGCTATTTCAGTGTTTCCTGGATGAACAAGTATCCAGATGTGTGTGTTAATAGTGCACAAAAACTTGTGTTTATGTGTTAAGATATAATGCTCTGTCTGTATCTTTGGAAGCCACATATCGTACTCTGTGATAATGAAGGGCATCAGCTGGAGACGTCAGGTTTTTCCGTATGCATGGGTGCACTCACCATATTCAGATCAATGTCGACCAGGATGTAAATAAATGACATTTTGCTTGATATGTTTTGAAACAAAGCCTGATTCCTCCATCCTGCCACGACTGCGTCAGCCTGCCAGTGAGCTGTCAGCCGCAGCAGGGGATGTTCAAAAAGGAATAGTTTGCTTAAAACCGAACATTTGCCGAACTTTATACTGAAGGAAGCTGCTGCAGTTTATTTTGGTTTAATTGGATTTGGCTGCAGCTATTTACTCAAAGAAATCCAATTTTCTTTTTCCATTGTGGGAGTGGTCCCTTTAGTCATTTTCATGGGTTTCATAAACTTTTCATTATGTAAATGGTTTTAGAAAAACAAAAATGAAAACAAAAACAGTTGTTTATTGAGGAATCCCCTGAAGACAGTTGAACTTCAACTTTACCAGGTTCCTTTTAATTAACATCACCACAGCCATCACATTTATAAGCAACTGCTCATAATGAGAGAGAGAGTACATTAGTACAGTATTTCAACCATCAGAGGTTTGATTTTCATTTAAAATTGCCCTAAAGCACAACTAGCATACATACTGTATCTATGGATTCTTTTTAAAATGTATAATACTTACAGTACTTCTTTAAAAGGAAACTGTGGCAGGATGAAAAACGACTCTGGAGACGAAGGTGAGTTTGCAAGTTTACTCCTTGAGCAACAATGTATACATATGGATATCAACACGAATACAGATGAATACAGAACATGTAAAAGTGCAAAAAACTCAGGGCACAACCCAGGTACAAGCATTCCATGTGAAAAGTCTGCAGTAATTAAGTAATGTGACTGAGGATTTTTTTTTTTTATTGCAAGATCACATAATACTATGAACAGAAGCTGAGATGAAATTGTTGCCGTGGTGAAATGAAAATCACCACGGCAACAATGTGACCATTTCCTCAGGGAGACGATGAGACCTTTTACTGAAGTAGCCGCAGCTGCAACATTTAAGTCCAGTTGTGGAAAATGTCTTTGTTTTCATTCCTCAGCATCACACTTAACGTAACATAAGCACCGTCCCAAACCACTGGCTCGGCCAGAACTTGTTTAAATTCTGGACCACTGCTCTGTAGCGCTGTCGGAAATCTTTTTGACCGGCCACTTTCTGAAGCTCTTGGGTCACACAGGCCGTTTAAAGCGGTAATCTGAGCGACAAACCCACCATCTGAAAACTCCCTCTGCTGTAGCAACAGTAAGAAATATAAAAGTCCAAAAAACGTTAAATTGTCCCCTAAAGACATGACAAAAAAATGACTAAATTACTAATTTCACATTACCGAAATATGGTTTTCACATGTCGATGTGTCTTGCTGTGCAAACATGATCCAAGAAGGCAGCCGATGTTATATTTTATGCATGCATTTGACTGAATTATTAATGTCCCACAATGTGGATTATTACTCAAAGGTTGTTGCTGCAGGACGAGTTCCAGCCTCCAGGGAGCTGTAGGTTGCCAAGGTCAGCATTTATACACTCTGCAGATGCTGCCAACAGTCAAATCTGTTCATCAAATGGAATTTGTGTGTAGTTTAGTGTGCGTTGTTTTTTTTTTCCTATCCCTGTGTGAAATCGGACGGATTTAATTCATTGATCTGTGTGCGGAGGTTCAGAAGTGCAGCTCGAGCAGAAGCAAAGAGGAAGAAATACAAATATCACCTGCTAATGGAAAGAAATTAGTTGGCCTATCTTTTTCGTATCACTTTCCTTTCTGTGAGGATTTTGGAATATAGATCCTGACAGGATGGCAAAAGGTCTAAAATCTGGAGTGAAGTGCTTGGATCTGTATAAATAATTAAAGTAAACCCGAAATTGATGCTAAGTGTCATGACGAAAAAGCTTGGTGAAGCCAAAACCAGGATAATGTTTGCTTTGCTTGAATATAACATGTTTAATTCCTCCTGTTGTTCTCGTGTACATCCAACTCTGAAACTGGGCCTCAGTTCAGATGGCCACGCTGTTCTCCAGGTTCGGTGGATCAATGTATGTGTACGGTATTTCCAGGTCCACGTTCCTCTTTTTAATTTCAGTGCTTAGCAGTTGAAGATCGGCTTGAAAGTCCTTTATGAACTTGCAGGGGATCTCCTCCCTGAAATGTTGCTCTGGGTACTGGCCGAGAGCGACCTGAAGAGATCAGTGGTACATTTGGGGTCAGTAAGGGAGGGGACGGCTCTGAGATGGTATCAAAATGGAGCTAGATGGACTTACAAAGTCTGTGGACTGCTTGCTTAGCAGCCACATGGTAGCCATTCCCTGGACCGTCACGTTGATGTCGGGAAAGGTTTGCAGCATCGTAGCCTTGCTCGTCGTCCCTTTCGAGGTGGGCGGGGGAAGTTGTAGAGAGGTGGGAGTGTTGGGCATCCAACCCCCGTAGTCATACTGCAATTAAAAGGTAATTGTGAAAGGTTCCATTTGTGTATTTGTTCAGCTAACGCCAAAATGTTTCATCAGTGGAATGGATTGCAATGTATAAATGTAACTGTCAGTGAAAGCGATTAATGAAAACCACAGTTACACAACACAGATGTCGTAGATCTGCACTCAACGGGACATTGAGAACAGTGCTTCATTCCTCTTTATCAGTGTATCGGTGAGGGTTTTTGCATCTGAAATTGTTGTGGAGCGCAAAGTCAAGTGGTTTATACTGTAGCGTGCTTAAAACATTACCTGTCCGGAGTTGACAGCCGCGTGCTGTGCCGAGCAAGTGAAGACGACCATGGTGACAAACTTCACCATCTCCGCTACGGTGCTGAGGCTCTGTGGAATTCCTGAGAAAATTGGGCATAAAGCAAAGCTTTACTAAGTTAAAAATCACAGATCGTTTTAGAGAGTTAGTGTAAGCTCACCTGTGTCCTTTTGAGACAGGAACCCATGCTTGTTGATGTCCTCCATCCACTTCTGCAGCTCCGAATCTTGCTGCACCTCTGAGTCATTCTTGTAGTAGAAGCCGAGCACTCCCTGCACAAAGCTTACACAGATACGAGAATTTTACTAGCAGCCTTGTGACATGTTTAAATCACACACCCTTTCTTTATTCTAAAGGCATAGATTAAAGGATTTTGGAAACCAATGCTCAGAGGAGAAATGGAAGATACAAGGGATGTGGCTGCATTCAGTTTTCAGTTACAAAACATCATTCTTGCATAATTCTGCCTGATTCACGAGGAAGATGGAGATCAGTCGGACCACCAAGAGCCTCAGAGGGGATTCACAAAGCTTTAAGTGCTTTAACTGATCGTCATTATGGGGTGGAAGCAAAGCTGCTTACTGAGAAGAAAAACCCTTCAGAGTGGCTCTATATATGGCAGGATTTTTGCTACCAGCCAAGATGAAGCACGAAGTCTGCACAACAGATGGATAAGGACAACTAGGTAAAAGAACAGTTCGGTACTAGAAAAGGTCGCTGTCTGTTCACCCCCAGTTCTCACCTGTTGATGATATTCCAAAGTTTGAGCCCATCGTCTCGGTAGTAGAAGTGTGGCACGGACTCCAGTCCGCGATTGGCGATGTCGTCCGGTATACAGAGGGAGCTGTAGGTTATTAAGGACAGGGACTTCTTCAGAAATGTGAGCATCCCCTCTCCACCAGAGGCAGTAAACTAGGGCAGGAAACACAGCCAGGTGTGAAATAAGTACTGGACATTATGCTGCGAGGGTTGTTGGGTTATATTATTCCTACCTTTGTGAACACTCCCGTCTCAGATATTAGGCGAAGTCGAGCTAAGTAGTTGATTTGCAGAGTGTAGCGAGTGTGAGGGACGAGGAGCTTTAAGGACAGTTCACACAGTTAGCAACTTAAAAGGAAAAAAAAAACAGTGTTTCTGTAAACTGGAGCCATTAAAGCCTATAACCACATACCATCGTACAAGCCCTCCTCCCACTTACCTTGTACAGAGGATGCACCATGGGCATGTTGCGCAGCAGTGAAACCGCGAAGACCTCAGCCAGCAGGTGAGTGCGCAGCAGGTGAACATTCAGCTGGTGCTCGGAGAAATCCGCACTCCGGACAAAGATCTTGGCTATCAGCCAGTCGTACTCGGAGTCGGTGGGGACGAAGATAGGATTGTCTGCTGCTGGGATCTGCTTCAGCTGCGCGAGAGAGATGGTGGCATGGTTCAGTCCGTTCAAATTTAGACTTCCTTGAATTAGCTACCATGCTAGGTTGATTTGTACTGTGTTCTGTGTGTATCTGACTGAACGTTACTGTGGTCATCTCACCTGGATTGCAATGGGCATCAGCTTGTCATCAGGAGTTTTGTGCAAGAGCACAAGCGGAGCCATCAGGTACTGCTGCTTCCCGTTGATGGTGTTGGCTTTTATGCCATCCAGGTTCTTGTAGTCACACAGGAATATGTTGCCTTTCTGTGCGAAACCGACGCGAATCGCCATAAGCGTTAATAATACACAACAATCCAGTAGCTTTGAGATTGAGCAAAGGTCAGTCACCTGCATTTCTTCTTCCAGCCTGAACTGGCCACCGCTGAAGACCATCTCATTGGTGACGGGAAAGTTAGCAGGCAGCGCTGAACAGCGCCGGATCAACATGGGGTTGATGCCGTTCAGGAACTGGTAGCCGAAGAACGAGTCCTCCTTCCAGTGGTCCTGAACATACTCTGGGCAGAGAGTTTGAACTGATGAAAAGCATCACTTTCTCCTTGCTTCAAAGTCACAGTTCAGGAAAGTACCTGATATATTGGTCCTTTTGCAGCAAAACACCCGATTGATGCTGTCGATATCAGTCCAGTTCTCCTTGCGGTTGTCCAGTCCCTTCAATTGCAGCTCAGTCAGTCTAGATTTCGAAAAACATCAGTATTTTTGGGATTAATAATGTCTCACATTGTTTTAAACACATGAATATATTCAGTCAGTAGTAGTGATAACAATCATCCTGTTCGGATGCAGCTCTCCTTTTGGTCCTGTCATGCATGGGAAGGTAGAAGCACAACATCACTGAATACACACTTACATAGAAAATACACTACATTTCAAGAGTTCAGTGCTCTCACCCAGTAGCTGCAGTAAAAAGAAACTCTGTAGTCTTGGTGAAGGAGAAGCGGACCTCACAAGGCAGGGACAAAGGGTTTTCAGCCTTCATGATGTGGGGAATTCCCTCTGCAAACACATCCCAGCTGGGAGGAAAGAGCAGGCTGGTGAAGCTGTCTGGGGAAACGTAGGATGTGCTTAAGCTAATGGATGAACGTGTATCTACTGGTTCTCACCGATAGTTTTCCTCTCTTTCCTTCAGCTCCTGCTGTCGACTGTGCTTCCCCAGAAGGTGGGTGTCTTCAAATACTCTCAGGGCTTGTGTGAAGAACCCCCAAAATAAGTTGGGAAAAGCATCAACATTGGCACAGATGACCCCTCCCACCCCCGCCTCGTACTCTTCTGCCATGAATCAAAAAAAAAAAAAAAAAAACCCAAACCTGTTCCCTCTCTGAAGCAGTGCACCTTGTTGTCCTCAATCCAGCGGAAGATGGGGAAGATATAGATGTCACCTTCCGGGGATGTGACCTCCACTTTGGAAGGGAACCACGAGTCTTCAGGAAATAGAGGGACTTGCTGCTTATCGAGCTCTATCAGGACCAGCTTTCCGAGGGACTCGGAACAGCGCACTGTGAATTTAGACACCTAAAGATGAAATGAGAAGAAGCCCTTTAAAGCCCCTGACGGCGGGTCTCTTTCTGGCCTTGTCCATGCCTGTGGTGCACAGAGCATGGCCCCACATTCAAGGCAGGTTGTCGATGAATGAAATCTGAGACTTACCGCTCCTTTAATGAAAGCTGCTGCACCTTTGAAGCTCACGAGCCACTTGCGCTCGCTCTCTCCATCCTCGCCTACCAACTTGATGAAGATATTGCTGAAAGTGGTGGCAGCGACGACATCGGCAGTGGACACGGTCACGTCATAGTAAACCATTTTTTACCGTGGAAGGCGGGAGGACCCTGCCACAGCAATGAAAAAAAAAACAAAAAGCCAAAATATTAGTCTAAAGGAATTCATATTCATTTGCAAAATGAGAAAAAAAAATTAACTCACCTCTACGTCTGATAGTTAATACCTGTTTTGATGGACCTGCTCCCTTGCTTTTATAGCTCTGCAGGAGTGTCTCCGATTGGCGTTGAGCAGCTCCGGTGATGAAATGCTAACATGTTTGAACGGCTGCTACATTGCACAACCTCCGGAGTCAGTAGATTTCCTGAGGCAAATACTTTAACCGAAAAAAAATTTCCTGTTGATAAATACGGTGCCAACAGCCATGAAGCGTAAGAAGAGACCACACAAATTCCAGAATCACTTGGTTTTATATGAAACAACTGCAGCATTGTAGAAATACGTGACAAATACGCACAGTCATCACAGACAATACCAAACAGTGATAAATGCTCCCTTTAGGTCAATATTGGATTGTTTAAATGCACCATCTCGCACCTGAAATATCTTTTTTTGTGAGTGTGTGTGCGTTGGGTGTGTTGGGATGTTTTCAGCCCTATTAATAATGCAACATAACAAAAAATATATAATAGTTGAATACAACACCATTGACGAAATTGTAAATACATATTATACATGGCAGACATGACGGAAGCCCAACCAAAGCAGCGACTGCATTACTGTATTTCGATCAGGGGTCAGGGGTCACAACAACGGCTCAGGCCATCAGTGCAGCGCTGCTGCAACATAACAGTGAAGTCATCTTTTCTGAGACAGACAGTAAAACGCAAGTTCTGGGACAACATTTAAACTGGGGTTGAGAAGCAGGTCAGATCTGGGGGGAAGGGACAGTGAGGAGGCCCGTGGGCTTCAGCTTGTTGATGCCTCCATCCAGGATGCAAACCCGTGGGAAAGCGACTTTGACCAGGTGTGATGCAAACTGTGAGGAAAGAAGGGGGGGAAAACGTGATTCATGATCATCGGTTGCATTCCATATTCCCAGACTACGCCTTTTTGGTTGATTGTAGCCTGTGTCGCATTCTGTGCCATTTGCTGAGACTTGGAAAAGCCAAGATCCCGCAACACTGAATGAATAAGGCGCCATGAGTCATCAAACCCAGCAAACAACTTATGTTTGTCTGCAACAAAACTCGAGAATCTGCAGCAAAAATCTATTATTGCTTTTAATTTTCATGACATCAAACATCCGAGTCATGATTCAGAACATTACTGCGGCTGCAGAAGAGTAAATATTAGAACAAGCCGTCCACAAGCACAAGCAGTCAGTTAAATATAAAAACAAATAATTCCCTGAAAGAGGATAATAGTGTTGCAGCATTAAAGCCACCTCTAGGTAAAGTCGACACTAGTTTGCCTCGTAAAAGAATATCACTCTTCTTCCGTGCTCTCATTTGCAAATAAGGTTAGGGGCTCTTTAATATTTCGTAGGAACGGGTTCTCTAATATTTTATTCATCCGCAGTCCGCACACCTACAGACTGAATAAGATTAAAAGGATCTCCTTTGTGTGTCCATCCACACTGATATTAACACTGAGAATTTCTTTTTTACGGCAATCATGTTGGGAAACGTGGTTAAGACACATCTGTCAGCTTTCAACATGCACAGCAACTGCTGTTGCTGAAACCAAAAGACGAATGAAGCAGTTGGATTCTGTGTACATGCCAGGCAGAGGTGGTGTACAGGTACACGCAAATGAAAGCCTTCAACTCCGCAAAAGGCATCTACTGTAACACTGAAACGGTTCAGTGGAGTTAAAAGTCCAAGGCTGGACTCACTTTCTTGACTTTAAGGTCTGATGAATTACTGAGGGTTTTAAGAAAGCAGAAAAGGGGAATTTTAAACACAGCTGGTTGAAAAGCTCCACGTCAGAGTGGAACCATGAGCTGACTATGGCAGCATAAAAAAAAAACATAGACAAGGATGATGGGATCCAGTTGTGGCTCTGCCACAAATACAGAGAAGGGCCTTTAACTGAGGAGAACTAGTTATTTTCCATTGCACAGAATGGGGCCATCTTTCTTTAAAAAAGAGGGACATTGCCCCAAGTCAAATCATTGCTGAGTTTTTAAACGTTAAGCGCTTCTAATTTATTCTAAAGACAGCACAAAAGGAGAATTTATAATCATCAATACGGTCCTTTTCTCATGTGCTGAACCGAACAAAGCTATTTTTGTGCAACGATTTGCATTTTCAGCATCTGCATTTATTAAGTAGAGAGGAGAAACAATGGGCCAATGAACTTTCAGGAGAAAGAAAACTTAGACTGTCTAATTCCCTCCAAACTTGAGGTTTCACAGCAAACTACTGAATTTTTTTTTCTTTATTCTTTGTTGATCAGCATTGTCTGTGACCAGTTCAGGGAGCAGTGTGTGTGATTTGGTAACACCTACTGGCGAAAACAGATACTGCAAAAGCCATCTGACCTATCTGAGCGGATTTGTTGCTTTCTTTTACACAAAAGCAACATAATGGTATCATTCTAAACTGTGACACCAGAAAACCACTCAGATGATAGATGGAAAATACGTACACAGCAGATTCATGCACATACTGTGAGATCTAATATGGAAATAGTTATGAAAAGAGACTGGATGCATTAATCCTTAATCAGAGCTGTTTGCCTTTCTGACGCTGCATTTTGCAGCGGGCAAACCACTGTGCAAAAATGATGGGATAAAGCCAGCACAATTGAATTAAACTTTCTCCAGCCGACCAATACATTTAAATTGTGGCTTTGCCTTCATTAAATCCCTGCAGACCTCTGAGGGCAGCGGGACAGATGGGCTGATAAATCGGTCACCTCCAGTTGAAGCTGTGTCGCACCGCAGCACAGTGCTATTACACACAGACAACCACTGTGTTTACCTGCAGTAAATTGCCTTCGAGAAACACACCGCTGCTATAAAATAACCCAGCACTGCTCCATGCACGTCACATGATTCTGCTGTGTGTGACAGCCTCCTCTTAGTCTTGCTGTGTTTCAAGCAAATGTTACACACCAAATGCCTTCAAAATGAAGTGTTGCTACAGGAATTAGTGTGGTATTCCATACTATTTTATAGGTAACAGGTTTAATTAGATAAGACATACTGTGTGAAAGCTGTCTTAAATATGATAACACCACTGTTATGTGTAAGGTGAATTGTTAGCAATTTACAATCTATATTGTTTTTTTTTGTAACAAACCTCTATCCATAATAGCTTCTACTTCACAGGGCTTTTTAGCTATTATTCACACGTGTGTGTGTGTGTGTGTGTGTGCTGGGGGGGCTGTGTCGTCTCACCATAGCTGCGGTCTTCAGGGCGTGGCTAATGACCACGATGACACAGCCTTTGTAGTTGTGAAGGATTCCCGACGTGGGGCACTGCAGGAGCTCACCGTCAGGGCTGAACGCCGTGCTGAACGGAACGCTGACGCTACCAGTAATATGGCCTCTACTGAAGCTGGAATCAGTGGGGTTAAGGAGGATGGAAGAGCTCCTGAAAGCAGTGGCAAAGGGCTGAATTCGAGCGGGACCACAATAAGAGACATTAGCTGACAACGTCAGACCTAAAGAGTCTTGGAATAACAACTGTTTATGGATTACATTAGCAGACAGGTAGCAGACCTATAGATTGCCTTGAGTTACCACACAGAGGGTCTTCATTTAATCCGCTTTTGGTGACTGACACAACAGACCTTTGCTTAAGATCACAATGAAGGTAAAGACAGCCAAATCCTACAAAAGTGCTCAAATCCCTTTTGTCCATGTGCGTTAGCCCGAGGAGCAAACCTGTCAGCATTGGAATTTGGCTGGAGGACCAGCCATTACCAAATCCTCACTCCATTAGCTAATCCTTATTGATTAACGGCCTACCATTCCACATATGATCAGAAGGCTGGAGATATTAGAACACGACCTATCTACAAATGTTAAATGGCTTTCTTTATGTTCACAGAGACGCACATTCATGAGAGGTGGTGTGTTTGCATTCAGGTTCATTAGTGTCACCCTCGCTCCTTAACAAAACTAACAGCGGCAGCTGCTTCACCGTTATTTCATCATCTCGCTGGAGATGATGAAATACTTCAGTCAACTGAATTTCATTTGAAGGATACTCCTCCACGGGGCGGATGTCGACAGCGATAATTTTGGGCTTGCCGACTCTGGTCCTCTTCGCCAGACTGGCCGACGACAGCTCGCACAGGTCGATTAAGTCGTCTGCCGAGATCCTGGGGGACACTTCTGCTTTCAGGTCAGAGAGCGCCAGCGGCTCCCGTGACTACAAGAAAGGAAGTCAGGAGAGGTCAAAGGAGATCAGACATGGATGGGGTGGTGGGTGGGAGGTGGGGTCTATCGCATGTGGTGGCACAATCCAAACAGAGGAGAGAAGGATTTATTGTTTCTACAGGTTGAATTCCTTCATGCCTACTCAATTCCCAAGAAGGAAAACACCTTTGCGCAACACTTGAACAGGGAGAGTCCTAGATTATGCTGAACCATAAAAAGAGACGATTAGCTGCAGCAGCACAGAGGCGCAGCTGCAGTGACCAGAACCTGCAGAAATGAATTCATTAAAGCTCCCAGCCAGAGGCATGGCTGCAGGAGCCAAACCCTGGTCTCTGCCCGCCCACCCTGCCCCACCCTGCCCCACTCCCAAGTGACTGGGAAAACACGTTTTTCCGCCACGCTAATGAAAGCGGAAGAATGATTTGTGCGTGATCTGCCATAATGAGCGATCATTGAGGATCTCAGTATTTTCTGTTTATCGATGTGCTAATTAGAGCGGGGAGGTGAGCCACGGGCGTCTGTGAGCTCATAGTTTAAAAAGTGTTCGCAGGGACAATAGTGGCCATGCAGGTTAAGTGCCAAAACCCTTCCATCCATAAAATAAAACAATTAACTCAAGTGGAAAGCTAGGCGACCATCCAGCTGGTGAAAATGTCAGAGATGTCTGTGAAGCTTTTAAAAATAAAAGAGAATGAAATAAAACTAACGTCACACTGTCTGAGTTGGTTTGTCTAAGGAAATTCTATCTTAAATGCCTCCTACGCTACTGGTGTATAAATATCGTATTCCACAAAATATGACCAATATGTGAAATTAATGAGGATTAGAAGTTATATTAATCCATGATTAATCTTTTAAATCCTTTTTTTCCATTTTCAAACATAGTCTAATTAATTAAACTGTGTCAATGTTCAACAAAAATGAATCAGTAAAGTATTTTGTGCCGTAGACATACTCCATTCCTCATCTGCATGCATCCTAACGCAAATCCAAAGACACATCGCTGTCTATCAGTCTTTCAGTCATTAATTAGAGTATATTTTAATAGTGTTTTTAATAGTTCCACAAACGGTTCGCTGAAATGTTATGGCGCGTCGATTACAGCACACAGTTGTTCTCTCTGGCTCTGTCAGTAGTGTCAGGTCACACTATAAACCACAGGACAGAATGGATGCACGCATTCATGACGATCACGGCCGTCATCCACTGATCGCCTGCTAGGTGTTTTTCACTGCTTCCTGTCTGATGTCTAACAGCCAGCTTCAACTGAATGAACGGGAAATGATAACATTTGGACTCCTTCGGTGGAAAAACATGATAAAACCTGGCAGTGTTTGCCTTCCGCTGGGAGGTGACTTGATTTCAAGCTCGGTAACCGACCTCCACTGCAGAACACATGGATAATACACCGCAATCCAACAGTCTGACTCCACCAACCCTCATGGCAGAATAACCACCCAGCTGAGTCAACAGCTCAGCAAAGATCAATAAAACCAGACACGCTGATGGGGTAGCGACTCCACGAGTTTGTGTTTGCCTGGAATTCCAAGAGACAAGGTGATAGCTACAATCACGTGTCTAATGGTCAATTCGTCCAGAGCTTCCGCCACCATCCTGAAAGGGAAAGAGGAAAATTTCCACCATTTTTCCCGTCCACCCAAAGCTCTAAAAACCAGTTTTTCACCCACGCAGCGGTCTGCACTGTTGTTCTGGATGGGCTCACACTTGGTGCAAGGGATGAGATTCTGGCTTTTTGAAAGCGTGAATCCATCCTGACTCATTCAGTGGCTCAGACTGTTGTCACATGCTTTCCCCGCCTAATACATGTTCATTCCATCTGTCCACGGAAGCACTGATCTGAAAGCATCAGATTTGCTTTGAACACCTCAGGAAAAGAGCATTTTCAAGCAGTTACAAATCTTGAGACTGGTCAAATAATTGGGTATACGTGCAAAGTATTTGTCTGAAGAGTTTAGCGATAAGGAGATATAAACCCGAAACACAATGTCTATCAAACAGGGAGACGGCGGTGCTAAGTTGTGAGGCTGCCGGGGAGACGGTGGTTTTTAAACAAAGCGAATGGAAAATTACCTTCCCAATGTTTGTCCCAATGATCCCAGAGTTTACCGGTTTGAAGAGGCAAATAAATCTATTTGAATTAAGCTGATTCTGTCCAAAGGAGCTTAAAAACCAGAACGTTTGAGAATGGTTAAAAATCATTAACACCTGAGTTAGGGTTAAATTAAAAACATGGAGAGATTAACACCACAGAGAAATGAAATTAGAATGTACAGATTTTTTTCAGAAAACAGAAACTATTGATTCATTTAAAAAAATGTTTTTTGTAGGAAGTAGCACGATTTCCATCCATAAGAACAGAAAAAGGACAGGTGTGGAATAAATGAGGCATTTAAAGACCTTCATCGAGATAATGAAAACACATTACAGATACACAAGATACATTTGTGTTTTTATTCTGGTAAGGTCAAAAGTTTGAAGTATTTTTTTGAGCCTGCAGGTAAGGTGCTAACCTGCGTTGGCATGTGGAATAATGAGCTTCGCATTATGAGAGCAAAGTTCAACTTTTTCTTTTTGCAGTTTGTGTAGTCACACATGGGTGCATGTGTGTGTTTGTGTGAGACAGAGAGAGTGCGTGGGTGTGTGTTACGGATCAATGCCACTGCACATCTTTTCCTGTGATCTCTGCAGCAGTGTGACAGATCACAGCCAGCACAGCCGATATAACTGACACAATGTGATGATAAAAAAGCGTTTGGGAAAGTCAACTTAGCATCAGTGAAGAAATCTGGAAATTAGCTTACTGTGCTGATTTGCTCAATTAATAAACACTTTTTTAAACATTTAAGACATTTTAAATATGTGGATTTGAAAGAAACATTTTTACTTGAAATGTACTATTACTACATAATTTCAGTTTTCTGGAGCAAATCTGCAGCAGATCGATCACACAAACGGGGTTAAACTGCAACTACCGAATGACTGAGAAAGTCATCTTAACATAAATAATTTGGACAATAATTGATTGTGAATTTGGATAGTAAGGATATTACCCTGAAAAAAAAAAAATAATAATAATATTCTATAGTTACATCCTTTGTGATAAAAAAAAGATGACAATGTTAATATCAGTCATTATTATTCTGTCACACATTGGCTTGTTAGTATACATATTTAATTATTCCTGTTATTTTCCAATACAAATCCAGAATTTACAATAACCTGCAGAAGTAACTAGCATTCGTTACTGAAGTGAGCTGAAAGCGGTTAAAGGATCAAAGGCACCACGGGAAAAACACCAAGAGCAACATTCCGAAAGGCAGCCTCCTTATTCATTGTTGACAGAGAAGAGAAGATCTTTGTAAAACTCACCAAGTCAGTTTTGGGCATGTCCTGATATTCAGAGCTGTAGTATGGTGCCGTTTTGCCGAAGCCGTTTTCGGCGGCTGCCCTGGGCGGTTGAGCGTGTTGTCGGTACGTGGCGCTCTTCGGAGTCCAGCAGAACAGACTGATGGATTCCCGAACACATCGCTCGATGTCAATTTCTGCACAGAAAAGGGAGGATGGCATAAAAATATGAACTCATGACTTGCCAGGGCAGGAGATATGGATGCAGTAGTGCTACGTTTAAAGACACATGTCCAGGTGACAATGTCTCTCATGTTTAGTTCCTCAGGTACTTGTGCTTCATCTGTCCATTTTTATCTCCGTTATCCTTCAGCTTCAGAACATCTCCAAAGATTTTGTCATATCTTCAGACCTGCATTTTCAAATCTGTGTTGGCCTCTGTGATGTGTTGGTCGAATTTCATTATATTGTGTTAACACCACCCTAACAAGATGTACAGTCGATGACCTTTGACCTCCAAAACCAAACATGCCTTAAAACCAGACTCATCGTCATTACCTGCCTGACAGAATAATCACCACATGTAACTTGTACTCTATCGAGACACACCCACATGCCATTTTTGATTAGTAAATTACAGCTTTGTGTGCAGCACGTCACCAAGATCGGTTTGATAATGATTAAGGGGGTGTTTACTGCACACCACAGTCACGCTGCAATGCACAATGCACAATGGCCAAGAAAGGTAGATTAATGGTACCACAGCCCGGTTATTTATGTCAGACAAGTATTAATAAAACTGCGGCGACTGAGGTTTCCCTCACAAACCTTGCATTGTTACACAGGGCATTAAGGATGAAGATCACATCTTTCAATTCCAGATCCAGTATCAAGTCATTGAATAGCAAAGTCACCGCAATGCACTTGAGGGATTCTTATGCAAAAGCAGAAGATTGCAATGACCTTTAACCTCCAAAATTGACTCGGTTCACCCTCGAGACCAAATTGATCGCTGCACCAAATTAAAAGGAAGATTCCCTCAAGTGTTTTTCCTGAGCCGTGGCCTACTGGCAGCGTCGGGCCATTCAAAATAACTTGGATTAACTTAAAACACTGCACTGAATTTTTTTAGAGGAATCCGGATCAATAGTTGTCAAGACATTGCACTTGAAAAGAATGAGAAAGTAAAAGAGTGGATTTGGGTGCTCTCGGATTCTTCAATAACCAGCGACAAAAGATAATCAATTTAATGAGAGCGTGAAGTTCTGGTATTTTCCTCGAATAACGCATAAATAATAGCAAAAGGTAGAGTGGGAGGTTTATCTGCAAAAACAAAGCTTGACCTTGGCATTTTGTTCCCATTAAACTCTTAAACATCCATTCACTTTAAGAAAGAAAAATAACTCCCCAGCTCTTTATCTCAGCTCTTTAACCTGAGTAGATTCCCCGTGCTCTCCAAAGCATCTCTAGAGGTGCACCTCCGCCTCCAACTGCTCACGCTGAAAAATAGAGGATTAGGGAACAGGGTCTCACAGGATCAGCCAAGGATTTGGGTAAATTAGGAATTCTTCCCTTCACACTCCTTTGCTCTGACAGCCTCTCATTCACTCGCCTTTTTTTTAGGGATAATAAGCAATCCGGCTAATAAGTGTTCTTTGGCATGGCCTGCGCCTTGATAGATCTCAAGTGAAATCAAACAGATACCCCCCACCCACACCCACACCCACACCCACACACACAAGCACAATCAAGCTTTAGGGATTGTCTGCTCTCTGTTGTATGTTCATTCCAGCGGAAAACACACAGGTGGTCTGAGATTTCTTACGGACAGGCTCAGGGGCAGCTGGGGGGCGGGGTCACAAGTGCCCCACACAATCACCGGTACCGCTAATAAAACAGGCAGGATCGGTGACAGGAAGACTGATCGTGGTTTTAGCTGGACATTCCAAGGCCGAACTTTTTAAGAGGAAACTCAATCACATTTCAGATATTTCCAGTGTTCATTGTAATGTGTAACTCTTTTTCAAACGCACAAAAAAGTTCAATTCAGGTTATCTCAGCGACCTTGCTGAATTTAGAAAAGGAATTTTAAAAAGAGAGTAATAAATGTCGTGTTTTACCTTTTGTGTTACTGGTTTTTCACATACCCAGGGAGTCCTGTTGAAAATTGGCCCCTGTAGCTAAACTGGCTTATTTATCTATTTATTATTCTACTGTTTAATAATGAGCATTGTTCCTGTGAATCTAAAGTGGATCCAGAAATAAATAAGCAGCCGAACTGAAGTCTAAATTTGACAGAAAGATTGGATTGTTCATGTCAAGTAGTTCATACAGTGCTGCTTTGGAGTAAACAGCAGCTGAGAGACATAAAATCTTAGGTTTTAAATAAAGTCAATAAAGTTTTATTGGAAAGCAAAGGGGGAAAAAAACTAAAGGAGACGATGGTTAATTGTTGTTTTGAGCCCTACTGTAGAACTTCTACCTCTTCTTACAAAACAAGAGTTAAAACAAGAGTAATGACACAGAAACTATACTGCTTAAAATGCTATTGGTGTTTGCATAATAACCCCCCTGGAAGGTATTTAAATTAGGATCGGATAATCTGTAACTGGAATTACACGTGACTTTTAGTTATCCAGCAGGGAAAAGTCACCAGTGGCACATTTTACAAGCATAATTTGGTGTGAAATAGTTTTAAAAAAATCTCTCCCATTTTGTGGAGGAGTTCAAGTACCTCGGGGTCTTGTTCACAAGTGGGGGAGGAATGGAGCGGGAGATCGACAGGCGGATCGGTGCGGCGTCTGCAGTAATGCGGACTCTGCATCGGTCCATTGTGGTGAAAAGATTTACCGGTCAATCTTCGTTCCTACCCTCACCTGTGGTCATGAGCTTTGGGTAGTGACCAAAAGAACGAGATCGCGGGTACAAGCGGCCGAAATGAGTTTCCTTCGCAGGGTGGCTGGGCTCTCCCTTAGAGATAGGGTGAGAAGCTCTGCCATCCGGGAGGAGCTCGGAGTAGAGCCGCTGCTCCTCCGCATTGAGAAGAGCCAGATGAGGTGACTCGGGCACCTAGTAAGGATGCCTCCCGGACGCCTCCCTGGTGAGGTGTTCAGGACACGTCCCTCTGGTAGGAGGCCCCCGGGAAGACCCAGGACACGCTGGAGGGACTATGTCTCTCGGCTGACCTGGGAACGCCTCGAAATCCCCCCTGGAAGAGCTGGGGAGAGGGAAGTCTGGGCTTCCCTGCTTAGGCTGCTGCCCTCGCGACCCAACCCCGGATGAGCGGCAGAAGATGGATGGATGGATGGATCTCTCTCATTTTGACTGTATTCTCTTTTAGGATATAAACATGAATAAATCACACAAAACTGATGGTGAAGCATTCTTCCTCCCGGTGCGTTCGTGTTCGGCAGGTGTCCCTGCGTTCAGCAACATCTCTAACCTCAGCTCATCAGTCCTGTTCCCGCCTCCGCTCGCTCAGACAGATGCTAATGTCCCGTGAAGCTAAATGCGGCAGCATCATCAGTAAACACGCACTTTCCGTCAACGGGGGAGTCTCCCGGGTCCGTCGTGAATCGATGAGGTCTCCAAACAAGATGGAGTTATAGATCACCGAAGGCTATGGGCAGGCCGGTGAATGAGAATCACAATATCGGATTCATCGGCAAAATGGCAGCTGGAGATGCATCGCTGGCTCCGGGGCAACATTCTGCAGCAACCTTTACCCGCTTCCTATTGAACCTTGAACGTTGCAGCAACTTTTAGCCATTTCCTATTGAATTTTGTTTTGGAGACTGAATCATTCTTCAGGCTTAATCGGGAATAACTGAGCTTTCCTTTGGCCTTCCATGGCAGCTTGGGGACTCAGGAGGGCTTTAGTGACATTTTAACGTAAAATTAAATGATGAGGACTATTGATTTATAGTACATGTAGCTCTACTGACACATTAACCGGGTTGAACATGACCTTATGATCTCTCCAACCCCCATAAATCTGGAACTCTCTTCTTTGTTGGAATATTGGCGCCTATAGACTTCCCGGTGTTACGTGTAATAGGCCTGTCACTAAGAATTATTGTTACAGGCCTTACTGAGTGCCTCAGAGGAGGAATAAAGAGTGTGTGTATCTGAATCATTTAAGAGCTGCCCTACTGTAACATTACTGCGACCATCAACTTTTAGTCCAACAGTTTCAGACAGTAATGGAGAAGAACAAGGTCATTTGATGAGGATAAAGGACTTTTTTTTTTTTTACATGCTCAGGAAGTTTCTTTCTATTTTATGCCATCCAGTCAGCAGTGGAGCATAGTTTTTGGCTCATTGCATGCTGTTCATGCTGTTCAGGTTAGAAGCATGTGGAGCCTGTGAAATCTGCTCAAATGTCAGCCTGACTTGAATAGCATTAATTCGGCGTGCTGGATGGTGAAAAGTTGTAGGTAGTAGCTACAAAAAGTCAAGTCTGCGTGTGTGTGTGTATGATACAGCCTCAGTACCAGTGAGCAACTATTTGATAATTGGGATTTCTTTGATGATCTGAATCCATCTTTAAAGATTAAGCACGGCAGCGATGGCTGATTTCACATGATAATGTCAGTGTTTGACTTTAAGACGCTAGAAGAACTAGCAGGCTCTCTTTCACAAGGTAGAAAAGACTAGTCTGTGCAGCAGAACACAAAGAAAACAAGCACTGTCTGAGGTCAGCACACAGCCCAGAATGCATTCCTAATATAGAAAGAGTGCCAGAAACGATAACTTTGCAGGTATACACAAGCTGCAATAACGAGGCTGGCAGTGATGTAGAGCCACAAGCTGGCAGAGTTGGCTCTTCTCAGGAAACCTTGCCAAAGCGGCTGACTGCAGCTCTCAGCCAACATATTTTAACTTTATAAGGAGAACCTGTGCCTTCTGCCTCAGCACATGAACGCGTCGAACCTGTGCAGTGTAAAAGTATGACGCGCAGCCAAACAAAAAAGGGTCTTTGTTTAGAGAACAGTCGACGGCGTGCCTACTGCAAATGTCTCCTGATGATTTCAAGCCCAGAGATGTCACAATGACTTAAAGAGGGACGAACAGCGCTTGGAAACACTGGTGGACTTTGAGCCATACGTCAGGTGAGAGGTTGAATCTGATTTCATGCATTATGAATGCTGCTCTGGGAGTCTGTGTCACAGTCACTCTGCTGAAGTAATCACTTTTTGTGCTGCAGAAAAGAGGAGCGGTGAAAAGAGGAGGCTTCTCTCAGGCTGGTAGCTGCGCCCCTATCAAGGATCCTGAGACGGCGTGTCAGCGTCTGCCTCAAAAGCTGCTTAAAGGACTATATTTACACAACAGTGCAACATTATTCCACACGCATGTCCCCACTGTTTCACACTGACTGGCTGGGAAAACAGAGGCAAAACTATTCCACTTGCAACGGCAGAAAATGCAGAGAAGTTACCGGGGACGCAGGTTAAAGTGCGTTTAATGAAAAACCCTCTGCTATCTTTTTGTTTTTAGTGCTTGTTACTTTTGACTTCACTAAAGTTTTGAGAGGTTACGTTCTAGAATTTACAGTGTATTTACAGCAGGTATTTACAGCAGGTTTCAAAGCCTAGGGTGTGACATTTTCAGCCTGGTTCAGTCTGAAGCATCATATTCGACAAAGAGAGGGGACGTTCCTGATCTGGTTTTCTATGGTAACAGCAGGAATATGAATTTACGAAGCCTACAGTTGACCCTCTGGAAGGAGACGATAACTGAGGAGAATATAGGGTGATGTGGGCGTACTGTTGAGCAGATAAATTGTGCATGCACCCTGCCGGCAGCTTATCAAGTGTCGAGCTGCATACTTGGAGGATCATTAACTCACACACATCAACACTTCTTAGCGCTCCAGGCGATGAAAAACCGTCCAGTTGGGTAAAACCAGCGACTGACACACATCATTTACGTCAGGTCTAAGCTAGTTTTGTCTGTTCTATACACATGTAGAAGATAAATGATAGATGTTATAATTAGCTTGCGAGAGAAAGTGCCTTGATATAAATAACATCTCACCAGGCAGGTCTGAGAACAACAGGATGCACTCATTGAAGCCGTTAGCCAGGAGGCGATCTCTGAGCTGCTGCAGTATGGCCACGCCGATGCAGAAGGGGAAAGAGGAGTTACCCAGCAGCAGCGTGTCCCACAGGTGGAAGATCTTGTGTAGTGGAAACACATCTAGAGAAGGTTTAACAAATACGTATTAATTTAAAGTCGGGGGAGGCACATTGAAAGTGTTTGGAGGTTGATGTTGTTGAAAAGTGACAGCAGGAACATAAAAGTTACATGCACCTTTTTGCACACCTACAGCTTTTTCTGTTTTTTGCCAACAAAATGAGGTGAACCTAATCCAAGTATGATCTCTAGCTTATCTCAAGCCTGTGGGAACAAGAAAGTGACGCAAAAAACACACTTATGTGACCACTGCTAATAGCTTAGCTGTAGTAAATGGCTACCAACCAATGAGCTAACATGTCCCTGGTGCATTTCCGTAATGTTTCATTTCTAGTAGGAGATGTACGAGAGAAGCAGACTTCATAACAGCCTGTAAAGCAGCAGGTTGTGCAAAGGAATCTCCCTGCACCGTTTGTGACAGGTGGTGTGTTTGTGTGCTTAACCCTCATGGATGGAGGACATCAGCAGTCAGAGGGACGAGTCTGAATAATGGGCTCATACACCCCTGCAGGGGTAGGATAATGAGTAAAAGGGTCACACATCACACTCCTGTCTGTGTTTGAGTGTGTGTGTGTGTGTGTGTGTGTGTGTGTGTGTGTGTGTGTGTGTGTGTGTGGATAAATGAACCATCCCAATGCAGGGTCACACCTAATGTACATCACAGCTTATGGATCAGACAGTTTTGACACCACGTCCAGACAGTGACTGATTATATGAAATCATTTTATTAATTTTTGAAAGTTTCCCTGCTAATTACGGATTCTACAGTAGTTTCAGATTTTGGGAATGTCTGCAGATGAAACAAAAAGAAAATAAATAGAGACATCTGGGGAAAAGATGATTCGAATCCTTTACCGTCAGACTTTAATTAATTAGTGGCTAAATTAAAGTTTGCTGAAAGAAAAAAGAACAGAAAAGCTAGGCTGTATTTGTCTGAAGTGTTTGAAACAGACGGAAAACAGCACAACAGGCTACTTACGTGTGAACATAGTCAGGAACCAAGGAATGGCATAAAGCTGTGTGGCAAAAAAAAAAAGATGTTAGCCCATTTGCGAAGATATAACAAATACATTTTTATATAAGAAAAGAAAGAAAGGAAAGATGAACTGCAGGAGAACACAAAGGACAAGTTATGTTTCAGAAATATGGCACACTTGGGCTTTCTTCTCTGGGGCTTCAAAAAAAAAAAAAAAAAAGACACAGAAACTCTGCTTAAGATCAAACTGCTGAGTTTGGTTTTTACACAATGGGGAGAAAGTTAACGATGGGGCTCATTATACCGGTCTGATCATGCAACCTTCTTTCTCCCTCTAAAATTCACATTTTCCCCAAGAGGAAAGGCATAAAAAAGAAATTATATAGCACACACGCACGCACACACGCGCACGCACACACACACACACACACGCACAAATATACAGTATATACCATCTGTTCTGACGCCTGGGAATTGCTGGCCAGCGTTGGCAGGGCTCTGTGAGACTGTGTTAGCAGTAACAGCGTTAAACATTGTGCAGGTTTCTATGTGCCAGAGCTGAAAATGACATGCAGGAGGTGCACGTGTCTACGTTGGCTAAAGCCACAGCACACTCAAGGTAGTCAGCCCAGAACAGCGAGTGAATTTTTGATTTACACAAATGTGACGTCTTTAGTGAAAATGGCTGCTTCAAACAGAAAGAATGATGAAGAAAGAGTCTTCCTGACATCACGCTTGTAGGTGAGGTGAATGACAGAAACAAGCTCACAGTCGGTGTCCTTCAGCCCCAGCTACTGCTTTGAAATATCAAATTTGATGAGAACCGTATTCATTAGCGTACCTGGTGAGCTTCCTTACGCAGTCCAAACGTGCTGGTGGTGAAAGTGTGTGGCTGGGGAATGCAGAGTGTGTGCAGCCGTCTCTAACATGCTCTGCGCGCCTGACAACAAGCTCATGTTCCCTGTAACATGCTGAGCTACATCTCTGCACACTACAATCATGTTGTGTGATAAATAAGCTCAACGAAGCATGTGAGTGGCATTATTACACGTCTGTGCTATATTACACTATGTGTGCAGTTGCAGCGGGTGTAAATGGGAGCCCTGAAGCGGATCCAGAGCTTATCTCAACCAGTTCACTGACAGCTAATTGCTGACTGTTTATCAGAACTGGTCTGTATCCGGGGGTGTTTATTTTGGGGCGGAAACGCAGCGCTCTCTGTTTCAGACTCGATCTGGACGGCTCGGCAGCGGCGCTGTTAGTATGGCCTGATTGCATTAGTGTAGGCGTAAATGGCAGGACACACCAGGGGATGTGTGGCCAAACTGAGAATGGGCTGAATTAAACAGCTGGCCACGAGCAATCTCATCCTCTGCCGACGGCCGCAGGCAATTCTGGAACTCAGCCCTCAAACTCTGCCAGAAAAAGAAAACCTCCTGGAAGGTGTATTGAGCCGTATTCCAATACGCATGTGCTAAAGATGACATCCGTGTTCGATCGGTGTGTTGCATCAGTCGAGCAACTCTTGATACTGTCCAAGTTCACATGATAAGGGGAATTTGTGATTTGCAACAACTAATGATCTGGATTCACATCAAGAGCGTCAGCTGTGTCAACAATACATGTTCCAATATCATCTTGGCTTTAGAATAAAAACAAGGTTAATAACACGTTTTTTTTAATGGGGAGGAAATTCTGAGACAGGCAGGATCTGTATCAGGTATCAAAGGAACACAGTTAAGGTGCACCTTTTATATTTTTTAAAAGGAGCAGAAAATACCCATAGGCAGCAGGAGCGCTTCTATTGCTTTTACTCTCCAACCAAGTAGCGAAAAAAAAAACTCTAAAGATGTAAATATCTGAGACTGTTTCATCTGGATAATGTTCCAGAGGCCATGAGCTGGTTATTCATCAGCACGCTGACTGAAACCCCAGAGAGGCTTTAACCTTGTCATTCACTGAGCAGAGCTGTGTAGACAGAAAGAGAAGTGCAGAAAGCAGAAGAAATAAGCTGAGTCTGGCAGAGGACAGTCATTAAGCCCGCCCAGCAGACATATATCACCACCGCCGTACCGTGGGGAGAAGGCGACCCTCGCCACAATGGTGAACAGAAAAATGTCAAAAGGTATATATTCATGCTGCTCTTGAACCCGAAGCTAAGGATAAACTTCCAACAAAAAAACAATGTGCATCGTCAGTATGGTGTGATAAAACTGTAGGAACAAATGCATTCTGGGAAACGTACATCTGGGATGAAGCCAATCTCATTCAGATGGTTGCTGAGCTCCGGGTCATGGAAGGCAATCATCTGGGAGAAGACAGTCAAATACTCTGTAGCACAGACAAAAGAGCAGAGGGTCAATATATCAGCCGTTGTTAGCTTGAGTCCTAACAGTTTACAACTCACTGTAGAACTTTAACAGATACTATCAACTCACAGGGGGAGAAAATGCAAACAATTTGCAAACGCTACATCATCAATACTGCCAAATCACTGGGCAGCGTTGAAAACTATCTTCTCATGTCAGACTGAAACTTAGGGAGCGTAATGTTGTTTGGCCACATTTATTTAGAGTATAAGTCAACGCAAAAGCTCTGAGCAGGCAGATAAACATTAGTGGGCTCTCTGGGGTGCCGGGTAGTGGAAAAAGAAGGATAATGGCAGCATTCCGTGCAGAGTTCAGGAGGTCTGCGGCGCTGGCCTTTACCAGTCACGTAAGGATCTCATGTGACATTTCTCTGCGGGTTCGCAGTTTCATTTGTTTCCCTGATGCAACTCAGCTGCAAACTCCATTAAGAAGCACTGAAATTAGTTTTCGCAGCTTAGGAACAACAAGGATTCAGAAATTTAATCAACACTAAGCTGAGGGCCTGATGCTGGGTGCCAGTTGATGATTATTTGCTTTTGAACCACAAGCTATGTGCCGTAAAACAAAAAAAAAAAAACACACACACACACACACACACAAAACCGTAGCTCCTAGTTTTCTGTGGCATTTGAGCACATTAACAAAAGAGACGACTACAGTGGAAACAATAAGCGTAGCAGATTTACTGCCTCAAGGTCATACAGTACTAAGTGAGTGACAGTACCCGCATCGTTACACAGGCTGCAGGAACTCAAATCTGAGACAATTGTCAAGGGCTACACTGTTTATGAAAGCTGCACAGAAGCTATGAGTCTTGAAATACGTCTGCAAAAGCAGCCAGGGTCAGTCTAAGAATCAATTCAACTGGAGCAAAGGTAAAATATAGTCCCCATCTCACCTTCTGTCTTAGAGATATGGCAGCGATTTTTTTTTTCTTCTTCCTGAGCTCAACCTTTAATTATGTTTCAAGAAGTCAGCAAGGGCACGAACAGAGAAAAAGCCAAAGTCGCTCAGCCGTGGAGCCAAAATACATCATTATTGAGAAGAGGTCCGAAGGACATTAAACTGGGACAAAGCGGTGCGCGCGTCGTCCTGGACCTAAGAAAAGTACTTGAAAAATATGAGAAAAGTTGAAGGTTTTTAGGAATGATATTACCAGTTATAAAAGTTGGGATAAAAACAAAGTAGTTGGTCAACAGGAGGCTCGAGGGAGCAGCAATAACTGTAACATCATCCTAAAAGCTGCTTGTTCATCCTGGTAAACACAAACCCGCTTTGACGTGTGGCGTAATGACTCTAAGCAGGTAAATACAGCTCTGATTTGTGGTGGCAGGTATCTCCAAACTCGAGGGCTTACACTGAAAATGTGCCCATCCCGACTTTTCATATAAAACGCGATGACGTTTGGTCAGAGAGCTGCAGTTCACTCTAAGTTCAGGGTGATAAAGTGTGCGGCGCTGCGACAGCAGAGGCAGAAACATGTCTACAGATAAGATCGCTGCAACCCTGAGTGGAGACAAGAATGACCTCAACAATGACAGTCCTACAGGATGAAGTGGAATTACTTTGAGGATTGCTTAAAGCTAGTTCCCAGCGCCGTTTCAGTGCTGCACTATTAAGTTGGAGAGATTCTGAGAATATTGTGTATTCTGTTAACACTGAGAACTAATTTTAGTTTGTGTAATTAGAATTTATGAAGGTGCAGTGACAGAAAATAGGCACATTTTCATCAGTTTATCCTATTAAACATGTGTGACAGTCTCTGTTTATCGGAAAGAATGTCAAAGCTTGTGTGATATCAATTTCCTGAGAATGGGATGGAAAGAGAAGCCAAAAACAGATCAGTCTGGCTTATCTCTGGTCAGAAATATATGCAGAAAGGAGCTGAGAGAAGATATCAGTGCTGTGTGACCCTCTCACATACTGCCGGGTCTCTTACCTTGGATGACATGAGAGTTGTCCTTCAGGAAAAAATTGTACAAGTATTTGGGGATGAAGGCAGACATGCATGCGTATGCCAGAGCTGGGGTGAGGAAAAAAAAACAAAACAAAAAAAAACAAGAAATTACAGATAAAAATTTGAAAAACCAATTTAAGGGGATAAAATATAGATTCTCACCTTCGTTGTTGAAATTCAAGTACAGGAATGGGGCGCAAAGTGAATCCAAACCTGAAAGAAAAAGCAGAGATGTGATGTAGCGTGAGCACCACCTAGTGTTCATTCGCGTTTACTGCACGTGAGGAGGAAAAAAAATAATAATTCAAAACAGTAACAGACGCAACAAATACATCCAGTAAGACAGCAGAAAAGCCAGGCTGACATGACTGACTGACCCTGCCAGTAGACTAGGTCGGGATGGGAGACCACCCAGGCTTTCAACACGCGCCTAAACTTGACATGACCCTGAGGGGACGACAGCAGCTCATCGTACTGGTGGCAGCGGGGGATGTCCACCTCGATCTGTAAGCAACATAAACCACTGCTAAAGACTCTAATCCACAGGGATCCACCAGATTACTGCTGCTGAATACCTCACCTGTCTGTCTGTGGGTATGGGAGTGTCTTTGTCAATGTTTTCATATTTGGATTGAATGTCTCCCTGTGGAGAGTCCAACAAAGCTTTAAAATATGCTAAACATATTTTTAATTCAATACAGGAGTATAATTTTCCTATACCTCAATGCCAAGCAGCGCAGCCCAAGCCAGACCTCGAACAAGAGGAGGGATGTCTACTCTGGCCTCTTTCCAGACCAAGTTCTTTTTGTAAGGATACGCCTGGCGATGAAGCAAAAAAATACAGACAACTCTGTATATTGCAAAACAGGGATGTAAAGGTCGACCAATCAGCATCAGGTGAGAATCAGCTTTGAATTTGCATGCCAGTGCAAACCTTAAGCAGCCTGTCAAAGAGGACGATGCGGTTCAGTTGGTACTCTGTGTCTCTCTCCCGGATGATGAGCGGCAGCGTGACGGTGGCTGACAGTTCGTTGCTGCTGTTGGACTGGGGGAGACTTGACTGTCTGAAGGAAGGAGAAGTGGAGGGAATAAGATATAACCAAAATAAACCAGGTGGTGAAAACCGGTCTGATCGAAGGAGGAGAGGAAAATCAGAGCGAGGGACTGCTTACTCGTCTTCCAGTAGAGGGTAATAGGCCTCCCCTGCTACATCCTTCAGTCTCTGCAAATTACAGCGAAATAATATAAAAACAACACTAAAAATTCAATAGGTTTCCAGTATATTCTCTTAATATAAGACTTGAATGAATATAAGACTAGAAAAAATTGAAGTTGGTTCCAGACTTACTTTTCTGAGTTGGCAGAGAGAGAGCGTCACTGTTGTGTCGTCAAGTAAGAAACTTCGATCCCGTCCCTGACCAAATGACTCCCCGTCTTCCAGGACAAAACTGAGGACAAAGCGAGCGTGGATTAAGAGCTGCAGTCATTTTCATCTTTTTTGTTTTTGACAGCCTCTACATGTGTCTTGTTGTGGATTTTACTGTTTTTCAGGGATATCACTTCTCTTTTTTATTTTAATCGGTATGGAGAGCGTGTATGAATACAGAGACTGTGTACATTCTGTACATTCTCCCCTTTAAATATGCTTTAATATTAAAAATAACAGATCGCAATGTGTGCATGTGCGATGTTGTACTTGGGCAGTGTGCAGATGGGAGGTTTTGACTGGATGATCCCCTTGTTGATCAGCTCCTTCTCCAGGTCTCCCCCAGCCAAGCACCAGAGGTGGTACACCTCGTCTATGGCGCGCTCAGACAGGTAATCTTCATCATCATCTAACACACACACACACACACGTGTTTAGTTGAGAAGGTCAAAGGTCTGATGACTGACTGCCGAGTTAGCCTGAGCACGAGTGTGCGTGTGTGGATTTGTGTGTGGCTGCTGCTGACCCTTGCAGAGGTCGCTGATGTCTTCTGGGAGTTCCAGATGTGCACAGCGCAGCGAGGATGAGAAGAGGCTCACAGGTTTTAGGAAGGGCGTGTAGAGGCAAGAGACGCCGCTGAAGACGGGGTCTCGCAGAAGCTCTGCAGGGGTCAGTCTGGAGGACACACAATTACATCTTACATCTTAAAACAGGAAAGTCACACAACTGCTGGGTAAATGAAGAACACATGTCTGTGAGGACACGTGGCACCTTGTTTGTTTGGGTGATCTGTATTTACCTTTTGGGTGGAAGAAAAGTCAAACACTTCCTCAGTAACTCGAGAACATTTGGAGGCAGCTCCTGATAAAAAAAAAAAAAAAGATGACATTAGCAGCAGTAAATCCTTTTCCACAATATAAACTCAGTCAGAATTTATGTCTCAATGACCTGCTGATTAAAAATATTTAAGCTTATAAAGGAAATCATTAATCATTATCTTCACATACATATGAACCCTCTAAGCACAAGGAAGCCAGCAAATTAGATTCTACCTTAATGGTATCCAGGCAACCGTGTTCCTCGGCAAGGACAGTGACAATGTCATCCATGCAGCCTGAGAATGGCAAACAGGGTTAGCTCTCGCTCAGCGTGACAGCCCCCAAATTCCTATCTATTTTCCCCCCGCTTACCCAAGTTCAGAATGAATTTCAACCTCTCGCTTAAATCGATATTCTGCAGCGGTCGTCTGCCCTGAAATCCAGCCCCAGCGTCAGGAGAGGATGTGAGTTTTAAACAAAGTAAACACAGTAGGAAGTAATTAATGAGGAATTCTTACTGCGCATAATTCAAAGAGCAGAACCCCGAGAGACCAGACATCAGTCTTGGGTCCAGAGGGAAGAGGAGCTTCATCATGGGAAGAGTCACTGGGGTGAAAGCAGCCCTGAGCAATTACCTCTGGAGCAAGGTATGATGGGTACCTGAGGGATGATTGCAGCACAGATAAGCACATCACTTAGCAAGCCTTTAAATAAGATGACCCTATACTCCAGCTATAATAGCAACCTGGTGTTTTTTAGGTGATGTTCAGTCAACGTTATCTGCCCACATGTTTGTTGACCTTCTTGAGCTGGTGTTTTTTGGTTAAACGAAGGCCTTTGGATTAAGCTAAAATCCCCCAAATTTAAAAGCCCAAAATCTGGTTCGTAGAAAAGAAAACCCATAATGCATCAATGTTATGGTCACTTGGATATTTATGGATGGACTAATCACAAGCAGATACAGTCAAACCTTTGACCATGACCAGACAGCTCACATAACTGAGTTTTACTAGTTAAAAAGTTTGAGAAAGGCTCAGCTACACATCTGCCTGTGACAAATTGTGTGTGTGTGTGTGTGTGTGTGTGTGTTGGGGGGGCACACACCCAATGGGGAAGTCTACGTCAGCTCCATGATCGGTCATGTGATAAAGGCCAAACTTTGCCAGCTTGACATTTCCCTGAAAAGACAATCTGTTTTAGAACAGGAAGCCTTTGAAGAATGAATACTTCAGTTTACTGATTGACTGTCCAATGAAAAGTTAACAGCAGGGACACGCAGAACAGCTCATTCTCACCTTGCAGTCCATGAGAACGTTGTGTGCGCCGAGCGCTCTGTGAACCAGACCATGTCTGTTCATGAACTCCAGACCCTCGAGGACCTCATAGGCGATTTGCAGCACCTTCTCTGGGCTACAACAAACAAAATAAAACCAACAATGGGCCAATCTGTCTGCAGGGTCGAGGGGGACAGAAGAAATTACCGATTTACATATTCAATACTTAATTACCAGAAATACCAATACAGGCCAGCAGAGGGCTCGCTTACTCTTTCAGAAAAATGAAATTCCTCACCTCCACCGTTATGTGATAAAACAACATGAGGAGAATGATAATAAGCTTACCTGACTGCTTTTCCCTGCTTTTGGAAATCACTTAAATTGCTTTCATAGTGTTCGGCGACAACGATCAGCCGTTCTACAAAGCAGGAAGAGGAGACCGTTTTTTTTTTTTTTTTTTTTAAACTTAAACAAATGTATGCGTTGCAAACACAATCCCAATATAATGGTATTCTCTGGAGGTTAAATACTTTAAAACATTTTACAATTATATGCAATAAAATGATGTATTAAAAAACACAAGCTAATTATTTCAGATCCTTCTATACTTGTAATATTGTTACGTTTTTAAAACTGGGATGAAGTGCTGAATCACTAAATGCACTATGTTAAACAAAATTAAGTTGTTAAATTACTCGTATCGAAGAGCGTAATAGTGAGATTCATCCTTTTACCATGTTTGCCTCTGGAGATGTCAACATATTGACAAAGTCGGGGATGTATTACAGTCTTGAGGATCTGGAATCGTCCCAGGATTTTGATGGAGTTGGGGGTTAGGGGGAGACCATTACTTCCACAAACGTCATGAGGGAGAGCTGAGGCAAAGAAGGTGAAAGCCCCCAGCTGTGCGTCTCTGATGGGGCTCATCTTGACACTGGGTCGAGAACTGGTGACAGGTCTTTACTCTTTAACTTATTTGTACACAGGGTATTGGTATGAAACGCTACAGATAAGAACATCGGCGCGGTATTCATACAGCAAACACAGTATTAGTATTCCAGTAACAGTTGCTTGTAACAATATTACTAGATGCATTATTACGTTAATGCACTGTGATCAAACCCTTGTATACTCACGTTTAATGAATATCCTGTGTACTCATTTAGACAGAATAAGGTGGAAATCAATGAAAACAATTG
This sequence comes from Pao palembangensis, assembly GCA_015343265.1. Classification (NCBI taxonomy): domain Eukaryota; kingdom Metazoa; phylum Chordata; class Actinopteri; order Tetraodontiformes; family Tetraodontidae; genus Pao; species Pao palembangensis. The sequence continues at coordinate 4,926,824 of CM027089.1, read as the reverse complement.
GAATGAATTTCTTTTTCCTATCTCCTCGCACAGCTGAGCGAAAGTGACCTGTGACGTAATTTTTATGCGACAACGTAACAGAGCGAAAATATAAAAAGCTTTAGTTTAGGAAGCAATAAATAATATTTTACGCATATTTACATCTTAAACAGCTGTATTTGTATTATTTTTGGTAAATTCGTATATCTTATATATGAACATTATTGTTTGTACGGAAACTACAAACAGGCAATATCTGTTGCTTCATTGTCCTTCCAAAAAGTGTTGATCTATAAAACGTAGGATGGCTGAACGCCAGGGTAACTGTGAGACGTCAGACGTTGATGTTATAGAGATCTATTTCCCCGGACCTAACTCTACCTCTCTGCAGTTGACTGCTAACTGCCTGTCTAATAATTAACTTCGACGTAGTCAGGACCTTAACGTCTGAAGTCCCCGGCTGGAGATCTCTGAAACGTGTTCGGTGGTGATCAGCCCATGTAAGTTCAAAATACAAGCATTGTAATTTACAGCTTTGCTTGATGTTTTACTGAATAAACATTAGCTTCCAGATAGCAGCTTTTAATTTAAAACAGTTTCATTTACTTAACTTGAAACATTTGTCCTTGCCTCAGTGGAGTAGAAAATAGACACTACAGAATATGAACACAATCTTCCAATGGTTTACAGATAAATCTGTATAATCATTATTGAGTCACATTATTTTAATCCAACTATCCAACGTTTTGTAATAGTACCTTTATTACACCGATAGATTTGGCTCATTGTTAGATTTATATTTTGATTTTGGATTTATCCTAGGCTTCTGTTAGCATTATTTTGATAATCTAGTAGAGTAATGCAAAATGATTGCAAATCCTAATGTTAAAATTTAACATTTTACCAGCAACCTTCCTCCTTTTAATAATTATTTGGTTGTGGTTGTCCATTCTTCCTATATGCAAGCGATGAAGTTAGAGACGCTCAGTCCTCTGTTATTAATATTATTAGTATTATTAGTTTGTTATTCACAAAATAAACCACTAAATGCGATACCAAATATTATTCTTTTGACTTCTTTTTCTTTGTGTTGGTTCTAACAGTGGCTTCAGGTGCTGTTGGCATATTACTGTTCCTACATTTAATCTGCATAATTCCTGTTCAGAAAAAGAAAGAGCTGCTTTTTCTTGGTCTTTATTTTTAAACTGGTCTTTATTTTTAGAACGGTGTTAATTATAGATGAAATCAGATCTCTTGCTCTCCAATTGAGCCTTCTGTTCTCATGTACAGCCCAGCTGTGAAGCCAAAAAAGCAGAGACATAATGCTTAATTGGTGATACATGTTTTTTTCTCCCCCTATTTTCTTAAGGAGAAGCATGCATTTATAAAACAACATCATGGTGCTAATTATTTGTAGAGTCTGAATTTAACAATTTAAATTGTTTAGTTTAGTGATTAAATTTGTTTAGCAGAAAAACTTCAAAGTGTATTCAGCTTTGTGCTTTCCACTTTATTTTGGCCTATTCTAAAAATCTTAACCACTGGTCCCGTTTAAATAAAGCAGTTTTTTTTTTTAAAGCAAAGCTTTGATCATTGATTTTATCAACTCCAGCTCTTTTGTGTTTCTAATTTCCTCATTTCCCGACATTTTGTTTTCATCCGTGGCCAGCTGTTATTTTCCTGTGCCTCCCTGGAATATGTGGAAGACATTTTCTTCCCATGCTTCAGCCATGTAAAAATCCTTCTTTTCCTCATTTCTCAGCTAAAGTCATTGGCTCAGTTCAACACCATTAATGAAAAAGCATTACCCCAAACTGGTGTCCATTAGTGTTTCAGCTGTCCGGCCCACAGTTCCTCTGCTTTGGAACAGAATCTTCAGAACTGAATGCACATGTTGAGCTAAAGTTTAGATTAAAGGGAAAACTGTTTGAGTGCCCCTTCTTATTTTGAGCATTTCTTGTAATTAAATAGAAATGGGATTTAGGTAATTTTCAAGCTCGATTTCACTTGCTGACAGATGGCGGTGAACCATAAGTTCTAACTTTAATTATTAACGTGAAGATGAAAAGTTTTTTCAACAACATTTTAACATATATTTTGAATAAACGAGTGAAATTTGGAATCTGTCTGTTGGTTTCCTCCTCTTGACACTATTCTCAGACTTCCGCTGCAGGTACACATCTTTGACATGGATAGTTTTCCCTCTTCTGGCAGGTTTTTAGCTCGCTCCTTGTTCAGGATGAGCAGTCATAATCCTTTGTTGAGGCTGGAGCAGCGAGCTGCTGAGGCTGACCAGATCATCGAGTACCTCAAACAGCAAGTCCAGCTGCTGAAGGAGAAAGCCAGTAAGATGGTCAATGAGCTCATACACTGATCTAAAGCTTCTAACTTATCCTCAATTTCTTTATTTCCTAGAATAAAATAAAATCCAATCTGGCTAAAGAATTCTTTGAAGAATTCCTATCTTTTAATTTTTTATTTAAATTATGTATTATTGAAAATAAAGAGTTGTTCTAATATTTTAGACTAATATTGTTTTTAATATTACTGAATATGTTTTATTTTGTTTTACTTCATATCATAGTTTCAGTCCCAGAGCCACAATAATGTCTCTTTTTGTAATTTCATGTGATTATTATCACTGATCAGTCATTTCTATCACAATCCTCAGATAAGAAAAGGGTCCAAATACGTGGAGCCTGTGATTTTGAATATGTGTTTTCCGCTCCACATGTTTGGAACCTTTTTCCCCATCATCATCATCATCATTTGCTTTATCAATCTATTGATCATTATATTGATTATAAAAAATGTTTAGTCTGTAAAACATTTAAAACCTCTTCATCAAAGTGCAGGATTACACCCTGATGGGTTTTGTTTTGGTTTCCCAACCACAGAAATATAATTACTTAACTACCAAAAATGAGTTTTAAAAAAAAAAAAAAACAAAGTGATAAAGTCCTTTAGCCTTTAAAAGTAACTAAGTCATCAAACTGGTATATAATTCTCAGAAATCATGTGAAAATGGTAAATAAACTAAAATTCCATCCCTCTGCTGACCCGGTCTTGTACCCAGAGTGGTGACAACAGGAGTGGATCAGATCATGGCTTCTATAATATTGAGATAATTGCTGCATGGTTTCTAACCGTCGTCAGCCGCGCGTTAGCTTTACTCCTGAGGGACACTAAAGTTTCAGTGTTGAGAGGTAACACAGCTCTTTTCCTGGTGCAGTGGTCCAGGCCAGTGTCAGAGAAGAAAAGAAACTGATGGTGGAGAATGCCAAACTGAGGAACGACATCGAGGAACTCAAAAAGCAGCTGCTGGAAAAAGAGAGACTAAGAGGAGGTACGTGGGGAAATTCCCACTGCAGCACCACCGTATGTTTGTCTTTGACGTTGATGTTGTTCCTGTATTGTTGCCATAGTAACAATCCGTTCTTACTATCAGTGATATCATTTTGGTGTTGTTGCTGTAGCTCGTTGTAATCAAATTTGTCTCTGTTTGCAACGTAATTACGATGCTTTGATTCAATTTTCAAGCAACGGTGACGGCATCTGTCGTCAGTTTTGGGTCTGAAACATGGTGATAAACACGTCAAGATAAACACATCAAGATAAACACGTCAGAAGATTAACACACGTTTGATGTGTTTAAGATTTTAGCTGGAGGAACACAAGGAGACTGGAAGAACTGCTCTCAGAAGGATTTGAGAAAGCTCAGTGTGTTGTTGGGAAACCATGGTTTCCCCATGCATTGTAGCTTAGTGTGGTGTTTATTTTTAATAGCTTTAAGGTGGCACACATTTTTAATTAAAGCACAGACAAAACTGAAACTGTCAAAAATATCAGCCAACTTTGAGATGAGGAGATAAAAGTCTAATCAAGGGTATTTCGCTGTTTAAATGGCAATTTAGGGGTAAATTCCTATTGTGTTATTGTTTCTGAAAAATCACTGTGAATTTTTCTCAAACTGATGGGATTAGACAGTATTTCTCTGGTGTAACGTCTGGTATAATCGAGGCATTCAGAGAGGATTTGAGTTACTGTCTTTATTCTTAATCATCATTCATCATTTTTCTTCTCTGAGTTTTCCTTCAGGGATTCCAAAAAAAGCTCAGGTAACAGAAAAAAGAAATGGAATAGCTATGAAATTCTAACCTTCCAACAGTCCAACGGTTTCTTCTGTGCCTTCTAATGAATAAACCATAGAAGAGCAATAAAAACAACAAAAAAGACGACTGGTGTCACCGCAAGGCCAGAAAGTATGTCATCTACGTAGCATTAGAGGCTCATTCTATGGAATCAGCTTGTTTCCGCAGAGTAAATGTAAAGCAAAGGCATGCAGACACTCATTGCATCGTTGCAAAGGAAAACCGGAAGGTTCCCCCATCTCAGCTCCCTGTATAACATAGAATTAGGATGATTAAAAGCAGCACGGTCTCCTCGGATCGTCGTCATCGGGCGCCTTAAGTGAGTGGTTCTTGTTTTTACAGTGCTTTTGCAGGACATTGTCCCTTGTTTTATGGCTCCATTTTTTTTTTTTTGCTTCCCTCTGTTATTTTCCCATCACAGTGTTTACCCAAGGAGCCCCCCCCCCCCACACACACACACACACACACACACACACACACACACACACAGGCACTCTGTCTTGTTAAATGTCTTCTGTTGCAGCAGGATATTAGTCCTGTTCATCCTGGAAGTCATGCCTCTGTGCCCCCCCTTTTAGTTTGCGTTGCCATGACATCAGGTGACGCCACTGTGGAGTGTAAACCAGAGCCGGCGCCTGTTGCAGCGTCTGGACCACCACCTGCTGCCTCCTCTGCTGCGGCTGTCCAGAGCCCCCCACCTAAAGAGGACCACAAGAAGAAGAAGCCAGAGAAAAAAGGTAGACTTCTGGGTTCTGCCCTAGCCTTTAAGAGGTCAGACCATGTGTCCTAGAACATTTGTGTCGTGCATCTCATCATGACCTTCATCCCTCCGTTTTTATTTCACCGCTCCACATTCAGGTGGTTTCCCAGCAGCAGCTGGAGCGGGGGCTCCTCTCCAAACATCTTTTCCCAGTTGAATATCTAATAATGGCTTATAATCGATGAAAAGCAGCAGTATCAGCCTCTTAGCAAGTTCGCTGGGCTTCACTTCTTAGGGAATCTGTAGTTTTATTGGGTTTCCTGATTCATAAGATGCAGATGGACTGAGGGTCCGAGAAACGTGATCCCGTCTCAGTTGTAGTTGCACATTGGGGAAAACGTGAGTGCTGCTGCTGCCAAGCCTGCAGGTTGGTCTCGTCTAAACGTCCACTCTCCAGACCCGTGTTAACCCCGGCACAGCCGCGGTGATCGCCGTGCTGTCGTCATTTCACAAACTCAGGGGAGAGGAGTGGAAAATGAGAGGCCGGTCTGAACACATGATTAAAGGCTTTGTGAGCATTTGATCAGTGTGAAATGGAGTAAACCAAACAATGAAAGGAAGCATCATCCATTCCACATATTAATCATCATATAGCTCTTCTAGCTATCCCATGATTCTGGGGAGAGGAGGAAAGGGATTTGGCTTTTCCCTAGTTTGTTTTTTTTTTTTTTTTTTTTCCTGTGGGTCATTTGCTCCTGCATGCAACCACTAGTCCCATCACTTTAGTTTCATTTACAGGAAAATTCAGTCTGATTTCAGACAGATGTCCAATATTGTTCCCATCATCTTTTTCCCCACTTCGAGTTTTCTTTAAATATATCAAATATAGATTTAACACATCCAAATCCAGGCTGACGCTCCTTTCTTCTGCGTAAGGAGGAGATAAAGCAGAGAAGAAACAGGCCACCCCAAGCCAGGATGATTCCAAGGTGGACGTGTCTCGCCTGGATCTGCGCGTGGGACGAATAATCAAAGCCGAGAAGCACCCAGACGCCGACAGCCTGTTCGTGGAGCAGGTGGATGTGGGGGAGCCCTCTCCCAGGACTGTGGTCAGTGGACTGGTCAAGCACATACCTCTGGACCAGGTAAACCAGAACTCTAAGGCACGATGACTTAGTTCTGTTTTCCTCAGAGCTGTAAACGTGCGTCTTTCTGTTCCTGTGCAGATGCAGAACCGCATGGCCGTCCTGCTTTGCAACCTGAAGCCAGCCAAGATGAGAGGAGTGGTGTCCCAGGCCATGGTCATGTGTGCCAGCTCCCCAGACAAGGTGGAAATCCTGGATCCCCCAGGTGGAGCAGTTGCTGGTGACAGAATCATATTCCAGGGCTTTCCAGGTACTGGACCCAGTGGATGTAACCTCAACAACAGACTGAACAAAAGTGTCTCTGAACTGTCATGTTGGAGAAATGAAGCAGCAGATTGTCTGTTCATTTCTCTCGACACCAGTCCTGATATGCTTCCAGACCCCTCAAGCTTAGAGGACTTGACTGATTGGTTGAAAACCACCTGTTGTTATAATAAAAAAGAACATCCTAACCTGAGAAAAACAAACTCCAAAACATGGAAAAAACCAATTATCACTGTATTTGTAACGGAATATTGCAGTGGCTAATGTACATGCAACAATCTTCCTGTTAAAAGAAACGAAGAACATGTCCCCTATTCAAACCTGGGGTTGCATGCCTGTTAATTTATGTATTCCGAGTGTCTGTGGAACAGTTATGTAATCGAACTGATTTATGCATTTCAGGTGAACCAGACAAAGAGCTGAACCCCAAGAAGAAGGTGTGGGAGCAGGTGCAGCCAGATCTGCGCACCGATGCTCAGTGCATCGCCACCTACAAGGGAGCTGCCTTCGAAGTAGCCGGCAAAGGAGTGTGCAAATCCCAAACCATGAGCAACAGCGGAATCAAATAAAAAAAAGGAGAGCAGCCTCACTTGGCAGCGCAGCCATGCGCAGGGACGAAGAGTTCTGCAATGGATGGATGACCTCTGAACTTCCAACGGGGAATAAACTTAATTTAACCAGTAAAACGCTTCCGTAACTTGTTTTCACGTTCTGTTAATGACTGGAGCAACAACCTTATTCATATGCACATTAATTGGCCAGAAAAGCAATGCTGCTTGACCGCACACCTAGATAAAAATATTACTAAACTCTGCAGGGGCTTTTTTAAAAAGTGTTCTGGTGTGACCGTTCAGCATTGCGGTCCTGGTTCCTGTGCCGAAGATTTCATTGTTTTTATTTAATTGTCTCCTGAATCACAGGAGAGGACTACACCCATCTCCACGAGCATCGGGCTCCCTAAATGAAGCTGAGAGATGTGCACCAGAGCCTCTAATGTTACAATAATTAAGGCCATCCACTCTACAAAAACATCTGTCACGGTTCAAAGCTGCGTTCTCCGAGGGCTAGTCCTCTGTTTTACTTAGTCTCTAGTGATTGTGTTCTGCTTCATGCTCATTATTTTTTTTTTTTCTGCAGCGCACAAAAGATCCGTTCTTCCCAAACTTTTTGAATTGGACAAATCACAAGACATCTTGAATCCTGGAATTCATCAACTTTATTGTTCAAAGCCAAGTTAAAAAAAATCTCATTTGTTTTCAAGCAATTAAATATAGCACAAATCCCAATTAAAAGATGATCAAAGAACATATTCCATTTTTTTTTTGTTGTTGTTTGAAACGTTAACTGCACAAAGTGACATGCACGACAACTTCCACAAGGGGGAGCACTTCAGTTGTCACCAGTTCAAATCTCGGACTTAAACGTTCTAAAATAAAATCTGTGCATGTTGGGGGTTAAATCATCATCAAACCATTTAAAAACATCGGTCTCATTTTAAACGTTTTAAAACCTAGATCTTAAAGTCTTTGGGAGCCACAGACATGATCCCTACATAAAGCACTTTTGGTAGCCTAAAATGCTGAAACGTAAGTGCTCAGTTTACATCCGCACACGCGGAACGATAAGCCCTGCACCAATATGTGGACTTAACACCTTCTTATGTCTGCTCTGCACCTCCAGATGTTTGGATGTGAGTGCTGAACAACCTCAACAAGTCCAAGTGTTTTCTTACTCCAACTTCATCCTCTGCTGCAGGTTATCTGTCCTCAGCGTGCCCTTCAAAGAGGTGGACACACTGAAACACAACAGTCTGACATGACTGGGTCTGATCACCAGGAGACGAATAAGAAAAAGAACTTTTGGAAAAACCCAAATAAATCTTTTCATGTGATGGAGCTTTGATGGAGCTTAACGCATTGTGACTATGACTAACAGGAAAATTTAATATTCCTTTTCTCTAAACATTGGCTGGAGCTGAAGAGAAGAGTGACCCAACAGCACACATCATGAAACAGCTGAGGCCACGAGGAGTTTATGTCTCACTTCTGGAGCCAAGCAGTCAGTTATTTCAACAGGGCGTGAAAGTCAAACTGTGACAGGTTTTCATGAAAGAATGCAAACCTCTGGGATCGACGTCAGGATTTATTTTGGAGCGCCGGTTTTCGCCTTTTAATTCTGCGAGACCTGATCTGGTGTGAATCCAGACATGGTGGGTGTCTTGAGTGGTTCAAGACCCTTTCTGGAGGTGTGTAGTTTCCTGTCAAGTTGATAAATGTGTTATTGTCTGTTGCCTAACTTTGTTTTCCAAATGATGTATTAGCTGCTGATGCAAGTCATTGTGTAGCAATAAAATCTCCATTGAACTGTTGGATAAACATGGATTCCTGTCCAAAGGACCAAAAACCCCGTTCCAAAAAGGAAAAAAAGTCCAGTTCTGATATATTTTTGCATCATACAGAAGCTGTTTAATGTAGCATAATGAGACATTTCAGATTGTATGATCCATCAGGACAAATGTAATCTCACAGGCTGAAGTCAATTTAATTTAACTTTATTTATATAATGACACTGTATTCTTGTAGGCATTCTACACAAACCAAGATCCTGAACCCAGTGTAAACAATAACGGTCTTTTTAACAGGGAGAAACCTCGAGCAGGACCATGTTCACATGGGTGCATCTGTTTGGTTCCTCTCACTGACAAACACAATTGCACAACTGTTTTTAATTGATGCTGGAGAGTTTCCGCTTCGTGAATTACATTAAGCGTCATACTTGGGTCGAAGTCTGACCAGATAAGACTGCTCCAAAAGTTTTCTTTTGTTACATTTTGGTGATTTGGTGTTGCCTGCTTGATGGGCTGATAGGCAAGCGGACCATCCAGGCCCTGAAAAGCAGGTTTGATTACATGTGAAAGGTTTTGTTTTGTCCATCCAAAAATGTTTTTGACTCACAAAATCCACAACATACGCTTCCAGGAGTACTGGGGGCATAAACCTTTTTATTTTGTCAGATGTTCTTGGTTTATTTTGATCGTCGATAGTTTGTGCCTCGCAACTCTCCCATGATGCCATCTTTAAACAGCACTCACTCGGGAACGCTGAGCTCGGCCGGGTCGACTGAGGCCCTGGGCTCTTGAGATGTGCATCTGGACTCTTTTATGCCCTCCTGGGTGACTCATCAGAACGTTCTTGGCGGAATTCTGGTGGGCTCCTGGGAAGGTTCGCCATCGTTCCAAACTGTCTCGGTGTGGTTAGATTTCAGCTGTTTTGCAATTCTCTGTGTATTTGTGGCCTGTTGCTTTCTGAGATACTTTTTATTTTTTTGGTTCGAATATTGATTAGGCTGAACAGATCAGCTGAACAGAGCTGAGTAGTTGCAACAGTAAGTTTACTTTTTCCTTTGGGTTTCCCATATTCTCTTCTGCATTCAAAATGTGGATTCACAGCCCAGTTGAGAGCTTGAACGCACACGAACAGCTTAGATGAATTTCTCTGATTACATTGGTACATTGGTGATTGCAGATGGTGTTGATCATCCTCTCTCTGACCAGCACAGGGCATCTTAATATCATCCACATTCCTCGACTCTGCATCACAGCGCGAAGGTGGCTCTTACGCAACGGAAAATGTGTGTGATCATCACGAGCGCCAGCGGATGATCAATAAACAAACACCCCACAAATTAAAATAATCAACAGCTTGGTTTCAATAATAGCCTTTGATGGACAGAAACATGTTTTGGATGGAAACAAAGCTGAAGAACGGAGGAGAAGATAATCCTCAGCGGACATATCTTGGCTGCAGTTGAAAGGGCAGCTCTCGCAGCCTCCTCCGTGTGTGGTTTCATGCTTCGGCAGCATTCACAATGAACAATAATATCCAAGCTTTTCTTTCAGCTGGTGGAAATCTATTCTTGTCGTCTGCCGCCAGCTCCGGACATTTGAAGCACTTCTTATGTATAGGCCAGTGTTTCTGCACATTGTCTAACCGAAGTAAATATTAGTGGATAGTGGATAAACTCCTGCAAGCTGTCTTCACTTGCTGAATTGCTGTGACCATTATTATAGTTTTTTTTTTTTTCTACAGGAAACAATGAGAAGCTATGAAGTCCCAGGGAGAGATGCAAATGGATATCTACTTCCAAAGGAAACAGCTGGAGGTTTTCTCCAGTCCTGATGCCTGTAGGGTTCAACTCAAAGCAGGAAATCAACACCAGCTATTCTGCAAATATTCAAAACAATCAAACTCAGAGAGGCCAACAGCTAACATGGATGTATTAAAAGATGCAGAGAGAATGAAGTGCAGGGTGAAGTAAAAGCATGCATCTTTGTGGAAATACTTAAATACCAGTGAACAATGTCAAAGTTATACAATAAAGTATAATGTAAACCTTTTCAAAACGAATTTTCAAAAACGTATGGTCCCACACTTATGGTCTGAAAAGAACAAGCATTTCATTGTGATCATGCCGCTGGAATCATTCTAGAGCAGAAAATCCTAATTACAATAGTAGTTAAGGCACAAGTGGTGGATTAATTATCGCCGCCCTATTTTCGTCCCTGGAACTTCTGAGTCAACATGCTGTGTTTCATTAGTTTAATTTTACTCATGTGTCAAAGTTTAGCATTGATTTATGCCTTGCAGAAAACCCTAATAAGGAGTCGTGATTTTGTCTGCAGAGGTATTTGTCAATCCGCTGCAGCCCTGTGGTGCCCCGAGAGTTGCTGCTACTGACCACCGGAGGGCAGAGCCCATCCACTAAATTATCCTCAGCCTAGGGCTGATGAAGAGTTAAAGTTGCTCACTTGAGGTGATCTTTAGTTTAATTTCCCCCTGTCACACTTGAAATTTATTCCAGTCTGAAGTGGCAGAAAGAAAAAACTCTGTTCACCTTTAATCCTGCCGCTGCGGTGCTGAGGAAGAGGATGCAGAGGAAAGGAAGCATTATATGACTGTAATTATCCTGATCGAAATGCTTTGTTTCTGCTTAACTAATACATATGATGCAGAGCCATAACCAGAGCTGGTACATCACAACATGCTCTTCTTATCAGTGTGTGAGGTGATGAAAGGCCATATTAGAAACAGAAATGTGACTTTTAAAAAGTCTATCAGCGAAGAGTAAATAAGGATGTGGTTAGCTTCACTAATTGCTCAAACTGTTGCCAGAGAAAGAAAGAAAGAAAAACCAGAAAGAAAAGGCTGCTGGGACATGTGTTTTGCGTTGTGCTCCTCATTTTTATAAACTCATTTGTCTTCGGAGATGATGGAGAAATGACGTCACTCAAAATATTTTGCAAGGCCCATGTCAGTCTGGATTACACACTGGTTTGCCAGTCCACCCAGGGCTGGTAACCAAAACACCTCGCTCAAACACTGACCCGAGAGGAACGCCTCGAGGCGGCAGCACTGGAGCTGACTGGGTCCTGATGAGCCCATTCGTCTTTTGGCGCTCGACAGGCCCGCGGGAACGCTTCCTTGTGTCAGAGAAGATAAGGTCGGTGACCCCTGCCCAACAGTTCCGGCTTGTCTTCATTTTCCTTCACAGTGCATGACTGTGTGTGTGTTTCAGGGAGGGTATTTCTGTGCCCTTGCATCCACATGTGAAACTCAAGATATCAAGAAAGGGTGATGGGACTGTGAACTTTGAGACATTTTGTTCTAACCGTGAGCAGCAAGACCCAGCAAATTACTGAAGACAGTTATTTGATTTACAGAGTCAGACAAGGAGCTCCTGTTTTTGTCAACGTATTGTTGTCTAAAGGATGAGATCAGTTTACTTTTCTGAGCGGCGTCAGAGACTTTGTTTGGGTCCGATCTCAGGAAAGCAGATGCAGGGTCGATGAAGGCGACAGGGTGTTTGCTGAAGAACATCACGTAATCTCAATTTCTCTTCATTAAAGGGCACTGGATTAAAGGGAGAGCTGTTTGTGGTCCTTACTGCCACGCCATATGCCGTTTCTACCACTCGCAGTGCTTCCTTGCTGGTTTTTCTGGGGAAAAACCCCTCGTTCGTGGACAGGATGCAAAGTGCTGATGCAGAGTTTTGACATCCTGACACTGAATCACAATCAAACCCCACGCACATGCAAATAATCACCCAGAATTTGGGGCCAAAAAATAAACATTTACATCCTAGAAATATGCATGCGCAATTGACAATCCAGATATTTGTGAATGAGGGAACAACCTGGCCATCATGTTGTTGTATGGAGATGAAAAGTATTCCATATGGCTCTTAATGTTTTTACTGTTATTAAAACAATATGGTCAGATGTTCACCAGGTGGTTCAACTTGAAATTGTGCTGATTTTCTGTGACTAATGCAAACAAGTATTTGGGCACTGCTCACACATGCTGGGGATCAACACAGTAATCCCCCATCACGCAGTCTTAACCACCAGTGTCTCACCAAAACAACCCCTGCAAAACACCCCTGAACCACCAGTCACCAATCAGCATGTGTGTGTTGATTAACAAACTAGCCAATAGCTATTAGCGAATGGCTAATAAGTCTCACATGCTCATCGTGATAAATATCGGACCTTAAACTCACTACACTGACCTTTGTTTGAAACCCCATCAGTCATTTGGCAACTGTTTGAGGTATATTCACAGAGTCACTCAGGAGTAAGAAGCCAGACCGTCCACTGATCTTATCTCAAAGGAGGCCTCAGATTATGTTACAGAAGTAAACAAAAATGTCACTGGGATTAATGGACTCAATGGATTCAAGGTATTTTTCTTGATCTTCGCTCTTCTTTCCCATCAGAGGTGTGGATCCAAATAAATTCTGGAGCTGGTACCCAGATGTTTGAAGGATCATAATTGGTGTCGTTCACTGGAGTGAACATCTCTGGATGTCGAGGACTCACCAGGAACAACGTGCATCTCTGTTTGAGCTGTCCAATGTGCTGAATCGCAACAGGGACATAGACCGGGAGGGCGTAAGAGACAAAAATCAAACTTGGTTTTCACATCTCCACAAAAAAAAAAAAAAAAACAGATGCTACATGCAACCACGATATTTGATATGATGTCAAAGAGGAACCATTTCAGTTCCACAGTTTTTTTGTTTTAAATTTTACCTTTCTTGATTTGTGCAGACAAAACTACAGGATGACATTATCTCTAGATTCAGCAATAATGTAAATTCCCGCTGTAATTTATGCTGGTGCGGCTACTAAATAAGTCTGACGCCAACAAAGAACTTTAACACGGATAAAGAACAACAACAAAAATACAGAAAGCAGAGTCTGGTGTTAGTTGTGGGTCTAAGCTGCTGCCTGTGTAAGAACAATGCCGTTGATTACATGGGAATCCTGCTGCTGAGTGGAACGTTGAAAGGATGTCCACTAAATAATCGCTGCAGCCTGTCCAACTGAGACGTTTAGGTAAACACATAGCTAAAAGAGTCAGAGGGTCAGGTTGCACCGTGCAGTACTGGTAAGTGAAAAGAGAGGCAGAAAGCATTGTGAAAGCATTGTGATGGCTCTATTTTCCAACCCAGGTAATGTTTTTCCCCCTTCTTTGCAGACCGGACGCCCATAATTTCTCAAACAAACACAAAAACATCCTTCAAAGCATGAAAAGCCCAGAGACCTGATATAATAATTGGAGTCGTGTGAGCGTGCTGGCTTTGTCTGGGGAGTCAGCCGTGGCCCGAGGAGACAGCGTATCAGTTGATGGTCAGCGGGGTCGGGAAGAACAAAAACCATGACAAAAGTTAGAGGTCAGCGCTGACTGTCATCACTCCGGGATCCAACTGCCACTGGCTCATGGTTGAACCGCCATTTGAATCCCCCAGTTGGCACAAAAATGGTTTCACTTCAGCTCCAAACCAGATTTGATCCTTTTCGACCGCCAAACCTCGCGGTCCGTTTTCTCAGATTTATTTCCAGGTTGCCCACATATTTGGAAAGGGAGGGATATCATCCGAGAAGGGAAAAAAAAAATAACACAACAGTGATCAAGTCTAATCAAAGTAGTACTTCACAGTACGAGAACACCAGTGCGTGATTACAGGGTGTAACCCATCAAGTCAACAATGAGACAACAAATGAACTCATTTGTTATTCGCCATCGTGTGGTGAAATACCGCACACAGGCCAATAAGCAAATATTTCTATTACATACTGCTGTTGGAACAGTTCAATCACTGGCTCAAAAGAAATGTTTTGATTTCAGTCATAGTTTATTTAATCAGGATTAACCTGCTTAGTTCCATTCAGACCTATAGGCGGTTACCAGCTGACCTAATGTGCACGTCCACAGAGACCAGGGCCCCCAGAAAAACATGCAAACCCCAAACAAAATCCTTAAAACAGGGATAGTAATTCCTCACTGATGCTCTGGTGGTGACAGATCCATTCTGAAGCTTCTGCTGTGGTTTGTCGGGACTGATTTAGTTGCAGGCGGAAGCCAAAGTCAGGACGTTTGCAGGGCCCTGCAGAACCCTTAACTAGATCGGACACGCAATCATTTAATGTGAGGGCCCGACTATTAATTCCCAGGCTTTTATCATCGTGACGCTGTGAAACATGGAAGTTGGAGTCTGCCGCTCTTGACTCAACCGTAATCAGGCCTGTCATGTGCGCTGCGCCAGAGGAAAAGAGGGAAGCAATCATTCTGCACAGTTATGCGCAAGTAGAATTACAAGCGGAAACAAAACAAAAGCCGTTAATATCACGGAGGGCTCGATGCGTGTAAAGAGCACTTTCACTGCACTTCCATGACTGTCTCATGCCTCATTGGAGCTTTTTGCATGAGGGGAAGTTTGGTTCATAAATCTCTTAACTGCGCAGCTCTCATGAGTTTCACATCAAGCTTGTTTGGCGCATCTTTTCAAAAGGAGCGTTTTGATTTTTTTTTTCCATCACAGCCTGTAAAGTGGCCTCCCCCAGGAGGTTAATTTGTAGCTGTTAATTTGTCATGACAGTGTCGGATATTGTTTCTGGTAAACGCTCCCTTCACATTCCAACAGCAGAACAAAGGCCTCTGGACGGATAAACAGATTTTTTTTTTTTTCTTCTCAGATGTGCCAAATTTCAGCATGTCACAGCACAACTGGCACCTGAACCCATCACACAGACTTCCCACATCCATCCCCTGTGCATATGAGGCGAGGGACTGCATGTGGAGAGACCACTACAGCGGGAAGCTAATATAAAGCTGATGTAAATCACTCTTTCCCACAAATGACATGACCTCTGAGGATGACGCACAAAATAGCGTAGACAGGCAGCACATCAAAAGGAAGGAAATATAGAACAGCATCATTCCTTTGTTGCAGTTACATCTACGCCATATTTAATATATCTTAACTCCCAACCTTTTGAGGTTGCTTTTCACCTCTCTCCTGAGAGCCAACATGGAAAGCAAAAAAAAAAAAGTTATGTGATGTAAAAGGAAATCATGAGATGATTTTATGAGATATATTTTTTTGTCATTTCTCAAGCCCACACAGGACTTCACTTCCTATCAGCTATGGTAAATGAATCTGGGTGGTAGCAGTTAATCAAGAAGTGAGTGAGACGTCGCCTCCAGTGTCTGTGAGAAAACCTCCCAGCGAGCTGTTGATAATGATGGGTTGGCAGCCAGTTTTGTGGTAGGGATGGTGTCTGTTTTTTGTGAATGCATTTTTTGTGTGAGCGTGTGCATGCGTGTGTGTGCGTGTGTATGTGTTCTTATACTTGCTACATAATGAGGATTAAAATACTTATTCTACTAGCAAACTGAGGACATTTTTGAGATGTGAGGTCATTTTAAGGCTTGTTCAGGGGTTAAGGCTTAGTTTTAAGTTTGGGGTTAGAATTGGGTATACGTTAGTGTTGGGGTGACGGTTAGGGCCGGGGGTTATTTGGGATGGTTAGGGTAAGGGTAAGGGCTGGGTAATACTTTATGCCTATGATGGTCCTCACAAAGAGAGAAGTATGAGGATGTGAGTGTGTGTGAGGAAAGGAGGAGGGAAGTGCGGCAGAGCACTTCATGGTGCACACATGGACGTCGCTGTAAAAGGAAATACAAAGTCAATGTAAAGCTGTGAGCACATTGTGAGCATATGTGTGTGAGCTGAGCATGTATGCATGTGTGCGTGTGTGTGTGTGTATGTATGTGTGTAGGGGTGGGGGGTGGTGTCTTTTTTAATGGCCAGAGAGAGGAAGGATGTCTCCAGTCTTGACTCTGGCGTCCCTTTGTTGTTGGTGAAAACAAAACTAAAAGAGTAAAAGAGAAGAGGACAAGGGGAGGGGGGTGGGCACTACAGGGAGGGGGTGAGAGGAGAGAGACAGAGGAAGGGAGCAGGGAAAGCAAAAAGTCAGGGGGAGCCACTGACAACAAAGCAGTCTGCTCTATGACAGAGACATGATGTCACATCAGTGGAGTCTCTAGCGTGGAGGGTGGGGGATGAGCTAAGTTGGCTGGGTTGGGCCAAATCTCTGTCCTCCCTCTCTCCCACCTTTCTCTCCCGCCCCCATTCTCTTTTTTTATTTCAATGAATGGATCTCGGGAGGCATAATAGGCCTGGCTTGCAGCTCCACTTCTGCACACCTGTCATCTGAAACAGGGAGATTTCCAGGTCGTTCATTCATGTCCCGGTTCCTCCTGAGCACGCCGCTCAGAGTTAGCAAGGGCAGCCTGCTAAAGGATTGCCCTCAAGGGAGAGCGAGTTTGGGTGTGTGTTTGCAGTGGAACAGATTGCAAGCAAAGAGTAGCACACAGTTGGTGACAAGAGTAAAAAAGAGATATTTCCACATCTCTGATACAAAATCAGTCATTTTCAACATTAATAGTAGGAGTAGAAAAGATTTAGTAGGAGAGATCCCTCTGATGGGCTGCTCAGCTTCAGGAAGTTCAATTCAGTTCAAATTTATGGATGGACAGACATAAGAATTTGCCAGAAGACAAAGTACAGTAATCAGTGTATCTTAATTTCTGCTCTTTTCTTGGGTCTAAGTACAAACTGACCGTCATCCTCAGTTAAATTGCACTGGTTTGTAATAATTGTAGTTCTTGCGCTACCTGCTAAAAGCGTCAGTAATAGAAGGAATGTGAACATGTGTTCTCCCCCTTTTTACACTCTCTGGTCATGTTATGTTATTTCCTCTATAAACACACACACACAGCCTGTTGCTTCATGAGAAATGTCCAATCTTGATTAATGGTGCTGCACATGTTTGAATTGTATCCAACTGCAATCATTACATGTGCGGACATACCTGGGTTCACCTCTAATAATGCTTTCCTTCAGCTGTAATGTGTAATAAGTCACAAATGTGCATTCTCCTCCGATACATAAAGTCATACTTTTTTTTTTTTTTTTTTTCAAATGGATTCATTCCAACCTGGAACTGACCGAGCACAGAAACGTGTTGGGATCGAAATCACCCATCGAGCAGCCTTCAGTGAAGCCATTGCATCCCTGGCCACTGTGGATAAGCTCTCCAGCAGGAATCCAAAACAATTTCAGCAAATTCCAGCTACATTTATATCCAATTTGTGCAGAAAGAGCTTCCATAAATACATTGCAGCGGGAACTGAAAAGTATTGTCAACAGTTTACTCAATTAAGGGTGCGTGAAGAAGATGTTTAGCAAAGCCAGATCATCTCATGGTGTAAATAAATATCAAGATGGAGTTTGCATGACTTTGGGATGCAGCATGTGTTTGTCTCTTTGTCTTGATTGCTTACAGAGTCATGTGGCTCCTGCTTCCCACAGAGCAGTAAAGCTAAATCATAGCTGGGGCAATGTGCAATATTTCATGTGCACCATGGAGGGGCAGGAGGAAGGCAAAGATCAACCAATAATAGGAAGACAGATGGACAGAGAGCCAAGGGCTCATAGAGAAAAGGACAAGCAAAAGCACCTGCAGATCCGCCATGGGAAGGTTCCTCCAGTAATTGTTGGAGTTTATTATCTAGCCAGAGGAAATTGTACTCTTTGCCACCCACAAGCACTCAATGGCAACTATCAAGTTAAACTGACAAAGTGAGACGTTGTGACAAAGCCTCCTTTTAGAGATGAGGGATGACAGTGAGCCGGGGATGGGTGGGGGTTAAAGCTTGTCCTCCGGGAGTGGGTGGGGCAGTGTCATCGTTTGGAGCTGCTGAAAGGAGTACAATGACGCCCTGTATCAGGTTTGCCTGTTTGACAAATGGATCTCCTGCTGTGATCGTGGCGGGTTCAAGAGCCCCATTGGTTAACAAAAACAGCGGATGGAGACGCATATGTCTCCATCCCCATGTGTGCAAATTTCGCACGGGAAAGTGATTTCTGACAACGAATAGCAGCGTCAAATATCAAACTGTGCTTAATGCATCATTGTGTGATAAGATTCATATAAGTCAAAGCACTGAGACTCTGAAGAACCAACCAGAATATAGTTCTATATAAAACACAACCAGACACTAAATCTCAAATCAGCTTGTTTGACAAATGCAAGGTTTCAGTAACTAGGTTTGCTTTAAAATGAATTCAAATATATCCAACAATAACATTTTAATTAACTTTTTCCCACTTTAACCTTGGACACACTGTATGCAGTTTAGCAGTGCTTATTGTGATTTTACTCTGGAGAAAATATTTAAACATGCACCCCCTCCACACACACACACACACACACACACACACACACACACACACACGCACACACACACACACAGTCAAGCGATTTATGGGAGGTCAGCCACAATACATTATTTTGATTCATCACAAAAAGAGAATCCTTCACCGCACAGGCGAGTGTTTTCATGACTAATACATAACCTGTGTTTGAAATATTGGCCATGGAGGCACTCGTGGCCATCACCTCTATGCAGAAAACTCGTTGAACTGAGGAATTGCTATCCTGTACTGACTCCAGCCAATAAAGTCCACACAAATCCTTCAATCTAGGTCCTAGACATCGGGGCGAGTGCTGATCAAAGTGGAGCTGTGAATCTGACATGGAATATCTTGCATTCCATCCTAAACACATTCACATGATGCAGTCGGTATAGCTCTTCTTTCTTTCTAGCACTGAGTTTTCTTTTTCATTTGAAGAAGAGCTCACCTCATGGCCACGAGAGCACCGTCCAAACAGCACAAATTTTGGCCACAGCAGAAAAAGTTTGCTCCCACTGTGTCAGTATGATGACATTGTATCTGCTTGCTTTCCACTCTTACACCCATCTAAGGTTATTTTAAGAGAGATGTTGCATCAGTAAGAGCTCACAGGTGGGTTTAAATACACAAGGTGATTAAGAACAATCTACAGGTGTGCCAACACGCTGGCCACTCATCCACGTCCTTCCTTGCACAGCGCTGCAGAAAACCAAAGCACTAGACACAACAGCTGGCCCGTGAGGTTGGGTGGGGCATTTTTGTGTCTAGTGACGTGTCCAAGGTCCTTGGTCATCACTGATATAGGCTCCAGAACCCCCATTCAGGCTGCAGAATAGCAGCACCAAAGTCCAAGGCCTTGGTCTTGCTTTTGCATAATGGATGAATATGATGATTCAGCTAACACTGGTGCATTGAGGACAAAAGGTGAGTTGAAGCCTGGAAAAGCTTGGAAAAGCCTGTGCTTTATTTTATAGTGTAACAGAAACCCAACTGGTTACATGTAAACACGTCTCTGGCAGGACAGTAAGACGTGATTACTAACTAACAACAGACATCAAACTAAGAAACATGAGTTTTGTTGTACCTCAAATCAAACTGACCTGACAGGTTTGTTGGGATTTTTTGGGTTGTCTTCCAGGATTCAGCGCTGCACTTGCCAGGGTGGCCTTTCCCTCACAATTACTCATTTTTTATACTGGCTTGAGTCCCTACACTGTTTCCTGAATAGAAAATCACCATGTATACCAACAAACAACAAGTTCCCACTGGGGGTTCTCATAATTTTAAACACTCAAAATCTGGTAGGGGCGGAGCTGAGAGAAGCCAAAACAGATGTTCCAGGATTGGAGAAAAAAAAAATGAGAGAATGGAGTCATGACCCCTAAAGAGTGTTGAGATCAGCATTAGGCAGGTGTGAATAGGTCGATTACAGTGTTATGAAATGCTGCAGGATACATGCTCATATATACAGGCTATAATTCTGAGCTCACGTCGTTGGATACATAACTTCAGCATGAGGAAATGCAATTATCCGGGTGTCCTGTTTAACGTCCAGAGTAATCGTCCTTTTTAAACTTCTGTGTGTGAGCACATGTCCTGAGCAGTGGGTCATATGGAACAATGGCCCAAAAACAGTTGTTTGAGGTTTGCTGGGTCGGTCAGCATTTTTCTTTTCTGCAATTCATCCTGCCACCTTGTCGAAAATGTGGCCTTTGTAATGGCGATAATTAGTGAAAACATGATTGATCTGAGTGTCTGCAGGATTGGATCAGATTGATGTTTAACCCACTTTAAAAACTGTTTTAGGATTAGGAGATACATTTTCTTATTAAAGGATTATCTGTCCTTCTTACTGACTCTGGCCTTTGACATTTACTGGACGATTAATGAGTGTCATCTTCCAGCTGCTTGACCTGTCATGGATTCTGGAGTTAATGGAGTTTATAGCCAACTTGTAGTCATTTGGACTTTCAAATGTCACCGCTTGATCTTGTCTTTTATCTGAGTCACTCCATCTTCACACTTTCATACAGGTGTCCTCGGTCACTTCAACATGGCATACAGGTGTTTCCTGGTGACCTGAACGATTACATGGTGGACATCTCCTAAATGTTGTCTTCCAGGTATTTAACTCCTCAGTAAAAGCTGTGTTTCTCTGCAATTCTGTCCTTCCAGTATGTTGATGGTTCTAACAGAACCCTCAGTATTGAAGGCCAGCTGTTGACTGTTTTCCTCCAGCAGTTGTAATTGTGTGTCAGAGCTTTAAGTTTTATGCAGTAGTTGTCTGACTGTTGTTTCTGGGTTAAATTCTTAATTCCCTTGCACAGGCGGCTGTACTGCTGCCTTGTAGTCTTGCTGTCCATTCCCAGTTTCCTCCCTCCAAATGCTTTAATTTACATTATTGAGGTTCTTTTAATCATCATTATTATTTTCTAGCATTTAGAATGAGGTAATGGGTGTTTTGATTGTCAGGGCTAATGCTTCATTTTCATCCTCCAGCTATATTCCAATTATTTTCATACATCCTGGACAGTTTTCCTTTTCTCTGCACCACCTCTTGGTTTCTGGACATTTCTGGCCAAACACATCCACCCACGGTGGTCTGTGGGAGATGATGCATTTTTCAGCAGGTGCCAAAAGGTCCACACCTAATTCCTAAACCACTTTTTGGGACACCATTTTTTTGTAAGTTTTCAACAACACAGGTTTACAGTAGATCAAAGGGCCTGAAGAGCTGGAGAAGCTGAATGTTCTCAATCCTAACGACATGTGATTTGACCTCTTTTGGATGCTGAAAGGCCCCTTAGAGGCTGATGTAACTCTTAAACAAAGATGGTCGCAAAATCAAGGACATTTTCAGTGTGAAAGACAAGCAGTAACTTTGTTTTTTAGCTTCAAGTCAGTAAAAGTTATTTTTCTCCTGAACAGAGGAGATGCTGATGCTCATCACCAGCGTGACATAGAAGCGTTAGATAGAAAAAGTGGGTATTTCATAGGGCCAGCTGCAGGGAGCGGTAGGAAGACGTCCCTATCGCTGCTCCACCACTCAGAGATGTTCCGGGAATGATGGACGAAACTTCGGTAAAGGGTGGCTCCCGGCTGATGACCCTGCAGCTGGCTCAAAGGCACCGGCGGAGGTGCCTAAGGCAGCAATGCCATGTGGTTAGGGCCACCTAACTGTGCTACAAATTAAGTCCTTCCTTTTGTACTCAAATATATTTGTGGAATGAGCTGCATTCCATGGCCTTTACCACTTCCTGTGAAAGAAAATGAGGATGATGATTATGGTTCCCACATGGGCAAAGGCTCTCAAGAAATCATGTGACATTCAGGTTAAACGTCACCAGGCCTTCCACCACATGTTTTCTGAGGTCAACGTGAATTTTCCCCTTATGTTTTAGGGGGTTAAGTATGGGGGTTTAGGGGGTTGTAAGTATGGCTTAGTTTAGGATGAGAATGCGTGCTTGCTAAATGTAGATAAAAGCAACACAAATAAAAGCCACATTTGTCCCATGATTGCAGCAAAATGGACGCCCATTGGCATTTAGATCACATTACATCATGTTTGAGTTTCACCCTGAGACGCCGCACAGGGATGCAGGAGTACACGTGATGGAGTCGCGAAGCCACTTTTTGCTTAAGAGAACTTTCCCTGCCTGCCACTGCGCGAATGATACGAGCCATGCGAACCCAAGTCCCATTTATGATTCGCCATTTGCCAGCACGGGCATGAAATCAAAGCCTTCCACTGAATCATGGGCATATTTTTGTAGCTGGCTAACTTCACGGGCAGTCAAACCTGTCTGTGTGAAATTCTTCATTTGTACATTTTGCTGACGCACTGGAAAGTGCACAGCCAGCGACAGTCACTCTCTCATTAGCATTTATTTTTTTGTGGAGACTCCAGAGCCTGTGGGTGGCCTGGAGCTGTGTCTGTCTCTGTCTACCTCCTCTTTCCACGAAGGCCTGACACCTCGCCTCCAAGGGTACCTTTTCCGTGATCTGTGGAGATAAAATAGGCCTTCAATATTTCATCGAATAGAAACCTTATCCAAATATAGGTAGGGTAGAGTCATTACGTGGAATCAAAAGCACATATGTGGACACTCGCAGGACCAAAATAGACGATCGCGTTAAATGCAGAGCACGAACGGCGGCACGATCATCACAGGTGTCGCCTTTCCACTGTCAGAAGATGTGAGATGATTTATTGTATTTTGCCTAAAATTGGAAGAGAGGAATGTAATGTTATCCACTAAGCAAAGTGGAAAATATCTCCCTAACTGCATTCTGAAGGGTCTTCTAATATTAGTATGATAGGATAAGGGGGCAAAACAAAGACAATCGTGGTTAAATGGCTATACCTTCAGAAGTCTGCACTGCAATAAAAAAATGAAATACTGAACATCTGTTGAACACATTTACTTGAGATGTAACTCCCAGACATTCCCCCTAGCTTCATCTGTGCAGGAAAATATGTGTTATTTAATAATTTATAGTGAGCATGCGCAGCCAAAGCAAAGCAGGCCCTGCAACTATTTCAACGCATATTACAATATTACAAGTAAACCATATATTTGATAATAGCTGCAGACTCTGAGGAGCACCAGACTTTGGGTTGACAATGTTTTTACCCGAGACATAAGCAGTAATATACCATGAATGTATACTGACAATGCGGTTGGAAAATTTACTGCACAAAACTGTAAATCTCAAACAACATTCTCATAGATCAAAGTCGCATAATCTCAACATCTGGCGCATTTAAAGCAACCTGAACAAAGCCCTCAAAGGCACAGCGCAGCATCGCTGCAGAGAGCTTTTCAACGGCTTTTATTTTATTTTTCTTTTGTTTCCATTCGAAACATGAAAGGATGGACTGACAGTTGATGTTACGTTGAACCAAAATAGACATTCAACGACAGCCCCACCGCAATGTTGCTGATGTTTAATGTTCTGTTGGTTGGTACAGAAAAATGTACTTGGAAATGTCAGAACGGCACATGTTGAAATTATACTCAACCTCTGAGTTTTTGTCAACACAAGTGGCTCTGCGAGGAGCTTTCAGCACACAACACTGCCTGAAGTGGCGGGGATGCTAACCGTGCTTGGTGATGCAACGGATACCATCACATTTCTTTCATATGCAGTAAAACAATGTGACTGGTTTCTGCCCAACCAAAGATAATCTGCACATTTTGCTATACATGGAGCATTCCAGAGCTCATTGTCCCTAGATCACACCTGCGAAGTATCAGTCTATGGTTTTTATGAAGTCTAATTTGTCATGAAAAGGGTTAGGGTCAGGTATTTCCATGAACGTGGGATTTAATCATGTTTAGGTTCTTAGCTTTTACTCTTTTCGTCAGCTGGTTGGTGTTTATTTGGTCCGATGGTATTCTTCACTCACTGGCTCCTGTTTGTGTTGTGTACATGTGTGCAATAATGTAAATACACCTTCTTGCCAGTGGTTTCACATCATACCAGTGACCCACAATGTAATTTATTTCAACAATAACTACCCATTAAGTTATTTCCTCTTTTTTGTGACATTAAATAATAAGCAACGTTCTGGTATTTGATATTTTTATGATTTTATACATGTCTTTTTTAAAATGTCACATGTCTTCCGGTCATTGAAATAAAATAAAAGCAGTAATGTCTCCTCTCTGGGGACAAGTAAAGGATTCTTCTTCTTCATTCAAGTCATAACCACTCTCGTGATACAAAATACATTCTTTTTTTCAATGATCATTCTAAATACGCAGAAAAGAACAAGTATTAACACTAACAATATTTAGTAGCACATAACTTTCATTTACACACCATTTACACAAACTATACTGGTCATTAAGAGGCTTGCCTCTCTCCATTTATTGCTTTCCCTTTCTAATATCAACCAAAGCTATCTATGGCCTTTACTTTTTTAATCTATACACATAAATGGATCATTCCAACGACACTGATTTTAAACTCTCCAGCTGTGCTCCTGTTTTGTACCTCATCACACTTGCCAAGATGATAACTGCGTAACATTCATATTTTTATTGTATGTACATGATATACACTGATTCTTAAATACGTTTCCATCTTTTTTAAGGACTATTTACAATATAAGAGCTTATACAATAGTTGTAAATGGTTACAAAATATGTGTAGATGATGCTCTCAAAAAATGTGGTATTATACTGTCTATGTGGGTAACGAGTGTTTGTTTAAAAAAATGAAGACAAAATTGAAAAACAGGAAGTGTTAACAGAAACATCAGGTTTCATCAGGTCAGAAACAACATTTTTGTGAGCCTCCTCTTGTCGCCGTTCATTGTAAACAGAAAAACATTGCATTTCCATTGGATTCTGTCACAACAGAAGACTACCTCAGTGCAACTGTTCTTTCCCCTCACAGTTGTATCGTAACAGACTCCAGCTGTCTCTGAGAGATTGGACGAGATTTCTGCAGATGCAGATGCATAGACGCGACCGCCTCTTCTGCTGGCTTAAAGCTGCAGATGAAATTTATCACTCTGATGTGAATGTGCGAGCATTCTTTGGTTTTAGAGCATTGTGTGCTGCGTTTAGATCCTATGATGTTGTCACAGTAACACAAGTTCAGCTCTGGAGTAAACACTTTATGCACTTTGTTCCCCATATAAACTGGTATTTGGTCTGTACCTACTGGTCTCGCACGTTTGACTTTTAAGCATGAAAGGTGAAACCATGAAATGTGAAACCATGACTGAAAATTCAGATCCAGCACTGACACAAGAATACCTAAACTAAAAGATCATATGGCTTGTCTTAAATAATCCTGCTTTACGCCTACGAGAGGAACTTCTAGCTAACTTTCTTGCTCCCTGAATAAAAACAAAAGAATGTTGGGTTTTCTGTATTTGCAGACTACAGCGCAGCGTGACCTCACTGGTTCGGCAAATCCACGAGGTGCATGTGAGTGAGGGTGCAGGTGGGTGCAGGCAGGGGTGGACCACTCACAGCAGACACGTTACAGCAATCCCAGTCGCTCTGTTCTGGCACACAGTTTGTTCTGTCAATGGTTAGTTTCAGTCTTTTACGCCTTTCGATGCAGCAACAATCCCTTTAACATTCCCTGACAGATGGAAACGGAGGCCTCGACGTAGACCGCAGCGGCGCCCGCTTCAGATCTTCTGACACATGTGCAGCCTAGATTTGGTCGAGGAGGTTGCGTCTTTCCACACCTTGCAGGAAAGGCCCTTGGCGCAGTCGCAGCGCTGGAAGATTTCTAAGCCATGAGCGCCTTTCTTCCTCTGCTTGGTGCACACCTCGCCCTGCCTCAGCACCGGCTTGCAGATTTTGGTCCAGAAGTGGCGGGCACAGCAGTAGCCCTCCAAACAATCAGATGAGCGCAGACAAGCGTCACCCTCGTGCCCTGGTGGAGGAAGCCGAAAAGAAGTGGCAATTAGTGGTGAACCAGCAGACAGTGCATCTCCAAACAATGTAAAAACACGATGGATGGCTGTTTAAAAAAAAAAAAAAAAGACGGTTTCACCAGAGGCATAAAAAGACCTTCCTGGAAATAAAATCTTTCAGCATCACAGTTAAATAAAACAAAGGAAATGTATCATTATTGTTCATTAAGCTGTCATGTTTTCCGTTTGGCTGAGTTTGTTTCTTCGGTTCTCACTTCCTTTTGCGCTACAGTTGAGCTGTGTTAGACAAACACAGGGCAATCAGTGGACCTGAAACACAGCGAGTATTCTTCTGAAAGCTAAAAAGTTCAATTTCAATTAAACTAAAGATAGGATTTTTAAGGAGAGCAGCTTTTCTGATACTGATTTTAGGGTTGCAGCCTGTGGTTGTGATGGGTACATATCACTGCTGAGAAATATACAGAAAGTGTCATTAAGGGTAATTCTTTAGGACAAACCTTACATTCTCATGAATAACTGACTATGAGCTGCTATTAGGCGCAGAACCACCAGGAGTATGGTGGTTCCTTTGAGGCTCCCCATGCTGTGTTTTAGGTGCCTAGACATTGAAATGTGCAGAGAAGGGCAATTATCAACATACTTCATGGACTCTACTGCTTGTGACTCACAGACTGTGAATGCAGGCCACCTTCAAAGCAATTATAAAAAAAAAAAGCAGAAAGAAACATCTGCCACATAGAACTTCCTGTGAAGCTTTTTGTTATAAATGATATAAGAACATATCTTACTTTTTAGAGGGTGCTTGGCGTGCATCTTCCCGCTCTTCCTCCAGCTATGCTCTTTGGTTGAGTGTTTTCTGTGCTCATCTAAAGGTGAGATGTGAGGCGAGAGCACACTCTCGGAAATAGGGATACAAATGTCTGCAGGAAACATGGGAGAAAAATGGAAACATGTGAGGAAAACAATAGCAACATTGCTGCTTTTTTGCCCCCAAAAACATTACTCAACCTTGCGGTAAAATTGGTTACTTTAATCAGAACAGTATGAAGGAAATTTTGTGTTTTTTTGGTTGCTAAATTTGGCTTCCAAGGAAAAATGTAGCGGCTGTGAAGACCAGTCTGAGTTGAAAACATTCGTGAGATGCATTGATTAATACGTCTTAAGGAAGGACAACATCGAATCCCTGGCAGGACAATTGGCTGGAGAATTTGAGCCCACCATACTTACAGTTACTGCAGCGGTTGCCGGGGCAGCACATGGCATCCCGATTGCAGCGCTTCTTCCTCCGGCGGCAGTTAAGGCACCGAGAGGGAGCGTGGTGAGGGCTGTGGCAGTAGCTTCCCATGCTGCACTCCTTATCACTGCTGCATGGATACACCTGACAAAGACCACATATTTGATATTAATGTCTATCCAAAAGTATCTTAAAGCAACATAGACATGTGCATGCACTTATTTTTTAACAACATGACTCAGAACCTGATGTGTTATTACCAAAAACATGCCAATCCTCAAGAGTCGGTGTTTTTGCATCTCCCACACAGGGGCTTTAGCTTCACCCACAGACTCTTGGTCAAGCTGTTGCACAGGACCAACAGAGTGGATTTCTTTTGGCCACAACCCAGCAGACCTCCTATTACCC
The DNA here is from genome assembly GCA_015343265.1 of Pao palembangensis. Taxonomy (NCBI): domain Eukaryota; kingdom Metazoa; phylum Chordata; class Actinopteri; order Tetraodontiformes; family Tetraodontidae; genus Pao; species Pao palembangensis. The sequence goes on along the minus strand of CM027089.1, from coordinate 4,898,935 downwards.
AGACTGAGAGCAATAACTGCAGTCGCTATAATTGCACCGCCTGCACCAAAGTTGCACCAGGTCACAAATGAAATCTGGAGGAGTTAATGAGCCGAATAAAACCATTATTGTGTTCAGGTTGAAGAGAAAAAGAACTAGAACCGAACCTGGCTTGAGCTGGTAGACACACACGATTGAGTTCAATTGCTGAGGAAGAATTTCCCTTTATATGATTGTACTCAGTCATTCGGTCCAAGAAAATCTGACATGAGGCTGCTCTGCTTGTATTTATGTACTTGAGAACCAAATGCTGAGGAGAAAAAAGGCCTTTGCAGTTGCAGCAGAAAATTAAACAATGTGTAATCGAGTCAAGTCAAATCTTTGCATGCCTACGTCACATTAGGGACAAAGTATTTGCTTGGTTGTTTGGAGAGAATCTAAAATTATAGGCCCCCTGCACCTCATTTAACAGGATACCATGTTTTACAGATTATAATTTCTTTCACTGTTATTCTGTGGGTTTTGAGACAAAACTGCTATTAACATTTCCAATACATTTTGGTTTCTCTCACAAAGGCTTTATGAGCACCCAGACATAATTGAGGACTCATTAGTGTAGATAATTAAACTTAGTTATGGACAATTTGGCATTTTTTTTAAGTGAAAGGTCACAGAAGACTGTTGTTTTGCAAAACTTATACAGTGAAGGACATTTACAGTCAGTGTTGGCTAAAGAGGAACTGACCACACTTGAGAAAACCATGACTCTAAGGAGCACAATGTCCACATGCCCTGTCCACAGCAGAAAAACTATCATTAAACTGTCCATAACAAGCCCATCAGCAGGAAGTTCTACTGGAACCGCTAACTTAATAGGCAGTTATTACATGTGCAGTTCCTGTGACACTGGAGGCTAAGGAAAATGCAACATAAATTATGTCAGATAACAGCAGAACTCCTAAAACAAGTCTGAGACTATCCACTAACAGTGACTTTTGACCTCCAGGGAGGTGGTTAGGTCTGTGTGTTAGAATGACTACTGGCATATCCAGTTGGGAAGAAACCCCAGGACACTCCAGAGAGACTACACCTCCCTTTCTAGCCCTGGAATTCCTGGGTCTCCTGTGGCGCAGATTGAGCTGCCCCCATGACCCAGACCCGGATAAGCACAGGAAAACAGAGCTAAGAGGAAACATTAATATTCAGGCTCAAGTCCTCATCTGATGTTGCAAATTAAAGGCAACTCTTGCACATATTGTAATTTTCCAAGCAGAAGCTCGGTATATATATACATTTTAGTGTTCACTTCTTATTTTCACTGTCAACAGTGCAGCTGCAGGCAAACAAAAAGAGCTGATTTGATTTTCAATCCTGTATGGGACCTGTCTCCCTTCATCAAGTGGTTAATGTTGGCAGCTCTAATGCTCACAGCCACGTTCTATTTCCCAGAATGCAGACAGAGGCAGTGTCTGTGTCTTGTCCATCAGTGGGAGGCTGGTGCAAGGATGGTGGAGCCCTCAGTGTATTTCTGCCTTGCTTAAGAAACACAAAAAATGACACGCAGAATGATAGAGATGTTAACTATTTAACTTTTTTTGGACTCTCCAACACGTGGATGAAAAGAAATTATGAATATGATACTGTGCACTACAATTAGGAAAAGATCATTAGATGAGAAATCCATAGAAAGTTAAAAAGAAGTTGGTCAAACCTTTTTTTCCTAAAATCCAGGGTATGAATTGAACATATTCATGCCTGTGAATATTAGCTGGAATCTGATTTTAACCGTGCAAATTATGTCCAGTGTGGACCGACATTAGAATAAGGTGAATGGCTGGCACATCATCGCCACCACCTCCAGCACCACCAGCAACACCAACAGCTCACTGGCAGAGCTAATCCAGCGTGGCTTACCACAGCCGTGGAACAACAAACACAGGGAGGAAGAGCTCAAAATGAACAAAAAGCCTGACATGAAATACAAGCAAACTCAATGGATGAGTCGTTACTTGATCTGCAGGTACTTCAGAGAGTTAATAGGATCCGAGCGGTTGTACGGAAGCCATGCTGAGCCTGCCAGCCTGGAAACACATGAATGCACTGATGCAAACAAAGTAAAATGAGCAAGAATATGAGAAAGAGTGCCCATTGATCATTTGGACAACTTTTCGCAAGTCCGGCGATAAATTTGTGGATGCCTGCAAAAAACAGAGGTGGTAACACCCCTCTGTATTTGAATGTGTGGGGTTTGAGATTTCTAAACTTTGTAAATTTTATGGTACCTCCTGAATCTATGCTCAACCATCAGCCCCCAGCTACCTAGCTGGACATGAAGCTCAACTGAAGTTAGAAAGATATAAAACTCTTGCCGCTTCTCATACTTTCATAAACTTTACTGCCATGATAATCAAATCAAGACTTTTCACATGCTCCTATTTCAAAAGGTGAGGATGAAATGTCCTTTGTTGTATCAAGTGTGCACTCGGCCTTCATAAATTATTGACATCTGAGGTGGGAAAAAGTTGGAAATGTGGTCTGAGAAGAAACTCAAGAAAGTGCAACGGGACTTTATTCCCTGACAAGAAGAATGTGGTGTGAGCCAAATATGAAGACAAATGAACTGAGCCACGTGCAGCGTTGTTTCACACTAACTGCTCTGATTTCTATCTGTCCTTCTGGCCAGCAGGCTTGGATCAAGCATTTGGAAGGGAGGGAGCTGGGGAGAAAAAGAAGATCGGGGATCACCTTTTCTATCATGGCTCGCTGACACACCGAGACAGCCCTTTGAAACCTATGATGATATAAGGCTGACCAAGAAATCACGGCTGACATCTTGCCTTATCTTGTTTTAAAACGCCTCTATTGGAACTTCTGAGGCATGGCGCTTCACTTGATGGAGCTTATTCATCTGGTGTCTTTTTTTTTTTTTTTTTTTTTTTTTTTTTTTTTAACTTCTGCTCCCTTATTTTCCCCTAGATGGCCTTCACACATAAAAGCATGGCTTTGGATCTCGCCCAGGAAGTGGGCCACAAATAGTGTACGGTATGCTGGTGAGATGATAAAGGAGGAGACAGACAGAGCCATCAGCGAAGCCCCCGGCCCTGTCTCGTGCTGCTCTCGTGCTGGTAAAGCGCGGGGGCTTTGAAGAGGAAACTGTGCGGGAACAGCAATCTGCAGGAGTTTTACAGCAGGATATGCAGGGCTTTGAACACTCCTTCTTGGTCTTCTGGTCCCGTATTTACCTCTGAAGTCATTCCAGAGTGCTGATATAACTTGACACAAGTGCCTAGCAACACATCAAAACAAGAACAACCATCTCCTCTGCATGAGGATTTAAAGACCTGGCGTCGATCTCCACTCTAAAAGAAATATTCTCTATGAATTATGTTATTTTAGTTGTTCTAGCTTCTGTTTGCCCATCATCTTGATCTGGAGCTTTACCTCCTTTTTGAGGGTGCAGCCTCACATAATAAAAGATCACCAACAAGAATGCTGAGTTTTAACTCAGCTTCTGTCTTCAATACACATTTTTTTCTGGGAGGGGTTTAAGTGTGCAGGAGTAGTAATGAAAAAGATTCTCCTGATTGTAGGGAGACATGGCCATTTTCTTTGAACCCTCCCTTTGCCAGAAATGAATACTTTACTCCATCAGTAATAAGGATTGTAGTGTTCTCTAATAATTGTCATTTGCAGGAATAAAAACCTGTGATTAAACACACAGGTTTGTTTAAGGCTGTTAACACACAGGAGTTGTTATTCATTCAATAAGCCACACTCAGAGATCAGGTACGTAAACTTGCAGCTGGGAATTGTGCTAATGAGTGGGGCTTTTTCTGGATCAAATAAACAATGTTCCTGAATATACAGAGTTCGTATGCCGCGTAAACACAGACAGACACTATCAGATGACATGGAGACGGCTGCACATAAGCACTCGTGAAACCCATGTCTTCTCTTCAAATAAAACTTGGCATCTTTCATCAGTCAAAACACACGTGTGTGTGTGTGTGTGTGTGTGTGTGTGTGTGTGTGTGTGTGTGTGGACAAATATCCTGAAGATCTCAAAATCCGACACTCCTTAAGAACACACACTGAGTTGCTCTCACTCCTTGGGCGTAGGAAGAGTAGCAGTGCGCTCATGAGTTCAAAAGTGTGACCCTGTGGACTGAGAGGTGACCTCTCTCATTAACAAGTCCAATTACAGTTAAGGAAAGTGGTTTTCCATGAGAGGCCTCTAATGGCTCCAGCGCAGGACCCTCACTGGGCCCGTGGGACCTACAGAGTAGGAAGTCCAGCAGAGTTGAGACTGTAGCTCAAATTGAGCTCAGCGCTAACAAGCAATCACACCTCTCTCTCTCTCTCTCTCTTTCTCTTTCTCTCTCGCTCTCTCTTTCTGTCTGTGTCTTTCTCTCTCTCAGCTCATTAGGATCTCTAAACAGTCGTTTAGTTTAAACGGTGGATGGTGAGACAAAGAGCAACTGGACTTGGCTTTATAGTCTGAGCCCTCACAGATTGCTTGTTATAGTAATCCCTGTCTTGAATTAAATTCAGCAACAACATAACTCAGAGTGACTGGCTGCTGATGTTTAACAGACGCGACCTGCCCGAGTGCCGCCACACTGTCGGTTCCCTTGTGGGATCAGAGGTTACAGTGGTGAGCGCCGCCTCCGTGTGCTATCCATTTCTGCTGGTTCCCCCAGCCAAGGGGCCATACGCGCCACCCACAAGCATCGACTGTCAGCGTCTAACAGGCGTGCATCCTGTCAGTTTTACAGGCAGGCTGATGCAAACGATGAAGCAGCAAAACAGCGGCGAGCGACAGCCAAAGCCTGACACAGGACAGACTTTTCAAAAAGGGACACTTCTGCTTTTGTTTCATTTGTAAGAGTCTTCCCTCAAACTTTGCAACAGTGCATGACAGTTACTATATCACACTGTTGCGGTTGAGCGACATTTCTCACATATCTGTCACACTCGGGATCCCTCAATCGTGACCACCAGTCAGCCCTCCAGTCCACATCAGTTGGATCCAATTAAGCTGCAGCGTGACAACATGTCCATAAATCACAGTGTAGGACACTGAGGTTTCTAGGATGTAAATGTGAGAGAAAAAGTATGAAGAAGCTTGTGTGTGTGTGTGTGTGTGTGTGTGTGTGTGTGTGTGTGTGTGAGCTGGTGAAGACTCACCATGAAGAAATGTATATAGGAAATGACTCAATAAAAGTTCAGTCATGAGATTAAATATAAATTCTTGCCTTTGCAGCAGATCTGCAGGGGAATGATACACACATGCTCATTCACACATTAGACCCTAAAACACTGATGTTCTTACTTTTGTGAGAGCCTACTGCACTGTGCGCAGACACGCCGGTTTTCCCTGCTTTTCCTTCTCTCAAACCACAGCAGATTATCACAGGGGCGCAGAGGCAAGCGGGCCTTTAAATTGAGGTCTGGCAAGGTTGCTTGAGGTTGGATCGGCACACTTCAGCGAGGAGAGAAAGAGCCCTTTGGATCAGTCTGGACTGGATGAGAGTGTGGCCTTCAGCCACAGCTTAAACACTGTTGCAAGTGATATTACTGGATAGACCATAAACAAATAGTGGGAACGTTGTTAAAATATGTTATTGGATAAAGATGTTTCAGTGCCATCTGCTGCTCAGTAATAAGCAAAGCACCAGCTCTGAACCAGACGTTCGACTTAATTTCAGATTTGGTGATGAGAGATTTCACAGCTACTCCTGCAGCTATTAATTACATTAATCACCACACACATAATTTTCAAAATCTAAAAAGTCTATAATATTGTTGGATCCCCCAGTAGGTCTCAGACTACAGTAACGTGGCCCTTTGCAGGAGCAGCAGGGGCTGATAACTCTTTGAGTGGGCAATAAGTAGTTGGTTAGTGTATCCCCCCGAGGCCCCACAGAATCTCATAATCCCAGTTTACGTCTGGGCCACTTTAATGGCACCGAGACCCAGACAGAAAATTACCTGTGTTAAGTGTTAACTTTTTCTCAAATTTCTGACATGAACGATTTACTGGGGAAGTTCGCTGCGCCCAAATGAGGCGTCAGGTCTGCGAGCCAATTAGGGTTTATGAGGGGTCCAGTCCCTGACAGTTTCCAAGGAGACAGAGGCCATTACTCGCAAACTTTCGCTCCATTGGCCAATAAATTATTTATAAAATTAAATCAATTCAAAGTGACAATGAACTGATATTTTATGCGCCAAGACAGATTAAGGAGTATTGCTATTGATTTACCAAACCCCAGCCTGCGCGTAAAACTGGTACAATTCTTCAAATAACGCAATGAAAAATACATCTACACCTGCGTTAGAATGTTGTGTTTCTTTGTGATCCTGCTGTGGACAGTCGTGGAGCGGTTCGTCGCCGGTGTCGGTACATCTTCCAGCCCAGCAGGCTTGATGGAGTTCGCCTTTGGGCGCGTCTCTGAGACTTGGGACGTCCCCGTGTTTAGTATCGCAGCCAGAAACATCACATTCCAGGTTAGAATGAACATCCTCGGAAAAAATGGCCCAAAATGTTCTCGAGTAACTTTAATATGTCGCAAAAAAAAAAAAGAAAAGAAAGAAAAGGCTCTGGATGGCAACTGTGCGCAATATCGGTGTCCTCGCTCCACTGAAACACAGATTAAGGGGTTTGGTCCATAAAATTATAGATTTAGATTACCGATGAGATGTGTTAAATACGAAAACTGTCCACTTCAGAAGCAACGACCAGTTGAATCTGGTAACCGTGCAGATGCTTCCAAGGTCAGAGAGAACCGTCCTGTGTCTCTGTCTGCTTGTGAATGAGAGCCCGGTCCTGCTGCTGGCTCTTTTAACATCTCAGATACTTTCTTTTTATAGGACCCTAATGAGTGCTCTTCCTCCGCCCCCAGTCAGTCAGTCCCCAGTGACAAAGACTGAAACAGATCTGCGCGCTGGTGCGCCCTCACTGTCGCCTCCGCACCGGCACCGCGCTGGAGCCCCGGTCGGAGAAAGCTATAAAATTATACAGCGTGTGCTTTAACTGGTCGCTTGACCCCCTTTTATTGCGAGGCGGTTGGTTGGGTTGGAAAAAGGTGCTGTGGGCTGATCTGAGAACGGTTTGTTTCCATATTGACTTAAAGGAAACTGTTACCTGTGCGCGTCATTGCGTTCCACCACCCAAAAGAATTTAAAAATCAGCTTCTTAGTAATAGAAATAAAAGAAAATTGCTTTAAAAATATGTCATTACTGTCTGTGGCAGACATCCCTGGTGACGCAGCGATAGCCACTTTTGATAAACTTGTGATACAAGAAGCCCCGTTTGTGTTTCCATCTGGATAAGTTAAATCCATGCCGGTTAGATAACAAGGTGGGGTACAATGAACTCTTTTTACTCCAAACAGGTATGTTTTGAACTGAAAGAGTTAAATGCGTTGCTATATTTTGGGTCTGTGGGCATGTCTGCGTGTGTGTGTGATATTTCTATTCACAAAAACAAAAAGTTGAAATATAACGCTCCAGAACAATGGTTTTATTTAATTTCTTTTCATTTTAGGTTTAAAATAAATATTAATACAATTACAGTTTTATCACTTACAGATACATTCTTAACGTCTGTAATTTTAAAATTAATTTTCCCCGAAAATTTCATTTAGTTTTTTTTTTTTTTTTTTTTAAGTACTTTAATGCACACAAAGCCAAGGAGGAGCCTTCTACAATATCTAAAGAGCTCAGTTTCTTTCCAACGTTTCCAGACTTCTAATTTATGACAAATGCCCACAATACACCTACAAATCCAAACTGTATTAACTTACTAATAAATGTACGAGGTGGGCAGGTCTATTTCCTGTCTCCTTTCAGGGGACCCGTTGGTTCCGTGGGCGGCCCTGTTCCCACCATCACTCTCTGACTCTTCACCTAATAATGCTTTAGTCTTCACATGACTTGGGACTATCTATTCAGACGGAAGCTTGACTGGGCTGGGATGAAACCAGTACACCGGCAAAGGCTTCTGACCTCAAAAGCGATCCATCACAGCCTCCAGTTCAACCTGTCAACTTCTTTTGTTTGGGACAATGGGCAACCAACTGAACTGGGGAGTGGGAGGAAGTATGGGACTTGTCTGATGTAACTGTAGATGCTAAGAAGTGTTGCTATTTTTGCCACCTTTGTCACCTGAGTGAGTGGCGCTTTTACTGCGCTTATTCGCACACAAACACATCTTTAGCCATTATTTATGGGAGGAAAAGGTGATAGCAGCCCTCTTATTTTGGCTCATGTGGGATTGAAAAAAGCCCCCAGATCTACTGGTAAACCTATAAGAGATGAAAGGGTCTAGTCAACCTGAGGACATAATGAGTGGTGCAACCTTTTTATTGGTGTTTCATAATAAAAATAAAAATCAGAGAATAAAGTGATGTGTTGGTAAAAAAAAACAAATAAACATAAATACTCTGGAGGGACAGTGGGATAAGCTTCTAATACCTGAAAAAAGATGATGGAGGTCTTTTAGGGATGCTGGTGCTAGTACACCCCTGCAGATCTGCTCAGCTGGACTCATCAGAGATTGTTGTCTTTGCTCACATCACTGCAAAAACTTTTGGGATCGTGTAATCTGATGACAACAGATGGCGATTACTTTTTATTTTACGCCGATGACACAACCTTTGTGTCACAAGCCTAGCAGTCCATCTGATGTGTGGATCACATCATATCTGATCATACACTAAAGATGCATTCTGGCATATTTGATCTTGTATCTGATATCAGTCATAGTTTAGCATTTATATGAAGTCCTGTTAAAGCTGCTCTAATTCTTTTTATGTTGGCAGTACTCCTTATCTGGTGCCCTCAGCTCTGTAAAATATCTTTTATCTAAGTACAAATGTTAGGATTGTGATGTAGTCTGCCGTCATTGCAGGAAAAAAAAAAAAAGATAAGTTAGAAGGAGGTGGTGAGCAGTTGAGCTCTCTAAGGGGCATTTTGAGAATTTTTGGAGACGACACAAAAGCTCCAGGGCAAACACAGACCACACTTACCCTCTGAAAAAAAAAAAAAAGAAAAATCAGTTTATGCAGTACAACAATAAAAAGGCCAGGACTGTAATTAGGGCAAAAAGGAATGGCTAAAGTGAGACACAGAGGCTGTTTATAACTGACACAGAGGCGACATCAGTCGAGACAGAGGTTACTCCGAATGCAGGATCTGACATCAGGCATCAATGATGTCATCCATTAACACCGTTATATCAGAGCAACATGACTGTTACCAGTCTTATTTTTAGATGATATGTGATGTGTGATGTGTGATGTGATGATATGTGATGTAGAAAAGAAAAACCTACAAAATTAAGTCTGGTGGTTAATTAACACAATCTTGTATGTTCTGATATTTTCTTGATTTTCTTCTATTTCGTTCTAATTCTTTCGTCATATGCTCTCTACTGGCCATTATGAGTACTGCTCTTCTCCTCAAACTCAAAATGTCCCTTCACATTGACAGTTTCCAGGTGGACGTTTGTTTTATTTCTCTGCATTCTGGTAGACAAAACCACCTCTGCTTTAGCCAGCTTTTTACAGAGGCATTATTATTCACTTCAAATAGTATAGGGAAGCAGTCCATGTATGACCAAGGAGGGTGGGTGCAAATTGTATACAGGTGACATTTAGGGTCATAATTGCACCCTAATAGCAGAACTAAAGGTTTGGCATTTCTAAATTGTATTTATTTACTTAATTTGCACACAAAGCTCCCACAAGACTCACTGAAGCGTGTCAAATGTAAAATCACAAACCAAATAATAAGTCATTCATGCACGCAGTAGTCAGATACAACATGTGGTGCTTGGGGTTTTGGCGCTGAACTAAAATGACTGGCATGGGGTTAAAGTAATTTGGAATTAATTCTTTCATGTGACTGAAAACATTATACGCTCTCATTAATGGAACACACAGTGTGGGATTGACTTGGCCCTGCCGGCTGACCAACCGCAGCCATTCGTCAGTGTGACACATCACTCAGCCCACCCGGACTCTGCCTTTGATACAGAGCTGTTCAGAAATGTGTCTGTGTATGTTCTGTGCAAAATATGAGATCCCCCCCCCACACACACACACCACCACCACCACCACACACACACACACACACACACACACACACACACACACACACACACAGCAACACAACCGTAAATCACGCTGTGTTAATGTGGGGGAGCTCTGCAAAAGGCTGCTAGCTTTGATTTAACTCAAAACCCAACGTGCATATGGAGTCCACCCCGACCAGCCGATAAACAAATGATGCAAGAAAGTGTGGTCCTTCACTGGTAGGTCATTACCTCCCAGTGCACAGATGTGAGTTTGGGGCTGCACAATGGAGGTTATACAGCAAGTGGCTAACCATAAAGCTAACAGGCCAAGGAAGCAGGTCTGCACTTCCTAAAAATGGAGCATGGCGGGGGAAAAAAAAACACATCCACGAGGGGTTGTTTTCCTTTTTAAAAGCAGATTGCTGCCCCTACATTTATTGCTGGAAATTTTGCGGACACAGACAATGGATCATGGAGGAAATCTTAAAGGATTTCAGTTTGCTTACTTGATATTAAATCCAAGATGGAGCTATCAATCACTCTATGAGTGTGTAAATAAAGAATTTTCTTCAAGGCGAACGAGGCAGGAAAGCTATTGACCTTGCATTCATGTCCACAACTGTGTCTTGTTTATTTAGCATGAGTTATATCATGGCCAACATTAAAGAGCTAATGTCATGTCTTGTTTCTGGAATCCATCAAGTAGAAAAGAGCAGGTGAACAGAAATATATAAAAAAAAAACATCTTTTCAGGCACAACTCATCAGGTCAAATAAAAAAAAAAAGTAGCATTAAAATCACCTCAGCTCTTCATTTATATTCTGAAATCTGTATCAGGTTGTGTCCTGCTGCAGGTCAAAGGCACAAAGTTACAGAACATCCAAAACATTAATGGCCTTTAAAATTGCAGCTAAACACATTTTTAATAAGCGTCTCATTGGACAGAAAGAACTCATTACAACTCACATCCCCACAGTAAATGCTGAGTTCCTGGGGCCTGTAATAGCCAGTTATTGCAAAACAGTTGTTGACTTAGTTCCTGCTGTAGATAACAGAACATCATTGTGTCTAAAATAACTTAAAATGTGGGGGAAACATCACTGCTTATAAGCTTGATGGAAAAGAACTCCTCCAACAGAAAACAGTGGGTAAAGAGTGTTTGGTCTTGCTAGAATCTGTTGTGTTTTTTGATGTCAAACTCTACTTTTAAGGAAAAATGTCGCTGTCTGACTTATTACGGCTCAAATACTGTATAAACAAGACTTGAGCAGAGGTAATTATTTTGTCATTAATGCTCCAGTATTATTTCTGATGAGATAATCTCTGCCATATGTGTGTTTGTTACTCATTTGTAGTAAAACAGTATAAAGGAACAGTTCCACAGTTTTCCCTGTAGGTAAACTCCAGCAAGTTTGAGCTTGTACATAAAAAAAAATATCTGAATAATGTCGCAAATCAAATCTTCATTGTTCCACTTCCTCTGATCTGCCTCATTAATATCATCACTCTAATCACAACCTTTTTTTCGATGACGCATTCCAGAAAGATGAACTTGGGTCTGCAGCGAGTCATCAGTGCGGCTCCGTTCAAAAGAAGACAAGTTATGCCACAGATAATCGTCCCTGTTCTCTCATTTCCCCGCAAGATGGATTAGGCCATTTCCAAAAGGGTCGGGCCTTCAGCCGGGAACACGAACACACACTGTTTCTTTCTTACACTGACGCAGATTATTTAATCGATAACAGTGACCCCTCTCTGTCAGAATGCTGACCACATTAAAGTGTGCAGGGTTCTGGTAATCAAGGGCCCAGAAGGACATTCCTGCCTCTAAATCAAAGATTGTTCTTGTTGCCTGGGGCTGTAGGAAGTGGTGACACACAGAGAAGAACGCTGACTTTTTGAAGTCGTCTGAAGAAAGTCGGCTCTGCCCTGCTGGAATTTCATAACAGACAGTTGATATAAGAGAAAAGGCCGCAAACATTCCATCAGATTCCACGGCTAAAAAGGGAAAATGCTAATTCATGACATACATTACAGCGGTGTTTCTCAAAGAGTGGTCCGCGGACCACCAGTGGTGACACGTAACAAATCACATTTTAAAATTTTAAATTTCAATATTTAAATTTCAGTGTAAAATGTGTTTGTTGAACCCCCAAGATTTAAAGAATTCAATTTATTGTATATTTCCTGATGCATCTGTCGTACCAGCACCCGATCGTTACTTAGCATATTGTTTCGGGGGCTATTTAGAGTCAGGTGGTCTGTGAGTGTTTATTTATGGGTTCAGTGGTCCTGTGGTCTGAAAAAGTTTGAGAAACATTGCATTACAGCCACGCAAGTTAGGATTAAAAGAGTTGTCTGTGCTTATTAAGTTGAAGTGTTTGAAGGAATATTTCAAACTGAAGCATAAACCATAAAAAAACAGGCCCTGGGTACATGATCTGCAAGGTGAAACTCACTAGAGCAGCCTGTGGCTGTCGCCCCAGATGCGCTTTATAACGTGTCTGACCACCAAGGGCTATAAATACCACGTGCATGTGATAAACTGTCATTTCAACAAATATTCCACTGATTCAAAAAAGTGGATAATGCCGACTGTGGGATTTTAACGGCGTGCTTGGAGCCCAGAGGCGTGTGGACAGCACGGATAACTGTGAGCCTAATTAACGGCGCTGCCATCACGTCAAGGAGTGTCGATGAGGTTTGACAGTAATGGCATCTTAAGCGCACACATGCAGGGTCTGGCACAGACAGCGACACGGCAGCTCCAGCCATAAAGTGCAGCTTTAAAATGTCTGCTGAAGTTACAGTTGTATACAATTTCAGGCCTGGAACTCAGTTAACAGTGTTTTTCAGGGTTTGTATAGCTTATAATCAGCATTGCTTTTATAACAAAAGTTATATACAGTGTGCTGTAGGTCTATAGGTGGAAAGGCTGGACAAACATGCTGTGAGGCAGCTTCAGACAGACTGAGCCATATCACCGTGGCTGCGCTCGTGCCCGTAAAATTGTTTAAAACTGATCTCTGTCTGGAGCAGGGTTTCAGAGCTGCTTCAGATCTGATTTCTGACCATCTTAACTCACTAAAATGCACATTTGTGCCTGCCGTTGGAAGCAAATCGTTCACTTATTTATAATATTATGGTATCAACATGGATGCACAGACACTGAATTCCTAAAACTGATTTACCTGCAGTGTTCAACTCTTTCTATGAGCTCAGAGCTTTTGTACTGAGTAAACCTTAATCAAACAAACTATGAAACAGATCTTATAAGACAAACATGTTATAAACAGCACTGAAAAGTGAACCGGTGTAAATGTGTCATTCAGCTGCTTCATTGTTGTTCCTGCAGCAGCTGTGGTGACATCATCTCTCTGTGACCCCCCCCCACCACTCCCCGTTCTCCTGCATTTTTCTGGATTAAATGACAGCCACACAATCCTCCATTGTGTCCCAACCTGTGATGTCTGTGCACAGAGGAGTCACGGAGGTGGACCCGGCCTCAGATCATTTCATGTCTCGGTCAACATGTGCTCATCCTGCACCAGTTTTTTTTTTTTAACTGCATTTCATTTTTGTCATTATTAACTACTTGATTTTTTATTTCTCTTTTTCTTGGTGGGGGCCATTCCATCCATTCACTTTCTGTGAACCTCTAAATTCAGATTCAGTGCCTGTAGTAGAAAGGCAGGAATACACCCTGGACAAGTCACTCCATCACACCGTTCACTCCTACACTCACATCCAGCAGCACTTTAGCGTCTCCAAACATCTAGACTGAAAGCTGGAAAACCTGGAGAAAACCTACAATATCCTGGAGGCTGAAGAGTTAAACCTATATGTAACACTGATATTTCAGAGCTGAGACAGAAATGGTTTTTAGTACCCTCATGTGTCCCCATGCTGTGTGTTTTTATTCACCTAAGGGTGACCAGGCATGTGTCAGTGTTAGCATTGACAAGGTGAAACTCTAGCCCACAAACACTAAGCTACACAGACAGTGGAGGTTTGGAATTAGATTTAGATTTTTCCAAAAGGTTGATTAAAGAATCCAAATTGTTCCTGAGTGTATGTGTGAAGAGTGTGTGGTGCCACAAATGTTCTGTGGTGAATTACAGCCTCTCCAACTGCGATCAGCACCTCCTCAAGATCAATCATTACCAAATAAGGACAAATGATTAATAGCCTGCTTGACTTCATGTATCAGCTGGAGCGGGAGCATCTGCCTCTCTGCCTCTCGGAGCATCTGAACAAATGTCGGACTGGTGGGACTAAACAGCATCAGCAGTAGCAGCGACAATGACTCTAACTCATCCGTGACAACAGCTCTGCAGTCAGAGGTGCACAAGCTGCTCAAGCAGTTTTCTAACAGGCTTCAGTTAGCTGCAAGTTCCAAGGAGTCTGTCAATACATCAGTGATCTATGTATCTGCATCTATCTGCATGCAATCAATGGATGACCCAAACACGAGTGTGCACAAGAGTTCTTTGGCAACAGCGAAAGATACGGCTACTTGTTAGAGCAGCAGTGAAGTGGATGTTTTGTGTCTAAAGGTTTTCAGTTTATTCTCGTTTCAGCCTTGTTACCTCGTCTACGATAATTACAGTGCGGGCAGGCTTTGAAAATACATCAGTTTCTTGCAAACTTCAGTAAGTTACTCACAAAAAGAAAAACTCTCAGCCAAAGGGTCTGCTTTCAAATGGCTGGGCACAGGCGACGAGCCCTTCGACTAACTCAGAACCTGGTTAAAGAGTTGAAGCAATCCGTTGGAGGCAGGGAAGGTATGACAAACATGACAACAGCAGCTCTGTCATTATGTATGCATGTTTATCTCTGAAAACAATGCACACTTTAATCGACTCCAGACTTTCTGCCTTTATCATGTGGACAGAAATGTGCAAAAGGCCTGCGAGCTAACAAAAACAAAAGAGACAGTGTGCTGACGCTGCATGACTATCCAAAGTTGGTCCAAATTACAAAGACGACTTTGGTGATCATGGGAGGTGACACCACACCAGAAGGAACGCGGCAGAGAAGCTAGTGAGGGGGCAGTTTTATACAGCAGGCGTTGAAATCGCTGAAAGACTGGAAAGGATCTAAAAAATGCTGAATCAAAGCGGGGTTGACAGTCATGGTGGGGTTGGCTCATCGAGCCCTCCAGCCCTGTCAAAAAGAGAAGTCTGTTTGGATTCTTCTTGCTAGCAAGCATGTCATAAACTCATCTGTACTATCTGATAAAATGTCAATTGGCCCCTGTGAGAATCCAGACCCACATTTTTCATGGCGGTTTTGGCAATTTCTCACTTTTGGGCAGCCCACCCACCAGCGTAATGAAAGGTTCCACTCTTCGGGCAACAGCAAGAACCAAAGTACCCCTGTTTTGTTGACCAAACACCTATCACTAACATTCTAATTTTCTGCTCTTTTGTGAAGAGGTTTGCTGGCTTCTTCGTGTATGCTCGGGCTTCCTCCCTGATCTACTCCAGAGATTAGGATCGATACTGCAGCCAGCCCACAGAGGACAATCAAGATGTCTGTTATGGCACAAACTGCTGCTGGGAAGAACGTTTTGCCCTGTATGTTATAGCTACAGTCTTAGCACATTGTAGTTTTAGTATTTTAGCTTAGATTTAGTATGCAGTGTTTTAGTATTTGTTATTCTCCTGAGACTTGCATGCCCTTGTGTGTTTCCACTTTCGAGCGGCTGGAAATGTGAATTTCTCTTGGAGATTAATAAAGTATCTCTCTCTCTCTCTCTCTCTCTCTCTCTGTATCTATCTATCTATCTATCTATCGCAAACCACAGAAACCATGAAACAGGGAGGAGGAGAATTTCAAGCTTTAATCCTCAAGTTCACTGCTGTCTAACACTGACGGATAACAAAGTTGTTTTCCAGGAACTTTCATGCCACTATTCCTATTAATGGTCTATGGTTAAAAAAAAAAAAATTACCAACTCAGTTCTTCCCTTGTTGCCGCCACACACTGAGATCACATCAGTCCCACAGCAGCTTCTGATTGACTCCGGTAGCAAACAGCTTGATGGTGGAAGCAGATGATTAAGGTAAATCATAGAAGGATTTATTTTATAAGCCAGTGAGATTGACCTCATAAATACATGTAAACTGTGGGCATTTTCACTTTTTTTTTTTGTTCATTTGGGGTTAATTATTTCTGTTGGCTTAATAAGTTTTAGAAGTCAAACAAACTGATTCCACCAGTCACTTCTTGTGAGTCCAAGGCTCCTCATAGGATGAGTCTTGAATAGGAACATGTCAGGTAGTTTGAGGCAACTGTCATAAATAATCAGCGGCATGTGAAAAAAGTAGTACAGCAGATTACAAAGCCTCCTCTGGCGGGAGGAGCAAAAAGAATGAAGGAGATCAGACAGAGTGATGAGGACGATGGCTCTTCTATTGTGCAACAGCTGCATAACTCATCCTACTTTCACAATAGTTCAGAGGTTTTTATGTCGGTCTGGAGCGAATATTGTGAGATATTTAATCCAACATGCCCCTTCATGGACTTGAATCATTATCACTGTTCTCCAAACAGTAGAGCTGACCATACAAGGATTGTAGTTAATCAAGTAAACAACCCATTTAGCACACGCGTGTGTGTGTGTATGTGTGTTAATCTCAATAGACAGGACAGGATCCCAGCTGTCAAATCATTTTTAACAGATCAGTCGCTGCAGCTGTCTGAGTGTGCATCTGTTTATTAGATCCAGAAAAACAAGGACAGCAGATGAACAGGAGACTGTTCTGACGTGTGTGTGTGTGTGTGTGTGTGTGTGTGTGTGTGCGTGCGTGCGTGCCTGTATGTGTTTATCGGCTGGTGATTTACTGACCAAACTCTGATATGGGAGGTGGCAGCATCGCAGCGGTGGGCCTTTTCTTGGCGACCCGTGACATCACAAATCAAAACAGTAAATCAAAACAAACAAGTTAGCGAATGGGTGACTGGTCTCCTGCCGAGCTAAGGCTGGAACAGCATAAATTGGATCTACTGCGCCTTCTGGCAGAAAACCTGTGTCGGTTTAGCTCTCAGCACCTTTATCCCATTAGTATCAGGCTCCGATAGAGTTTAGCGTTTATGCGGTTGGTCCAGGCCGGTTTGGTTCCGATTAAGGTGTATACCTTCAGCAGCGGTTTCCAGATTCTGACTGCATTATCCGGGAATTGTCTGGGAAATCTGATTTATTACAATTTACTATGTTTTCAAGTCAAATTGTAGTCAGTGTAATACAATAACGCCTTATACTGTATAATGCTGGGGTACAGGGCAGGTACGCTCCAGCTGCCTGTGGATGCCAGAGCAAACAGTGGAGATGAGACGAGATGAACAAATTCATAAATCTGTTTCATCTAGATAAAACACAGACGTAGAGTTTTTATTGAAATTCCCTCTTTACCCGGACAGAATATAATAACACTACCTGAATTCTGAATTATAAGAGAAAATACTCCAAATTAACATGTTGTGGAATTGTATTTAGGGTTTGACTACAAGCAAAAAACGTGTTTCATCAGAGGAGGTCCATAGCTCCAGGCTCAGGCAGGATGCTGTTTAAACGCTGAGGTTGGAGCGGTAACACATCTGACAGAGACTACCCAGGCCTCAGGCAAACAACTGCAACTGCGGGGCAGCAGAAAATGCTCCTCTTTATTATGGATAACAGACAAAATTACCTTTGCCTTCATGTAGTCTATGCAGATACATCCATATTGGAGCACTTTTTTTTTTGTTGCAATAGACTGATTTTAGATATTTGGAAGTCACAAGAAAAACATGCAGCCAATTAAAGCCACAAAGATGGGGCTCAACAGGACATATGGATCTGTGCTTTTTAACTCAAGTCTGTTTACATTTATTTGAGCTCTTTTGGAAAAAAAATAAAATAAAAAAAAATTAGTGAACACCAGTCGTTTTTGGTCTAAACCAAAAACGAATGAATGCTGCCTTTGACTTTGTTTCAAAATGTAATAGGCCCTGATTTGATCAGGTGAAACATTGTAAAATGGAAAGAAGTCAGACTAAAACATGGTTTAAACATTAACCAGGATATCATGTGTTTATATAGTGTAGATCCCTGAGAAGGTTGAATGTTTACCTCTGGGGCATCCAGGATCAGCAGCACATTCAGGGCCTCTTCTGTTCTAACCCTGCTGTAAAGGTTAGATGACACCATTAAAGGATTTAAGGCCATAAATAACTTTGAAATGTGTCTGCGATCATATCTTGGAATAACTGTGCCAAAGTTCCACTGGAGCCTCATGCATAGATCCCGAAAGAAGAGGTTTCACAAGCAGGAAGTACAGTATGAAGGGAATTCTATGCACCATAGCTTTTTTGGTGTGTGTGAAGTAAATAAGACACTGTGGGATGGGATAATGGCATAGCTCCTAATATTCAGGGGTCAGAGTGAGTCACACAGGCTGTTGTCAGCTCTGACTACTGCTGTTTTCCAGTCTGTGATGAACAATTTCCCATGATCGCGTTGCAGTTAATCCCCGTGCCGAACACACATTGTTTTAGTGGTCCGTCACACGCAGGTAGCTGAGCTGCACATTGTAAAAAGGCCACTTATCCTGTCAGGGTTCCTCCTGCAGACGTCGGCTTTCCGTCAGCCGCAGCACCAGCTTCTACTTTTGAATGCCTTGTTTTCAGAAGGAAGGACAAAACTCAGAGGAGTTACTGCGAATTACGATCAAAGCCCGAACGACGTCCAAGACAAATACAATCACGGTATCAGATAGCAGCACATCTGATGAGTTGAGGGGGCGGATGGGAAGGGGGGAGGGGGGGCGGCGGGGGTGATGATGCATGAGTAAGCTCTGCAGCAAGAGGCTGAAACCGCATCACTATCATGGCAGGCCATAACAACTGGAGGACAATCATAGGCACTCATTATATCGTGTAGACCTTGTGAACTGTGAGTGAACTCTGGGAAATGACTTATGACTCGAATTTGAGAGGGGTCAACACCATTAGAAGCAGAGGCACCGACCCTGCATAGCTGCTGTGTGTGTGTGTGTGTGTGTGTGTGCGTGCGTGTGTGGGATCCATGGCATGACACATTCTTTAGAAAAGCTGATTTTTGGACCCAATGAGCAATAAGTGAGCGAGGACTGGTGTGTTCAGCACATATTTCCGTGTCAGTTTTATTGTCCTGGTGTGGAGCCACTGGCTCACTCTCACACAGGAATATTTGAGCCATAGAGATAGACTGTACTGTTAATACAGTAATGAACAGTTCAACAATAGAGAGAATTTTCAATAAAAAGCACTTAAATCATGTGGTGCTAAAACATGTTAACATTTCAACATTAGCAGGCTCACAACCAGCACCAGTTCTATAAGATCTGTGAGTTAAAAAAAAAACAAACAAACAAACAATAGCATTTATTAAAGTCATAAATATGGATGCTAAACGGTAGAAGTACCATTGTATAGTCCTGCCGCTAGCGCATGTAAACACATACTTCAAATGGGCACCAGATGCTGACATGAAATACTCGATTCAGTTTGCGGTGAAGTACATGTGAATAACACCGAGCAGCTCCCACGTTTCATCCGCTCTCATCTCGACTTCTCCGAGCGGATAAACAACTCTGGAAAACTAGGCCGGGTTATTTTAAGATGGCCATCGCCCACACGACTTAGACCAAACACCTATCACAACATTCTAATTACAGTTTTCTGCTCTTCTGTGGAGAGGTTTGCATGCTTCTTCGTGTATGCTTGGGCTTCCTCCCGGATCTAATCCAGAGATTAGGATCAATACTGCAGCCAGCCCGCAGAGGGCAATCAAGATGTTGTCTGTTATGACATGAACTGCTGCTGGGAAGAAGGTGCTCAGGTTAGACAGGCTGTTTCAATGCATCCATTGATAACTTTTATACATTATTATACAATTAATAATAAATAAATTATCACCTCAGATGATGTTTTAGGTGTCTGACTTTATTCCTGGCTCACATTCCTCTCATTTGGGATATTACACCGTCCATGGCGTCTTCTTCTTCTTCTGTTGGAGCAGGTGTAGCTCAGTCTGTAGGGGACTGTGCCGCGAGTCAGAGGGTTTCTGGTTCGAGAGTTGCCACAAAGCACCATTTTCAAGGGTCAGTTATCTTTTTCTTCTTTTTCAGGTCGTGCCTGATTCGTTCCGAAGTTGTCACCCAAAGTTATGAAGCATTTTCCCTTTGATGCACTCACAAACTAACATTTGATCCATGCTTCTGCTCGCTCTCCATCGGCTCTTTACACGAAGCCTCTGGCACTTTGGGTGATATTTCTGAAGCTTCATGACATGGAGGGCTGACAAAAGAAGAATAAATAGGCAAGATTTATTAGCAGGGCTTGATCTTGTAGTTATCAGTGTCCTTTGAATCTAATATCAAAGGCTTGAAGAGCGTCTACAACATTAAAGAGAATAATGTACAATATGTTGGCAGCATGATAAATGTGCTATGTGGCATGTGATATTTTCGTGCAATTGAAGGTGACTTTAAGCCCTTTTTGGTTTCTTAATAGTTATGCGGTAGGTCATATTTCTAAATGGTGGGGAAGCAGTTTTAGTTTAGTCACTTTTATTTTATAAAACTCATTCACTTTTGTTATCTGTATGCCGCTTTTGTCTAAATCTGAAAAACGACTCAATATCAGCAGTATGTTAACCATATGTCAGCTTTTTACCACAGAGACACTGGGCTGGCAGCCCAGGTAACATTTACCAGCCACATCACGAAGATCTAAACGAGAACATACCAGACCTTCCAGGCCGGTAAGCCTGCCCCTGCCTCGTGCACCCCTCATCACAGATGACCAGGGTTTGCCTTGGATTTTAGCCACTATTATAGCACTGTATTTTAAAAAGTAAATCCTGTTTTTATCATGACTGGCTCTGAGTTTAAGTCAAACCAGATGACTGAAATTGGAGAGGAAATTGGAGATAAATGCAGCTGGAGCGCGTGTCAGAACCAACTCTGTTGGTGAATGGCACGAGACGGCGGTGATGACAGCGCCTCTACAAGACAGCGCACACATTACACAGCTCTTGTATGGAGGAGAAGGGCTGCAAACTGAATCCATTTTATCATCACCTCTTATGCCACATTGTAAAAAAAAAAAAAAAAAAAAAGCACCAAGCAGACCTGGCTGATTTACTTTGCGTGTGCATCCTCGTACACAGATCTTCGCTGTGCAGCCTACACGTGACTGAGCTGCAGAAAGGTTCTGGAGGAGCTTCTTGGTTGCCTAAATGCCTTTCGGACTAAATTACTCAGACAATAATAACAAAATCTTTTGACGTAAAGGGACTCCTGGTTGCTGACCTTTGACCGTGCATACTGTTGATTACTACATCATATGTAGTGCACCTTGATGAAAAGAGACAAGGACGAGACCTCGCTGCACCAGCATGAACAGGTTACGTGCGGTCACATAACCCTGAGAACAGCCATCTCCTCCAGACATATAAAAAAAAACAAAAAAAAAAAAACTAAAAGAACTTTTCATCATTTGATCAGATTCTGCGTGGGAAAAAAAAAACTCTTTTGAAGTTTTACTTAAGAATCAGCTTGATTACTATTGAGATTGCACACGATCTGGCATCAAAAAAAATTGCTGCTGGCAGGTATCAACATTACATCTTGCAGTTGGTTTAGATGATCCAGATCCAGGGTACTTCTGATGACTCGCTTGTTGTTTTAAAGGCTGTTACCTTCCCCTCACTGCATCTGGAAACCAGCTGCGGCTCTATGTGTAGGCAGAGCGAGTATGTCAGTGTTTGATTAGGGTCACCAGAGGGTCTGTCACATTTAATCCACAGCTGATTGATTAACTGGGAGGTCACGACTTCCAACAGCACCTTTACATTCAGGAGAATGTAGTTTTACATGTAATCTTTACATTCAGTAGAAAAACTAGCTCCGAAGCTTCAGTAGTGATTTCAGTGAGCTGCAGCAAGTGCAGTAACGTCATTAATTTGGGCAGCATTAAAACTCGTCAATCACCATTTCAGTATTGGTCAACAGCAGATCTTAACGTGTTTAAATGGCGTGTGTGTACAACGCGGTTAAAATATGAAGTGAACACAAATGAACAACAATTTTATGTCTTTCTTTTCTAACTATAGAGTAACAAAAGTTTAGTGAAATTAGAGTACATAGAGTTAAAACAAAAAAACATAAAAACAACAGTAACAGATGCATTTTGTTCAAATGCAGAGGACTGGTCCCGGCATTCCCCAGTCTGACACATAAGTAGAAACCAGGCTAATTCTGTAAGTTTTTCCTATTAAAGATGAAAACCTTTAAGCCTTCTCCATGGACTGGTAGTATTCCTTCAGTACAGCCCAGGCCCTTGGTGCCATGAAGCCGTCTGGAGGATTCTCTCCCTCGCGGGCCATCTTTCGCATGCGCGTGCCTGAGATGAAATCATAATCCTGGTGTCTGGAAAAGAAAGAAAGAATCAAGTGACTAACTCCTCCAGAGCTCAGCCAAGTAAAGTAAGAGCAGGGTTTACACTCACTGGCAGGGATTTGTTTACTTGGAGTAACCTTGTGGTAGTTTGGACATGTGTTTGCTGCTGTGGTGATCTAATACAACTGTCACTGAACCACAATCAGGCTAGGTGTGTTAATCCAGGAGGATCCAGCTGGGATCATTTCACACATCTTAGCAACAGAACTTTGCCTGAAAGGCTCCCTTCTCTGCTGTGATGGAATTAAAAAGTTTTCACTTGTTATTATAGAGCAAGACTAGGAAGAAAGGTCCAACAGTTGACAGGGCTCTATGCAAGACAATAATAATACCGAGTCAAAATAGGAACAAATTAGGCTCTCGGTGATGAGAAAAATGCATCTTCAGTTTCATTTGAATCATTCATTTTTATAAGACTAAACATTTGAAGGCTGGATCATATCTCCCATCTTGAAAAGATGCTGTTTTTTTCGAGATGTGAAAAAAAGTGATGTTTAGCAAACAGTGATTTTTTTTTTTTTTTTTTAAACATGACCATAATTTTAATAATTTAAATCCTGGGAACTTAATCACTGTTGGTCATAGTTTAAAAACTTTAAGACATGACTAAAAGTACTAGATGTTCCAATTTGCTAATGTCATAAATCTGCATCATGGAAAGCAAAGTAAACCTTTTGATTAACTCGGCCATATTTAGTTTTTCAACAGTTGTGTAACATAAGGGAATGGGCTGTTTAAAATCTGCTTAAAATAAGCTGAAAGGTCTCATGATTATCCAAAATTACGTTTACAGCACTTTTAAAGTATGTTTTTATTTATTCAGTCAAATTATTTACTACACATGAAGTAACACAAAAAATGGAACAGTTAAATGGATAAAAAAAAAATCATAACCATGACAAAACATGGCTCACTTTTTGGGGTCGTAAAAGTCCATCGCTCTTTTGACCTTGTTGTACGCTGCGACTTTGAAGGGCACGATCTCCAGAGTGATGAGACCCGGTGCCATAGTGAGGACCTTGGCCCCATGGGTTGGTTCGTAGAGGTCCTTTCCCGTCTCTGGGTGGGGCAGACCTGCAGGATCGCGGCCCACAATGTAAAAGTTGGCTCCAGCTACCATGCGAGCTCTGCAGTGCCACTGAACCTGTGTGAGAGAGAGAAGTCAGGAAATAGCCCAACTTTAAAGACACAAACCAGGAGAAGAAACAGAGAAAAATGGTCACAGATTAGCTGTATTTTAAATGTTTGAGTTATCGGCTCGACCCAGACTAGTGTTCTCTGTAGGTTAGAATAGCAATGCTACATGATAAAGCCTGGCTCTCTGAATTCCCATGTTAAAACTACAAATTAAATTAATTTACTGCCTGTAATTAAACAACATTCAATCTGCTCTTAATATTCTTAGCTGTAAATTTTCCATTATCGTAAGTAAAAAATTAAAAGATTGCAAACTGTGCAGCTATGCTCAGTCACACTAAGTGGTTTTTATATATGGCACGAAACACAAAACCAAGCTGTTCAAGGCATTATAAATCTCCTTTGCTGCCATTTTTCTCCCTCAGGAATTTGCAGACAGCAATATGTTGTCAGTCCTCTGCAATGTCAGTTTAAAAGAAAGCATGATCCCTTTTTTTTTTTAAGTATTAATAAAAGAAACCTCGAGCATTTAACCACAAATAAGACATTCCCCATCAGGATCACCTCGGTTGGCCCCGCATACATCATGGGTGAAGGGAAGATGGCGACGATGGTTGACTCTGAATTAAGGATGCCTTCTTCCAGCACGGCAGCGTGCTGCTTCATTCGCCAGGAGAGGGGCACGTCATCGTCCTTGGTCCACCCTCCCAGCGGGTGAAGCAGCAGGACAGGCCGGCGGTAGCCCCGCTCGATCAGACGCCTGTGGGTGTCCTGCATCAGGAGAGCATGACCGTTGTGGACTGGGTTGCGGAGCTGGAATGCAAATACTGCATCTAAAGCGAGAGGATGAAAAGGCTTTGTTAAATTGTGGAGAAACACATCCGAACAACACAAATAAAAGGTCACAACGCATCCAAGCCGAGAGTCAGACCACCGAATCTAAATATACAGAAGGAGGTAATCAGAAAAAGAATTGTGTCTCTTTCTACATCTCTAAAGACTAAACTAAAATAACAAATGTACTGAAGTGACAGAATTATCCAGCAAGGGAGAACTTTCTAAACACTCTGACACCGGAGAGTCTGTTTCCCATCACCTTTGCATAAACAGAAACCAAACAAGCACCAACAGAAATATGGCTCATACCCGCATTCATCTGTTTGAACTTCTGTTTGAGCTCAGCTGGAGTCAGTCGGTACTGATCCAGCCCATCATTCCAGTAGATCTTATCCAAGACCTGCAAGTCACCCCCGACCAGCCAGTCCCCACTTTCCATCACCATCTGAGACAGAGACAAAGATGATGGGCGATTTCTGCTTCAGTCTGTACACAGGGACAAAGTTAATATCCAAAACAAATAAGATTCCAAAGCGTGCACGGCCACAATGAAATGTTCTGAAAAGCAGCACAGCTGCAGCATTAGGACACAGAGAACATGACAAGGTCACAAATAAAACCGTAAACTTGTAAGAATGACGTTAAAGATGAATACAGCTGCTGATAACATTAAAAACATGTCATTGTGATGAGATGAGTTAGCTTTAGTCTGTTTCAGAAGTAAAACACACATACATGTCACAATTCTTTTTTTTTAAGTGAGGAAAAAGTAACATCTACAAGGGTTTATCAGACTGTGCCTGCAAACAAATGTGGTCTGTTTTGGGGTTCTAAGTACTCAAAGACATCGCATGTGGGAAAGAAAAAAAAAAAAGCCTGGACTAAATAAACAGCTATTACGCTACGGTTTCCTATGAAGGGGCTCCTGTTTGAGTGATGGGCCACTAAACAGGAAATGGTGAATTAGTTCAGTGTGATGTGGAGCGTGTCCTTTCTGTTCAAAAGAGGACAGGTCAGCACAGAGGTGCGTGGAACCGACTGGAAGTCAAAATATACACTGGTGCGCTCGTGCACACTCAAGTGTTTTAATGAGCGACGCAGCAAGACATGATTAGAGTGGACACACACTACACAGTTCTGAAACCAGTGGTGGTGTATGAACACAGCAGTCCTGTCTATATTTTCAAAAATGCCTAAAATAATGAAAGATCTGATAAATATTTAGGTTGCTGTATGTAAGTTTGGATGTCAACGTAGCCAAAGATTCCACTGCGTGATGAGCTACCAAATATATTTGCAGGACAAATATATAACACCTGCAGAATGAGGGCTGACTAAGAAGACAAAGTGATTACTCTGGGCATCCTGACAGATGAGACAGGTTCCACCCCTTCTCCGGCTCAGACTTTCCGTACGCACTCCAGCTCAGAGTTCTACACGTGGAGAGCGTTTACTGTCCCAACGCTGATACAGACCATCTGCAGCTACTATCTCCACTCTCCAACATTTAAGCAGGACTTTTAAAAACCGCATGCGTCATCGCAGACTCACCTTGATATAGGGATGGTCTTTGCAGGTGGTGCCCCACTGCCGCGCACATCGCTCTTCTTTGCGGTGTTCGTAGAACTCTGGGTTGCGCAGGATGGCTACCCGCCTGCCCTCGTAAACTAAGGCCATGGCCGTCACGCCATCCAAACGCTCTTTGTCGGTGGTAGACACCGGCAGCACCACGGGCACGGACAAGTTGATGACGCCACCTGAGACAACAGGGGAGGAGAAAGAAGAGATGATATTGTGGGTTCGTGAAAAATGAGGTAGGTGCAAATAATGATGCATGAAATACTACATCCAGAACCGTGATTAAAGGTGCAGAGAAGACACTCCCGACATGGACCGGGTTAAAATCAAAAAATAGGTATCAACAACACAACTCTGTTGTTCTAATTAGGCTTGTCGTATCCATTCAGGCTAAATGTGGAATATACAGCTAAACCACAGACTACTGTGAGTGCTCAAGGCGGCAATTTAAGGACCTTGTAGAGCAATACCCCCTCTTAAGCTTGGCTAAACTTGACCCATTCTTTTTTTTTTTTTTTTTTTTTAAATTCACAGCCATGTTCTGTTCACAAGTTCAGATGGAATTAACCATTTTGGAAACGTGTTTTACTCCACATCTAGCAAATGAAGAGGAAACAGAAGAGGAAGAAGATTACTTCGGCTGCCTGGACCTCACTTCATCCTCACTATGGCCGTTTAGAGCTTACAGCTGGATCCAATAAAAACAAGGAGTCTGTGCCAAATGTCCAAGCAAAGGAGTCACACGGGTCGTTTGTTTTTGCAGATTATTTGATTAGTCAAACATGTTGTTTTGTGCTTCCCAACCAATTTAGGTGTTTAACTTAGAGAGGTCAGTTCTTTCACTGCCATTCATTTACTGTCAAACTCCTGGAAGGAACTAAAAACAACCACATGGCAGTCTGTGGTGTCAGTCAGTCATGGGTGTTTCGCTCCCTCTGGAAATACACAAAATTTGAATTACAACATTCCACATGATTGTATGCCGCTGCCTTTACTGTATGATGTCACCCTAGAGCCCTTGGGGTTACAACTGTTGCAATTGGAATTTCCTAATAAATGTGGACATGGAAAGTGGAGTAACAACAAAAGCCTTAACAAAATATATTTTTGTACCATAAAGGTTGTGTGTGAGTCAAACATTTCTGAAGTGAAAATTTCATTTTATATACACTCATCTACACCGAGTGCTTGTTTGTTGGAATAGCAACAGTTATTTTATTTGCCCCACGGGGTTATTTTTAAAATAAAACTGTAAATATCCTACCATCGAGGAGGCAGTCAAAGTGAAGACACTGTAAATACTCTCTCTCTCTCATAAAGCCATTCAGAGGGGTGGCCCAGCCTTCAGCCAGCACTTGTACCCACTGCATGTCCACCTGAGAAATACAGTAGGTTATCCAAACTTAGCTTTGTTTAATCATTTAGATTTATTAATAACTGAGAAAAATCACCATTACCTTCCCTATCTGGACTGCAGGCAGAATCTTTGCGTCAGCCTTGGCCAGATCCAGCTTATTCTCTTGAACATACAACTCTTTCACATCATAAGACGCATCAACAGGAACTATATCCTGTTGTAGAATTAACATATGACAAAGAAAATAACGATTCCAATATCAAAAATCAAACATTTGATGTAACAAGTATTTTTTTATTTTGCAAACTACAACACTGATTTCTAAGTACAACTGTGGCAATTTATTTATATATGGGGCAATACTGCCACACAGTGGCCATCACCGATATCTGCAGGTATCTCAGCTATTCCATAGAGATGTTCTTAAAGAATGGAAGACATTTAAAATACGCAGCTTATTCTGAACACAATTAACAAATGTGATGTTTTTTTCTTATCCTCACCCTCTCCTGAAGTAGGTCAATAAGCTGTTGTATGCATTCATTGACACTACAGGAGTCAGTCTTCAGCACCAGCTCCGGAGCTTCTGGCTTCTCATACTCTGAGTCAATTCCAGTGAAACCTGATATGTAAAAGATATAAATATAAAGCTTGGACTTCCCCTGCTATATAAACCCTAAAGAGATTTCACCCTGGCTTTTGTACTAACGGGCACACACAGATTCTTATTTTCTTATAAAAACATAAACAAAAAAGACAAAATGTGACTGTTTTGGTCACAGATTCGTGGGGCTGCGCCACACATGTAGAGATGCATATAGAGGCAACAGTATTAACTTGAATCTGACCTCTTATCTCTCCCGCTCTGGCTCTTTTGTAGAGACCCTTCACATCCCTCTGCTCACAAACATCCAGTGGAGCGTCGACAAACACCTCAAAGAAAGGCAGGCCAGCAGCCTCGTGGATCTTCCGTGCATTGAGCCGATCCTTAAAATAGGCAAATATCAATTAGGACACAAATGGTAAAGTCAGACAAAAATATAAAAGCACTTTACCAGATAACCAAGTGAGACAATTTTATCAGCCCAACGGTCTGCTTGGCATCGCACGTAATGTGCAAAAAGTGCTGATATTTTCTTGAGAAGTTCACTCACCCTGCTGTAGGGAGAGATGAAGCTGGCAATGCACACCAGCCCAGCATCAGCAAAAAGTCGGGCCACCTCAGCAATTCGTCTAATGTTCTCTTCACGATCCTCTGGGCTAAATCCCAGGTTTTTGTTCAGCCCCTGGCGGATATTGTCTCCATCCAGAGTATAGCATGGGATACCGTGACAAACCAGGTACTCCTCTAATGCCATGCTGACTGTGGTCTTCCCTGCACCAGACAACCCTGAACAGACAGAAGTACAAGAGTGTCACTAAAAGTTATTGAGACTGGACAGCAGTACAAAGTACTTCATAAATTAAAGCCCAGATCATACCTGTCAGCCACACAGTGCACCCCCTGAACCCCCCTCTTGTTCCCACAACCTGCCCGCGCTTGTTCCGGCTGACGTGATGTGCCTGATAGGTGACATTGGTCGCTCTCTGCATTCCCTGAAATGACACAGACCTTATGTAAATTCAGCTTCAGGCTCAGAAGTTAAACATTAGCCATATTCAGGTCATGCTGCTTTTTTCTTCATTATAATTCTCTCAGGCTATCTGCAGTCTCTGATAAATTGCTATAACTCTTAATACGGACTGACACAAACATGGAATTGTTCTTAAATTACGTAATAGAACTAAAACGTAATATCGTCAATAAGTGGATGTCGACTATTAAATAGGTAATATGTGCATGTGATGCTGTTGGGTTGTAAAGTGGGACTCTGTAATAATAAAAAAAAAAAACATTTCGCGACGTCAATGACATTTCTTCACTGACGTCAAAAATGAACGTTTTTCAGAAAAGCCAGTGTCGTCAATTGGCTTTAGCAGCACACTCCCTGGCACAGACCCGATAAAAAGCATTTGCCAGCATCACTGAGGCAGCAGTCACTCAAGAAGCGAAGTGATCATAGTAACAAAAGCGTTAAAACAGTCGAGGCACGCCAATTAAACTCACGTTAGCATAACTTGTTAGCCACTATTTCAGTCACGACGCAGCTAAAAACCAACCACGTCGTTGGAAAATGAAGATAAGCAACCGGGGGCCAGTCATGACCTTAATACTGGGCAATTTAGCTCACCGGTAGCTGGTGGGTGTTACTGCTCGACGAAAAGTGAGAAATCGATGTGATGAAGTTCCAACACTCACCCAGTTCTCGGAAGTATTGCGAAGCTTCTGCTTCTTGTGCGAGCTGCTACATGTCTCCATAGTTAGCAGCGGCAGTCGACTTGTTGATCTTCGGTATATCAAATACAGGTAACACGTCACTGGGGTGTGTGCGTCTTTGAGCAAAGATACCCAATGTTATCTTTTTCTTGCAGGGCAGTCTCGATGAATGGATGCAGCTCCGGCGCCACAACCAGGAAGAGTTGTCGGCGGCAGCCACGTAACCTCAGAACGACGCGACGTCAGTTCCGTTTTTCGAAACGTGCGTTGACGTCACGGCTCGGAGCGTCTGGCAGCACGGTCGCTGACGACATATGACTCATATGTGCTAAGAAAGACTCAGATGGAATGACTGTGCACTGTACTCATATTTTGTTGTCGTGGATAACTAAATCATACAAAAATGGAACAACTTAGAACTATATAATGATTTAGTTGTTTATGTTTATTTTTTCCAAATGTACGCAGATAAATTATTAGAACAAATAATGCGACCTTTTATGACTTTTAAAACACAAAACGAAAGAAATGTCATTACAATACTTCCTTGTATGTGTGTGTGTGTGTTTTTTTTTTTTTTTTTTTTTTTTTTTTTTTTTTTATCTTTTTATAACACGCCGATGCGGTGTTCTTAATTACAGGACTCGGAATTAAAGGCAATGTTTGTTTTTTTTTGTTTTTTTTTTAGACAGGAGGCTGGGCTCAGAGGATGGAATCAGTCAGAAAATATGGGGTTTCGGGGAGGCGGAGCGCTGTCTCTCCAGATAGCTCCACGCTTTGGTAGAAGGCAGTCTCCCGAAGACTGCAGCATCCACCATTCAAGGAACTGCAAGTACAGGAAGACGAACTAGGAGGCCCGAAGGAAGGTAGGATGCTCTAAACTGTGTACTTGTGTCCTCATCTCTTAATCGCTAGCCTCCTGCGTGTGGCTTTAGTGCTGTTTCGAAAATTTGATGGACTGTTATGGTTTTAACAGTCCTCTTGCCGCATTGTTGATCACTGAACTTTTTTTTTTATCAGTCTTGCAAATACAGTAACACATTAAGGCCGATTGTGAATTTCCTGCATTTGAAGTGTTTGTAGTAAAGGGCTCTTGCAATCACAGACATGTAGACATTATTATATATGGTGTTTTTGTTCGACTTTATAATAGTAGACAGAAGGTGATTTATTAAGTATTTCAATGCAGTTTTTTTCTGTTAATATACACACAGGCTCAGGCTCTGCTTCTTGGGATACAGCTGTGTCTTTAATTCAGTTTTAATAATTCAGTTGTCAATTCCCAGCCGCATTAATGAAAGCAAGAGGGCTTAATTACAGGACATAAATGACCTGTTGCCCCACCCAGGAGTCTCATATGGTTGTAACATGTCAATAAAAACTGTGTGTGGGGGGGACACCGTGCTACCCTCCAAAAGTAAACTTAAGACCCAGCTGTGTAACACATGTGACACGGTCAAACGCTGCCCTGTAATCTTGGGAAGGGGAGACACCCAGAAGTGAACCTGACATTACTGGCGAGTCCACCCAGCACTCAGTAACCAGTGTGTGGTTATTTAACTCAGAAAAGTAGAAGAGACTCCAAGTGTGACTATTTTAAACAGTTAAACTGGTTGTCTTTGCAGGAAGAAGCAGCAAAATTAACCTAAAGTTAATTAAAATATGATATCAAACAGACCAAACAACTATCTGTAGTTGCTTAAGTACTTTTTAAATATTGCGGACTTGATGAATTTCACAATACATAATTATATATATATATATATATAATATATATATATAATTATTGCTTTAAAGCTCAATTTCTATTAGAAAAGCCCATATTTAAAGTTTTTGTTTTATAGTGGCATATAGATTTTACAATCTATAGATATATAGTGATATATATACATATAGATTTTACAATCTATATGCCACTATTCTGTGCAGTTCGTTGATAAATTAATATAACATTTGGAGTAAATATTTTTTTATGATTAAATAGAAAATGATAAATTCCAGTTTAATTGTAATCTTGTAAGTCCTTTTGCTCAGTTATCAAGCTTGTGTGCCATAGTTACCAATTTTCTTTACAGCTCATATCCAATCACATTATACTTGCTTCATGCATTCTTAGTTTTCAGTGTAACTTTTTAAATTCTTTCTTTAGAATTTAACATTACCTGAGTTGAAATCTGGACATGCTTTAATGCCTGATTAAGTGCACTGTCAGTAAGTAAAATGGTTTATTTGATTCCCAAACACGAGAGACAAATAATACAGATTTAAAAAATGTGCCATGTGCGCCTTTGCTGCGTCTTTCTGTATATTTAACCGCATTTAACTGTGTCTTTGAAGTAGGCTGTACTCAAGACATGGAACTAAAATGAGTGGACAACTATAGAAGCATGTTATTACAAAGGCCTCAGGATTGAGTCCAGCCCTACAGACCGTGCAGTAAAATACAGCCTTCAAGGCTATGTGGTGGCTCCTCCTGAAATAACCTGAGAGAGTGGAGGCTGGCAAGTTATCCATTACCACGTGAAATGGCTTTTTTTCCCTCTCTGCTTTTTTGCCATCACTATCCATCCTTTTACAAGCACTGGATGGGAAAACAGTCTCTGGGGAGGAGAGGACCAGTGGAAAGCTGATGACCTGTTGACCTCCAGTATTTTCACACTGAAAATAAACTTGTCATTTTTATTAAATGAAGTATTGATCCATCATATCAGAAGCCTAGAATAAATACAATGTAAATAGATATAAATATTATGCTTCACCGTCAGCCTGGGAAAAGTAAAATGAATGTTTGTAACAGATGATGAACGCATTTCTGAAACCCTGACAGAAAGTGTTCGGTTCAGCCTGGACAGATTCACTTCCTTTTCTGTGCACAGCGAGAACTCCTCACATGTAGCTCAGTTTTCTTTCATTTTGAGGCTGAAAATTCGACTCTAAACCATGAGAGTCAAGTAGGCTTCTAGTCTTTATAAATATAGCCTCAAGAGGGGGTGAGAGCAGCGGTCTGAGGGCGGAGGTTAAAAGAGTCTCATTATTTAAAAATTAACCTGTGTAACAGAGCCCAGATACACAGATCAGCCATAACGGTGACCTGAATGATAATGATCACCTTGTTGCCGTGCACTGCTCTGCTGGATGCTGACGTTCATGTGAATATATGACATGTGCATCACGGCAAAGTCTCTCCCATAGCACTGAGGGCCGTGACCTCGGTCAGTGAGCCACTGATGAATGAGACGGGTCATAGTTCTGTTCCGATAAAGCTGCACAATCAATGTAACTGTAAAACCCCCCAAAAACGTGTCATTTATTAACACTGCAAATACACGTTACTGCTGTAACTGATCAATGTGAACTGATAAAGTGTGTTTTTTTTTTTTTTTCAGATAATCACAACATTTTGTCTCATTTAGACACTGTAATCGAACATTAACTTTTTTCAACAGCTATTGCATTTTTCACAAGACCTTAATCGAGGCTGACTGCCTAAAGCATCAAGGCAGCATTTCCAGGGACCCTGGTTGCTCACCACCCGTGTCGTATTACCCAAATTCCTTTTGCTGCTCTGTGCCCTCCGTTTCATCTATCCAGTACACAAGAATAAAAGCTGTTTTCTAAAAGTTTCTATTCTTCAATCTCAAAATATGCTTCATACATTTGGTTTAATTGCTTGGTCTCCACATTTACTCATATTTTGAAATATGCATGGAGGTGTAATTTAAAATCCCCTGCCATATAATCTAATTTTGATGGTAATTTGCAGAGTTCCGTCAGATCTGTTAGTTTAAGTCCCATATTGAAAAGCCTCATCCTGGTGTCCTGCTCAGATATTTCAATACCGATCCACACTATTACATTGGTCGTAAATTTTTATTTATATACACACACTTTCTGACCTCTTCAACTAAACAGACATTTTCGTGATTCATCTGTCAGCATAATAACATCTAAATCTTGTGTCAGAGGACTTTCTGCTGCAAGCCTCCTGTGCTGTAATAATATTTTCCAAAGAAAATTGATCCCAGGTTAACTGATCCTCTAACTGTCTGTTGCAGGGCTGTAATCTGTCCATGTTTGTCTCCAGGCAAACATGTCATGCTCTGTGTGTCCCAGATGACATTTATTGTGATGCATTTCAGGGCTAATAGCAGTATCCTCAAATCCATTAATGGTGGAGTCGTTAAAGGGGCAACGAGCCTTTCAGACTTGAAAGAAGAAAAGTGATCATTGCTCTGATGTTTCTGCAGTCATTAAGCGTAAGAGCTCAACAACAAACACTGTAAAACTTTATGTGCTCCATCCAGTCTTCCAACTGGGTATCATCTGACTCCCAGTACAAATTATTATCATTATTTTTATTATTTTGCATTCTCTTTCAGTTTTGTTGAATGAAGTTTTAATTAGTGTGCCAGGTGCTTTTAGTTGTATCAGTTACTTCTCCAGAACTATCAGCACATCAGTAGTAAAAGCAGAGAGCCCATGATGATGTGGACCATAGTGCTGGTGATATTGTTAATTGTTTCTTTGAGTTCTGAATTTTGCTTTCAGTGGGGATGTAAAACTTTGACGAATGGCTGCAGGGACACGGATTTGACTGCAACCACTGTCTGTTGGGGACAAAACCAACGCAGCGCTGTGGAAAGGCTGGCAGACAGCTGTCTGGCTTGTCCTGGTGAATGTCCTGGTGAAAATATAAAGCACACTTCCACATCTAGAACAGTTGTCTGCTTTAACCCTGAAATAGCTTTTCAATCACAATGGAAAATTTAACCTGTGGAATCCAGATTTACTAATAAAAGCTACAGAGTCTGCCTGTTCGAATCCCTTGGCCAGGAAACAGAAGTAAACCAAAATTTGTGCTCGGTCTCATCAGGCTATGGCTGATTCAAATGCTTCTTTAAACTGTTTCTGAGAGAATTATCCAATTACTTCAGAAATAATTACAGGGAAATTTGCAAGCATTTGGATACTTCTATCAAAAACTAGTTTTAGAATCCAGTGCATTCACCTGTAGTGTGGTCTGTGTATATGAAATGTATTTCTTAATAACTTACAAGTCCAACTTTATTTCCTCTGATGACAGGTGAAAAGTCTCAACCCAGTGGAGTGGTGTCTGTGGATGGACAGGTGTAGGCACTTATGGCATCACAGGAGCTTGTCCACGCAAGGGACGCTGCACATGACAATCTTAATCCACAAATGGAAGGCGGCAACAAGGGGACCAGCGGTAAAACATGTCCGGTCCACGCCCCAGTGGCCGAGGACACAAAGAGGGGTTTTCGGAAAGGCATGGGGAGGCATAATGACTACGTAAAGATCTCAGTGCCAGAGTCCAGGGTCAACCCTCTGCCCATGGAGTGGTGGAAGACGGCAATCTCCTTCTTCTATGCCCTTTTTAACTTGGTCCTCACCACAGTCATCATCACCATAGTCCACGAGAGGGTCCCACCTAAAGAGATCAGCCCGCCTCTTCCTGACAAGTTCTTTGACTATATTGACAGGGTCAAATGGGCATTTACAGTCACAGAGATCAATGGCATGGTGCTGGTGGCCATTTGGTTAATCCAGCTGTTCTTCTTCAGATACAAGTAAGACACATTTCTTTGACTTTACAGCTTAATCTGTAAAGTCTGGAGATAGTCTGTCAAAATTTTCATGGCTTTTTTGTGTCAGTGATAATTAGTGACGTTTTAATCTGTAACAGAAACATCAATAAGTCTGAATGGCTTCTGCACATTTTGTTGATCTAAACCGTCTTAAAATGTGTAATTTCAGGTCGATAGCAAGCAGGCGGTTTTTCTTTCTCATCGGCACCCTATATTTGTACCGCTGTGTCACTATGTACATAACCACGCTGCCTGTACCGGGCATGCACATGACCTGTGCTCCTAAGGTGAGTAGCAGGCAGAGTTAGATTCTAAGATGCGTTCAGAGCATTTATTATGTATTTTTATGGGCTCTCTGTCTTCTCTCAGCTCCATGGAGATTCCCACGCAAAACTCCAGCGAATTCTGCAGTTGGTATCAGGTGGAGGCTTGTCCATCACAGGCTCCCATCTCTTATGTGGGGACTTCCTCTATAGTGGACACACTGTGATGCTAACGCTCACCTACCTGTTTATAAAAGAGTGTGAGTACTCAAAACACTCTGAAGCTTTATAGGATCCCAGTACAGAGCAGTAGGATCGCAACTATTTCTTCTTTCAGGCCCTCTTGTATGAATTGTATTTTTTCACACTAATGCCTTGCCTTACACACCATTCACGCAATAAATTGTGCTTTTGTGAAGGTTACAATGGAAAATTTCAATTTAAACAGTTTTTATAGCGATCGTTCATTCATTTAACTTTATGAACATTTTAGGGGCAGGACATCCTTCTATTGAAGAGTTATGTTGTGTTCTTTTAACAAGAGGTACCTTGGAAAGTTTTTAACATTTCATAATTTTATGGCAAAGATGACACATTACAGCAGAATGTCTGTAGAATAACGGTATTTTTAAAATGAAAACTTGTCACCCAAATCAGATTTTTTTACTATTACAAAAGAATAGTAAACGTGTAAAAAGTGTTCAAACATCTAATATTTTCGTCACTGCTGTCTCCCTTTCCCTCAAGACTCGCCACGGTCGTTTTGGTGGTACCATTTGATTTGCTGGATGCTGAGTGCCGTGGGCGTGGTCTGCATCTTGGTGGCACACGAGCACTACAGTGTGGACGTGGTCGTGGCCTATTTCATCACCTCCCGACTCTTCTGGTGGTACCACACCATGGCCAACTTACAGGTCTGAGCCCAAAGCTGCTCTGTCCTACTGTAACAGTGTCTGAGAACAGTAAACATGCATTCTGTTCCTCCATTCATTCTTCTTCTGATTTAGATTTATGATAAATAAACACTTTAGTCATTCCCTTTGACAAGTGTCTTTCACCATTTAATTATGGGCTTAGAGTTTTGCCTGCCACAATCTCCCTTTTTTGCTTACTTCTTTCCTCTTCCAAACAAATCGACGCTGAAAAGACTGTGAAGCAAATATGAGGCTTCTGTGGACTCTGTGTTTTACAGAATCCCTCTTTTGGTGTTATTATCCCATCATTATTTCTGAGTCTGAAAACACCCTGAACAGAAAAAGCAGTCTATACTTACAGTCTATACTTATTTTACTTATTTATTATACTTCTATACTTATTTTTGAAATACACCTACTTGCTTTGTTGATCTCAGACAGTTGAATCCTCAAATTATCTTCAATGACTTCGGACTCTGTCCCTTGTTTAACGTACAGGAAGATTTCAGTGGCCGGCTTTGACAAGAGGAGTGCAAACAGCAAAAACACAGACAGCTTTTTGAATACTTTTTCAAAGTATGTGTTCACATATACATGAAATACACTGCAGTTTATCCATAATATACATAATGCATTTAAACAGTCTAGTCGGAGTACAAGATGGGATTAAGTACCACTAAAACATGGCAAGATAAGTGTGCTTTGTACGTTTGCTATCATGCAGATCTAATATCAATGCTGATAAATATACCTGTATACCTTATATGGGAAAAAAATCAATAGAAAAAAGACTTTTTGCATTTTTAACTATAATAGATATTTTATTCAATGACTTGATGAAGTTAATTATTAGTAGAATTATTACTAGAATTGCATGATCAAATTTGCCCTTCATGTTACTTCCTATCTAAAATAAAAGCTAAATAAATAAAACTGAATTTTGTCACAAAAACATGAGTCTTCAGTGACATCATTTGCACAAAAATGGCTGAGAGCGAATGATCTTTAGAGATGGGAGTAAAGAAACAGCACAAACAACAATGATTGATCAATAGAAGCAAGAAATCTGAGCACAAGCATGACGGCTTGAGTGCAAGGTTTTTTTTTTTCTGATTGCATATTTAAAAATGTATGCTCTCAATTTGAGATATTTCCTTCTCGCACTCTAGCTGTCTGTGCACACATGCAAAACATCCTGCAACCACAGAAATGTGTAACAAATACTGCAACAGCAGAGGTAATAAGGAGATATGTGTGTATGTATATAAATATTTAAATGTTATATATTTTTCTGTTAACAGACGCTGAAATGTTCACCCAACAACTACCTCACCAACACCTGGTGGAACCCACTGTTCAACTTCCTTGAGAGGAACGTGCAAACGGCGGTGCCATGCTCCTACAGCTGGCCCATCACCTGGCCCCCAACCTGCCTCAAGAACCCCTGCAAGAAGTACTCCATTGTGCAGAGCACACGAGAGGAGTGACGAGGGTGGCCATTAGGCTGCTAATCCACTTTGGTAGTTTCAGTCTAGTACACAGTCATCTAAAAGGAGCCATGCCGTGTTAATGTGTTATTTATCAATGTAATTTATTTGCAGACCCTTCATTGATTTTGTAACAGATACCTTGGTTGGTTTCCAGTGAATTTGTTTGTAGCTTCTGTGTAGATTTGTTGTGTTTTCATGCATTTGTGTTGTGTTATTTCAAATATTCTTCCTTAACTCTAACATAATGTATGCATTTAACTAAGTGTGATATCAGTATGCTCCAGTCACAAGGTGCCTTAGTGTGTTCAATGTCAGTAGGTATCCCAAAATTATCATTATGATACTTTGTCTATATTTTTCTAATTATTCTTTTTTATTATTCATTTAAGTGGCCTTGAGGACATGTCCTAGCTTGTAGTTGCAACATTGTACGATTCTATTAAAATGCAACATTCCAGTGCTGCTGTGTTTGCTTGTTTTTTATTTGTTTGTTTGTTTTTTTGTGTGTGGGAGGGTGGCTATGCATTTTATACAGACTCATTAGCCTGCATTTGTTTAGAATTGTTAAAAAAATTCCATTTAAGATTATCTCGTTCAATGACAACTTGCAGAAGCTCGTCCACTGGCCAAATACCTTCAACTATTACCCTCTACTTTTTATTTATTTTGGACTATTAAAATTATTATAAACCGATGGCAAGTATATTGGTAAAGACAATCCTGTGAAAACCTTTAATTTATGCAATTTTCTGTGTCTTTGGCGTCAGATGTCTTGCCGATATCCCCGCCCTGTTTCCACAATGGACCAATCACAGCAGGCCAAACTCTTCTCAGCCAATGAGTATGTCAGTACAAGTGTGACGTTGCATAGTGTGTTCATCTAAACAGGAAACGTGATTCGAGATCTGAAATTGTTGTCGCGACTCGATTTTGCTTTCGATTTTCCTTTAAATAAACCAGAATAATAAAATGGGGTAGTGATACAAGCTTATTGTTGCAGTTTTTTTTTATTTTCTGGAAACATGACGTCGCTGTCATGGCTGCAGAGTCTGAGCAGCTCCACTCTCATTCTGGTGATAATGTTATTTTTCTATTATCTTTTTAAATATTATCAAAAAAGGAATGGGTTCGCAAATATTCCCCCAGGTCCGAAGCCATGGCCAGTCGTCGGTAACTTTGGTGGCTTTCTAATTCCGTCAGTGATCCGGAGTAGGTTTAGACCGGAACCAGAAAGGCCGTCAAACAATGCAGCGTCTGTTCTAACGGAGCTAGCTAAAGTTTATGGTAATGTTTACAGTATTTACGTTGGGAGTCAGCTGGTCGTCATTCTAAATGGTTACAAAGTCGTCAAGGATGCTCTGTCGAGCCATCCCGACGTGTTTTCCGACCGACCAGACATTCCTGCCATCAGTATCATGACTAAACGCAAAGGTAAAAAAATCGTTAATACAAATTTCAATCATTTATTTTTCGAATTTTCTTCACATGACAAGATTTACGTTTACATTTAATTGAAATTAGTTTATATTTTTTATATGGCTGTTAAAACCAACGGAAAACCTAATAATCAGTGGTTAGTGTCAGTTTATCTCAAAAATGTTTCAACCCGTGCTCCAATGTCCTTCGTCCTCAGGTGATCGTTTTTTCTGATTTCTTTAAATTTCAGGAATAGTATTTGCACCCTATGGGCCTTTGTGGAGAGAGCATCGCAAGTTCTGCCTCACAACACTCAGAAACTTTGGCCTGGCGAAGTTAAGTTTAGAGCCCTGCATCATGGAAGG
The DNA here is from genome assembly GCA_015343265.1 of Pao palembangensis. Lineage (NCBI taxonomy): Eukaryota > Metazoa > Chordata > Actinopteri > Tetraodontiformes > Tetraodontidae > Pao > Pao palembangensis. The sequence goes on along the minus strand of CM027089.1, from coordinate 4,859,109 downwards.
CCTCGCCAACATCAAAACAGAGCTTCTGCGACTGGACGAGGAGTCTGGTGGCACTGGTGTCAACCCGGCCCCAGTGATCAGCAACGCAGTATCAAACATCATCTGCTCCCTGGTCCTTGGTCACCGCTTTGATCACGATGACCTGGGGTTTCGCAGCATGCTGCGCCTGATGGATCGCGGGCTGGAGATCTGTGTCAACAGCCCTGCGGTCCTCATCAATGTCTTTCCATTACTCTACCACCTGCCATTTGGGGTCTTCAGTGAGTTACGGCAAGTGGAAAAAGACATTACGGCATTTCTCAAGAGGTTTATAGCAAATCACCGGGAAACATTAGATCCCGATAACCCGAGGGACCTCACGGACATGTACCTGATGGAGATATCGGCCAGGCGTGCGGCTGGAGAGGTGGACAGTGGCTTTACTGAAGATTACCTTTTCTATGTCATTGGCGATCTCTTCATTGCTGGTACTGACACCACCGCCAATTCCGTTTTGTGGATTATTCTCTACATGGCTTCATTCCCTGATATCCAAGGTAAACCAAGAACCAACAGACTCTTTCTTTTTAATCACAGCGCTATTCTTGCTCTTTGACTGTGCTCCACCTAGTTTCCAAACAAAGAGTTTGTGTTAAACTGATTGGAGTGATTCTGCTGAAGCATGTGGAGAAGGAGAATTATTTTTTATTATACTCTTTTGATTTTAGACAAGGTCCAGGCAGAGATTGATGAAGTGGTGGGGAGACTCCGCACCCCATCTTTGTCTGATAAAGGAAAGCTTCCTTTTACTGAAGCTGCTATCATGGAGGTGCAGAGACTGACTGCTGTGGTTCCTCTGGCTATTCCTCACATGACCTCTGAAACAATAGGTAACCATAAACATCTCCTGCACCTTCTTTCTCTTCAGTAAAGTCTTCTACCTGTCTGGGTTTCAGATATTTAATTTAAATATGCAGTGATGTAATGAGATGAATACAGACCACTTCTAATTAAACAGGATCATATTATTTACTGATCTTTTACAGAGTTCCACGGCTACACAATCCCCAAGGGGACTGTTGTTTTACCTAACCTTTGGTCTGTGCATAGAGATCCCATTGAGTGGGATGATCCAGACTCATTCAACCCGACACGTTTCTTGGATGAAGCAGGAAAATTACTCAGAAAAGAATGTTTTATTCCATTTGGAATTGGTAGGCTATTTCAGATCATAGTTAGTTCTTACCAATAATTATTTTTAGAAACTGACTTCTATATTCTTGCAGTGTGAGTTGAATAGTTTACCTCTTGTACCTTTAGGTCGCAGGGTGTGCATGGGCGAACAGCTGGCCAAGATGGAGCTGTTCCTTACAATTACCACCCTACTGCAGGCTTTTGAGATCAGACTGCCAGAGGGAGTGCCTCATCCACCCCTGCATGGACGTTTTGGCCTGACGCTGGCGCCCTGCCCCTACACTGTGTGTATAAACCCTCGAAGATGAGCAGTTTTGAGAAGCAGCTTTTCAGAATGCATCTGAGTCTCTTGACGATGTAAAAGTGTTTGCTAGTCGACAGACATTTCTCATTGTGGAATGAAAGACCTCACACAGTGGACCAGATATTTTAACAATAATGACTTGACTTGTTCAAATTCATTAATTTTTATTTCATAATTATTGTGAATTTTATTCAGATTGTTAGAATTTCACACAGGCATCACTTCACTGCAGCAATATGAAGATGTAAGAATACCAAAGAAATAATGCAGTGTATTTATTTGACATAATTTCAAAAGGAAATTAATTTGTACAAAAACAAATGAATTAAATGGAATCATTATTAAAAAGATTTATTTTGAAATGTTTCTAATTCAAGAGATTTTATTCTTGAAACCTGAGTATTAATTGTTTATTTAGTAAGTAGTGACTGATTAAACACTTCACATGCTGTTAAACATTTAAATAGAAATGATTTAACAGTTATAGTAAATATTAAGTATAGTATCAATTCAAATATAAAAAAAAAAACTGAAATTACTGCTTTAAAAAATTTGAAATGTATTTTTGACAGGCTATAGTTGCTTTTGAATATTGTATGAAGTGTAGAATTATTAGTTTTCTTTTTTTGAATTTAGCAGAGTAGGAACATATGTTCAGGAAGCTATCGTTGATCGTTTTTATCCTCTTGCAAGATTTATTAAACAGCACTGTGTCTGCATCAAAGTGACGGTAACGTTTTAATGAAAATGTATGATTATATTTACAATTTTTCTGGCGATAACCACTTTACAAACTACAAAATAAGTTTTATTGCCGGGCCCTTAATTATGACGTAGTCCGCTGTGATTGGTTCAAAAGACCACCAAGGGTAGACACGTGAGTGACAACCTTTCACCTAGTCGTCTCCAGGTCGAGCTTGTTTCAGTCCAGAAGTCCTGCTTGCAAGGTCGCAGACACTATGACTTTCTTCACCCAGCAGCTCTGCAGAAGTTTTTCCACTTCCAGGAATGTTGTGATTAAAAATGTAACAATAATCGGAGGAGGACAGATGGGTGCAGGAATAGCTCAGGTAAGCAAAAGATCTGAGTCAAATAGCTCCAATTAGCTTCTTTACAGTTAACCAGCTGTTATAGTTGTTTTCACAAACAGAATTTGCCTATATAATAAATCGCTCGATCGTGCATAATTTCAGAAAGTAAAACCGCAGCGTGGTTCCTAGTAACTGACGTAACCAAACATACTGGTAGTAATAACCCTTTCAGTGGTCTTCGTTACATTTTATCTTCTCTTTTACACTTCGGTAGTGATATCAGGTGCAGAAAAACAATATCATGCGCAAGGTTTTGTAATTCGCTCTATGGGTTGAATAATGAGTACTCGTTGTTGGCTACATCGTTTAGCCCCTCGTCTGCTTAACAAGAAATAAACCATTGCCGTCACCTTTACCCGGAAGCATTTCTCAGCGAAGAAGGACCGAGATCAATAATAATTATTTTTTTATTTATTTAAAAAAAAAACAAAACATGGTTATAATTTAGTTTGTCTGAGATTTATTTTAATTGTAATATTTTAGAGACCCTAAGTTTTACTGTAGAAAATGAACACCAGATACTGCAAAATCCAATAGAGCACCTAAAGTGTCATTGTACTGGACTTTAATTTTCAAGTACTGTACATGCATTTTTACCAACTAGAAATGCTATAGTTGTTGATAAATAATTCATAAATAGTTACTTGCAATATGCATGATAACGTTATCATGCATATTGTGACAGAGTGTATCATTGATGTGAATGTATATTTAAGAAATTGTGCCTCCTGTCTGTCAATCTTTTTAGACATTACCTACAGCACCACATTAATTAATTACAGCTGATTGTGCTCAACGGCTCAAGGCCACATTTAAGTTTTTCTACTAAGCCTTTAAACTCTGTCATTTTTAGCTGTGTTGCAGTTTTTTAAATAAATTATTTTAACCTAATTACTATAAATGTTTCTTTTTATCGTATATTTATGAGTTTTTCTTAGACAGATTTAACATCATTTGTAGTTATATAATTTGGCCACAGGGTGTCACTGTCTTTGTATGGTCCACGTGTACGTTGTAAAGGTTGCTGCTGCGACTGGACACTCTGTGACATTGGTGGACACGAATGACGACATCCTTAGAAAGGCTGTTAAAGGAATTGAAGGTAGCCTGAAAAGAGTAGTGAAGAAAAAGTTTGCTGATAAACCAGAGGTAAGAATGAGTAAACCACCAGACACGTATTCATAAAATCAGAGCGACAGAGACAAATGTGCAGCACTAATGACGATCGCTGCATTTTTAAGGCAGGTGAAGAATTCATCCAGAAGGTCCTGCATAATGTGTCGACCTCCACAGACTCTGGATCTGCAGCTCAGGGTTCGGACCTCGTGTTGGAGGCCATTGTGGAACATCTGAAAGTCAAACAGGATATCTTTGGTCAGCTTGATAAGGTGGCACCAGAGTGAGTACTGTTCCATTTATGTTCCAACACACAGAATGTTTATGGAAAAGCTCTCATATGCAGTGTGTTTGTAGACACACAATATTTGCCAGCAACACGTCTTCACTGCCCATCACCGATATCGCCAGTGCCACCAATAGATTGGACAGATTTGGTGGCCTTCACTTCTTCAACCCTGTCCCCATGATGAAGCTTGTGGAGGTAAAAGATGATGGGGGAAAGGAGACGAAGCTAATATCACTAACAACATCCACATTTACACTTACCGAAGTTGTCATTTTTCTTAGGTTATCGCAACTTCTGCAACGAGCAAGGAGACATTTGATTCCCTCCTGAACTTCAGCAAAGTGCTGGGGAAAACCCCGGTGTCCTGTAAGGTAAGAATCTGCTGTCTGATTTAAAGCCACAGTCGGTCAATATTAAAGTCCCTCTCAACTGCATCCCATATGTCTTCATGAAGGACACACCAGGATTCATTGTGAACCGTCTGCTTGTTCCTTGCTTGGCCGAGGCCGTCCGGTTGTATGAGAGAGGTAAGTGCACCTGCACAGATGTTCCATGTGTTTGTAGGCTGCAGGTTCCTTCACTGTGCGTCATTCTGACTCTGCCAACAATAGATTTATTTTAGATAACTGCAAACCACTTTGGGGTAATAACTACAGGTTTTTGGGTGGGGAGCTGTGTCCTGGTGCCTCTGGTCAACATGTCTGCTCTTGTGTCACCGTCAGGTCATGGATCCAAAGAAGACATCGACATCGCCATGAAACTCGGTGCAGGCTATCCCATGGGACCCTTTGAGCTGGCAGATTTTGTAGGATTAGACACCATCAAGTTCATCCTCGATGGTGAGTGGAATAGTAAAGCCACTAGTGGGGGTTTATAATGTGATGTTAGAAACACGCCTGCAAGCGATGAAATGACGAGGTCAACGCGAAACTTTGTAATTACAGGTTGGAGTGAGAAGTATCCCAGCAACCCGCTGTTTGCCCAGATTGAGCTGCTCAATAAATTGGTTGCAGAGGGCAAATTGGGCAAAAAAACAGGAGAAGGATTTTACAAGCACAAGTAATATTGGTTTTGTGTGGATATTCACTGAGTAACCACTCAGGAAAAATAGCTGTTAATCTGAGTTGATTAAAAAAACAGGAAATGAAAAATGTGTAGACTTTACACTTAAGTTAAATCTTACATTTGTAGTGAAGAGATTAAATCTCATACCTCACTTGATGCCTGTTCTCATCTCTGGAGAGAGTTGAACTACAGCAGCTCAGATTAATGCTGATAAATATTGTAAGTATTGTGCATGTCTGAAAATCAGGTCAATCCTTGGTAGGAACATTTGAAAAAAACTTATGCACGTGCAGGCTAAAAGTTATTTATGCAATTCTAAAATATTCTCCCGTGCCGAATACATTTAAAATTACCGTATTGATGTTTAGGCTCTATTAAAAAGACAATTATTGTGAATTGGTGAAATAATCCTACTTGTCTGACACTGCTGGACACGTTTGTCAACATGAATCCTCCCGGTTTGGCTTGTGACCACAGAGTGGCGCTGTTTCACCGTGAGAATATTTGTACACGTGACTAAAAGAGACCATAATTATAAGTTTCTTACCTCAACTGATTTCACGTTTTCCAAAGACGACTGATCAAATGAGCCAATGGTGCCTTTTTATTTTTCTTACAAAAGGAAAAAAAAACAAAAAACGTTCAAATATGACCACTTGGGAAGCAAAATGCTATGCCAAGATGACAGTGACCCAAAACATTAAAAAAAAAAAAAATCAAGTAATACTAAAATAGAACATTGAAATCAAAATGTTACAGAGATGCTTGCATGGAATAAACAACATGGCAAAAGACCACACTATTAGCTACCAGAGAGAAAAGACAAAGGTCCATTGCAAGAAAAGAGACTGCCAAGTGCTGGGGTAAATATATATATCTGTTTCATTTGTCACGTTTTTAGAACAATAAAATATAGGCCTCTGAGCTAACACGCTCGCCTTTTGTCCTAATGGTGCCTGCAAAAATACCAAGAAAATTGACAATTCCTGACAGTTTTTAAAAAGTACACATACTGAGCATTATTTTACATCTGAGCAAGACTCGAGGTCACTATTTGTTACAAATAGTTATCAAAAGAAGCCTTAAGTTTCAATTTTCTGCAAGACGCTTCAACAAGAAAAATGGCTTTCCTGTGTCCAAAGCTTATTTTTTTTATTATATATATATATACCACTATATTAAAAAATAAAAATAAAAAACAAACACTAAAATATACACCAAGAAACTGAAACGAAGATTCAAAATACAAAAAAGCATTCAAAATAAGCCTAAAATGAAAAGCAAATCAAAGTGTTGATCCTTTTTTGCACCAAGCGGTGGACGACGAGCTAAAATGGCGTCTTGGGGACGTGTCTTAGACCAGATGAGATCCCTCCATCTTCCTTTAGTGCAGTGTAAAAAGAGGTGTTTGGTCGACTGGGCGAAAGCCCCGAAAATGGTCTCAGAAGAGGGGAGAGAGGTGGAGGTGTCGAGGGATCAATTGTCGGCCTTACGAACCCAAAAGAACCCAGGTTACAAATAAATACACAAGCTCGGAGGCGAGTGTTTGGAGTGTTCGGACGGTGCAGTGAAGGAGTTTGTGCCGCGGATTTTTTTTTTTTTTTTTTTTTTGTTTTTTCCAGTGCAGTGTTCTGATTACAGCTGACCATAAAGGAAACACGGACGCCGAAACTGAAGCTTTTCGGAGGACGTGGTTTACGGGGTGTTGCTCCTACTAGAAGTGATTGTCTTGTTCAGTTCAGTGTCTCCACAGACGGCGCCATCGTGATGGGGGAGAGTCAGGTGGTGTGGGGTCAGGTGAGGTGTGTGTGTGTGTGTGTGTGTGTGGTGGGGGAGGGAGGGGCATTCCTCAGAACTGGAGGCTTCAGATTGGAAGTTTAAGGGTCTTCATGGAATCTAACAGGCCTCCATCTCCAGCAGAGGCCCAGTAGCTGCTGCCTTTGCTTTGCACGTGGAGAAATTGCTACGTTTTCCTCCTGAAGAAGAAAAACACGAGAAAAAAAAAAGTTTCAGTAAATAAATTCGCATTCAAGCAAAAGATATTTAGGTTGTCGTAACAAAAGTGCCGCAGGTTTAACCAAAAGTGAGACAGAGACGACCGAGTCGCCTCAAGTAAGTCATCTTGAGTGGAGGATGATCATTTCCGTCTGAATAAATGATTTTTTTTTCTTTTGCTGCCTGAAAGGAAGCTTTCACTGTAAAGTAGAGCAAAGGCCTGAACTCCAGAGGGGCTAGAGGTCACTGACAGGATGTGGGCAGGCCTGGCTTTGATCTGCTCTAAGATGGGGGTTGCTGTGACCCGACTGGCAGCGCTCCACTCGTCTTTGCCCTCCTTTGACCGGCTCCATCCTCCTCTCGCGCTCACAAATTATCGACCCTGATTGTGTAGTTTCTGCTCGACGTTTACGGCACTGCTGTAGGTGGCCACGGGGCCAGCAACGTGCGCAAACACTGACCAGGTAGTCCAAACTTGTCATCTAAAAGAATGTATTTATATCGATGTTAAAAGCCATCGGAGCTCATGGGACCGAGTCGCTGCTATAATTAATCACGGATGCGTGTGAAAGCGATACCTGCCTGCTCAGTCAACTTCACAGTGATCTCAGAGCGAACTCCTTGTCTTCACAGGAAAACTGTTTGTCAGACTGAAGGGGAGGAAAAAAGCGTTCTTTTTCCTCATGATCAGGGCTCGAGCTAACGTAACAAAGTTAGCTTCAGTTATTGACAAGCCATGGAGTTATTTTAGACCCGAGAAGCATCAAATAGAATGTGTGATCAAAGGGGAGCAGCAGAGACAGAGGTGGATGGATGCCTCCTGCGACTAAAAAAGATGGATGTTTTGTGAAGATGAGAACGGGAAAAGAAACGGTATTAAGTTTGCTTTTCCCTTGTGGCAACGCCAAGAGTGTGTTTTTGTAGGAGAGAAGTCAGCTGAGGCCCGCTGTTTGCTGCAGTCTGCACACACACCCACACCCACACACACACACTGCTGTAGATTTCATTGCCACATGTGGATAAAAGGGAACAGGACAGGGGCCATCTTTCCTAAGGAGACCTGACCCTGAGCTACACAGAGCTGGGAGCGGGAGCAGCCGAGCACCTGGAGAGAAAGAGAGCGCCCCTGTCGCTTTTATTTACCTCCGCCGGGTTCTCTCTTTTCATCCAAGGATCTTGAACCGGGCCTGCATGCCCAGTACTGCACCCCGTTTCCTGGGGAGCATTTTTCCTTCCCCCTACCTCAGACATGAAAAGCCCCGGCCTTCCTGCCTGGGGAAGAAGCCTGAGGGCCAGTTGGCGTTGAGTCCTCAAATGTGCAATAGTAGGGGGGGAAAAAAAAAAAAAAAAAAATTGGCACTAACAGCAGGGGTGTGTGTTTGCGTGGTGGTTGGTTGTAAGGGGCACCGGGCCAGAACTTCACAAGGTCCAGCCGACACAAACACTGCGATTCAGGAGCAACTTGACCCTTTCTCTCCTCTCCTCTCAGGAATGCTGGCTGGACTTTTTTTTTTTTTTTTTGCTTTTTTTGCAGGAAATGAAACGCTCCTCTGTTCGGAGGGCTAGTGCGCCTTTAGCCCCCTCACACCGACCACTCCATTCCTTTCCCTCCACAGGAGGGAGGAGGGGAAGAAGTCGGACAAGCTCTCGCCTGGCTTTTGAAGTGTGGGAGGTTAAGATAACTGGCACGGCCTCGCATCTGAATCGCCGCTTTCACCTCCCGGGCCAAATCAAAGGGCCTGCAGCTGGGGTCCGCCTGCCTTCTAGCCTCCTAACCTTTAAACCCAGCAACAAGCCCACCTCCTGAGCTCCCTTCTCGTCCTGACGTGCAGCTTTGGGAGTTCTTTTGGTACCATTAAAAAGGAAAACACCACTGACAAATTACAGTAAAATGAAGCCAAGCTGGGAAAAGGCGTCTCCAGTGCAGGCCTGACTGAGGACGTGGACATGGGAGAATGCTAAAAGAAGAAAATAGATAGAGAGCAACAAAACCTCTATAACCTTATTCCTTTTCGCCCAAAATGATTGTCTCAAAATAACATCTAAATGGATCTGAAAATTAACCTAGTGGATACAATGAAACTATGGCTATAATAAATGCTAAAGGTCAAAAGTTAAGCTTTTTTAAGTGCTTGTGATGGATCTTCTACCAGTAAATGGACAGATTTCATAAAGCTGCATTTTCTCTTCAAATGATGTCAATTAGGCATCATGCTCCACTGTTTTGTTTTTATATGAACTAAGCAGTGTCCACTCAGGATGTCTTATGAAGAGTAGATGCATAATGAAACCTATGAAGCCTGGTTTACCTCAAACTGAGGATTTGTTTATGACATCATCCATATATTGCGCCATCCTTTTCACTTCAGCGTCACATATATTTGTGTGCGTATTGACTTTAAATGATACAGATTGTGCATCCCTTGTGTCTCTATTCAGATCTCCATTAAGATCTGATTAGTCTCCTCAACCTCACTTTCCCTCTTCTCCACTGAATGGATGGTTCAGTCCCTCACACTTGAGAGGCTGCATTACCACCACAACCCACTAGATGTCACTGTGCACGCTAAAAATGAAGCCAGGGTGCCCCAACGTTTCAGACTTCATCCACCCAGCCAGTCACTCAAGCCTGTTGGATGGATTAAAAACAATCTTTAACACAGAGGAGCTGGAGAGGAAAAGGAAGCCCACAGATCTCTTTTTGGATATGAGATGCATTTACATATCAATGTGGACATGACGTATCCTTGGGCAACTTTCAAAGATGGAAATGGAATCTTCTCAGTTTTGGAGATATAATAATACATCTACATATCCATGTGGTTAGGTGTCCTCTGCTTACGAAAGCATCACAAAAAATTGTAAGTAACAGAAGGTGTATAGGAGGCCATTGCTCCTGAACTTATTTACACAGCTAACTTTTAGTAACACCTGGAGCTTCAAAAGCAGCTTCCTCTGTAAACTGGTGGCAGAGAAGCTTTTAAAATTTCGAAGCGTCAGCAGTTTCTTTAACTGGGAGACATTTGACAAAAAGAAGCAGCCCCCCCATTTTAAATAGAAAAAGCTTTGAAATGTTTAACCCCCAATCCGTACATGGACTCAGGGCATCTTCACAAAGAGAGCTACATGGGTGATGAGAAAGATGAGGGAAGTCCGTCCGTCTTAAATGTGGGAGAGTAGGCAAGGGTGGGTCTGGTTTTGGTCAAAGGGGGGGATGAGGATTCACCCCAAACCGCAGGCATTTGTGGGTGAAACTGCTCTGGTTCAGGAGGGTGTGGGAGGATGAGACGGGGGAGTGTAGTGGGAGGCGTTGCCCACATCTGAGGCGGCATCGCTGGGGGCCCCTGGCAGCTGAAGCTTGGCCGCGTGCCCCCGCACAGCTCGGTCTAAGCCAGGGGATGTTTTGGAGAGAGGGAGGGAGGGGGGCTTGCTGACTGCTCCCTCTGCTGTGGTCTCGCTTCAAAGGCCTCCGCCGGCTCTTATGAGCCCCGGCTCAACAGAGGAGAAGGAAAAGGAGAAGCGTGGAAAGAGAGAAGTGACGATTCGGAGACGAGGTGAAAGACGAGCGAGGTTCGGCTCTCTTTGACAATGGCCGACCGGAGCGAAGTAAAAATAAACACGGCTTCCTTCAATCCCGCTGTCCTCTTCCTGTCTGCGTGCCCCCGGTGTTACCTGGGGGCCTTTCATTCATAGATAAGCATCTCATGGGGGATGGGGGGAGTGTTTTATAAGGTCACATATATCCGCTGTTCCCAAACGAAGGCTGCTGGGGGGTGAGGAGGGGGTGGAGGGGAGGGAAAGGGAGGAAGTAGAGAAGACATTACAAAGAGCAGGCAGAAGACTTGACCCTCATACTGTTACTGCAGCTGGCCAGACCGCAACACAATGAGCCCGTGACTCAATCAAAACAAATCTGAAGGCCCAGTCTAAACAATGGGAGCACCATAGCTGCATTTTCTCACATGTAAACACAGGCCTGTAGGAGGCTTACAGCACCTTCTTCAGCCGAGTTTATGCTTCCCCTTCTGCGTAGCTTGCAGGGGATTGCGTCATCTGCGTGCCCGCCGCAGAGATGCGTCGCGCATCTCCCAAAAATTGTAACTACGCACGGAGACCACAGACCAAAGGAGCCGTGATTGGTTCGCCAAACAACATCATTTCTGGTTGTCGACTCACTAGAGCTACAAGACAAATTGAATATTTGTTTGTCTTAGTGCTTGCTCCTCATGCATTTTCTGACTGTTACGAGCGATGCGTTGTTGTGCGTGCTGTTTGCTAGCCAAACACTTTCTGATTAAATCCAAAATGACTGTAAATGTAAGTAATGAACGTTGCCCCCTTCGCTTGTGCAGATCTAAATTCAGCAAGTTGCACAGTGAACCAGGCAACAGTCGGCTAAGAATGCGATGCCCTCTACCGTTTCAGCAGGAAGTTGCAGAGCGAATCCGCTGAAGCATAAATGACGACTCCCATCTGCCTAGGAAACGCGCTCATGCTGCCAGTAGGCTACGCTGAAGCATAGTGAGCCCTTTAACAGTTCTTTTTCTAAGGAGTGGAACTGGTGGGGGGGGTTGCTGAACATTTCCGATTCCATTTTTGAACCAGAGAAACATTAGCTGGGCGTTGCTATGATTTAAACCGGAGTCTGCCTCCGCCACCCCCCACTCATAATTTCACAAAGAGAGACGGCGAACAGTTTTAAAAACATCCTTTTATATCACCCGTGCTGCTCAGAGCAAGACCCAAAGTCAGATTTTCTTCTTCCCTCCCCCGTTCCTGAATTTTGGATTCCTTCCCCAATTATCCGGGGTCACTAATAAGGCGGAGTGTGGAGGCACTGGGCTGTGCTGCAGTGGCCTGGAGGCTCGCTGCCAAATTGAAACGAGTCGGGAAATGGAGGCAGACGCTGAATCTTGCCTAATTGCAGCCGGGTGTGCAGACGCCTGCTTAAACGCACGTGCGTGAGAGCCTGTGTGTGTGTGAGAGAGAGAGAGAAATGTGCAGAGAGCAAAAAGGGTCAGACAGAAGATAAGAGGCAATAAATAAGAAGAGAAAAGCGATGGAGACTGAAGAACGAGTGGCAGTCGACAGAGGGAGAAAAACTCCGAACACGGGAGCACGAGGGATTTCCCTCTGGCCCCTTTTCCCAGCTTCCCTCTCTGCCTAACAGACCTGCTTCTCCCATCCTCGCTCATCAAAGTCTCTGACAGCCGACTTCTGGCTGCACACATCAGAGAGCGAAAAGCTGGGCCATGACGAGAAAAGAAGGCTTCACCTTCGACGTGTCCATAACGGCCTCAGATGCCGCGACACCATCACTGCTTATTAAACACGTCCCAGATCGCGTGCTTAAAAACACCTCACAACTTGTAAACGCACCGAGAAATCATGGAATAAGAAGCATATTTTGCGGCAGAGTACAAGCGTTTGCAGGGCCGTAACCCTTGCTCGCCAGCTTTAAAGGCCACCTTTGTCAAGAACGTCTCCCCCCGCCTCAAGAAGAATGCGCACCAGCTGAAGTGGGCGAGAGCCTCAGGGGCTGTCAATCAGTGGTTAGCAGCACCAAAGCAGGCCCAAAGGGAGACAAACTTCATCAAGAAAAGGGCGGGAGGTGTAAAAGACGCTGGGTTAATACAGAAAACAGCAAGAAAAACTCTTATTAATAACATTTCATAGGTCAGTTTCCCCTATTTTCATTAAATCCACTCGGACTGAAAGCATCGACACATATTTTTCCATTGACCACAATGAGGTGGACAGTTGCAAAACATACACAAATGAGTTCACTTACATTTATATTATATATTTCTTTGTCGAAGCCAAGTTAACCTCAATCCAGCTCTTTGGGATCTGCATAAATTGAGGGCTTGGGGAGTTGCGGCAGTATCCCTGGTATTATGCATATTAGTTTAAGGCTGTCACTGGGAATCAGCAAGGGTGTCCATCCCGCTGCGGCTAGGCCCTGCTAATTATTGGATCAGAGATAAAGTGCTTTTTAGCGCTTGGTCGCGCTGCGCTTTGAAAACTGGCCATGGCGAAACAAAAAAAAAAAGGGCACCTTAATTTTGGGTTCAGCGAGAGCCACTAGGTCAGGAATCAGTCAAGTGAAAAACCTTTGTCTGGTCAGGGTGAGTTCCACATAAGACCAGATTTGTCACATCTGCCAGGCTTTTTTTTTTTTTTTTTTTCCTACAGCCGAAAGGGAGCGGAACAACAGGACGCTACCAGACCCACAGTTAGGAGGAAGGAGGGATGGATGGAGAGAATGAGGACAACACAGAGAGGGGAAGAGACAGAATAGAGCTGCCTGGGTCGCACACTGTGAACATTAATCCGTCTGAGAGAAAAAGAAGACGAGGGCTGACATTTCACCGAGGGTTTCACGTCATCTGATTCAATCTACCACAACATATCTTTTTTTTTTTTTTTTTTTTTTTTTTTAAACGTGTGAATGATGACTGCGGAGTGTCTTTGTCAAGTAGGTCTTATAGGCACCCTGAAATCCCAGATACCATGAAATCTTATTAAGGAATAGCATCTCATTATGTTCTTGCCAAACAAGCTGCTCTGCTGCACAAAGATGGAGAGAGAGACAACGCATGGAGTCCATATGGGGCTAATCTGACACACACACACACACACACACACACACACACACACACACACACACACGCACGCACACACACGCACCAGACCTAATAAAAGTGTTGTCAGATGCATCACTTAGTTCGGTGTTGGGAACGAGCTGATGTAGTCCGTGGGAACGCAGCGATTCATTTGGTAATTCTGTTTTTGTAGCAGACTTTGGGGGCAAAGATAAGCGGGAAAGTGCTGACACATCATCTAACCTGCTATCCAGCACACCCACATACTCACACGCAGACCTGTTTAGACACCAGAGCGTGCGTGCATGCACACACACACACACACACAGATGGAGAAAATCCGAATGCCTATTGTGCCGAGACCATTGAGCAAACGCCACACACAAAGCAACAATCCCTCTTTAGGCCGTAACACCACTGACACAGTGACTATGGCGAGGTGAGGGTGGACCTTTTTAGGATTAGTCTGTGAGTACACACTCTCAAGTCAGCGATTATAGCAGTTTAAAAAGACTTGACATATACTGAAGTCAGACAGGCAGGGGAGAGGGGTTTTGTCTTACCATTGTTCTCAGATGTACGCCGTTTTCATTCTCTGGCCTGTACCTGCAGAAAATCGCATCTTTTATAAAAAAAAAAAAAAATTGAGGTATTTGGACAGTATAAAATCTATACCACCCATTTAAAATTGTAAAGTGTAAAGGCGTAATTCTGAATGGATTACAGTTGCAGTGCTGAGAGGGCTCGTAAGCAGAAAGACATTCTAAAGAGCAGCAGGCAAACAAATGTGCAAAGCCTTGGACTGGCAAGTATTCTAGAGAATGGACAGACTAATCCCAAAGCAGGTGTAATGTGTTAGGATGGGGATGAAAGAGAGTGGCAAGAAATGAATGGAACTTTTACGCAGATGAAGTAAAGGAATACCCTGTGTTAATAGTTTCTGAACTAAAAATAATAATATTAATACAGCGTTGTGTTGTAGATGGCGCATCGATCAGCCCACAGCGTCGAGATGCAACACACAGGGTAACGTGTCCGACACAGAGGGAAGGAGGTAAGTGGAGTTTCACTCACCGGTGGCTGTTTCCTGCATCTTCTCCCTCTTCCGCTTCTTCTTCTTTCCCTAGAAAATATACAGAGGAACACATAAAGTGTGGCTCCAGCACTCACGCTCACTAGACCACTCATGTCCTGCTGCGGACTGCCATGTTCACTCATCCCCTGCCGGGCAATCGAACCAGCATCCCCTGGAGCCCGGGCTTCCAGAGCAAACTGCCACGCTGAGAGGGGATGGGCCGAGTGGCAGGGAGACATTCTCCACTTTATCACTTGCTTTTCTAACCTGGCCTGTCCTGTTCAGATAGAGGCGCTCTTGTCCCGCCGTTGTGGCCCGTCTACCTTTGAAGTCCCTCTAATGACAGACATTAACATGACGTGCAATTAAAAATACCTACTGTAATTAGGCTAGCCCAGCTATGTGACTGAGAGGGGCAGCACTCATTTTCAAGCTAGCTAGTAGAAATGCGTGAGGATTTATAGCTTCTAAATCCCCAGGGGGTAGACTATAGGTGTAGATAGCAGCGTAGAGTCGTTCTAGTCAAATATGAGCAGCACTTTGGTTTCCTGCTGCAAAGTCTGCTAATCCACTTATTCATGAGCTAATCTGGCTTCCACCGCTGTGGCAGAGAGGGAAGAAGAACGACAGAGTGGGTGAGAGAAAGGATGAACGTGGGGGTATGCAGCAAAACTGTGAACGCCACACACTCCTCGTGCTAGTCTGGTACCAAGTCCAGGCTTTTCCAGACACAGTGTCGTCTGTGGCAGGGGGTCACTGCATAACATTTTTCTGCATATCTGTAAGTAACTATGACTAACTGACTTTATGTGAGATGTCCCCCCTCCGAATCAGCAAGGCATTTTGACAATGGAGTGGCGCAGGCAGAAGGATGAGGGATGCTGTCGGTGTCCGAGGGGAGGCAGATAAACACCACAAAAGCACTTTGGTGGTGGAGTGAATGTGAGTGCCGGAGCCACACTTTTTAAACAAAGGCTGGTGCTCTCACTCTCTCACACACTCACACAAGCCATACAGTCGGACCAACCCACACCTTTAATGCTATCTTTGTGATTTTCATTGACAAAACACATTCCCCAGCTCCTTAAAACTAAACGTCTAACCCTAACCTAAACCCACTTCTAACTTTAACCTATAAACCACATCTTGACGCTCAAACAGAACTTTGAAGTGTTGAGGACTGGCTAAAATGTGCTGGTGAAATGTGTCATCTTTACTACGTAGTGTGTGCAAGAACAGACACAGTGATGGAGAGTGGCTGCATCTTAAATCCAGCTGAACCTCCCATGAAAGGTTGCTGCGGCTGAAAACTGCCTGCGTGAATCAGCTTTCTCAACTCAGACTAACAGGTGCTTATTACATCCAAAAGCGCCGCGCTGATACGGAACTTCAAAGACTAGTGAAACTATTACCAGATGGTTTTAAACAACCGCAAATTGCCAAACCATGACAATGGATTGTAACTCAACAGTCAATCACCGCTATATGAGCAACACGTGAAGCTGAAACAAAGAACACGAGAAAACAGGTCTCGCCTGCTTGATGCTGACTATTTAACAGGAATGTGTGTGTCGTTATTTGAAGAGCAAATTGTTCTGTGATTTAAACAAGCAACATAAATCAACACCCACGCGCGCACCTTTGACAGTCTGTACTGTTGATACTCACATAGTTGTCTCGAGCTGACCAGCCAGGGTAGAGCTGCATGTGGAGCTGCCGTTCCTTGCGGGCTAACTCATAATACTTAGCTTGCTCTTCCCGAGATAACGCATGCCACTGTTTTGGTACAAAGGAGATTAGGGGGGAAAAAAATAGCAGACAGTCAATTACTGGCATGCACTTGCATGTTGTTTTTAAAAAAAAAAAAAAACGTGCTGCTGGAAAGAGAAAAATAAACTTCCAAATTTCAGAGTACGAATAAGAATGGAGCAGAAGAGAGAGAAAGAAGGTGGGACACATGATGAAGAGATTAACATGTAAGGAAGAAGAAGAATCAACTCCATATCAAAACACTGGCTCCAATTTAGGAGCCCTTTTTATTCAAACTATGTTGGAGAGCAATTACCCCATGCAGGCCACAAACAAGGCTTTGCTGTGGCTGGCTGACTAAACCACTAGGGCTATTCGTTAGGGCTTTTAACATGGCTCTGCGGTTCCGCTCTTGTCCCAATCCTCAAAAGGAACAAATTTTGTCATTTTCAACCATGCCTTTAAGACGGTATATTTTATTAAAGTCAATTTGATGACATGTCAGTTAAAAAGGCCGTCTGCATCTGTGCTGCTGAGAGGGAGGTAATTGGCCGGGGCTATCATTATGACAGTGATCACAACTAGTACATAAAAAGAGCGTATGTTAATAGAGAGAGGATTCCTGCGCCTTTCCTGAACTAATTGGTGTGAGTCACGCCCTTTTAAGCCATTGCTTCTTCTGTGCTCTTTCGCTCATTTTCCTCAGACCAGCAGGGTGAAACTACTGCGACACAGAGAATGGATCCTACCCTCCGTCCCAGGATCTGATTGATGGCAGCGCTCTCCTTCAGCGTGCACTCGGCGACCACATTCGCGCGCATCTCTTTCATGTAGAGCATGAAGGCGTTTAGGGGTTTTTTGATGTGCGGTTTTTTGGGCTCCTGGTCCTTTCTCTGTTCGTGCTGGGGTTTCCTAAAAAGACAAGAGTGTAACAATGCAGATGGAGGTAAAGAGCACGAAGTCATTAAAAAAAAAAAAAAAAAAAAAGCATCCAAACGAGAGGACCGAAAATTACGGGGCCGCGACAGCGTCAAAACCAGAGAGGCTCTGGTTGTTCTCAGCCGAGGCTGAGGCAACGAGAGAGGGGTGACCGCGCCACAGGCCCCTGCCTCTTTAATCATCTGCAGTTGCACTTCATGCAGCCAGATTACTTTGTCAGTAATGGCAACCAAACCCTGTCCACAGTGAAGTGGCTTAAAATCAACACGCGCTCAGAAGAGACTCTTTTGTTAATAGTGCAGTCTTCAGTACTGCGATGGCCATGAATAATGGAAATATCGGTGATAACCACTTCGGGGAGGGGGGGGGGGGGGCGGGGGGTTCACTTCACTTCTCTCGGCACACACAGTGGGAACGTGGATTCGGCTCATCCCAGCGCTAATCTGGGATGTGGATCTCTTGCTGGTTAAGTGTGCCGTGATCCCCGAGGCCAAGTGAGGCCTAGGCCCGTTATCAGCAGCCGGTGGGCTTTGGCTACTTATCTGCTTTGAAGAAACAGGGACCTTCACCGGGACTGCACACAAATACCTGGAAGTCTGTGTAACTGAGAGGAAGAGGGGCGTCGGGCAGCATCTCGCCTTTTCAAAACTCACATGTGCATGATGTCCGTTTCGTGCAGAGGCTCGTGTTTGATCTGTGGGTTGACGATGGCTGGGTGGGGGATCCCTGTGGCATGCGGACCTGGGGGGCCGGGCACCATGTGGTGCGAGAACCTGTAATGACAGCAGACTGATTAATTACAGAGGACAATATGGATGAGTAGGATGGGAGCAGTTCCTGAAATGTCACGCAAGAATGAAAGAAATCCTTCCACGCTTGATGTCTGCTGTAAATTTTAGGAAGACGCTGCAAATGTCTGTCAGCTGTACTTCGTTCTGCAGTTTTTTTTTTACCTCTTGATCTTTATTTAGCACTGACATCTTTCCGGAAATATCAAAGCGGCGTACTCAAGTCAAACTTTAATGCATCCAACACAGTTACCAGTGTTGTTTTTATAACTTTCCCAAGATATTTTTGTTAAACACTGGTCAGTAATGTGCTTCCAGCCAGAATAAGCTGGAATAAAGGGGAAAAGTTTCTCAAATTGGGGGAAAAAAGGGAAAAAAACATCTAGGAAACAGTCTGGGCTTTAACCAGCGCCTGATCGTGCACCTTCCATCTGGCTTCACTCAGTGCATGCCTACAGACAAACACAGTGCTGACACAGAGAGAGATAATAAGGAAGAACAGAGGCAGACAGGGGGCAGGAAAGGAAGAAGAGGGTAGAATTTGATGACATATGGATGCCTTTAAAAAAAGGTATAAGAAGAGGTCAAAGATACACAATGCACCGTAAGTGAAGCCCGGTAAGCACAGCGAGTCCAGAGGGCTTTGGTGGGCAGGTTAACCAGTCGTGTGGTTATGCAGGGGCACGTTTGCTGATGTGTTTGACATGTGCTGGGCACACAGACTAGTGGTGTCCCGCCAGCCACAGCGCTAGAGCAGCCTGTAGCATGCCTCCCCTCGAAGGTGGACACCTCTCAGTAGACAGATCCAAAGCAGAACCCCCGCCCATTATAATTATTCTATAATTATAATTAATGTGATTGGAAGAACCTGCACTCTGTGGATAAGATCAACTCTGCACCGCTTCTGTTACTTTGTGACTCACCATCCGAGCGGCGGCGTGATCTGACCCACTCCTCCAGGAGAGAGGGAGTAGAAGTTGGGCATGTCTGGTCCAGGGTGTTGTCGTGGCATTCCTGGATAAATCACAGAACAGAGATGCGCAACTTTTAGATGATACTGAGCACTTGATCTACTGATCTTTATTTGCCCCTCTTTTTAAAAAAAATATGTCTCCTCACAGAGGAAAAGGTGAAAACCAACCATCACATA
Organism: Pao palembangensis; assembly: GCA_015343265.1. Taxonomy (NCBI): domain Eukaryota; kingdom Metazoa; phylum Chordata; class Actinopteri; order Tetraodontiformes; family Tetraodontidae; genus Pao; species Pao palembangensis. The sequence goes on along the minus strand of CM027089.1, from coordinate 4,839,770 downwards.
GACATCCTCCAGTGGTGTGTGATTTGATATCAGAAAGCTTGACTGCGGAGAAATGTAGGAATATTGAAGAAACCTGTGCTTTCTGGCTTTATTCAGTTACAGTCATTCCTGCTTTCTCACCAGGTTTCACAGCAGGACAGAGGCACTGTACCGTATGTACCGGGGCTTGAATGTACCCCTTGACCTCACATTACCATCTAGAATAAAGGAGAATATCTCCCCTGCTTAGCTAGATGTCTTTCCGTGTGTTTCCCTGTCTTTAAGCTGGTTAACCGAGGCTTCATCTTTGTGACAGAGGCTGCAGCTCCCCCTGAAAACACGAGATTGACTCGGACTACCTGTCAAAGGATCTTTAGGACTAAGCTCCCGTATCTCCAGCATGCTTATTCCCTTTGGGTTTCAAGGTCCCCAATATCATTAGGATTTAGCCAAGAACACTGGGGCATGATGACTTAACTCTAAATGACTGAATTTCTTTTGATAGCAGAGTTTCAACATTATTTTAAGTTGAACTATGATGTGTATATGTGTGCTGAAAACACACAAAAAGAGGGCAAATGCCTCCAGATTAGCACCATCTTCTAATCCCTGCTGGAGCCAGACTTTTCTGCCCGCTTCCATCATTTCTCCTTTTTTTCTCTCTCTCTGGGCTGTGGTCTGAAGGGGCTTCCCTCCTCAAGAGAAGTGAGGCAAGCGGGGGGCCGATATCTGCAAAGCCAATGTTGCAACGCTGGAATCATAGCGTGAACAGCACTACCCCCTGCCCACTAATCCACCATATAACACTCCCAAGGGCCCTCCTGAGGCCAGAAGGAAAGGAGGCAAGGGGTGAGGTTACAACGGAGGAGGAAAGAGCCCTGGTGAGTTAACCTTGTCACTCACGCCCTGAAGGTGCCTAATTATTCAAACCCTACTGTTCCCGTGTTCTTACCGACAGTCAGACCTCTACAGGTTCACACGGTGAAAGCTGAGCATAATCTTACTCACATAAGTGTTTCTGTAATATATTATCTTAAAAAAAAGTCTTTAAATAAGGCCTTTCGGTTTCACACACACGTGCGCACACACTTTCTCGACCTTCCATCCCTCACTGCAGCCTGGCACATATTAGAGCTCATAATGAGAAAATCCATGATTGTTTTTCATAATTAATGAGCAGATCAAAGTCTGAGCCCACTAAAGAAGAAACTGGTCGATATGGGTATGGGGGGTGGTCTTAAAGGAGCTACAGCTTTACTCTACTGGTATATATACACACACACACACACACACACACACACACACACACACACACACACACACAAATATGCCTAGGGAAATCATTTGCAGCTAATTCTGGAATTAGATCACTTGGACATGGATTCAGTTGTGCTGCAAGAGCAAATATCAAATATAGCAACAGTTATTTTGTATAAGGTTAAGGAATAATAAAATGCCAACTACCCCAGTTTTAGCACTTAAACAGATTTTTGAAAATGAAATATGAGCTTCTGACAGCAAAGTAGGGACTGAATTTCTTGCCAGCAACACTCCTTCCTGCTGCCGCAAGAAAAGATCTGCCTGAAAAGTGATGCATGATCATTCCGACATATGTGGAGCACGGTTGCTTTAAACATCTCGCTACCTTCATCTCGCTGTGCTACGTTTGTGTGCGCTTGGTTTTCTGATCGTTATTTATAACCGGTCCCTCAGAACCTTCCAGACTCATCACCGTTGCCTACATCCTGTCTGATCCCTCTGCTCCTTTTCAAGTGGCAGCCGCATGAGAGGAAAACCAGGAGAACAGAAAAAGGTGTCGGGACCAAACTCCACAATGAGCCCACGTATTTTCATGTCGCCGCAGAGCTGCCAAGGTTTCCAGCTGCGCAGAGTCACGGGGCTTGTCCAAGCTGCGGAGGAACTCCGCCGCAGCTGTCAGAGCTGCAGCTTGATGTCGTTACCGACAGGGCAGCAGAGCTCACAATGATGTCCCACAGGCATGCTTCAAATGAGAACTGACTTTTCTGCGACACATTTTGATTTGTGAGCCTCATTTCTTTCCTGGCATTGTTGGTGAGCTTTAATGAAACTTCAATTATTCTGTTCGCATCGATTATTACTCCGTCAAGGAGGTTATGTGATAGTCGGTGTTTGATTGTTAGCAATATAACTCAAAAGGTTGAGAATGGATTTTAATGAAATCTTCAGGAAATGTTGATAATAGGCCAAGGAACAGATGATTAAATGTTGAAAGATCAGGGGTCAAAGTCCCTCTGGAACCTGGAACATCACCAAGGATCAAAGGCCAAGGGGCATTGATCATAAAGCAACCTAAAATGTTATATAACGCTTTACTATTGCCTATATATACACACTATACTACCGATGGATGTCACAATATGTGGGGAAATGAGCTGCTTGGCGGAGGTCTGCGCTCTCCAAATACTTTCTCCTTTAGTTGTCAACTAGATCAGATATTGCGCATCATGTGACTGATCACATTAACAAATTTTCTTTTTTTGTTATGATAAAGAAAATCTTGTTGTTCCATAATCAGTTATGGCCAGACTTGCTGGGCCACAAAAAAATTATAGTTCCAAAACATTTGCTCGCTAAACAAATTCTGGTACCCTTTTCACAGAAAGAAAAGATTTTCCTCATGGAGGAAAGTGTCTTCTGCTCTGTGCTGACATCTATGCTCGGAGTGGAGGTATCAGAATCATGGTTTTAAATGATGACAAAAGGTGACAAGAACATGCTTAAGTGTTTACAGAATTCTCCTCTACCTTGTTTGTTGCTACCATCATGGGGGTGATGACCAGAATGGGAGCCCGGGGCGAAGTGCTCGTCACTGTACGTGATCAAGGGGGTGAGCGGGTGGACTGCGTGGGATGGCTGCACAACAGGAACTTTATTGGACTGTGGAAGAGAAATAGAAATAGGTTATAGAAGAACACGAAGGAGCAGCAACATGTCACACTAGCATTCATGAAATTATTCTACAGCCCCCTGCCACATGACCTGCCTGCTATTGCACCAGTAGTTCAACTAGTACGCCTCAAAGCAGAATAGGCCTTTCCACAAATTCTTCTAGTTTAGTCAGCTTTCTTTCACAAAAGAAAGAGGGAATACCTGTCAAAGAGATGCATGAGATTGTTTGAGATGGCAGAAAGGGGGAGTAAGACACAAACTGGAGCCGGAGAGAATAGAAATTAACAAGCGATAGAGCACCAACAGGGGAAGAGAAAAAGAGATTCGCAGGGTAGAACTGCAGCAGAGGTCTTAGGCGGGAGATCAAAGGCAGTCATTAGCTGGTGAATAAGGGGAGTTCATTACAGAGCAAGAGCTGGGGGAAGGAGATATGAGGGATGGAGAGGGAGGAGAAGGGGGGCTGGCTACAGAGGGAGAGCGCGAGTGAGACAGATGTCTGCAGCGGTACTTATTGCAGGGGTAATCACGTCACCAGTGGCCTGGCCAAAGCCCCCCATCCCTGAATGAGTCAGAGGGAGCCACCTCCCCTGACAACTAAAATAGAATGAGCAAGCCCCCAAAAACCCCGGGTACCCAACCCCCGGAGCCAAAAGCACTTACATGCTTCAGCTGAATGGAACACATGGTAATGCTTAGCCACGCTAAATCTGTTATCCACAATCTGAGTCCAGAACTGAACTGGAGTCAACGTATCACCTCAGCAGGATATATAACTAACTGCGAAGACATCAGTTCAACACTGATCAAGAAACCTTTTAACCAAAACACTAGCATAAGCATCGAATCAGGCAACGTCACAGAAGTGTAATCCAAGTCTCTGATGAGAAATGTTGACAGTCATTTAAATTTAGAATGAACATGAATATCAGATGAAATAATCTGGAGTTTGTCATCTCTCAGATGGTACTGAGAGATGACAATAGAGCTGTAGATCAAGGTGACATTCCTCCAGTACAGAGTGTGATTGATGCACCCTGCAACCACACACACAAACATACAAAAACCCTTGGACTCAAAGGTGGTTGGAATGTCTACATTTAACTTGACCCTCTCACAGACTGGCACCGGGCTTAACTTAAGACCAGCCGCCCCAGCCCAGGCTCTGAGAACGACCCAACTGAGAACAGTAAGTGTAGTTCACATTGTGCTCCTCAGACAAAAAAAGGTCTCAGTATCTTCGACCTTATGATACGTCATCTGCATCACTCTTATCGGACCGAGAATCTTGTATCCCAGGGCCTTTTTTTTTTTTTTTAAAAGTCCGTCTTGATCACAAGGTATTAGCCTAGCAGAATCCACACTACACCCGCCTGAGTAAACAAAGATTGCACAAATCCTTCTTGAAAAAAGCAGAATAATCTGGGATGTAGAGGCTTTTCAAGTGAGTGCAGGTTAGTTCTCTAACCGTGGTCAGCAAGAGTCAAAGGTGGCGGGATAATCTGCAAGTGGGAGTGTCCCAACTCATTCCACAAAGGGGGGGCCTTATTAGTAAGGGCTGCTAACCCTAAAGAGGGACTAACTCAGACTAGGGAGTCTGGGACATGCCTACACCAGGGGCTAAATGATAGCATTCTCACCCATATTACTTTAAGCCTCTCCACTCCCATTTGTTATCCTGAAGAAATAAGATAAGAACCTGAGGGATTATCATTTAAGATGCATTCCCCCCACCCCTCCCCAAAAACTTGTATCAGACAGATCACAAAGAAAAAGTAAGTTGGAAACAAAAGTCTCTCATTCACATGCTCACTGTGACCCGGCAAAATAACAGCAAAAACGCGACGGAAGGGAGCTCTTTCTGCTTTTCCCAGTTCCAGCTGTCAAATCCTATTTCTCACAACTTCTTAATAGACTGCATCCAATGTGGCAAAATCCTCCCAGGAAAAACCTCTGTGACCAATGCAGAATTTATGGCTATACTAAGGTGCATATTTGCATAAACTGTTTGCCATACAGTAGCTTCCTGTGGTTTACTTTCTGAATGAAGGACAGGCACTCGATTGTCATTTTTGCCTTTTTAAATGTTCATCTCTCCTACACACACACACACAGTGTTTTAATTTTTCCCCAAGAACTCCACTTCAAAGCTCAGATTTTGGCAAATTCTCACACAAAAACTTGACTACACTACCAATTTCCTGGAGGAAGTAGCGGAGACACCAAATGACCACAGCTGTGAAGGTTATGCCACGTCGCAGCAATTTGATCCCCCTCATCCACCAAAGTCCCCAGCAGTGGCGACACTGTTGCTACGGATGGCAGCCATATTGGAGGTCCCCTTGTATTGTATAGGAGAAATAATAGGCTTAAGATCTTTCTATTCATATTTCTCAGGGAGAGCAAAAGAGGAGAGGCAGCAGGGATTGAAAAGAAAACGTTCCATTTGGAATTTCATATCCAGGCTTGGCCAGCCTTTTTAAAAGAACCACTCAGATGTGGTTTTAAGAGAAATACATTGTGCGGAACTGGAGTTGGCAGCGAGCCCTCAATGGAGGAGACACTCCAGTGTGCTGCAGCATGGGGAGCCAGTGACTTGGCGTGCCATCTAAAAATGGGGGCGGGGAATGGAACTGGGACGTTTCATTTCTCCTTTTTTTTTGTTTTGGTACTTCTTTTGCTTTTGTTCTCCGAGGGAGGATTTTAGTGACAGCTCACCGGTGTCTCGGAGCTTGTCTGGTTCCACCAACATCTTGTCATGGTTTGGGAGCATAAATGCGTGTGTTTGTACACGTGTCTACTGTATGTCGTCGATGCACCCACTATCCCTGTGATATTGCCCTTTCAGCATCTCCCCCTCTCTCTGTCCCCTCGCAGCGAAGCTTTTGTGCTCCACTCAATTATACCACTTTTGCAGAGTGGAGTGGAAAAAAGGGAAAGCGGGAATTTTATAATAATCGCTTCCCACTTCTGTAATTTATATGCAATGAGGACTCTTCGCGCCTGCAGCTACAATCAAGTGTGTAGAAACCATGTGAGGTGTTTCACAAACAGCTGGGGAGATGGCAGCTCAAGTGGTGACTATGGATTCCCATGCTGCTAAATCTTTTCACTAAAAGGCCTTTCTCACCCCCAAAACCAACCTCATCTTCTCATGTGATTTTCTGCACTCTGGAAGAAAAGGATTAGAAAATAAGACATGGGAGAGAAGAGAATGCATTAGGAAGTAAAACCAGTTTTGCGACTTACACACTAATCGAGAGTTAACCTTTAATTTCCAATAAAATTCTCTTTCCCCATGGCTGCTTATTTACAATATTAAAAATTAAAGGCAATAACTACCATCATTGGTTACCGTTTCCATTGACAATGTGATCAAAAATAAGGCTAGATTAGGGACAAAAAGCCTCTAGAAATCCAAAAGTAGGAGTATGAAGTGAGGATGCGCCAAAGGGTAAAAATCCTACAGTCACCCATAGACCAGGTGTTCACCAGGGTGTGTTTGAGTGCAAGTTGTCCAGCCTTCTGCCAACAAAAAGTAAGCAAACATTCTCTCATTGTGGCTTTACAGCACATAAAAAAGGGGACTGTACCCCTCCTCCCACCAAAGCCAGTGAGACCAACCTGAAGAAGCTTAAATAAATAACCAATTACCATTTGTTGAGCTGGTTGAACCCCACCAGCTGTGAGGGGAGCACTAAAAATGGAATGTTTTATGGGCAAGATGGACTATTGGCCAGGGGGCTTAATGTAACGAAACCCAATTAATGGAGAAGAAAGCTGGGCCGTCAGCAAGCGAAGGAGCGCCACTTGCCCGGGGTAACGAAACGAACAAGCGGAGCCAACCACAGGGACAGGAGTGGAGGAGGCTACGAATAACAGGAAAAGCCTACCCTGGGGAGAATTTTACATCTGTGAAGCCCTCATATCTCTCCCCCATCCCCCCACCCCACCCTCCATTTCAATCAGAAATTCTGTGTGTTAATCAGAGAGCAAAAGTTGTAGAAAGGAAGTGACACTGAGTGCAAAGGTTAACTTTCACTAAAAGGCCTTTAAAAAATAAAAAGTAAAATATAAACAGACACAATGAGGAAAAAGAGAATGTAAAGGAAAAAATTACTTTAGTCAATCTGATAAAAAAAGATTTGACATACACAGTAGCACATTAATAGTGATGAGCTGCGGAACTGGTTTTACTCTTCTACAAACCAGTTCCATTCTGATACCATAGTATCCACACACAAGTACTCAAAAAAATGTGGTCACGTTGATTAGCAATCAGACCACAGTCACCGTCAATTGAACACATGCTAAGTATGAACACAAAAGAGCTATAACAGCTGACTCGCTTCTTTCACACTACCACACACTGAGAAGTGAGACAAGTGAATAGGACCAAGTGGATTACCCATCATCCCTCAGTTGGCATGAAAAGCATGCGCTCTAAGCAAACCAATTATGCTAGCTAGCTCTTTAACCAACATTCTAAAAATGCAGGAAAAGATCGTTGGTGTGACAACATGCTTGCCCGAGATGAATATACTTTGTCATCTCTTGAAAGGGTTCAGCTTCTAATTTCTATATGTCACAAAGCTGTTTAAAAATACACCATGGATCTTTAAAAATGGTCCAGTCCTTTGATAGGAGAGAGTATTTGGTGGTATTGTTTAAGTGAATCTGAGCCCGAGAAGAAAAAGACAAATAATGACCAATGAAGTCAATAATGACCAGGCGACCCCGAGCCAACGAAGCCAGTGTTACTGTCATCTTCAAGCAGATGTCGGAGAGAGCCAAGGATGGTAGGAGTTATGGACAAATCAGGGCCATTAAATAGAAAAGTCTTTCCATATACCTTCTATGTTGTCATATTTAATGCTGCAGAATTGATCTTAAATCAGTGTCAGCCTAGGTGTCAATTCTTGAGCCGAAACATTTGTGTCACATTAAGGCTGCCGACATCTTCATGCTTTCCCAGTGGAGTGTAAGATTCCACTGCCGTGTTCCTAGAGTGTGTATGCGTGTTTGGGTGTGTGCATGGTGAAGGAGCGGTGGGGCGGGGCCACAGCTCTGGCAGAGCCCTGGGCAAACTACGGGATGTTCACCTTGCGGCAGGGCGCAGGGCTCATTATCACAGCAGGACCTGGTCACATCAAAGGACTGAGGAAAGGGCAAACATTCTGTTGAAGTGCCACTGTCAGCAGGCCTGCAAGCACACCCACAAACACACACACAAAAGGCAGCCTGCAAACACACTCATGGGCACCCATCCACAAAGCGTCTAGCTTTCTGTAGCACCACCGCTTCCTTCGAACTGACTGAGACATGCTGACGCTACGGAGACATGAAAGAGCCACCTGGTTTAGATCTACACTGTCTAACTGTATCAACATGGGAGCCACAGCTGTGTCTATTTTTTACTTACCTGATCTGTGCATTTGCAAAATAGTAAAAGAAAAGAAAAAAAAACGCAACACAATCTAACTTTGTGCGGCAGTTGCACTAAAACCTTCGCTGCTGAACAATGGCAGAAATGTTGAGAAAAGGGAGAAAAATGCAGTCAGAATGGAGAGAAAAGTGCTGATGAGTCGCCTCATGCTGGAGCTTCGTATATCCGTTGAACAAGAGCGGATTTGCCTGTGACACCTAGATAGTGTTTCCCCCTCTCAGCTTTCGCCCAGGTATTCTGGGCATGAATGGCTGTCAGTTTGGATTTGGGAGCTCAGCGTTGAGGGGGAAAATAGAGTCTGGTGGGGGTCTTTGTGTGTCTCTACCTGTGGAGATGAGCGCTAGACACAGCAAAACGGCTTCAATGCAACAGTTCACGTCGCATCTACAGACGGGAAGGGGTTAAAATCAGAATTCCCAAGCGAGTTCGAGAGTGTTGGACATCAACGTGCTGCAGCGGCACTGCCGCCCTTGCCGGTATTTCCAATGGCACGCACCAGGAATATGTGGATGGGGAGGTGATCTGAATGAGAGCTGCTCCTGCCTGAGCTGTAGAGAGTACTGACCTAGTTTTCCTTCTGTATTTCACTCAGACAGACTCACCCACAAACAGAATGTATTAGAATGGAAAAAAATAATACCAAGGGGTTCGCACACCCGTGCAACAGCGTGCAACAAAGACATGAATTCGGCAGGAAATGTCCGACTAAATGTCTCACGCAAGATTTAAAAATGTAGGTGATGTAATGATTTCAAAGGGTACGGCTACAAAGGTCATGTAGCCTCAGGTGTAGTGACACCTGTGTCCTGGCCTTGATCCGAACTCTTCACCCCTGAGTCGCGTCAGCCATGTTTTTCCACATCAAAGGACACATAGATTTCTGAAAATAAGCGGCTGAAATAATCAAACAAGCACCCAGACAAAGCTGCATCTGATATCAGGTTGCAAATTAGACTCACCATTTTGGGTTGTGTGCACAATGACACAAGGTTCGTGCCACAGAAGCAGAAGAGACATTCATGGCTGTGGATCACATCGCGAACAGTTCAGCGCATGAATGGCCAACAATGCCAGGAGCCCGCTGGTTGGGTGTGATTTCACATATTAAGGGATTAACTGGTAAAGACTACCCACAACTGCTTTTCAGTGTGGAATTACTCATTAATGAAACCACACATTTTAGGACTCCTTTCTTGCTAGGCACACACGCCCCTGTTAGAATCTGAATGAAAAGCACAAAGCTATTCAAATCTGATCCCCCTCCAAACAAATGGCTTTTCTCCATCCCCGCAGATGCAGGAACATTTCAAGAACCTCTCCAAGGATCAGAACGGTCACATGAAAACTCTGCCCTGTCAATTAGCTTTGTGCCAGGGTTTTGTGAGCTTAAATACAAACACAACAATGACCACATATAACATGGCAAAGTACAACACCTACTTATCCCTTGATACCGCTAAAGAAATGGTAATAGTGAACTGCAAGAGCACAAAAGGGACTCCTTAAGCTCAGGGCGTATGGTTACGGCAACATTATAGGGTGCATTCATGCACCTGAGGCCACTAATCTGAATGATAAGACAGACATTGTGAACAACATGGCTATAATGCAGCTCTTAGTTACATTTATTTGTAGGCATGAGAGGGACTCAGCTCACAAAATTCTAACTGTTATAATGTCAGAATTGAATATTCTGATTGGTTGGTTAAATAATGTCAATTGTCAGCATTTTTCGGCAGCATATTTGCAATCTCATGCAGAAAAAATTTCAGCACGGCATTGCTCCTTGCCCCTGGGAGAAGCAGCAATGTATATCTCCAATGCGGGTGCAGAGGACTCTTTCACTTTCTCCGGTACCTTTCATCTCGAAGGACAGGGATATAGTGGGGGTGGATTGATTTGATGTTTTGATGCATTGTTTGAAGATGGGCAGCACAAAGTGGAGAAGGCCTGTGTGATGTGTCTCCATCGGGGGACATGAAAAGAGTCACCTGGCCCCAGAGCCAGGGGTGAGTGCTGCCGGTGGATTTGAGGGCCCCCGCGGAGCCGGACGGTGGCTCCATTGATGCCACATAATCCATTCAGCATGACCTTTATATTTTTAAAGTCAGCTACACCTCCCCAACACCATGTGTGATTAAATCTATGATGATATAAAAGGAGGTGATCAGCTACTTTCCATCACCATGGGATGATATATGTAATTAATTCATAGTTTCCAGCACAGGCAAGATAACCAAACAGTCCAACGATCAAAAGAAACATTGAGGACAAGGAGAGTTCATCAGATGAACAAACACATTCTTACTAGATATCTTTGTGGGTTTCATCATTCTACGTCAAGTGACTGCTGAAGAAGAAACTGCTTTGTTCGTGTCCCTGTGACATCCGCACAGATAGAGCACAGGGGGAGAGTCAAAGCCCGGGCAACCATATAGCTGCAGTTAACTCATCCTGCCCTCTGTCCAACCACCAATTAATGGATTTGAAAATAAATAAATAAATAAATAAATCACAGACTTAAAATAGAAATCACACAAGAATATAATCTCATAATGTATGCTAGGTTACATTAGTCATGATCATCAAGCGCTCACCACGATCTAGATTTACCTTATGATGAAGCAAACATAATTGGGATGAATCTCACTACACTATGTAAAAAAAAAAAAAGAAGAAAATACAGGGATTAAACTGTTCCATCGCAATGTGTTAAGACTCTGACAGAGCTGCACAGATCAGACAAAGCTGGGAAAGCATACTGTAGTGTTCAGCTCTGCTGTTTTCCTCTGTGACTTGGAGCCACCAAGTTATTCTCCAGCCATAGTAAATTGGTTGCCCAGGGTTGGAGCATTGGCCAAGCTTGCATTTTGAAACCAAATGTGAAGGGCATGAGGCATGGAGATATGGTATAGGAGGGGGGAGGACGAGGCAGCCAATGGCCAGGAAGGACAGGAAGCTCATTGGGGTTGAAGTTTCCAACACGTTTCTAACACAAAAACATGACTCCGCTCGTTAGCACACTAACTAGCGAGCTCCAAGGCAATCAGCACTCCTTCCCTTAGTTCTTTCTCCCCACCTTGTCGTAAATATGGCTACATCTGCAAGTGTAATTACACCATTGTACCCCGATTTTCTGCTCTGCTGGACAGCAGCCGGCTTTTCAGCACCTCTCCCCTCCTTTCCCTCAAGTGCCCTTGCCTGCTCCTGGCTACTCCTTTGCTGGTGAGGCCGGTGTGTCTCGCAGATTACAGAGCTCTGGTCGCTCAGGTAACAAGAGTCACTAATCTGGCTGGGGTTGAATTACACATAATTGCCTCGGCACCATGATTGATTTCAGCCCTCGAAAGGAAAAGACGACATCCCCCACCCCCTCCAAAAGAACAAGCCCTCCCCCCCTTCCTTCCCCCCTGCCTCTTTCCAGCGTTCACGAGCGTCAGCCAAGACTCTCCATCTAGTAGGAGGCAGGAGGCTTTGAAGAGATCAAAGCCAAGGCCGGGAGCAGTTGCGCGCCCTGGGAATATGGGAGAGAGGCTTTCTGCTCCTCAGTCCTATTTTCTAGCGTCATGTCGGATTGCAGCTGTATTGCATTTCGCCAGTTTTCTTAATGCTCTTGGTTTTGACTTTGACATCAGTGATCCCCCTTGGTTTCTTCAAAAACAACTGGGGAGAAGTGTGTCTGTGTGTGGGGAGGGGGCTAACAGAAAGAGAGGAAGAAGGCAAGCAAGGAAAAGAAAAGGGGTAAAAAGATCTATAGACTGATTTTTATTTTCACAACTCTATAATTGGCCAGTTCAAAAGGAATGGGGGAGAGAATGTAGCATTTGTTTTCAATTCTGCAGCCAGTATGAAAGAAGTGACAAACTTTTATGGGTTTCCCAAAAATTAAAGACAGGCTTTTTTTCACAGTCAAAGAACAGGGTGTTTTTTATAGCCAAGACCACACAAAATGAACTGACAGCAAAGCCCCCCTCTTTGTCCTCCCACGGAAAGCATAACGCACTCATGCACGTGTGCGAATGTGTGCGTCTCCATCAAAAAAAAAAAAAAAAACTGCGCTGTGTGTGTGTTAGAAGTTGTCAGGCAAGGAGACAACATCTTGACGCTTAGTGCAAAAACAAAAACCCACACAAAAGGAAACCGAAGAGAGAAGAGCGAGCGCCATAGCCATCTTTTCATTTACCAGCTCGGCTAATAAAGCCTGGTGGCGAGAAGGCACCCTTTGTACTGTAACTACGGAGGCCCTATACCAACCTCCTACACCGGGGACCATTAATATTTCAGCACTTTCAGATACACATTGCTTGTAAGGCTCTTTAACACTCACACCCACAGCAACAGAAAGAAATAATGAGCTTCTGAAAAATATGAAGCAGCAAAGAGGGGCGGGGTCAAAGTCTGACCAACATTATACAGAGCTGCTATTGATCATGGCTCTGGACAAAGTGAGGGCTGTTTGAGCTTCTCTGAAGTCTTGACACAGCTGGCAAGATTTGCACCCATGTTTCACTCCTGTACTCCTATTGTTCCCTTTCCTGTAGTTTTCTAGATGAACACTGCTTCCCTCTATACACACCAGGATGAAGTTAATAAAGCTCCTAATAATTTTACTTCTTTTATGACTTAGAGAGGCAAGAATAAGTCAGTGTTATCAGCTCTAAGGGACTACCGATGAGAAGACTGGCCTTATATCCATATTAAACTTCTGTTTAAAAGTACATTGCGCTATTGAATGACTGCAAAGCAAAATCTGAAAATTCATTAGAAATGCAGAATTCCAGCTGAATGTTTCCACCCATCAGCCTATTTAACTGCATACAGTTATAACATCATAACTTGTTTGCTGGTTTAAAAAAAAAAAAAAAAAAAGCTGTACTTGCACACATGCCACCCTCTATTCTCCATTTCTGATCCACCCTTGCAGGAAGTCCACACCCAGTCAGTTCAAAGCAAGAACTGGGCTTAAGGGACAACCTTGGCAAGGCCCTCAACTGACCCCTGGAGATCAGGGGCGGGCTGCTGGTGAAGAGTGAAGTCCTCTGAGCAGGTGTTGTGGGATTCAGCAGCAATCTGTACAGGGAGGCCTGCCTGCCTGCCTGCCTGGCTGACTAATAAAACTGGTTAGGCTTCATCCAGTTCAGTGGGAGGAAGGGGAATGAAGAAAGTGCCATCGTCTATTCACTTTGAGGAGCAAAACACACTCAAAATAAACATCACCTGGGACTGGTGTGTGCGACTGTTTATGGTACATGACCATGACACTTCAGAGAAACTCCATCTGAGCACACAAAGGGTCATGAGTAACCGTCATATCTCATCTGTTTTGGGGTTATAACATTGGTTTATGTCAGCTTTACTGAATTAAAATACTGACACACGTATAGCAGGATCAGTACTGGGATGAGCCCACTGCAACCAACTGGTTTGGTTTAATACACATTAATGATGTTATTGTGGCTTTTGCTTCTTCATTAAATGCCAGGTAATCTAAGTAGTCTAATATTTGTGTCAATCATCATTTGAAAACAGAAACTCTTTTCAATTTTTCACTCTTAATACATCAAAAGAAATCAATTAAACCAAAAATGTCCCCACCCCAGAAGACAATTACTTCACTGTGCTCCATTTACCAAGATGAACCTCAGAGATAAGGCAACTGCAAGCACATGGTATCATTAGAGCCGTGCATATGGAATCAATGTGTCAACCAGCATCACCAGGCTGCGTTAATGGCCATGTTTATAGAACACCGCAAACCAGCGGCACTACAAAGAGTCTGTGACGAGCATCACACGTCTCTTTTGTGCGAGGTTTCCATCGGTCTTCATGCATTTGCACACATTTAACTGCAGCATCAAACACCGAGACGCCTCTTTGATATGAAGGTTACCTGATTGGAGATAATTAGATTTGGTGTGTGTGTGTGTGTAGCATTTATTTTATATATATATATATATATATATATATATATATATATATATATATATATATATATATTGTGTGTGTGTGTGTGTTGTGTGTGTGTGTGTGTGTGTGTGTGTGTGTGTGTGTGTGTGTGTGTTACTGAAGGCACAAACCTTTTTTTACAGTTTCTACAGTAGACACACAGCATCTGCACCCTAAAGAGAGACATTAAGTGGAGAAAAATCTTCACCAAGCACCATAAGCTGAAATCAGCAACATTATGTGTGGACACATAGGGTTGCTGGTAAATTTTGTGTTCTCTTTAACAAGGATCTTCCACGGTAATGCTGGGGGCATGAGCTCAGGACACACATGGCACTGAGGGACACCAGAGCGGTCCCACCAAATCCCGTTAGGTAAGCCTGGGTTAGTGATTCCACGCTGCGAGACACTGGCTAGCAGATCCGTCACGTTCCCACTACATCAAAGCAGAGTACAGCGCTGCACTCCCTCCCCCCTTCCTTGCCATGAGGATCTGCAATTGAGGGTCCAGAGGGGAGAGAGGGAAAAAAAAGAGAGAGCAAAGCAAAGGAGAAGGCGCACTCTTGCCCCACTAGCACAGCAGCAGCAGCAGCAAAGCTCAAAAGAAAGAAAAAAAAAGATCAGCGATTATCCATCCCCCTCCTCAGGGAGCACATGAGACAGTTCGAACGCAGCTGGAGCTCACCGACACATCCTTACAGTCAGGTGAGAAGCCTTGTGCTGTATCACTGCCATCTGCTAGCACCGTACAAGGTTATCAGAGACTGCGAAAAGCTGTAATGTTAAGATCATCGCCAGAGTTTATGAAGCTCCATCATTGAAAGATGGACCAAAAATTTAAATTTAAATGTATTCTTTCACATATCATGACACGATTTTACTTTTTGTGCAATTATTCTTACAAAAACAATGTAAAAGCTCAAAAGTTCAAAAAAATTATCCCCATTAACCAAGAAAAAAAAAAATGCTTCGTTTTGCATAACATTAGGTAATTCAGGCACCAGCACCGAGCAGTATGTACAGTAAACACTGCGCTTCATCCAGAGCTACATTTTTATCCAAAAACACTGTGTGTGTGTGTATATATATATATATATATATATATATATATATATATATATATATATATATATATATATATATATATATATACACACACACACACACACACACACACACACACACACTTCCTGAAAACAGCTATAGATTTTCATAAACATCAGGTTCGGCATAACACCAACACAACACAACACCAGGTCTTTAAAGTGGGCCAAATTGTTTTAAATCCACAGGCGAGTGAAATTGAACACCATCACGCACCCTGGCACCGAAACCACAACTCCTGCAGCTGATGTAGCTCGTAAAAGCTAGAAACCCTAAAAAGCTGCTGATAATCAGTTACTCCCAACAGCTCCATCATGACTGGGCTGCATGTGCAGGAATGTCATGGTCAATGGATATTAATCTAAACTACTGGGATTGGGGGCGGTAGCGGGGCTGTGGATGGAAGAGAATAAAAGAGAGAATGTGCCTTTGATCTGATTGAAAACTGATCCCAGGCCTGCAGATACTGTGGCTGCGGTGGCTAGCAGCACAGGCAGCAAGCAGACATCATTCAGAGCCAGAGTACGTGCGTTCCATGGCCCTTTCACCGAGTCCGTCCTCTTCTTATTGAATAAATGACACAAAGGAATAAAAAAATGCAAACACCTGTTCTAATTCATGTGCAGCAAGTGGTCATTTCCTCTCATATAGTCAGCTGGTCTCCATACAGAGAAAAAAAGAATTAGTAACTTTTGCAAGGTGTATTCCATCAAAATGTTTTAACTGCAATGATGAATAGGATGTTCCTTCTTGTGCAGCATGTGCAGTCATATCTGCTTCCAAACAGCCAATTCTCTGCATAACACAAAACTCACATTTTACAACTTTCCTAAAAAAAAAAAAAATACCCACGTGCTTCAGAAGCACAACAGCCAGAGCCGCTGGTTCCACTGCACCATGTGTGAGTGTTTCCTGTATGGAGGAACCAAACCAAACCCAGACCGAGGCTGGTCGTCTCCCCGAATGTTAGACAGAGACATGGACAAAACAGGATTAGGGTGGACAGCTGCTGGTGTGCCCTGCATTTTATGTCTGTCTTGAGAGGAGAAATTTGCAAACGGGACAGACACAGGAAGCCGCCATGCAGGGACCTGCAGCTGGCCTGAAATTAATACCGTTAGAGGGCCGAAATGGGCAACAGCCTTCGCCGCCCCTGGATGGTACAACAAACTCCTCTACGGTGTAGCCGCAGAGACCCAATGCTGCCTTTAGGCCTCTTGTCATGCATGGCTAATTAGGAGGCTTACTCTGGTCGTGTAGACATACCGCACTTAAGATTTAAACAAGATGAGAAATACTGTATATCTCACGCTAATCTGAAAAGTATGGTTGGCATTCGTTTTCCTGGGGTCACGCACGGCCACCAAGGGGACAGCAAGGACACTACACAACAACACAAACATTGCAGGGCGAACCTGAGAAATAAAACTGAAGTACTGAGGACATTATTGCTGCTAACACTTTTAATTAAGACAAGGGTTTTTTTTTTTGTTGGTTTTTTTTTTACATTATATGGTACTTTGACCCATGAAAGGTTGGAAAAGTAGCCAGGATTGTATTTTTTAATGCATTTGGAAGAGTGAAAGATTTACAATACTTTGTATTAAATATAATATAAAATATAAAAGCATATTTGAATTATTTATCCAAGACAGAAAATATCGGCACTTATCGGCATCTGTTCTCAGGTTCATCTTGAAAATACCACCATTTCATATCATATAACGTGATGAACTAAAACGATGTATTGTACATTGTACATTGTAATGTAATGTAAATTTTGAATGTAAATTTTAAAAAAGCTCTAACTCACCGTTCTGGGCATGGGAGGCGAGAGGGAGCCGTTATTCATGTAGGAAGAGTCATTCATGTTGCTCATCATGGAGTAGCTTGGGTAGCCTGAGTACGGATGGCCTTTACTGTACAAGTCTTGAAGTTTCCCTAATGAAAAGATTTATAAAATCAACTTTCTCCATTTATCAGCCTTGAAACTCTTTGGAATTTACACAAATGGGGTAATTAAAATATTCCTCTGCCAGTAGATCTTACAGTAATAATGATCAGATGGTGCTGCTTGCCAGTGTGGATGCCGTAATGATATCATTAGCAGTCGCTTTGACCCGTGCCCCCTTTTGCCTCGACCTTTTGTTTGGGCCCTTTTTTCTCCTTCTTGCAAAAGACGGCAGTATTATTCAACGGAACAATGGAACCTCTCTGTGCCAATTAGCACCAATTAGAAGAACATACAGACTGTGTCAAAACAGGAGATGTCCCAACTGTTCCTCTGCGGCTTTGACCCGAGTGGGGGGAGTTTTATACAAGAGGCCTGAATACGTCGCCACTCGCCACTCAACTGGGAGCTGTATAACAAGGCCCGCAGGGGTGGGGCGGAAAGTGTTTGTGGTACACAGACTGATGGCAACATGGATCCTCTTGTGAAGAAAGCCTGTGTTTGGGCTGACGGGGGTCCCATTCAAGAGTGAAAGGCGAACAAAGAGGAGCCACACTTCTCCTCAAAGACGTAATGATGACCTGGAGCAGCAGGGTCAGACTACAAGAGCCATCGAGACAAGGGAGCGCCCCCCCCGTCCCCGCCCCCGCCCTCGCCCTCAGCAGGAAGCAACATGGTGCATGCAACACTGCAGATAAAGGGCTGCTGTATTCTGGAGAAATAGATTTAACAAGTGCGTGGAACAATAAAAGCAGAAATAAATAGTCACTTTAGGGTATAGGGCGTACAACTGTACATTTCACTTGAAAAGCTTGTTCATATTTTAAGTTCAGCTCTTCAATGTTTTTCCGTTCCTGCAGACACCCTCATCTATGAGGAAGGTAAAGGGCGACTATACCAATGAAGGTAAAGCATGCCCCGACAAGACCTGGATCAGACATTATCAGTCTGAGAGAAGCATAATCAGGAGCTCTGATAAGAATGGGGCCAAACATGTGGAGGAGTGCGAGTGATCACTTTTGTGCTCTCTCACTGCAACCTCCACATCTTCCTTCCTTTTTCCAATGTTTCCCCCTAATCTATGTCATTTTCAGAAACATCCCCATTTGTAAAAATGCAAAGCTAGACTGTGTGGGCGCCAAGGTTCGAGGTGGTGTTCTCCATCCTCTCACTTATTCTCCTAAACAATGGCATTGTCCCAGCAGCCTCTCCTGCCTCTAGGTCCTGTCTGAAACTGTGGTACAGGCTCCCATTAATGTGCTTCCGCTGATAATAAATACAGTAGAGCAGTTCCAGATTTTGTTGCAGGAGCATCAATAACCCAAACAAACCCTGCAGCACAAACACCTCTTATTGTTCCAAATTCATCCGGAGGTTAAAGTGGTTTATAGAATGTATATACACTCATTTTCATCATTTAATGAGCTATAGCAGAAAGTGTCACTTACCATCTTCCTGATGGTCTCTGTGTTTTTCATGATATGAATCTGGTATTTGGGACTGCCTGACTCCCTGCAACACACGATAAATTACATTTCGAAAAACAGCAACAAATGTGACTTGATTAAGAAAGCCTTTAAATGTACACACACACGATACAGTCAGACACCCACAAATACACATGGGAAAAATGCCATCCATGTTTGTTTGTCCCAAAATCGCACACACATCTTCACACTCACACACGGAACAATCTGCATCAAAGCATCAAATAAGCACTTAATTAAACTCGGTGTCCTCGAGGATCTTATAAATAAACTTGTTTTCAATACCTTCGTTCCACTCTCAGTTTCATGTCTAAATTCCACAGAACAAATCTGTGCTGTGAATTGAAAGCTGTGCTGCGATGCAAAATGAAGGCCTTCCAGAAAATGGAAAAAAAAAAAAAAAAAAACGTGGAAATAGATTTAACCAAAAAAAAAAAAAAGCTTTTTTTTGCATCAACATGAGGGAGGGGTCCCTTTTTTTTTTTCTTAGTTCAGACCCCCCTCAGGAGTGCTTCAAGCTGAGCGAAGGAACTTTACATGATCCCTAATTAACATTCAGCCTCCGTCGTAGGCGTCTCTAGGACATTTGGTGGCGAACGTGCGCAGCCTCGTTCAGGATGATTCCAAAATTTCATTAACACTGCGGTTAATGACAAAACATCGGACTGGCTCGAAGATGGGGAGGCTGCAATCCTGCATCCTCAAGTCAGTGCTCAGGTAGAGGAGGATGCAGGAAGAAAAAAACCTGAAACAGATTTCAACCCATTCCATCTCTGTGGCTTTTATATGTGTCACTGAAATGCTATTTCACAAATCTAAAATATTAAGCACGAGAGAAATGATTTAGAAACATTAAAAATTCAGCGTTGATAATTCTTCCATCGAGGCTCCATTTCCATACCCGATGAATTCAACACGTTTATATGTTTGACGGTTTACTCCAACAGGCCTCTCCTGCCATCTATTAAAAATTTTTGGTACAGACATAAATTATGTGGCATCACATACATTTCTTTTGCTTAAAATAAAAATGAGGTTTAAAAGAATTTACAGAGGAACTGACATATTTCCTAAATATTACATTAGAAACCACATATACAAGTATAATAATGGGGGAATGTAACACTGTTTGGATATTACCATCTTCTCTATTATAGGATGCTATTATATGTGAGCATAATAATTACAATAAATATTATTTTAGGTGGGTCTGAATCACCAGGTCTTGTTTTGTTTTGCTTTTTTCTAAGTCCAATTATAAATGTTTTTATTGCAAATTCTACTCATGCCTCCTGAGCTTCTGATTTTTGCAGCAGAAGTTTACAAAAAGGGGATTATTGTACTGATCAAGATTGATCTAAGCACTCAAAATAAGACTTAAAACAAATGACAATGGCGGCTAGATATATGCTGGAAAAACAGCCAGTATGTTTTGACATAAATCTTAATATGTCTGGGGAAAGTCTTGTGACGAATTGTGACTGCAATGGTTAGTTATAGGCTACGGTTAAACTGTACAGGGCTTAGATAGAATAATACTTATTTTAGGCCTGAATATAATCCATTTCTTGTTATTAGCCAACAGCCTTAAAAAAAAAACAAATGTCCCAAAGGTTATTTTTTTACATTGGAAATTAATGGAACTTTTTATTTTTATTATAAAATAAATCTTTTAATGGGCTCATGTTGATTGTTTCCCCTCTGCTGCTGCTCAGTGTTGATAGGCACATTTCATCATTTTCATCCACACACACACTTTTCTTTATACTCACGTCGTGGCTGTTGCTGTTGGGGCTGCTCTCTGACTCGTTGACCAGAGATGACTTGATGTCTGCCAGGTCTCCCTCCTCTTCCGAGTGGCTGAGCTCGGCGAAGATCTGCTCCTTGTGCGGGTCTCCTTCGTCTTTGAACGGGATCATTTCGTCCGTGGCGCACAGCTCTGGATCCCCGCCGCCGCCTGATAACTGGGGCATTTTTATCTGTTTGTTCGTTTGTCTCTTCAAACAAGAAATCTCCGAGTGGAATTCCCGTAATGGTGTGGGGGAAACGTCTTCCTTTTCGTTCGGGAAGACTGTGAGTCACTTGGAGGGGGACGGCGTGCGAACACGCTGCCGGTGTGTTTTCAGTGAAGCAACAGGAGTGTGGCCGGTGTCCGCGACCAGCCTCAACTACAAAACAAGACTGGATCTCAAAACGAAAAACTGCAGAGCTAATGGCTCGGAATGTCCGGCGCACGCCTCAATGTCATGAGGTAAAAATAAAAAAAAGAAAGATCAACCACGAGTTAAAATCTCATCACAAGTTTCTTTTCAGTCAACACACACCGAAGGCGAATATGGTCCAGTTAAAAACAACTGTCGACGCTAAAAACAACATTTATAAAAGTGGGAACAAAATATTTCCTCGGCGATCCGGTGAAAAAGTTGCGGCGTCCTTTGGAGGAGACAAAAAAAAAATAGGCAAACAAAACCAAAACACCGTCTGGAGGTAAAAACAGATGGATGTGCTAGTTGGAAGGAAAGACAGTTTGGACAGACAACAAGCTGCGCCGCGATCATGCGTCAAGATCCATCTTCGGAGCAGGCCGAAATGAGCAGAAGAAAAGCAAAAGTCATAAAACAATCAAGGCATCTGATAGAGACGGGGAAAAAACGCGTCGCGCTTCGACTTCCCACCGCTCCAGCACTGCTTCCAAAAGTGTAATGTATCCAGTGTGTGTGTTGGTAATGTAGCTGTGCGCCCTCCTCCTCCTCCTGCTCCTGCTCCCTCTTCAGTCATTGGGAGGAAGGAGAGATGAAAGGGAAGCCGAAGCTGTGATTGACAGCGCACCGATTGACACTCCTCCTGAGAGAGAGAGAGAAAGAGAGAGAGAGATTTTATACTCAGCTCACAACAAATGGGCAGACAGGAGGGGAAGAAGAAAAGGAAGAGAAGCGCCGAGGCTGACACACGCACCCATGCGCGCAAACAATCATCATAAATAAAAATTAGAATATAACGAGAGAAAAACTAGATGAGCTTAAGCTGGTGCAGCCGGAGAGAGAGAAAGAGGTGGAAAATTCACGCAAACGCAAGAAGTGGCAATAACCTGGTAGTCTGGAGAAACTGCACCCAAACAAGCCCACGTTAGAGGGACTAAGCTGTCCTCCAGTAGCTCTCCTCCAGTAGCCAGGTCTATTTATTTACACGTTTGGGAGAAATTAGGACGTGTTGTTTTGAGTTGATTTCCGTGTTTTCAAAATGCCCGCACGTGTTATTTAAATAAAAATTCGAATAACTCATTTTTCAGATGAATAAAACTGCACAAAGGCACATTAAATGCTGGGCGTAAATAATTAACAGGGAATATTTATGTGAAGGAAAACGGGACACGGGAGAGACAGAAAGACAGTTCTACGTTTTAATGAGGAAATAAGGGTGAGGAAAATGAAAGCCAGACAAAAAACGAGTGGAAATGCTTTCTGTGTGTCTGACTACTGAGAGATTGCGTGAGAATCAAAGTTAGGATGGGGAGGCAGATCTTTATAAAGCGCGGAGGTGGGGTTAGCGGGGCGGAGCTGCGGCTGCTTTTGATCTTGCGGCGGCTGGCCCTTTCATCCCCCCCCCCCCCCCCACACACACACACACACACACACACACACTCCTCCCGTCCTCCTCCACCACCACCTCCTCCTCCCTCCTCCACACTCCCTCTCCCTCGCCTTTGTATGACTAAATTTGGTCGGAGTGTGGAGACGGGCCAACATTTCCACGTGTGCGTTCATCCCAGCTGAGATAGAGAAAGAGGGAGAGGGGGGGAGGCACTAAGGGACGGGGGGAGAGAGAGAGAGAAAAATAGAGAGGGTTCTCTTCCGGGTAAGGAGACGGGGGGGGAGATCAAAGGCTTTTCGGGTTTGGAAACCCAGTGTGGATTCAAAAGAGTCGGGACTGGCTGCATTCCAGAGTATAGCGGAAAACGCGCGTGCACCAGAGCAAACGCCCGTGCCCGCGCGTTTATGGAGGCTCCAGCAAATGCGCATAAATCCTGCAGTGAAAGAGACTTAATTAAACAGATTTCACACAGCTGGCACCCCCCCCCCCAAAAAAAAAAAAAAACTTTTCTTCAATAAAACCTTAAGCAGTATATTCTTCATTATAGATAAATTATATATATACTGTATATACATACACACACACACATATATATATATATATATATAAGAAATATAGATAGTAAAATAATTCTAATGAGGTGTAAACTGTGATTTTACCCTCTGTTGAAAGTGCATGTTGTAGTTTAATTGGGGTACTTCCGTAATATAATTATCCGCCAATCAGAAGCCACGTTGCAGGCATCCAGCAGGCTTTTATCACTGGCTTGAAATAGGCCCTGTGTATTTCATTTCCCTTCACATCATTTACCCTGTTCACCTTTGATATGCTTTTAATCAGAAGATTAGGAGAAGAGGGGAAACTGGGGGAAAGGAAAAAAAAATGATTTTCAGTAGGCCTATTAGGAAAACTAAAAAGAGACACTGCAGGCCTGCGGGGCCGAGGTAAGAGGTGAAGAGATCTGAACTGTGAAAAATTAAACAGTTTAAATGAAGAAAAACCTGCAAGATTCGTGTTGGGGGTTTTTGGCTTTGGTTTACTGGCATTGTGAGGGGTTACGAAATAGGCCTAGAATATATTAGAATTTGTTTGTGATGACTTTAATCCTGATGTTCCGTCCTTGAGGCCCCTTAAAGAATTCATAGTTATTGTAAAAATTGATTCTTCACAGGATTTGATGAAGCTTTAGAAAACAGGAATACTTTAGTTTGGGGCCTCAGCTAAAGAACTCTGGATGCCAGAAATCGGAATTTTCCTTTAATACCTGCATTTCTGCCACACATACAACACCAACAGAGATAAACATACTCTTTTTCTATAGTTGTTGGACAATCTTCAAAGATAAAAAATGCCAGACACTTTTCTCTCATTCTATTCATACACAATGCAGTTTTGTAGGTTGCATATTGTCAGCCACAAACTGAGAATAAAAATGACAGTCAGGGGTTAAATTTGTTATTCACACATGGGTAGTTTTAAAAATAACTCAGAAAGGTCTTGAAGACTTTCAGTCTTCAAAGCAAAATGAGACAGTCAGTTAGAAATTCATTATTTATTACCTTCTTTTGCAAGACGAAAGACCACTGCAGAGAATCCATCCCTGCTGCTGAGAGGACCCATTAGTTTTAAAAAAGGGTCATTTGTTAAGGTACATGTGTCACAGAGCAGGAAAGATTCTCTTTTCCTCACACTTTCTCATTTATGAAATAAATACCGTTTGCAGTGTAGAGCTGCAGTAGCAGACTGGGCTTTGTTTGCTGCGCAGTGATTACAGTTTCACAGCTCCATGACAAGGCAACAAATGACAGCTCCACTAATGAAGACAGCGTCAGCACCACCTTACACGCATTTCCCTTGACATCACGACGCCATGTACCGCCGCCCCGATTGTTAAAATACCCAGCAAAGTTGGAAGGAGAAAAAAGAGAGGGGGAAAGATAGAGATAAATTAGCATTTTTCTCCTAATGAGTTCACAAGAGTGACCCCTCTGGATCCTGCATAAAAAGGAAGATTTCCTGCTGCGCTGTGACCTGAATTCAGTTGTCTAACACTTTAGATATTACATTTTACATGTTATATAAGGAAAAAACACTGCTCTATATCTACACACAGCATAATTTATCAGTAGATTCCAGCTTCCTTAACATCAGCAGTAAATCTAAAGATGGGAAGAAAATTAATTGTGGTGAGATACAAAATAGTGATGAAAATATTACATATTTAGCAAAAGTCCCCTCCACCCCTTTTATAAAGAGTTTATGAAGCATATCCATTAAGAGACAATACAAATTCTGTCAAACAAAATGCTTTTTTGTTGCAACAACACTCTGTCAAGGTTCTCTTTAGATCTATTATTGTCTCATCTTTTATCTGTTCTATTTTCATAGCGACGCATAACACTTCAAACATAAATTACCCTAATTATCCCTCGCTGGCACGCTGTGCTGCGAATGCGGGTGTCTGACTTGTGTGTCTGAGCGTCGGCCCGGTAAATTTGTCAATAGCATTTACCAAAATTCACCTGCCAGGTGAGAGCCCACCTCTGTTACACCTGCTCATCATCCTTGTTGGAGAAATTATAGCTCTCCAGCTCCCAGCCATCTCTCAGAAAACGACAGGAAACAAACATCAAATTATGATGAAAAGAACCAGCAATTAAAGTAGAGAAAAGACAACATTTATCAAAGGTGCAAATCAAAAACAGGGGAGGTCTGAGGTGAGTGATTATTTGAGCTGCTCTTTGATTGGTGGAAGGTGAGTCATCTTTGCGCTGGAGAGGAAAGTGTCTCGAGGGTACGAGGGGCAGATGTATAATCTGCTGATTTATGGCGATGCTGTCAGACAAAACTGTGATTAGGATGAAATTATCTCCTTGATGGAGGATGAAGGGAATATGTCGTGTGTTTCAGCTACGTCCAGTTTAGACAGGAGATGCTAGATCAGCCTGTATTACACAAAGTCGGAAGGAGAAAACAAGTCGACGGGGACTCAGACTACAACGCTTAGAAATAACTGCTAATACCTGCTAATACTGTCACATGATCTAGCCATTTT
The DNA here is from genome assembly GCA_015343265.1 of Pao palembangensis. Classification (NCBI taxonomy): domain Eukaryota; kingdom Metazoa; phylum Chordata; class Actinopteri; order Tetraodontiformes; family Tetraodontidae; genus Pao; species Pao palembangensis. Next base: position 4,814,283 of record CM027089.1, on the reverse strand, counting down.
ACAATAAATTTAGTTTAAATCAAAACTACAAATTTGATAAATTTTGAGTATTAGAGTATTACCAATATTCAGCCAATGCAGACAGATTGGCAAATAAATCAAAAAACCATAATGTGTGTTTATGTTTGCAATTAACTATGTAGAAGAGAAATCCCTGAGGCTAAAGAACATTCTGCTATTTCCTAATTAGCATTTAGTTCTGGCCCAGTTTATTGGACTGTTACCTTGGACGATTCCCTGGTAACGCCATCACATTCTCACAGTTAGAGACGGATAATAGACCCTTCTTCGCACTTAAAAAGTGATTAATGTAGAAGCTGCATAAATCTAAGACACACCTCTAAAGAAAATTCTAAATAATGGTACAGTGCAAAATAAATCTTACAAGTACATTCAACAGAAAGCCCCCCCCCCAAAAAAAAGAAAAAAACAGCAGCGTGAGAGTTCTGCCTCGATCGGAGAGCCTTGTAATATCAATTCCAAACACTAGAAAATCAAGATGTCCTCAGGAGGATCCTATCTACCGCCCCACCAACACTTCCAGTCAGTCCATTCTACTGCCCTACTCTCCAATGATGAAGGTCAATGCCTAATAATAACAACAAGTGGCACTGACTCCACCCTTCTATCCTTTCCAGATAGGGATGCTGATAGAAAAAAAGAGAAACATCAAATAAGCCTCTCAAAAAAATAAAGGTTATTTAGGGATCACTTTTCCCCCAGAGACTTTTTACTCTCTCTCTCTCTCTCTCTCTCTCTCTCTCTCTCTACCCTAGAGGAAACAGTATTAACACATCCAAGCTTGCATTGAACAAACACGTGCAGGTTCAGACAGTCTCCAGCTCTTCCCTGAGCTTTCCTCAGCACAGCATGTTCACCTCACATGGGCCTGTTGACTCGTTTTACCCAAAAGAACAGTCGTCTGCTGCCTCATTCCAAGGCCAGTCTTTCTTCTTGGTGTCTGAGTGCCCTGTCCTAATGTCAGTCATGAAGACTAATGGGCAAATTAACACTTGGCTGACCCCTGGTAGCTTGAGGGGAAAACGATGGTGAGGATGTTTACCTACAAACTTCACTCAACTGGAAAGAGAGCTATCAATTTGCAGGAATAAATCTCCTGATCTCACCTTACTGGTGTCGTGTATTGTTCGCTGTTGTGATACTTCGTGATGATCATAGACTTATTTCCTTCCTCTGTACCTGCAACTGAACAAGTTCTGGAGGAACACCAGCCACCGTGCTCCGTGTGCTGCTGTGCTCTGCTACATTCTTCCAGACTAAAGGGGAAGTGATCCATTTCTCTTAGCATACACCGCTATTCCTTTTATCCCACTGTGTTCTCAAAGAAAGCGGAGCACCGAATCGGGGGCCTGCTGTGTCCGGGGCAGGGGTCAGACCTGACCTGCTAAGAGGTCACGAGTCCCCCATCTAGTCTGTAATCAAGCACACAGCACAACCCACTGACCACACTCCTCCATCTGCCCTGTCACCCTGCCGCTGGCGGCCTCCACTGCCTGAGATCAAACACAGACTGGCGGTATCTCTGGCCCTGTGTTATCAGCCTGGGTGTCTCATCACAAAAACACACAGGGCTAAACAGTAAACACAGCCAGCTTGGGTTTGCTCCCTGCAGGTGGTGTGTGTGTTAAGATCAGTGAGGACATTTGCACATTACCGTACCGCCGCACGTGTTCAAATGTGTTTTTATTTGATTTAATTATTTCTGCTTTTGAGTCTGTGTTTGAAAATCACAAAAATAAAGCTCCAAAAAAAGGTAACGTAAGCTTAAATGCAATTCAAAATTGGTTGTCGAGGGCCGTCTAATTATTTGGGCCCTGAAAAACACCTGGTTGAATAAAATACAAAAGGGTGTTGTTGTTGTTGTGCATTTGTAGCAGTTCTGATACCCGATAATTTGATTGGCTTATGTTTGCAGGCAGGTTGCTATTTTGATTTATTATAATGTAAATTCGCCTCCATTTAATTTATGAGGGCTCACAGCTGAAAAGGGCCTTTGTGAGGGGTCCCAGCGAGCAATATTTAACAAGGATGGTAGCTGATTTCCTGTGTGCACCGGCCTAAAACATAAGGATATTAACTGTTAAAACCACTGAAGTGTGATACTTACTCGCAGTGATTGATTTTTTTTCAAGTCTCGCCGAGGAAAAGTCCGCCATTCCCAGGAGTTGGTACTAGAGAGGGAAATATTTGCAGACGCAGACACATGCTGCCAGTTTAACAGGTTTAGTTAGGCACCTTGGCTCTGCTCCTCCTTTGTAGTATTTAAAAAGCATCAGATCAGAGTGGGCTTTTATATATATATTATTGTTATTTTTAGACAGGCAGCGTTTCGCCGTGTTTCAGAGCAGAGAAACAACTCATTTCGTTTCTTTGTCTGGCCCCCCTCCCATCTCCTCCAACATGAAAAAACTGTTGCAAATGAGTCATTTCTTCTTGGCAAGCCTCAGACAATAAGGAGAAGAAAAAAAAAAAGAATAGGCATGTTCTTGAGGAGACAAGTGATTTACTTATCCTGTCACAGCTTTAATTGCTTTTGATGAAAGAAGTGATTATTAACATTAAAACATAATTTTTGTCACGTAGTTAATTACTTCCTGAAAACCTAAGGAAATTAGACTTTTCAGCGATGCTTACGCTGTACGCTATTTGTTTCTCACTCTGTAACTGGCCTTTTTTACCGAGCAGAAACTACAGATGGTGGCATTTTCAACTACGGGTTATTTTCAGCCGCAGCACATAGCTGCAGGTTATATGTCTAAAGAGGGATGCGAATGATAGACATCCGCGCCCTAGTTCATCTCCTTTATGATTGCTGAAATGTGCCACCAGGAGGCCATCTCCACTCCTGGCCACAGTCTCGCCAGAGTCCAGACCTGATCCGGGACGAACAGACGCTTTGCAAGAATCTGCCTCAACTTTGACTGACATCTCTAAACATTCAAGCAATTTCCTCCATATCTGTTAACCTATAAATTAAAGAAAAATGTTTTGTTCAGGATGTGGTGTCTTAATTCCCCTCGTTATTTTTAAATTTTTAAATTGCTCTATTGTAATTGCCTTGACTTTGATTTAACAGCTCTCTACACAGACCAAACATTACTGTAACAGTGAAGATTTAATACCATCGTTACACCTTTGTTTAACTGTTTTTGACCACACAATGGTGGGAGCTGTTTAACAGCCAGCGGTGATGCGGAGGAAAGACATCAAATCTAATAGTTTGCATGCAGTCTGAGGTATGTAAATATTCAATTTAAGACTCTACTAACTGCTTCCTATTACTTTCATCTGTTTATTCATTGAGGAACGTCCAAATAGTCTTTGGGAACGCCAGCGTCGGGCTTGTGTGAGTTTCAGGTACTGGGTAGGAGAAAAGAAAACGCAGCCACTGTACCACGCATGACTCCTCCAACGTTCCTGCGAGGAGAAAGTCCTCCCACCACACATAAAATGTTTCCACGCTTTGGTAGACGGCCAGCAGTCTAGACTTGAAAGACATTAGCGAGCTCTTTATCAAGCTGGTGGGGGTCTTATTTTTCATAACAGCCTCTGCTGTAATTTAACACACTCAAAGACTAGTTTTAGGTTACAAAGGTCAGTGATTACAAAAGAAGATATGTCAACATAAATTTAAAGTAATAGGCATTTAAACATTAATTTCTTTTTCTGTGAATACTTCCCTTTAATGTGATTATGACACTCAATTCAATCACACATCTGATAAAACCTGAGAGTGTCATGATGTACCTTCTCTGGCGTCTCTTGGTTTAATTTAAGGTTGGAGAGCTGGTCCTGGCTTGCCATTCATAACTGGAATAATTTAGATCTAAAGCTTGACAGGAAATACTAATAAAATTGACAATAACGCAAGATTATATGATAAACATGTAAGCCCAATTATGACATTATAGTGATGAACATGTGAGATATCATCTAAGGGTTAGCACCATTATTAGGGCATTTAAACCTTGTTTTTAATAATAGTTTTGTATTTGTTCTTCACAACCTGCTCATGCGTTACACCCTCTTTTTAGCGTGCTGCCTGGCTTCAAACTATTATCTTGAAAAAAAAAATCACTTTTTTTTTTGTCCTGTCTGGTATTTCTGACTAAACACTTATTGTTCCTGACATAATATGGAGGAAAATCACAAGCTGATTTGGGATTTATGGATCACAGATGTGCAAGTCGTCCCATATGGGATTCATCAGACCTGCATTGTAATACCAGCCACTGGGAATTATCTTAACTGGATTCGATGTACAACTCTAACCACATATTAAGATATAGATCATTTTATTTCAAGTGCTTTGTCGGTCCTGAAATGTTACCTTTGGATAAAGTCTGACTGAGTCGACTATCTGACAGCTCACATTTAGCGTGTCAGGACAAGGTTCCCATCAGAACACGAATAACCATATTTTCCAAAATATCTATAATTCCCAGAACGAGATGACATCCAAAGAAAATATAGCATCCTGTCATGGATATTCAGCCAAGATCACAAACAGCTCAAAATGCAGCATCGATAGAACAACATGACCAAAGAAAGAAGAAAAAAAAAGCATTTCCATTTTCCTTCATCAGTTAGGTCTGTGAAACAAATTCAGTGTTCTCCCTGGCAAAAGTGAATGAGTGGAGAATTTGGTGCACACTGTCTGATATTTCTGGACACTCAGAATAAGCGCTGGGGCACTGAATGTAAGTTTTAGTTCTGTACTTTAGGGCTGCATTAGGGGGTCCATTAGGGGGTCCATTAGGGGGTCCATTAGGGGGTCCATTAGGGGTCCATTCAAGGCAACTATCTCTCCCAGGACGTGGATCACAGCAGGAAATAAACTAAAAGAAGAGCAATGAAACACAACAGTTCCTTCTCAGCGAAATGAGAGATGAAAACAAAACAAAAATGGAGTAAAAATGGAAACGTGCGCATCGGCAGGAGGGAATTGTTTGTTCTTGCAGTTCTTGCAAGCTCAAATGTGATAATTCCTCAAACATTGTTTGTTAAATAGATGCCATCATCAGAGAAAAGTTTAATGTTTAAATAGATTAGGATTAATTCATATTATAGTATCATAACACATGATTATGGGTGGAATTCTCATTAATCATTTATGACTGGACATTTTGTGCCACAGTTGCTCCTTGGAAACAAAGCTCCTGTAACACACAGGGCCTATTTTGAGCAGCTGACACTGCCTTTGCGTGCATTACACGCGCATATTATCTTCGCTGATCACGCTATTTGTGGTCCTGATTGCTGGCGTTGCCTAAGACGTGGTGAGGATGGGGCTCTTTTGTGCCAGAGCTAATGATGTCCTTTTGTGATAGGGCTGGGTATGGGGGTTAAGGACACTGGAATAGACTCCGAGGAGCTGCTGCGCGGGTCTTAGTGTGACTGGCAGCTGCGGTAATCCGCCCTTTGTGTCTTCAACAGGGCCCCACTGAGCTCCCCTGACAGGGACCGATGTACCCAACTCCACCAGACAGTCCAGATGGGCCAAGTGACACCGAGGGAGGGAGGCAACGGGCCCTGGGATATATAGCGAGAGTGTGAAAAGTCAAAAGAGAAGAGGAGCGGAAGATGCTGGGTCTGGAGAAAGTGTAGATGAGCTGGGGTCTGCTCCAGCTTCTTGTCAGCTCTGTTGGGCTAAGTGGCTTCAGATCAGGGTTTATTTGTTTTTAGTTTCTTTGTGGTCACCCTCAAGCGTGCCGGAGTAAGGAATCTGACTGTGGTTTTAATGACATTTGAGTTTCCTCTATAGTTTATGCAATAACCGTGACCCTGCCATGACAATATCTGTCTCTAGAATATGATCACAATAGGGCCAAATTTCTTAACAATTTGGAAAATCTGAGCCAGTACAATGCTGAAAGTCAAACAGGAAAGAGAAAATGGAACCAAAAAGTTCTACGTTTGCAACACATATTTGGGGACCAATGAGACTTGACTTTTTTTCTGCAACTGATGACAGTCCTGACTGCGTAATGTATAATGTCATGATTCAAGAGGTACAGCAGAGGTAGTGTCTTTGAGCATGAGACTCAAAATTGTCCCCAAATGTACCCTGAGTGTGAGACGACGACTGCAGTCCCTGCTGGCATGTGTAATGTTCATGTGTTATAATACGCCACAGTAGTCAGTGTTATGTGCACGATCAGCCGTACAGGTAACATCCTTCACAGCGTGTTTGTTCAAGTCCCCACAGACTCTTCACTCGTCTCAGTCTAAAGTCAATAAGTGGTGCAACATCTCAGGTCAGCAGCAAGTGAGGCAACAGTCAAATAAACCTCCCAGTTTACTAAAGGTTTAAAAAGTAACCGCTGCCCAAAGTCCCGTATGAAGATATTATCTGTTCTTACTGCAAGCGAAATGACAGCCCTTTGATTTTAGTGTGAATGAGCTCTTTACTAAAGACATCAAACAGAAGATAAGGCAAAGGGGATTTTTGGAGAGATACAGGCCCCATTGATCTTATGCCTTCTCCTTAATTTATACTTATCTATTGGCTTGGCACCAAAAAAAGATTGTATTTATGGACGTCTGAAATCCATCAATTTCTCTCTGCTAAACCCAGGCCAAACAATGTCACAAAAAATAATTACAGATGTAGCTGTGCAAGTTTACCATCATCATTTCTTCATATTTACAGCAGCAAGCTACAAGACCATGTAGAGCTCCAAAGATTCAGAAGGAAAAAAAACATTTTTCCCCCACTTTATCTAATTAAATAAATTATTTTCAAACCTAAAAAAAAAAGAATGATATGAAGATGAGCACATGGTGGAGAATGCAGTGGGGCAATTAGAAATCCAGCCATCCTCAACTAACAACTTTACAGTATTTAATTCCTAAGCAGGACAGAAATACCTGAACACTTAAACACAACTGCCCAAAAACAAAAGAGTGGCAATCCACTGTAGAAGCATGTCATGGCCTTATTCAGACCACAGTTCATCCGTGGTCTCAGATACTTACAGAAGAGATGAGATTTAGATAACTTGACTACCACTACTGTGCGAAAAGTGAAATGAGCTCCTTAAGTCAAAATTGTAGGATAACAGTAATGGAAACACCAACACACAAATCGAGAGGCTGTGAAATTTTTTTGAACTCATTTCTAGGTCAGTAAATGCCAATTGTTCCATCTGAAACTGTCGGTACACAGAGGGAAGTTTGGACTTGCCTTAAGGTAGGTGTATTCTGGGATTTTTTTTTCTTTTCTTTGATGAAGAAAGGTTGTTGAATCACAGTCTTCATTCAGTAATTCAAATTTGCAAGTTGAATTCAAGTCTGTGATTAAGTGTTAATACAGGATTTTTTCCCCATATCTATATGTAATTCCAGACTTGTCTTATTTATAATATGGGGATTTACATTGTCCTATTTCTGTCTTCTCACCTACCTATCTCTGTTGTTAGTGGTTTCACCTATTGGGGCCCAACTGTAACTCTAAAAGAGTCAACTATACAGCATAATACCAAACTTAAACCTTTGAGCAATGCAGTTAGAAGCAGAGCGATGAAGGAGAGGAAGAGACTTGTCTTTATTATTAAGCCATAGGGCCTTGAGTTGTCTTGGTTGGTCTTTTGACCTTTCTGGGACAGTCACTGCTTGATTACAGAAGTTAAATGTTTCTGTATATTAAAAACTTACTAATAAGGCAAAAAATAAATAAACATTAAAATCCTGATTAAAAGGCTGATAACCACAGCAGAGAGAAAAAAAGTGGCATTTAAGTGCAAAAGGTGCAACAAAAGTTTGCAGGGAGTTCAAAATGCTACTTTCTCATCAAGTCATATTTGAGCTTGGTCTCAAGTGCTGCTTCATGAACATGATGAAATGGCCTTTTAAAGTATTCTCAGAGGAGCCAATACTTCAAGGGCTCTTTAGAACCCACACTGCTGCGTTATATCACCCTGGGAGAAGAAGGGAAAAGAGGCCAAAGAGAAATAGAAAGAGAGCGCAATGAGACAGCGAGCAAGAGGGAGAACACTCTAAAACCAAAATGCAAAAAGGAGATGAGATGATTCGAGAAACCAATGGAAAAAAGGGAAAAGAAACTCAAAATGAAAGCCCAACCACAGAGCCCAAAAACAAAAACAAAAAAAAAACTTCAATTCTAAGTTGATCCTCAGATCAGATGAGATAAGAGCACAGTGAGTTCACTCTCTGCTTGCAGCCGAGTTCAGGCATTTCGTACTGAATGTTGAACTAAAAGGAGGACCAGAGGAAGAAGGAGGCAGGAGCAGCATGAGCATGCCCACTAGCTTTTAGAAAGCCTAATGAGTTCCTGTGGGATGGGAGTTGGCTGTCAATCATCCTCATTCTTCTCCAACACTCTGCCATGATCTCGTCCTGCACATGCAGAACCAAGGGGCATGAAATAATTAGTGGTGGCCAAACAGCCCGAGTGTGACTTTTGGTTGCCTGGCAGAGGAAGGAAGTCACAGTGCGTCTCCCTCTCCCCTCTAGTCTGAGGGGACAATTGAATCTGCCGGAGTATGCTGCTGAAAGACAGTGTGCCCGCCTTTGCCGCAAGACTAAAGTGTGACAATGAGGTAATAGTGTTACAGCCTATTGCGTAATGTCGCCACCATTCCCGACTTATTGTGAGGCGGATGAAAGCAAAAAAATGGTGAGCAATGGATTGAGCATATGATGAAAGGGAGCCCCCGCTGATGGGGCATCTGTGAGCCTGTTTTAAAATGCGCGAAGGCAGACAATGAGAAAAGGATACGAGTAAAAATGGATGAGCACATTGAGAAATACCAACCCCATTTTTCTGGCAACATGGGTGGGGGGGGGTATATACTGTCTATAATGAAATATTTAACATCATCATTTATACAGTCAGAGCATGCCGGGGTTGATCATGGGGACCATGATGCTTATTCCTCTACAATTTACATTTGGGCTTAACCTCTTGTTTGTTTTTGGCGATGAGGACATAAACACAGAAGGATGAGGGGTCTGTGGGAGGAGGGAGACTAAACAAGATGAACCCTCCTTGAAAAAAAATGACAAGAGGAGGATTTGGTAACATCTGCATGTGAATAGATGTGGTCCAACACAGGCAGCAGCAGCAGCAGTTCAGCTTTACGTAATTGCTGATGAACAATGTTACTGCTGGAACACTGGGGGAGGGATGGAAGGATAGATAAATGCATGGTTTCTGGAGTCATACAAACATGTATGTCAAAATTTAAATGTTACCATTGTATTTAGTTGCAGTTCCACGGTAAAGAGGCATTGCTGAGATCCACCCAGAAGCTGTGGCTACATAAGTAGCCATAGAGGTTAATGGGTGTTTTTTTGTTTTTTTTTTTTTTCATTAATTTAGTCCCCCCTCAGCAAAGATTGATGTTTGTTAGCTAACTTTGACACTTGTTAAAAACACCCAAGCCCCTAGGTCACAAGGTTAATTACATGTCCATCTCTCAGAAATCTGTACTGTATCCTCTTTGGTTTGTGCAAAAGTTGGCAAAGAAAGGAGGGACTGGTTGTGCCAGGGTTGATGGGTTGGAATTCAGCTCAGGGGAGAGAGAATGGTGGTGCAGAGCAGCCAAATTTGACCTGAGAGGCAGGGCAGGAGAATTGGCACGGGATCTGAGGTAGTGCTGGAAGGACACAAGGGAGATGCTCTATCTGTGGGCATGGAGCCAGCGCAATCTACAGTATTTCTCTATCAGATAAGTGGAGATGAGCGGAGAGAAGAGGACAGGAGAAAGAGAATTATAAGACAGCCTGGTCTTACAATTACACTTCATGACAAGAAATGACCAAATAAATCCACATCTGTATCTAAAAGTCATCTGAAATTAGCTTGATTAACCAATCTGAACATCTGAGTCAGTTTATAGTGATCAGGTCTTAATAATTTATGTAGTAGCAGTATTGGCTGTAATAAAAGTGGGAAGGTCAGTCCTGTTTCTGTTAAATTAACTGTTGTTTATATGGTTGTGTTATTAGTCATCCTGAAGTTTTCTCTAAATGAGCTCTACCAAACCGAGCTAAACAGAGTGATGAGTCAACCCGGTGAGCTGACCCAGACGGCCTTGTCAAGCGAGAGAGAAGTTAATAAAAGCACTTGAACTTGCTGCAGCTCACATTATCTACATCCTTCAACCACCAGCTGTCATCTACTTTTTTTGCCCCTCTTTCCAATTTCGCCTCTCAGCTTCTACGCTTTCTCTTCTTCCGTCACATTCCCCCCAATTTCTCTATTTCTCTCGCTCTTCCGCGTCAGCCTCTGCTGTCCCCAGGGGGTATGAGACAGTTTTGGAGACTCGCTGTATGTGTCATGGCCTGAGCTCCAGAGATGAGGATCCTTTGATGGTGCAGGGATTATTCATCCTGTTCGCTGGGCTGTACAACACTGTCACACAGCAGCAGAAGCATATACATACTGTATGTATGTAAACACATACACTGATTTCCTACTCAATAAATTATAAAATTTTTTCATCATCACCACGTTTATTAAGTGAAAACGGACTCTGTTGGTCAAGGATGAATCATGTCATTGTGTGTCTGTCAGTGTCTGTGTCTGTTGGTGTGTTTGATGTGAGGTGTGGCTGCTGGGGACCAAAACCTTGTTCTCCTACATGCCAATGATTTTTTTTTTTTTTTTTTTTAATCCTTTCTCTTAGGGTCTCCAGAGAAATTTGGGAGCATCTCCTTAATGATCCCGAGCCGTGGCAGTATGTGGGCTGCTGGTGCGTAGGCGATGGGAGCTGGAGCAGCGGAGCCTCCACGGCACCTCATTAGGCCCAGGACTCCTGAGCTGGAGCCACATTAAAGAGCAGCCATGCCTTTCAACATGTGCCGGCTGGTCTCCATTCGCTTTCCCCTCTTTTGGAAAAGTCTCTTACATTGCAGACTCATTCGCACATACGCAAAATATAAGGACAGATTATGAGGAGAACAAAAAGATGAAGAAAACGTGGACTATATATGTTTTTCATTAAAGCCTCAGTCAGATAAAAATGTACCAATAAGTCTGAAGGCACGATTAATAGCAAGGGAATATAACAATCAGAGGAACCAATCCTGCCTCCCTTCGGCGAGGATTATTAGGATTATTAATAGAGACAGAAATAAAAGTAAACCAACATGTCCTCCATCCGCACAAGTAGTTTGTTCTGTTTAATATGACTACAGCGCGGACAATCATTGCATACTTGAGCCACGAAGAACACCCAGGAATGCATTTTGAAGTGTTAAATACAGAAATATGCCGCTGATTTTATCCCTGTAGCATCCACTAATGTCATTTCCCCCATACCTAACTGATATGAAATTATTGTCGGTACAGAGATGTTGTCATGTCTACACTCATATGAATGACATCAGCTTCAGCATCCAGAAGTTTTTTTCAAGGATTACGCTATAGCTGGAGTTGACCTTTGACAACTTGATAAAACACGTTAGCATAATGCTTATTACAAATTTTAAATTCAAGAAAACATGCATCAGTTAAGCTAAAATGGCAGCATTGACCTCTTTTTTATAGCCTGACTTTTCGTTGCAGACGCTCCCCGTACGTGTCCCAGCCCAGCGATGCTCACAATGATCCTTTAAACCTTCCACCTCTCCACTCACTTAACAGAAGTGTAGGGAGTGTCTACTTCCCCATGTGAATTTTTGGAAGAACTGGAGGCTACATGGGGGTCAGCTCTGTTCGTTATCGTTCTTATATTGATCAAGCACTCTGCAGTAGTGATCAGTTTGCAGCCCACCCAATATATAAGTTAACAAGCCAAGAGAAGGAAGATGAAGTGGGCTCCCTCTGCATGAGCGCTGGGAGAGTAAAAAGGTTGTTTTGTCGGGGATTGGTATTCAAATTGCTGTGGGAATTTTTGGTGCGTGTCTCTCCTATCTGTGTTTACGATTTAGTCCGGGTTTCGCTGTAAACAAGCAACCATGAGAGAGCTGTTTGGATGATATGATAAAACACACGTCTCTTTCAAGTGCTGGAATCAATATCCCATATAATCGTAAACATGAGGGCATTAGAGAGTGATGTTCTGGTTGGTAGGACATACAGGGGGCCATATTAATGCAGTTTAATTCAATTAGCTTTCCGGCGGGCGTGCCACATGGGGCCCAGAGGGATATTTTGTTGATGCCAAAAAAAAAAAAAAGAAAGTCGAGAGAGAGTATCACCAGTTAAAATGATAAGAACATTCATTGCCATAAAAAATTTAACTTAAAAGTTTTAGTTTGAGTACAAAAAAACAGCCACAGGTTTTAAAATGGAAGGAATAATTCAAATCAGTAACAGTCAAACAAAGATATAATTTTGAAGATTCGGCAAAAAAATAAAAATCCCAAGAAAAACAATATTAAGAGACCCAAAAGGGTTTTTTTGTTCATTGCCAGAGTCACTGTCAAATAAGTGACACAAGCAGTTATTTTCCCTATTTTCACTGTATTTCATTAAAACTTTCCATTCTGTGTCTTGGAAATGAATATTTGATCTTTTCCCCCTGAACCTGTCACCGATGGGCCTTTGAAGCACAGAGACACTGCACTGTTTGTGACACTGCGGGATATACAGGAGAAAAAGATCAAACTCCTCCGCCGAGACAGAACATGAAATGGTAAACAGTGTGTCCTGGCGGTTTTACCTGTTTAGAGGCCTTCTTTGTTTCAAACGTTGTGGCCGCACAATGTTTGGAGGCACCAGAGTTGAACAGTGTTTGCATTTCTGGAAATGATTGTCTGCTTTAATGTTTGTATGTGGAATGTGTTTGTTGTAAGAATGATGCTGCGGACTGCAGAAAAATAACTTTTTTCTCAGGTTTCTTTGCATTCTTTTCATGTGCTCCTAGTCTGTGTGTATGTCTCTGTGATAGTTGCAGTTTTGGTCTGCGCAGTAGCAACCTGTGGAGTTTCCCATCTGAGATCAAATGGGACAGAAGATATATGGGCACTCACTGCTTTCCAATTAATGCTTCACCTGAGTCGACAGGAAGATGAAACGTGATAACAGAGCTGGGGATAGCCGGGGGTTGAAACAAAAATCGTGAAATCCTGACAAGCCTTCTTAAGCGTTTTGTTGAATCTTGCGAGTTCACATTGGCTAACAAAAAAGTGTGTATCAAACAGACTTGGTGTGTAGCAAAAATGTTGATGCTGTGTTCCAGATTACAGGTAAAAATAGAGAATAACAGGATGAGCGAGGTCTCATAAAGAAGAAGAATCAAGCAACCTAGTTAGTCATAATTGGCTAATTTTGTGTGTAAGGTCATGATAGCACTTGAAGCCTCTCTGGATCCTTTCCCGCAGAAATGCAACATGCAACACAGGGAGCCCTTTTGTGTGCCAGCGAGCACTGATGTGCTTTCTGTTTCCATGCCAACTCACTTTCATCTTTCATCTTTCTTACCAGCTCATCCTACGCTTCAGATGAATTAGGTTTGTTGCAGATTCTTTTGAAGTGCACGCATAACCCCCAACAGCCACCCCCCCCCCCCACACCACCACCACCCCACCCTACTTCAGCGAAACAAAACAAAAAACACTGAGGAGCTACAAATGTAAGCCACTAATCTTGCTCGTTTCAGCTCCTTGGCTAACCAATGGCACTGCGGACATGATATTTCCACTTCATTTCAATTTGGAATGCATCCCTCGCTCCTTCCGCCTCTTGGCTTCCATTTTCTGCCGTTGCGAACCGCTCTGTGCGGCACAATTCATTTCCATTATGGAGACTGTCGCTGAGAGGGTTGCATTGTGGGCTGGTAATGATCTTCAATTACACTGATGCCTTCACCTAAGGGGTAAAAAAGAAGGTGGGGGTCTCAGGATCAAAGGTTTGGACCTAAAGTGGACTTCTGTGTCCTTGCAGATGCATTTTCTCGAGATGCTCTGCTGAAGTCTGCCTCTGGATACAAAAAGGCAATTTCCAGGCCTGAGGCTGTGTCCATCAGTAATAGGGGTTCTGCAAAATCTGGTATCTGGCTGGAGCCATGGGCTTTGCGATAACGATGATAACGATTACCATTTTTTAAATCTCATTTTAGTTGCTAATAAACATTTTAATATAATTAAATAACTAAATGGCATTGTGTATATTATATACTGACCAACGTGGTGTTGCAGTTTGAAACAACATTATTTACATTAATTAGATGTGAGAAGGAGCAACAACAATATACATTTGAGTTGGCCTTTTTTATATGTAAAGCAGGATTTAAGTAATTTATGAAGGGTCATCAGAGTCAGAGGACAAAGAAAGGAAAGGAGGCCTGGCTACCTGAGAGCACAACAAGTGGTCACTGTAGTGGATGGAAGGATTTTTTTTTTTTTTTTTGGCTGACTTGTTCCAGCAATATCAGACTCAAGGTCATGCTGTTGGGCATATATATAAGAAACTTCTGTGTATCTAAACATATATCTGTTATTAAATATTGAGCATTTTTACAAAACTCCCCCTGCATCGCAGTATTTGTACCTGGTGACATCAAACTTTCACACTATCTGAACGTTCTTTTGAAGTACATCAGAGTCGAGGAAAAAAGTCAAAAATAAATAACGTTTCACATCCAGTGTATATTATCTGGACATCAAAGTTATTTTTTAAAAATGAAACGGAGAAATGTCGAATTGGAGCAAGTTTTGGTAAAATGTTTGGGATTAGATAAATATCAAAAGATGGAGTTCAGGGAGTTATTCCTGAAGATGATCTAACAGAAACGAAAATGAGCACTTTTTTTCCAAAAGAGCACTTTTGCAGGTCAAAACCTTGCAGCACATTTGTTAAAAAAGAAGCAGAAATAGACTTCTGCTCTCCCAGAATGAGTCATTGATGCCGCTAAAGAACTTCACATGCTGGTTCCCTTCAACAGACTCCTTCGGTATTCCCGTCTTCACCTTTTTAAAGTAAATGTAGCAACTGATTGTAAAGTTGCAGATGAACAGTGATGGAGCAGCTTATGCTTATGTGATTTTAACAACAAGGAGACAAATGCTGGAGAAAATGTTGAAAATGGAGAGATAACAGAGCACAGCTGGAACCTTAACCCTCCAAATAAGAATGAGCAGATTAACATTACCAGTACAAGAAACTTTTAAAAGAACTTGATGTGTAGTCGGTATATGACACAGCTTTCAGCCATTGTTAAGGTGTCTTAAAGAGAAAGAGGGAGAGATGGAGTATTACGTAATCTTAGTTGACAGTTCAGGCCACATTTGGGTTCTCGCTATCAAAGGAATGTGGTTGCAAGTGGTCCAGACCACTTCCCAGTCTGGGTTTTGTGAAGAAATCTTAACTCGGCTTAGTCATGTCCACTGGTTACGACAAGGGGAAACTACTACAGCAGTGTTCTATTTCAGCCTGTAATCATTTGCCATCTACTCTAAAATCCTAAAAGCACACGTACAACGCTGGGACATAAACACGAGACGGATACGTCAAAGTGACAGGGCGGCCAAATCGCGACTAGCTGCGCACAAAGAACGTGCATGACTTGATTAGGTAGCGGGTTTGCAGGGAAAATTAGAGGATCTAAAACGCAGCCCTGGTCAGCCTTACAAAGCTGCCTGGGTAATTTTCTTGATTGGAATACAATTTTGAGGTTCGATTAATTCCGTGCTGATTTGGAATACATTACAGGAAGACTGATTTATTTAGGTTAAGCTTCCACTGAAGCAATGTGGGAGCACGAGGAGGGGCTTTAAGAGAATGAAATTTCATCGTTTCGAAGTGAAAAATATTCAAGCCCCTTGAAAAGGCGTTAAAGGAGCATGAAAGAAGCCAAGGGTGATACTATACCCCTACAACATTTGGTTAATTGGAGATTGGTCACGGGCTGTAATATTTGACTGTAATCTGAAAGGCATGTGAAAGCAGACGTGTGCAGCGGGAGAGAAAGAGATCAGTGCAAGCTGTGAGGAGCAGACATTGATAAGATTAACCCCTTTCACATTCTATGATGAAAAACTGAGCAGCATTCGCTCCTTTTTTTTAAACTCAGCCTCATTTCTTACAGTTACTGTTAGATTTGTTACTGTAGGTTGTTTTCGTGTAAATAACCAAATATGAAACAAGGCAACAATGCCCATTTTCTCATACAACACGCAATAACACACACTCGATGTGGTGCTGAATACCGGGAGAGTGGAGAAATAACAGCATAAATATCAGCACTGGCCTTATTTTCTCCCGGTTCCTCTGCGTAACCAAACTGACTCATTATGAACTTCAAAGACACAGATAGGAGTTTTAATTAAGAGAAATGCTGTGGAGCAGTGAAGATAAGTAACAAACCCTCCCTCCCCCAGTTCTCCCCTCCATGCACACCTCCCCCCTCGCGCATCCCCACCCCTCAGCGTGCAGACAACATCATTAGGACAGTACAGAGGCTGGCGATGCACAGCAGCCAACCATCTCACCGCCGCACCAACCAAAACCAGCGTGTGGCTTCTGGGTAGTAATCCGCGCATCAAGGGTTCTTTGTGATGATGTGGAGTGACACGGTGCATGTTGCAGAACGCACATGCAAACACAAACACGGGATTACTCAGCGCCTGCCGTCAGATGTTCCAGAGGAAGAACAGGACCAAAAGGTCAAAAGGGCTGCATGCACAAAGGTGCGTTGTTTAGCGGAATTTTTGACACACTGCTCATGCTCTATCGTTCCCCAGACAGTTCTTCCAGACTTTTGCCTGGAAGCCAAAAAGCTTAAATTTCAGTAGGAGAAAAACAGCCAACCATGTTTGTTCAGAGCAGTTTTCAATGCATAACATGTCAACACTATTTTAGCAACTATATTATGAAAATGACAGTCGTTATTGAAAGACATGATTGTTTCCTATCAAGTTACAGGGCCATTACTTTAGTAAAGTCTGTTAATTTTAAAGCGCTTTAAGGGCTTGTGGCAAGTGCATACATTTGTAAATCTCCATTTCAGCCCTCTTTAATAAAATAGGCTAAATCCTACAATCAGAAATATTCCCTGACTATATTACTGGATAAAATTGAGAATATATAATAGAAACTGTAGCATGTTAACCTCTCATTGCAAAGTTCAAGTACATAACCCCAACAAAGGCATAATGTGGTCATTGGGGGACATTAACACAGCAAATAGTTGTTTAAATCACTCATAGGATTTTATTACTAGCATTATTCAAACACCTGCTTCAGATCATTTATTCTACTTACAGGACTGTGCCATTCTCATAACAGTAGTTTAACATAATACAAACCCTGACATTTCTCCCCATTATACAACCATAACACACAATCCTCTGTCATCTGTTGCATGTGCAAACACACACAGCATGAAGAAAACACAGCAACACGGGCACCTGGAGCTGAAATACTGTATGCACTGTTTGTACAGTTTTTACTATTACATATTGGTGTGACCTTCACTGGCTATAGGTTATCCCATGGTACATTTTTCTGGAATTAGTCGTGGTGCCAACATTGTTTTAATCCTGTCTACTAGAAAGAAAACTTAAAATGGGAAAATAAAAGCTGTTAAGCATTTTTCAAGCTTTTGAAAATACATTCAGTCGTGAAGATTCCTCCAAGACCAGTGCGAGAATTTTGGCTGCTAATTATCCAACTACTGTTACATCAATCCGTCTATTCTGCCAGGTGAGTTGCGCTTCTTGTCTCAGGTGGATCCCCCTCCTTCCTGAGCAGACTGGGTGAAGTGCGGCCGCCCACGGGCCCCCCGGGCCCGCCATGCAGCGGAGATCAGTAGCACCAGAGAGATATCTGCCTCTGCCTCCAGGGTGAGTCCTTATGTCAGGGAGATTAATTGCAGACTACGAAACTGCGGCATGCTGGGAGCATACATTGCTCGCGGGCTCAAATATATTCATGTTTTCGTGCACACAAACACGCACATCTCCCTCTCCACCTCACAGGCGGGATCCATCAGCATGTTGAATCCCAGATGAACATCAACCCCCCCCTCTCAGAGGTGCTGCTCCTTTGTCTCCAGGTAGTGCTGCCTGGCATTCTGCCCGCTGCCTCCTGCTTTCATGTGGCCAGGGGAATTATCCTTCCTTTTTGTGTGTACGTGTACGAGCGCTGGTGTGTGTGCTTTGCACCGGAGTGTGACGCCTTCACAGGTACTATCTTTCGTATCTGTTTTCTATTCTGGCAACGGGCCAGCCAGCCACCTGTGAGGTAGTCTGAGGTAGCTTGCTCTCCCTGAGGCTCTGAGCAAGGCATCAAGTCTGCAGCTGGCCGACGATTATGAGAAAAGCAGTCAGAGGAGCGGCGTATCACACAGACTACTGCTCTCTGGTTAGTGGTAAAGGGTTAGGAAGTGGTTTGCCATGTGTGCGTAGTGGGTGTAAGCGTGCCTGAGTACAGTAAATCACTGAGGCTTTTTCATGTATACAGCATGTATCTGCATCTTAAAGTTTTCCTGTGTGCTCATGCATGGTCGTGTGTGTTTGCGTTTACCCCGTGTTTAGTTTGATTTGTACAAGGAGAAAAATTGAAGGCACAAACCCGCAGAGTGCCGCGCTGCTTATTTTGGAGAAGCATAACAACTGGTATTTCCCACTCTTCAAAGAAAGCTGTATAATACTCGGTTTTGCCGTCTTCTGAGTGCGCTTTGTGCAGATCCCCACTGTGAATCCAGCTTAAATGCTTTTCCATCCCACAAGCTCCTAGCTGAGTGCGATGGCTGACTGAACCTTGAAGACGGCTCAAGAGTCTCAACTAACTTTTCACAACAAAGATCATCTGGAGCTTTGATAGTGCCATTAGATGTCTGCGCTGATGTTTGTGTGTGTGAGAGTAAAGCTGCATCAACACGAGCTTTAATGTTATATTTGGAACGCAACATGTGTAGTACTGTGCCTGTCTGTGTGTTTGTCTGTGAGAAAGAGAGAAACTGGTGGCAGCACTCATGACTGTTTTAATTTTGCTATAAATTCCATTTTTAGTGATTGACTACATACGGTGTAGTTCCCATCATTATCATGTACTGTATGTGCGATGACTTGCGCCAGTCATTCCTGGCAGTGTGTGAGTCAGTGGCTCCTTTCTTTACGAGAATCCATCAATATAAATCTTCATCCAAACTGGTAAAATTGCCACCCGCAGATTTAATAGACAGGTGCGAAACTTTTTTTTTTGCCTGTTTTGCTGTCAGCTTCTCCCTGACATCCCAGCCCCAAACTAGTGCAGGTATGTTTGCAGCATAATATCCCTGCCGGATAAGCATCAGAGGGCTGCTGTCCCTAGAGACAATAGCTGGGTCCCCTTTATTTCTACAAGGCTGCAGGAAGGGGCCTGCTCAACACTCCTAAACTAGTCTCCTTTGAATCCAGTAGAGGTCCTTTCAATCCAGTAGAACTTCTCTGCAGTCCTTGAAAGTATTAATCTAAACTACTACCTTCTTGGTCGATCTGCTTTAACTCCATTTAGGAGGACCAGTCATCTCCTACTTCAAGGTAGGTTTCATCTTAACCTTGGATCAAGTCACCATAAACTGTAATCTGCTCTCAAGCTCTATTTTTGACACCCCGATATGTATGAAATGAGCAAAATCAGTGCTATAGAAGGTTGGATTTGATAAAAAAAGAAGGCTCTCCTCAGTGCGCTGTTGTAAGGCAGTTTAATATGGTCAATATAATATAGGACTGTTTTTTTAAAAAGAGCAATAAAGGTCTTTTTGTTTTTTTTTTTTAAGATTTCACATTGAGAAAATGAATTACTCTTTGTGAAACATCGAAATTTAAGAGGTCAACAAAAATTATGAAAAACTTGAGAAGTCAAAAGAGGACACATAACTAATTAAATTAAGTTGCTTTATTGTGTTATTTCTAAAATTATTCACAGATGATTAATATTTAAAATTCAAAAATGATCATTTATGATATTCTAATCTATAAAAATGGTTACGGCAATAAGTCATGGGGGGGTAATACAATGCTAGATGCTTCATCATTTTAGTGCCGAAAGTCAATATTTTCTCCAAAACAGGAATCAATTCTCCTACCCCCCCCATTCCCTTTGATGTGTGGGTGTCTGGGTCTTACATCAGACATTGGGGTCAAAAACCCGAAAAGGCAAGTCAATTTACAGGCCGACTTCAGAGGAACAGTCTTGCCCTGCACAGGTGAAGCCAAGAGAGCCGTGATGCGCTTGTTCATCAGGCAAACATGAATGGAACAGACAGCTGGGATAAAGCAGGTTCATTGTCGGGTCTGTAACTCTCATCGATTTATGAGCAAGAACGGTAGCAGTCGTGCTTGGAGTCCCGAAGCTTGGGAAGGCTAAGGTAGCATGTCCACCGGCGGCCATAAAGGTTTGTATGGCAGCACATCAAAGCCTTGAGAGCGCTCGGCCCAACGGCCTGTAAACAGCTTTATGGTGTCGGCAATTTGCCCATGTTCCTTTATCTTCACGGCACTTAAATATCACCGAGTTGATTCATGATTCACGGAGATAGGAGAGGATTGACAGCGAGTGAGATCTCACAACAGCAAACGCGGCTTGTCCAGAGTACCTGATTGCTAACTTGATGTAGCATGAGGTACATTAAACAAACAAAGCAAAAGTTGTTTACATGCCTGTGAGGGTATTGGAACCTTAACTAAAGTTAAGGTTTAACTTTACAGCTTTGATCTACATGAGAAACCCTCAAAACACTGCAAGCAAAAAAAAAAGAAAACAACACAAACTATATAGTATATAACTTTGAACTGCAATGGAGTCGAGTGTAATATATGTCTTTGGAGGAATGTCTTTTATTTTAGACATCAAATAATTGCAGGAGTACTAATAAACTAATACCCCACAAAAAAAAAAAAAAAAAAAACAACTTCAGTAGAATGTTTAATAAGACCCCTACAGGAATGAGGGCTGTTTCAGACAATTAATTACACTGACAGAAAAAAGGCTTTCCTGAAAAAAAAAAAAAAAAAGTTTAACGTTATTTCGTATACAATAAAGCTCAGTTACAGCCCTTTATAGTCAAATTATATCTCATCTAGAAATCTAAATATGCTTATTAGACTGTTTTTGGCATTTACACAGTGAACTGTGTTCTAAAAATCTAATGCAATTACAGTAAACAGAGATAAAAAGGCATTTCATGCTAATTTGAAATTCTAGGATGAGCTATCACTCGCATTCTTAATTTCTGTTTAATATGTCACTGGCAATTTTAGATGCATATATGTCTATGTTAGGTGTATGTCTATAGGTTCAAATCAGTTTTCCACTTGGTATTCCTTCCTGGGGGCTTCTGGGGAAAGTTCTCTTGAAGTTGATGTAACAGTGTCTGATCAAAATGCCTTATCACTGGCCACAGGCTTACTGTACATACTGTATGTACATCTGTAAACTTCCCAAAGCTCACCAAGCGTGATGTATTTTAATGTATTCTAAAGGAAAAAGGCAAGGCATCCAAAGCAAGGCCTCAAAGAACACAAACAAACTCTCCTGCAACATAATGATCAAGCCCACATCAAATACAGCGACGGATGAAAGACGGACCCAAAGCACCTCCAACGCAGCTCCCGTATGTGCCGTTACACGCAGCAAAGTTCATTAAGCTCAGTGTGTGCCGAGCAGTAAAAGACCCTGTAGTGTGGGATTTCCCCCTGCTAACGTGCCGCCTGAACTTGACTATGTCTTTGAACACCGCATGGCTGAGGGCGTATTCCTCATCACACCTCAGACACTAGATCCTGTCTTCTTTCCACAGCAGTTCCTTTTCCTTCTGTCTTTCTTATTTTTTTAACTAGCATGCTAGTTAAATGGTACATACGACAGATCTCTTTGATGTGGATGAAGAATTGATTTATGGCCACACTTATCATCATTCACTCATAACAGCTCCCTCCAAGCACTATATCCTGTGGAGATTTTAGGTTTTTTTTTCATTTGGAAGAATGGTGGGGGGTGAGGGTGCACAAGCTGCTTTGATTTTATAACCTGAATGTAACGAAAGTTCTCTTTCCTAATACACGCTCGATGTCTCACTATGGGATGCACGCCCTCTAGTGCCAGCCCTCAGAAGAATTAATCTCATTATGCCAATATTAATTGGCTGGTGAACGTCACCACTCTATTCAGACACCTCTTCTCGCCCGAAGCTCTCCTGGCATCCATTACGATGAGTGTGAGCTTAACTGTCCACAGACGGAGCCGAAAAAGATTGGTCAACGGGTGCTCGCTCCCCGCTCGCCAGTGTTACGCTTGCGCTATTGCTAGGTGTTCCGCGTTCCGTGCTACCGCGCTAGCTCGTTGAGTGCCATGCCCGGCACCTCACTACGGCCCGTGCACATGAACGGCAGCGTGACCACACCGCCCTGTGTGTCTTGCTGCTCAGTGGCCATTTCATCGCACTCCAGGCATGATGGCTGAGAAGCACTCCCGCACCATGGGACCCGGAGACTCTGAGCCATGTTTGTGCAGTTGTGGGAACCTTATTTCCAGCAGAGACCCACACGAAGTTTTCTCCAACTGCCTCGGGCTGGAACATGCCCGCCAGGATGTGGACAATTCCGGCTCGTGTCGAGCATCAGCTGTTTGTCTCCTGGGCAGGTCTTCATAAGGGTAAACCCATTACTAAACAACGTCTCTCCCATTGGCTGGTCCAGGCGATTGCTTTGGCCTACTCGTGTCAGGGTCTGCAGCCCCCTGAGGGGTTGCGTGCGCATTCCACCCGTGGTTTAGCCACGTCGTGGACTCTGTTCCAGGGTGTGAACCTGTGGGACATATGTGCTGTGGTGAGCTGGTACTCGCCGCTCACTTTTGTCCTGTTTTATAGGTTGGACGTCTCCGCGCCTCAATTACCGCCTCTGTTAGCCTGAACGACCGGGGGGGTTTGTACCTGGTGGTTGGTGGACGCATGGTAAGCTTGTCTGGCAATACGGAAGCTACGATTTCCCATAGTGAGACATCGAGCAAGTATTATGAAAGAGAACTTGAGGTTATATTTCATAACCCCGGTTCTCTGAGTAAAGTGAGTGAGATGTCTCACCAGACAACCCTTTTTGCCTGGACGCGTGAGAAGAGGTGGTTATTGTGAATAGAGTGGTGACGTCTGCGGGTGGCATTATAGCAGGTGGTCCCCACCTGCCGCGTATGAATACATTCACCAGCCAATTTATATTGGCGTAATGAGATTAATGCTTCTGAGGGCTGGCACTAGAGGGCGTGCATCCCATCGTGAGACATCTCACTCATATTACTCAGGGAACCGGGGTTATGAAATATAACCTCAAGTTTTAGTACGTCGACAAAAATATGAAATCAAGTGGTTGCCCCCAACATTTCACTTGGGGATGGCAAGAGATCAAAATCCCTTATAATAGATAAAATAATGTCTGAGGAACATTAAGGATCGTAACAATCTTACTGAAATTGCCTACAAAAAAATTATTTACAAGAAGCCTACAATATTAAAATCTTGTGGTGTGTGGCCAGTCTGAGCAAACAATTAAGAAAGCTAAAATACACAGTGGTGGAAGGATATTATGAACTATAAAAATAAATGAGTGTCTACATATAAAAACGGCATGTGGATCAAATCAGCTTCATCTTTTCACCATCAGAGGGCACACATGTAGTTGTAGATGCCAAAGGGTTTGTCTACAAATCATACCTGCTAGAGACATTGCAGCCAAACCATTTCCTAAAGTAGAACTTCTGCTGTTTTGTCCAAATAAATGCATTCCCTCTGGAAATGAATAATTTCCAAGAGCGAATTAGCAGGTCTCTGCTTTCAGAATTCATACATGCACAATCTTGCAGGCCCATGTAAAATTTAAGACAAAAATACTCAAGATGTTAGCAGAACACAATTGTAAATAAATCAGTGTAAATGTACCGTGTCCTGTGCATGAAGTCTGGAGAGTCTGATGTGTTGTTGCAGAACTGTGAAATGCCAGTCAGAAGGAGAAGGAAGGCAATACCTTGACAGGACTTCCGATTCTCTGGGATCTGCATTAAAAAAGGCACTTCTCCTAGGGCTACTGCCCTCCTCCTTTGTTTCATGGCTATCTTGACACCCACTCACGAGAATGGAGGCATGCCAAAGTGAACCCTGGGATCTACGATCCTGCCACTGATAGGCACTGCAGTACCGCAGATTCCATTAAGCTCCAAATTAAAGCAGACACATCAAAGGAGGCAGCATGGAGATGTGACTGTCGGGGGGGGGGGGGGGGGGGGGGTGAGAATGAGTGAGGGGAGAAAAAAGAAAAAAAGGCCTAATTCACGCAATCCCCGAACGTGACTGAGCTTAATCCAAATCAATATCTGTGAGTGGTAGAATGTTGTTACAATGCTCCTGTGGAACATATTAGCAGGAGATGAAAGCATCAAAGTGTTTAGCGAGATCAAATTATGTCTTTTATAATAAAGAAAATAATTGAAAAAATTAGAGAATTCCTTCATACTTTTAATTAAAATGCAAATAGTGTTACACGCAACTGACCACACCCGGCCTGAAAGAGTCTGATCCGGGACAGAGTTTAATGACGGCGGATGGACAGCACAACACAGCGTTTGTTAGAACTTCACCAGCCAAACCCAAACCAACTTGAGGAACATCCACACTTGTACTTGACTCACATATGAACAATGTTTTTCATAGCAAATTTAAATCATGTGTGTATGTCTAGAATCTACCAACATGTAATCAGAAGATACTTTTTTTTTTTTGATAGCTTTCATAGATATGTTTTATCTATGTGCTCCATGTCGAGGGTAGAGTAAGGGGAGACCACTGGGATCATATTGTCTCTGAAGATAATCTCTATTTATTTTTCTGTCCAGGGTGGAAAATTTGCAACAAATCCCTGAGGTCTCTCAAAGTGTTTTATCACCTGATGCTACTTGTGATTGTGGAATAGGGAAGACTCTACGTGATAGTGCCAGCATAAATCCCAAGGCCTTTCCAGGAGCTTCTCCCACTCAGACAAAAGCCAGCAAGCCTCAGAACGCTTCATAAGCATCTTGTTATGGTTGTTGAACAGCAGAAGAAGGGCAATGAAAGGTATTGGACAGGACGGCTCGGGTGTGGGGGGGATCGCATCCCTACAGCAGTCTGCCTGATTGCATCGCCACACAAGCGTGCCTTCAAAGCCTTCCCGTTCGAACCGCCCACTATGACCAGATAAGGGTCCCTTCACGCTGTGGTTCAGCTAGGGGACAGGAAGAGACACAGAGAGGTCAACCGTAGTGCCATACAGTTCCTTCCTGACTGTGATCGCTCTTACTAGGTTTATAATGGGGAATATGTGTATTATGTAACAGAAAACCACTCTTGTCAAAACATTTGTTCAAAATTTATATTAGTACTTGCATATATTATTTAGCTCTTTGTGACACCACATTCATAAATGTTAATTAAGTTCTGCAGCAGTGATTGACAGCCAAAGACGTCTCACCCTTGCAGGGATGGACACATAGCCATGCAATTCAATCTGCGAGTAACAATTCTAAAAATCGAGCTATGTGCCTTGTGGCACTTTTGCAGCATGCCAATGCCGACCCCACACCGTCACACAACGTCAACACACACAGTGCCATCCATGCACCCATACCTCTTGACTGGTTCTGATTCAGCACATCAACCGATGTCAGCAGCTGTCATAAAGACGCCATATCATGTTGCAGCCAGATGGCCAGGCCAGGGCCTGTAGGTTTACTGCTTGCTGCCACGGCTTTTATGACAGCTTTTCATATTGCTCTTTCATTTCATTCCACCCTGATATGTCTCTCAGGTCTCTGTTTCTACTCTCCCTTAGCCCTCTGAAGAGGATTTTGGCAGCTGTTTGTATAAATCTGGATTTACACTTCATTAAATTTCCATAATGAAAACCTATGTTACTTGCTCAGGTGATAAGATGCTTTTCACAGCTTATAAGGAAAGTAAGTCAAGACAATGTCCCAGGACTGTCACCACAGTGGGCAGCATCGAGCTGTTGAGTCAGGGTAAAGAAGGCAGAAACTCTGATGTTCAAGTATAAGCTCTATTTGAAACAGGAATCTCTGAAGAGTGAAACTCACATCAACAAGCCAAGATATATTTGTTTTACCTCATGCATGTACGGACAGTGTAAATTTGTCCCAACCTGCCAACGAGCCCTTCAGGAAACTTTCGGCCTAATTTAAAGGGTTCCTCCGCTCACATGGAGAAGACTGCCCCAAGTCATGGCACATTCCATGACACCATGAGGACGTGAGATATGGAAAGTATAGAGAAGCTCAAGCACAGGTCTGTAAGAGGGAAATCGTGGAAAAAGAAGACAAGAGAGAAGAACAATGAGACCGCGAGGGTGAAGTGTTGCACATCTTTCACGTACCGTAGGAATCGGCGCCTAGCCAATGAGTGGAAACTAAATTACAAAGGATTAAAGTAATTTAAGGAAACCTGTGGACAAATATGAACTGATCAAGATGCACTGCCTGATTACAAAGTTATAAAGGTTCGTAGCTTGGTGTATGTGTGTGTTAGCATGTGTGTGCACGTGTCTGTGTGCACATGGTGAAAGGGTGGAGTATTGAGGCCCCTCCAGCCCAGACTTGAAAAGGGATTCTTTCATCATTGCTAATCTCCCAAACATAAACACAAGAGCATCCACACAGCCTCTCAGGCCCGAGAGGTGACCCTCCCTGGACTCCAGATGACAAACTGCACAAGCACAGGACTGCATGTTCTTTGGGCCATCTGACTATAATTGTCAGCAGTTTCTTAAGGTTCTTTCCTTTTCCTTATTGTGATTTTCCTACGTTAAAAAGAGAATTTGCCTGCACATGTGTTTATGACCACAAAGGATGTGTGTACGCCTGTTCTGCTGGTTAAAGCAGACTTGAAAAAACCCAGGGCACGACTCGACATGTGAAAGAGGCTCATCCGCAAAAACCTGTAATTAGTTATTTTTCCACTATAACTGTGTAAACCATAATTACACGTGGGTTCAGCAGGAAAGAAATTTGTCGAAAGCATACGTTTCTCAGACAGGAAGATAATCGGATGGCAAATCAGTTCTGGGAAGCAACAGTGGTCCAGCCAAAGATGGAGAAATGAATGATGAGAATAATGCATTTCAGGAGCTAAGGAAGCTCAGAATACGAACTCAGTGCACCCATAATATAAAAATATATACTCTTTTTTTTCTGAGGCCTGTATGGCTGCCATGAAATAAGCTCAGCACACAGACACACACACACACACACACACACACACACACACACAGGCTTGTACACTGCACCATTCCCTATGTACACGCCAAAGCTGTTTTTGCAGAGCATTTAAGAGATAAGGCCAGTGAGTTAATGCAGACGTACTGCCATAATCCAGTTTCCCCCCACCTTCTGATTCCCACCCCCATTCCCCCTCTTTACACTCTTCCAACAGCTTTTCTACACTTCAGCTGCGTATCTGTGACAGATTAGGGCAGATCACCGAGGATTACCTCCATCAGACACAGCTTCTACACAGTGACCATGGACACCCCCTCAACCCCATACAGAAAGGGATGTCTCATAATAAACCAAAATTACGATTATATGATTGTGTGTGTGTGTGTGTGTGTGTGTGTGTATACCTGACGCTCCTTTGGCACTAATGCAGATTGAATATAGGTCAGACCTCCTTTTTTGCCTTTGATTGCTGGATAAAATGTCTCTGCTTCTTATGTGCTAATAATCACCTTTTACTAAAAAAAAGGAGCAAAACACTGCACCCAGAGCCAAATATCTCAAACAGAAATCGTGAATTAATTTGATATTTCGTTGTTTCATCCAAACTTTTGTTCGTCACATAACTCAGCATCACCAAGTGGCCAGTTTGGTAACTGCACACTAAGTGAGCGGTGGGGAGTTGAGAGGCAGAGGAAAACTGGACATCTCGGCTTCAGTGGAGAAGTTTGCTAGTGTGTATCTGATTAGATATTGTTTAAATTATGTAGGAGATGAAGTGTGTGTGTGTCTTTTAAATTAATATCTTCTGAATGTTATCTGTACAGCCTTTTTCTTCCTGTGATCAGCAGGGGAGCAGCAGAGTAATAAACAGCGTTCCAAAACTTTGGTTCCGGGGTCAATCCTTTAAAAGACAACACAGCATAACAGAGGCACTGACCACTGATTACATTACCATATTTACATCAGATGTTTTTAGGTTTGTTTTGTTTTTAAAGGCTTTTTAAAAAACACATTAAATGCAACTAAAATTAGGGAAACTTTTAGCCAACTTTCAGGAATTGTACACTGTTACAGTCCAGAGAGAATATTTTACCAATTTCCATTAGAAGAGAGCCTAAATAAATTAGGAATATCCTTTATCCTTAATCATCTATCTGCAGCTATTGTCAGTAGCAGTCTTGTTCTTGTTTGTAATCAATAATATATGATTCAATTGCTATGAATAGATAATATGGTCATATTTTTATACTTCTCTCTCTTTCTGTTTTAAATCCTCAGAATACCTTATCATCTGTACATAAATTAAACAGAACAGATCAAACTGAATTTTTCTCTACTTTGTGATGAGCCTTAATTTTATGGCGTAGTCTATGATTTGGACAAATTCAGACTTAGACGGGAGTCACGACCCGCTCTGAGGCGGAGATTTAACAAATTGTTTTGAAAATACTTAAAAGTCCAGCGACACAACAGCCCTTCCTGTCTCTTCAGTCTGCACGTGGACCTCCTGGAAACAAAAAAAAGTTCTGCCTGTGTGGATGTGTGTATGTGAGCAGGTGTGTGTCAGATAGGCAGATATGGGATGGGGGAAGGGGGGAGGTGGGCAGTGAGACCCCACCTGGCCTCAACAAGCGGGGGGAGACCAACTGGGGACCTGGACATGACACGGTACACACTACAAAGGGCTGGCGGGGCGAGGTGCACGGACGCCATAACAGAGCCAAAGTCCCATTGTTCTACCCGTGTTTCATCTCCCCTCCTTCTCTCCAAATATTTGGAGGAACGCTCTGAATAACATACTGGTACTGAGAATATTGCATTCTGTATATTGTTGAAAGGAACTACGGCAGCCTGAGCGCCTCGGTCTTCAAAGATGGTTGCTTTGTTTTGTTTGGGTTTTGTTTGCTCCTGTATTTGAATTGTGTGCCGCAATTTCGTGGATATCTTATTGTTCCAGGATTTGAGATTGTTGGCCAGAGAAGCGGCCCGCCAGCTCATTTATTTTTTCAACTGCATCACGTGACACATTGTAATTGTAACACACAGGGAAAAGCGGTTCTGCAAAGATGCAAATATAACAGCTGGCTCCTGTTTCCCACTGGCGGGCTGCTTGTGAGAGAACTTTTATTCTTTATCATTACAGTTTCAATAAGATTGTTCTGGGCAGACAACCGTGGTGCTCATTTCCATACCCGTGCCAATGGGAAGTCAGTGATTAAAAATACAAGACTGCGGCTTTGCTTCAGAGTTCAAAAACACAGAGCTGCAAATGTGGAGCTGCGCTATTAATCGTGATCAATGGGGTACGAGTGTGAAGCTCGTCGATGCAAGGTTACAGCGTCGTCTTATTGGGCTGTTTGATGGCCCTTTCCTGGGGACCCCAACACTGATTGGGCCCTGAGGGTGCCTTGCAGCTCTGCCCCATCACCAGGGCCTGAGTGACAGCTTTAATGAAGCCTGCCATCATTGGGAGAGCGCCCGACACCAAACTTCAATCGGCCTGTGTGACGTCCACAGAGTTTTGATTTCTCGGCAGTGGCGAGGGGGTAAAAAGAAGACCCCAGTGGGAGACGGGCAGCCCTGGCCTGCCTTTGAATATTTCTCCATTTACCGCGTGTCAGTTCTCAGCGTTGGAGACGCACAGAAGAGACACACAGGGGGGTGGCTGTGGTGAATTTTTTATAACTCAAAAGGGAGGGGAGGAAAAAAAAGAAGTCCCGCAGGAGTAGGATTTTGCAGGCTGTCATATGAATGTCATTATATGTGGCTGTCATTGTGCTGGGTTATAATTACATTTTTTCCAGTTTTGGTACACTTTAGTTAACAACAAATGTATGTCAAGCAAGTTTTCAGAGTTCAGGACGCACGCACAGAGAAGTTGCACGCACACATACCTCTTATCCCTGCCATGGAGGGATGGTGAAGAGCACTGGAACCTCTCTGAAGACTCATCCTCACTTTGTTCTATTATTCACCATCTCTGGCTTCAGAACTCTCTAGGATCTCCACGGGGTTACGCTCTCTATCCTGACGGAACGTCTCGCCGCGCCACAGTGAGCCTGTTTACTCTGCGGCCTCGCGGTCCGCTGGAGTATACAACCAGTCCCTTCACTGCCATGCTCACATCAGAGCCATCAAAAATAAATCAAAACCAGCCTGGTGCAAGCCATTTGTTAAACTCTTGTTCACTGGCACTTTTCTTGAATCAAAAAACATCTTTTTTCCCCCCCTTCTTTTTGCGAGAACGGCAGCTTTAGCCAAACCAGCGCTGGTGACATTCTGGTAAATGTCAGAGAAACACTTCCATCTATCCCACACCGTGCTTTTGTTCTTTTACTCAGCATGAATCTTTACATCTTCACCCACTATCATACAATACGGTCCTCTCTCAGAATATTAATTTGTACTAGCATAAATAGTTATTTGAAAGATTAAAGCAAACATGTTTGTTTTTTGTTTGTGTATTTTTCCCCCTCTTCTCGACTCCCCGAAGGCTTTTATGAGCACTTTGGTAATAAGGACCAGAGAAGGATTTAGCTGGAGAAGAGGAGCAGAGGATGCTTTGATGTACTTTTAGATTAAGGGAAGTCTACAGTGATGTCTACAAAAATACATGCAGCGTGTACTCTGAGCTCAGCGAGACAGATTCCTCTCTGCCGGCCCTTCCTCTCTGGTCCCAAACCACCACGGCATGAAAGACAGCCTGTGTGCTCCATGGCAGCAGGAGACTTGTATGGACCTTGTCGACAGCTTCAGATGAACCATTCCCAAAAGAAACACAAACCAGGGATTTGTTTTTTTTCAAACCACAAACTTGTCCCCCCCCCCGCAACCCAGAAATTTCCCCCAACAAATAAAATCTAAACTTCTAAAGGGCTGGTTCACACTGTCTTTGATTTCTTTACTTTTTTTATATATATTCCCCCTGATGTGTTACTCTGCTTAAAAGAGATTCAACAACGAGGCAACGCTCTGTAGATGAGCATCACCCGGGCGACCTGACACAGTGCTGGTGTTTGGTTCTGATGAAGACTGAGTGGGAGAACGAAGGAAGAAGTAATTTTTGTAACTTGCTATAAAAAAAAAATCAACATTTTAAACTTTCGACTGAACTTTAAACAAGGAATTTGGTGCGAGGATCTCTTCACCCAGGGGTCACAGGAATGCTGGGAATGTACTCTGGTCATTTACAAAGTATTCAACAAGCAGAAAGAGAAAGGGAAGGAAAATGTGGCTTCTGAAATGGTGTGTGACTCACTGCAATAACACAGCAAGCAGGTTTATAAACCACAATCAGGCTTTTTTTTTTTTTTTTAGTAAAACACTCCTTGGCACATAGTGACGGCAACTGTTCCCTCCATGATGTGCAATTTGTATTTGTTTAGAGTGTTAATGAAAGGTTGCATGAATAATTTAACATTAACAAAGCTGGTAATTCCAAATTAACTGGAGTTCAACAAACACACGGAGGAGCGACACGCTGGAGGAAACTGGTGATCTGCTGCTGACCCCTACTGGACGGACACAGATCTTCCGTCTAATGAGACGCAATAAAGGCTTTAAGCATTTAAATCATGGATTATATACACGCAATCTGTATGTTCTATGGTGACAGAATGCCACTTATGCTTGTGCTTGTGTCGTCGTTTTCTTTATCATTTGCTTTAAATTTGCATAAACAAATACTGGAAAGATTTTGAGCTGGATGGCATTTTTTTTAAATATTGTGCCATACTTTACAATGGAGCTTTAGCATCTTCATCACATTATTTCCAATATTTATGTTTTGAAATGTAATTTTAAAGTAATGTAAAGCACACATGGGTTTTCTAAAAACAGTGTTCTCATTATCACACCTATTTTATCACTGAAAAAGAAAATACTAAAAAAAAAAATCATTACACTAATGAGTAAGTAAAAATGTCCTCACTTTGCAGGTAAATGCGTATACTGGTCCTCACTAAGAGAAGAAAACACACATGGACAAGAGAAGAAACTGTTTTTGTTATTTTTTTCCCCTCTTTACAACTAGAGACAGACCCAATTCCCATTGCCTCTCTATTTTTATACCCCCATTCTTTTCTCCAAACACCTACCTGCACTGCCATACCACCCCAGCATCAATTAACGCTGCAGGTCCAAGGCTCTGAATTATTTAGCGATGAATTATTAATAAATAATAACAAAAAGGCTCGGGGGACGCGGGCAACGGTCAATTAGCAAAGAAGGGAAAAGTGAAGGCAAGCAGCAGGGGGGTTAGAGACAGACGATCTGATCTGATCTGCGCCTCATCATTATCATCACCCGTCAGACACAATTACCCCAGCCCTGCGCTCTCCGGCACTTCAAACAACACTCTGTGCCTCTGCCTCTGACAGCCCTCCTCTTTCCACTGCCACACACACACATGCATGCACATTCACTATTAACAACTTAACATGCAGTTATACGAATAATTATATTTCTAAATCATATTTCTCAATCTGCAGTGAACCAAATTCATTACAGCTGAGTTACAATCAGGTCACTGTGGGTGAAAGACTGGTGAAAGTTCTGGCATCTTTAGGTTTTGAGTTCTGCAGCACATTATGAAGCTGCTCCATTTTATGCACACACATATTTATGTGTGAGGATTTTCCTCTGTAAGACATTTTCTTTAATTAGCATAAATGGATTAGACTTGCCCTCGTTCATATCTAATTTTTTTTTTCTCTCCAGAAGCCTTTGATATTCAGCCCGTGGATATCAAAAATTCAGGGTTAAACTTTTCTCCAAGCTTATTCGCCTCTGTGTCCGTGGAGCGGTCTCTCAACACAGGGGTTCAGATTTGATATGATATGCAGACACAGCTGCAGGAAACTTAAGTACTTTTTCAAATTATTTATTTTCTGAGATCATCTAGAAACTGTAAATTTACCAGCCTTGAGATTATATCATCCCAATGCACAGCAAAATCAGGACGCTCAAACTATTTGCAATACACTGAGCAGTTTACATGGTTGTGCATAAAATTTGATAATGATCTACAAATTTATGTTGGAAAAGAGTCCAATCAGTATTTACTGTATCAGTGCTGCCACAATAGTACACGTGTAATGTAGGTCTGTAGTGTTACATTAAGTCCACAAGGTGGCAGCATTTGTCTACAAGAAGCCAACACAAATATTCCCAAACTCACCAATTCATCATCTTGAATAATGCGGTGTCTCCCAGTCCCAGGATACAGGTCCATGAGCAGGTTCTCTTCTTGTCTCAGTTTAATGTCAGTAAGGAACCTGCAATCAAGACCAACAGGAGAAATAAAATACCTAATAGAATCCTGTTTAAATTAATAAGTAAAAACATTGACAGCGAAACAGATGGCAATGTAATCAGTTGGCGATGAATAATTAAATCTGTTTTGCTCTGCTTCTTTAAATGGACTGAAGCTCACAAACCAAGTGTTAATGAAAAGAGATGAGCATAGGATGTATAATGAAACAAATAATTGATATGATGGACAAAGTTTTAATTTTAAATTATTTAGTTATAGTTAACAGATCAGATATGTCAGGGCATCATCTGGCAGTGTCTTTTCTCATAATGATAACTCTCTCCAGTCTCCATAGTCATGGATTGACTGTAAATTTCACAAAAAGAGAAATTCTTTGACACATGCAGGGTTTTTGATGATACAGGTTAAACGCTGGATTACGCGACATTCACCTTGGAAGACAGGCAATGATGTCATTTCCGGTGTGCAACAACGCCAAAGAGCAGCCCCACAGAGATGTATGGGTGACTGTTTTTTTCTGCAGCTTTCATTACTGCTGGTGGTTGCCATTGTTGAAGTTGGTTGAAAACTCAGAATCAGAACCCCAGAATCAGCTGCTGTATTATTTAGACTAGAAAACAATCCTCAGGCTTGCTTCCAGTTTACCCTGTGTGCATCTGTGGTACACCAGACCCCTGCAGCCTAGACCATTTACCCCACCTGTAATATAAAAGACAAATGTGTAAAACTTCACCTGAACACCTGAAACTGGGAACGAGTAAAACTGTGGTTATGATTTTATAGCTATAAAGCTTCTAAAAACAAAAATCTCAGATGTCCTTTACATTATAGGATCTGTATAAAGATCTATGGTACCTTAATGTTAAAAATATATATTAAAAATGTGTAATGGCACGGTCCTGTATGATGACTGAAAGACTTTTTTACTGTTGTGACTACAGACAGGACTATGACAGCACACATGACAAAATTGGCCTGAGATAATGAACCAAATGATATTGTGAAAATAAGCCAAGAGTTTCTGAAGGCAAAAAAATTGAATATTCTTCAGTGGCCAAGCCAGTCATTTGATCTCAATCCACTGGAGCAGTTTTTCAGTTACTGGACTGAAGACAGCAAATAAAATAAATAGGAACTGAAGGCAAAACAAACTGAATATTTATTCGTAACTCTTTTCAGCCTAGTTTTTATACTTCAGAATTCCTATTGTAGTGTTGTAGTCTGCAAGCACCACTCCTGTAACTATGGATGGGGACCCATATCACTTTTTATATACGCAGTGTGTGTATACTGTATATATAATTTGTTTCATAATTTCATATACCACCTGGCCAAAGCAAAAACACCAAAGAAAATGAATTAAGAACCAAAAATAAACATCAGTGTACATATCTTTGATTTCTAACAACAGCTTCAAACACATTGCGTTAGCATTAGGCAAACTTAGGCAAAAACTACAGACCTGCCTGTGCAACTGTTACAAAAGTGTTTACAAGTAGAATTCAGGAGAACCTCCAACGGTGCTTTGGCTCTTTAAGGCTGACAGTACTCGTATGCGTACACACCGATAAAATGCAATATTCGTGTGGCTTTAACTCAAGCTAGCTATGTTTGAGAAGGAACCAAACATCCATGTGTTCTTGTTCCATATCGGTTGATTATTGACAGGACAGCGTTAGCTCGTGGGAGGAAAAAGAGAAGCGCAGCCCCGCGGAAATGGAATGTGGCGCAGCCCCGCCCCTGCCGCGTTCATCCTCCCTCCCTTGTCTATGGTCTGTCCCACAGCCACCGACAAATCTGTTGTCATCTCAGCAAAACAGCCGCTTTTACAGAGCCGGAACCTCTCACAACGCGAAGAAAGTGCCTCTACGTCCTGTCTGTAATGCCATAACAGCGGCGCTTTCTGCGTTAAACGACCAAAGAGAAGATGGCTTCAGTGCGGGTGGTTGGTAAAGTTACGACGAGACTTTTTGGAAGTGTTGGCCATCTTTACCGCAGTCACAAAACTATTCGTCCGGTTACGCTTCTATGGCAGGTAAATATAACACTTAACTAATCGGTCTCACATTAGTTGTTGTCGATTTCTCAGCATTACTTTACAAATCGGTTAGCTCTGTCTTGATATTTTGTTGATTAGAAAATTTCCCCTTTTTTGATGCAAAACATTTGTAGTTTATTGTAACTTAAACATTTTGCATGCCTGTTCGGCGTTCCTTCAGACTTACTTGTCGAAAACGTCATTTAAATCGATTATTTTCTTTTACATTATTGGAAATGTATTTATTTGCTCTGCAGTTTAGATGGTTTAAATGTCTGACTGATTGAAAGTTGTCCCTGAAGGCATCATTAATGGGGCAAACACTGAGGTAACCTAGTGAGATTTCTGCTGATAGTCACACTGCTGTATCTTCCAGCCTTTGGTGTGTTTTTAAAGAGAGATTTTGCTTCCTCTTGTGCTTGTATGCTGTATCTCTGCACACATCATGTAATGCACTTGGATGTCAGTGTACTGCAGAGTTAATGTTGCAGGAAATGCAGTTGCTGTCTGTGTTGCCTTCAGTATCACCCAGAGGTATCCCTGACTGGCCTTTTTTTTTTTGAATAAAATCTTTTATGCATTGGTCATACTCAACCAGAATCTGCAGAGGTCAGCCAAATCTTGAGGGAGCAGTGGATGCTTTAAATCTCTGTCGGTCTGGGGAACAACAGATGACTGCGCTATCGAGCTTGAGCTCAATACAAAGTGACACACACACACAATCATTTCTGTCATAAAATGGAATGTATTTTCAGTATAATGGGCAAGATGTCGTGAGTCATGCAGATTTTACTTGCGTGTCATCACAATATATTATTTTTATGTGTGTTATTTACATTGCTCTGCAACAAAGAAAATACTAGGAAATGGAATGTAATGGTTGGAAGGAATAAAAACACTATTAGGCTAAAAATGTGCTGTTAATGATACCCTCTGAGTCAAGATGTGTTTGCAGGTCATCACAGAGCTGTTTTGGTCTTATTTACACTCAACCTCCAGTTGAAAGTCATGAGTAGTTCAGAATTTCAGTGTCATTTTTGGATGAACAAGTATTTTTACAACATTGTGACTGTTTCCTTAAGATACTACAGAGGTGTTTTCAGTCTGATTTTGGTCTATTTGTATGTCAACATCGAAGAAACTACTCACCCCTTTAATGGAACTCGTTTAAGAAGCCATTATGCTCTGGAGGGAATCCAAATCACAAATTATTTAACAGTGGAGGAAAAGGCAATGGAAGGGAAAACAATAAGACCGAACATTAGCTCGAGCTGTTTGTACCTGAGATGATTTTTCCATCAAGGGGTCAAAAACAATGCCATTTTTGTCATATTTGATTTTAATAATTGTAAAAATGAGCCATTATCTTGTGCAGTGACTTTGGTTGTGCAGCCTGTAGGTCAGTGTGCTGTCGTACTGTGCCGTGTAAATATAAAACATGCATCAGTAAGTTTTCCACGATGTACTAGAGCCAGATGCTGTTATGGCAGTTTACTCACATTCTGTTTGTAATTTAGGCATGGAAATATAAGACAATACGTTCGGCAAAGTGCCACAGAAAAGCCCCCAGGCATTTGGACCGCTGAAACAAGCATACTTTTGTTGCTGAAATGAGCTATTTTGCACGACTTTTGGCTCCCTGAACTGATTTGCAGCTTTTATTATTTAGTCCGGCAGTAGCAATATTCTGTTGGACAGAAGAGGTTTCTTTTTTATTAAAGGCGGCAACCCCTTTGTCTCAGCATCAGAGCTTGAGTGTGTGGAAAATACCACAACATGAATCATCATTGTGGAAGTCTGCATTTACCCATGGGATGACCAGAATCTGAGTATGTCGGGCTAAAACGCAACCCTGTAAATCCCTCATCTTGGTGGATTTGGCCTGGTGATTTCCAGTTCCTGTCACATGCTCTTCTTTCTCTCCCTCACCTCTCTCACTGATTCTGAAACAGCAGTTTGGTAGAAATGGAAAAAGGTCTGACAGAAGCATGCTGCCTGGATCACTTTATTTAATCAATATGGATAATGCCCAGGGAAAGCAGGTGTTTATTATCCACAGCAATTGGAAGGCTATAATCATTCGTCTCACTGTGGTCTGGCTCTCTGTGATTAAATCAAGACAGACTGCAGAAAGTCACACATAAGTCACATAAGCTTTTTTTTTTTTTTTTTTCCTACAAATTGAATATTACTGGAGTCAGTCCAGGTCCAGGAATATGATTGCTTTACTGGAGTAGAACCTTTTATGTTGGACTCCTTATTTTGCATATCTGCCTCTGCAAGTCAAACTTCAGATATCAGTTCAGTTAATGGCCTGAAACAGATCCGTAAGGCTGGAAAACTCAGAGAAAACTGAATTTTTAGAGTCATTTCATCACCTTTGTGACAAATTTTAACTTTTAAAAATGTTAACATTTAATTTTAAATGTTAACATTTAAATAATTTATATGGTATATTTGTATTTCTTCACTAAATCGGACCTTTTTTGTGACTTTAGCAGTAGGGATGACTGCTTTGTCTTTACATGAACGGCCGTGCTGGCTGCAGCCTCTGCTCGACCCTGCAAAGACGAGCAGGGATCGATGAGTTTATTAACAGCCACCGTAATTGCACTGTCAATATGTGGAAACACTATAGGCTGTTATCGACATCGTCTCAGCTGATACAGATCAGCTTTTGGCTAACATATCCGCTGTTTATCTTATTGTTCTGAACATCTTCCGGGAAAAGTCTGTTGCATGCATGTGCACACATTTGGCTTTTATTAACACGTAACTCATGAGCAAAAATGAACCACATCGTTTGTGATGGTTGAGGATTTCAGGCTTTCTTCTTGTTACATTGAAACCATTCACCTCAGGTGGTGTCAGCTGTTCTGTTGCATTTTAATTAGTTAATGCAAAAACAGGAGACGGTGCCACATAGTTTGAATAAGTTTTGATGCATGAACACTGAGCTCCAGCGTCGGCTCTTGCTGACAGTGTTGTTCTGCCAAAGTGGCCTCACGTTTTGTCCTGGTAGCTCTGTGCAGCAGGACACATACGAGCTACTCTGTTGGAACTAATTTGATCTTAAATAAATCTTTAAATAAATATTCAGCTGTGAGTCTTGTTTCACAAGTTCCAGGAAATCCTGTGAAATAAGCTGACGTTATGGTAAAATGGGTCTTAGGTTGGTAATATTTAGAATTTATCATGATAATAAACATTATGATTGTACTTCCAGGACCTTGCAATGCTTTAGTGCAGTTTTTCATTTAAATGCAGGAAGTACATTTTTTGTTTTGTTTAGAAATTTGTCTTACCCGCTGCACTACAACTAGCAGTTTTGGACCTCTTGAGAACAACGCATTCCGAAAGTTTTCTATTTTGGAGGGATGAATTTACCTTGAATTTCCATTTTAATGCACTTTAAAGGGATGTGCTGTGGATAAATGTCCTCTTGCAGGTACCAACACAAACTATAACCTTCCTTCTCTGTATTTCCTAGTCATACCTGTTTGAAACATTAACTCACTAAAGGTGTGGTGCTGGCGGTGTGTAACAATCAGATTCCAATTCCCTCCTTGGCAGCACTCATTTTTCCATCTACTCCTCAGGCCCTTTGACACTCTTTCATTTCCTTTTTTGTCTGCTTACAGTCAGGCCTGCAACCCTGCACATAGATCACTTGTGAATCCTGTATGTAAATGTGCAGAATAAAATCCCTTTCTTCTTTGCTCAGTGGTATCGGAAGCCGTGGCGAGGGTGGCGGTGATGGCTTTGGGTAGTCTAGGCGCACCAGGCCATAGTTCAGCTGTGACAGGACTCGTAATGATGCTGCTAGAGAAGGCGATAAAATAAGGTTGTGCTGCAGCGCTCCCAGCATGTGCAGCGAAGCCTGCATTTTTCACTTCTTTTTCTCTCTCACACATTCTCTTTCTCTCCCTTTTGGCTTTGCGTGAATACAAACTTAATAGCTTGATGGGTAAACACGCTTGATCGGATCGTTTTGAAGGAAAGTGGCAAGTGTGGCGCGTCGTTCCCCGCAGCCCCAATTCCCGCTCCTGAACGTGTGAAGGACGTGAGATAAACAGTGCTTGCGTGCTCTCTGCTGTACTGTAGATGCGCTGGCTAATTGGGAAGAGTGTTTTGTTTTGATAAGACTCATGTTGACTGCAGAAGCCAGTAGTGACAGGAATCAACCCCCGGTCTGGTTGCTTAGTGCCTGGAGGCTGAACGGAGGAACCACGGCCCGCTTCCCTGCTGCTTCCCTGCTGCTTTTGTGTTCAGTCTGTAACCTGTGGTCTGGTGTTCCCAACTCATTACAGACCGTTTTCCTTGTGGGTGGGTGTGTTTAATGCAATTACACATAGGATCATTTATTATATACTGTAGCTTCAGGTTTAGGTTTTTAATCTTTTCAGGCTAATGTTTAACTGATATTTTCATTTAAAAGTACAGGGAACGGTCATTTTAATAACATATAAATAACTTATATGCAGCCATTTGTTCCAGTGGTTCATCTGATCTCTCACATATACAAACATAAATTAAAATCATTATTCATGATTTTGCCCCATGCAGGGTAAAATAAGCAGAGGGTCAGTGCTAATGCAGTCTGCTTTGATAACACAGATCCAGCAGGTCTGAAGTGCACCCTTATTCATGGCACACGGCGTGTTCTGCCACAGTAGCCACATTCTGATGGTTTATAATGGTGTCCTATGTGTGTAGGGCACGCACCGCATACAAACTACCTTCAGTTCAGTCAGATGTTGAATTGATTCCCCGCCTCCATCCTGCATACAAATGCACGCAATCCCCTTCGGCACGTTTCCTTTATCCATTTCCATGACAGATGAGACAGGAATGAAAGAAATTAGAATCCCTGTTTGCATGACAACTATTTGCATGAATCTCTAGTTAACATCTGTTCAACTATACTGAACACAAGCTCACAAGATCTCCACCTAAATGGACTTCTCCCCTCTTCATTACTAACATAATGGTGATTTTTAAAAAGCTCATAGTAGGGGACCGAGGGGAAGGAAGACACTGAGTGCTCCAGTTGTCGGCTGTGGATGGATTTAATGATGTGGATGGTTTCTGTTCGGCCTGACAGGAAGCCATATCACCATTTAAAATGTTAACACCCGATAACTTGCTAGTCATTTTAAAAGTATGACTGAAAGTATTACTGAAAACAGTTTGTTAGACTTTGAAATATTTAATAGAAATGAGTTTCTGTACAATGCTGGAAACAAAAGGGACAAGGCAGAGAGTGCTCTTCCAGGACTTTTGCATTTTCATGTGGAGCGATTCTGCCAACTAATTAAACAGAAGCAGTCATTTACCTAACCTATTGTAAACCTTCTGAATGGTCAGATTACGCATAACATTTTCAAGGAATGCTCAACAGTTAGGGCAACTTGTTGGCCATCTTATGGACTCTAGATATTTTTTTTTTAGTTCAGGATACTTTACAGATGTATTTGCTCACCAGCATCAAATGGCATGTCCACAGTTTACCAAGGGTAGGATGCACATTTTAGTACAAATAACAAAGAGAACAAACTCTCTCCTCGCTCTGCTTCAGGTTCAGCAGAGACCGTCTCTACTGGAAAGTTGTCGCACACTTTTCTGCAGCACACTTGTGCCCTCCAGTGGTAAACTACCGTCATTACATACTTCGTGTTGATTTACTTTATGATCAATAACATTTATTTAACACTTTTAATGCTGTGCTGCAGATGCTTCCTTGAGGTACAGGTATGGCCGTTTGGTCCTGGAGGTCCCGTTGCCCTCTAGGAAGGAGAAGTGTTGGTTCTTCCTCCAGCCAATGCTGATGAGTGTTGGCGATCTGATTGCAGATATGCAGAAAGAGGACCCCGGCGTAACCGCCTCCCTGGTCTCTCAGGGTGAGTCTGTGCGCGCTGGACTGATGACATTCTTGACGCCGATCAAACCGTTTTTGCTGCGATCTGGTTCAATGGGTTGTGGAAGGTGAAGAGCAGCAGTGCACTTCCATAACGCACCGGTATAGTTCTTACTGTATCTCACTGATTCAGGAATATAAAAAATACCGACATCTGGGATGAATTTAATGTTGCTGTGAAATGAAATGTGCTAAAAAATGTTTAAAGGTTCTACACAGTTACATTAGAAAGGTTTCTTGTCTTTACTTGTCCCCCAAACGTGGCGGTCTGGACCTCCTGAGTTCAGCTGGTCTGTCGGTAATGCATCTGTCTTCAGGCGTAGGACTCACATTCTCCTGACTGGAAAAACGGGTTTTTCCTGTAGTAATCACTCTTCAGATCTATGGCGGCAGTGCATGTGTTTCAGTGGGGCTTGTAGTAAATCCTTTGTTTCTGGAAGGAGGCCATGGACTTTTAACGGTATTGAGCGTCTACCATCATCTTCCTTCTCCTGACAGATGGACAGCGTGTAGCCAGCACCACACTGATTGGCACATTGCTGGACAAAGACTTTCAGCTCATCATCAACGATGAAGTCTATGATGTCAAATCTCCAGAAAAGGGTAAAAAGACAGCTGTCCTTTTGTGTGACCCGCTGTTACAGATCTCCCATCAGTCATTCTGTTGTCTCCTTCATCACAGTGTGTGTTTCCAGCGAACATGCGGCAGGTCTGGAGGACGTGAAACACATGGTGCATCTGTTGCACACGGCCATCCACCAGCCTGAACACCACCTGCTGAAGGAGAAGCAGCTTCTGGAGAAACTGGATGACCTCAAACAGCAGCTATCACCTATGGAGAAGGTCAGTCCACATGTTTCAGAAGCTGTACACAGGTGTGAGGTGACCCATTATATCTTCTTCCTGCCATACAGATGAAGGCACAGCTGTCCCACACAGCCGAGTTCCACTCCTCCAGGGCTCTCTGGGTCGGTCTGGCACTGCTCTCTGTGCAGGGTGGCGCTCTGGCCTGGCTCACTTGGTGGGTTTATTCATGGGATGTCATGGAGCCCGTCACTTACTTCATCACCTACGCCACCAGCATGGGAGCCTTTGCCTATTATGTCCTAACCAAACAGGTAAGGCCTTCAGAGGAAAACATCATGTAATGCATCTCACTTTATTAGGATTAAAATGTAATCAGTGTATTTCCAGTATGTGGAAAATCTTAGGTTGTTGTGGAGAATCATATACACAGTATTTTCTCCTCACATTTAATATTTTTCACCCTGTCGCTCAGGATTACGTCTACCCAGGAGCCAAAGACAGGCAGTTTCTGCAGTACTTTCACAAGGCCGCTGCCAAGAAGAATTTCAACGTGGCAAAATATAATGAGCTGAAAGATGAACTGGCTCAGGTTGGCTGATTTTCTTTTAGAAGTTCCACATCAGCTGCATGCTAGCCACAGCCGCTCACCTTTAAGCTTCACTGACTTACAATTAAAATTATGTGTGTGCGTTTGTCAGGTGGAGGAGGACCTAAAACGACTGAGAAACCCAATTCATCTTCAGCTACCGCTGGAACAGATCCAACTGAAGCCAAGCCATGAATAATGGACAAGACCACTAATGGAGTTTAAGAGTAAAAAACAAAAAAATGAACCACTTTATTCTGATACTGAGGACCTTTTATGCAGAATTCACATACCTCCGGAATTTTGTTTACAGCCATGATAATGACATGTATGAAGAATATATAGATGTTCATGTCTATTGAAATTAAAAAAACAAAAAACCCTCTTAAAGCGAAAGTCTGCTACCTGAAGTTACACACACACTTAACAACCTGTTTGGTTTCCACAACAGATTTGCAGCTTCAGAATTGTGTAAATAAAGACATGAATGCAAATGTCTTCATGTTTTTTCAATTTATTATCAGGAAGTCAGCAGATTTTCACGAAAGACAAAGATGTGAGATGTAATTTATACATGATGATACAGTCAGTTGTTTTCCTGAGTCGATCATGTGACAAACCTAGAAGTGTTTCAACTTCACAGTATGATGTAAGACAAAACTGTTTCCCTGAGTTAGATCTGTGTGTGCAACTGGACTGTAAGGTTTCCTTGAAGACGTTTTGCCCTCTCTCCAGAAGGCTTCTTCAGTTCTAAACTCGCTGGGGGCAGAGCTTGAAAATATAGCCCTTGTGGACCATTAGCACCATTGGTATATTAGCACAATTAGAACTGAAGAAGCCTTCCGGGCAGAAGGCGAAACGTCTTCAGGGAAACCTTCCAAGTCCACTTGCATGCAGAGATCTAACTTTGGATAACTATAACCTGGATGAATGAGAATCTACACAGACATCTTGCTTCCCTGAGGTTCTCCCACATGGGTCATTTTGGGTGCAAATACGCATTATTAGTGTTTGTGCTGTAAACTCATTTCAGCACAGACGTTTCCCTTTTTGATTTAGCTAAATTTAAACAATGCAAAAAAAAAAAAAAAAAAAGTGAGATGATCTGAGCTTCGTGGACTAGATAAACATCTGATTGACTTGTGAACATTCCCGGACCCCAGCAGAGCCTCCAGAAACGTCCTGAATGAATTTTACTGCCACAACAGATAAAGGAACTAAAAACACCATCAACGGAGGGTGTGCTCACATCAATCCTGCAGTTTTGATTTCTTGAAAGCGCAAGCTTGTGATTTTTTGAGTTTCACTGATTTCATTAGAAGCTACTGCTGTAGATGAGGGATTAACAGTGTTTTCAAACACTAATTAAAATAAGCAATCGTCTTTACGCCTGAGGAGGGTTGCCGTTACTTCTTGGGTCGGAAATACAGCTTTTTGGTGAGCATGGAGGCGAAGCAGGG
Source organism: Pao palembangensis (assembly GCA_015343265.1). Taxonomy (NCBI): domain Eukaryota; kingdom Metazoa; phylum Chordata; class Actinopteri; order Tetraodontiformes; family Tetraodontidae; genus Pao; species Pao palembangensis. The sequence continues at coordinate 4,770,032 of CM027089.1, read as the reverse complement.
TATCTGTTTCTTCCCAATAGCCTTGGGGTCTAAGGAGAAACCGACGCTCCTCATGGACACTTTCCTGTTAACCAGCGTCAGCAGCTCTGTGAATTCCAGGGAGTCTCCATATTTGTGGAGGAGGTCACACAGGTCCTGGATGTACCAGGAGCCGTTCACCGTCTCCCGGTGGGAGTAGTAACCTTGGCAATGGAACACGGGTGTTAAACAGGATTAATGACAAGTCATCTTCCAAAGTTTCAGACTCCTCTTCCCATCTCCATCACCTCGGACGTAACTTCCTCATCTACAGTGCTCAGTTAGGCCACCTCACAGCCACCGTGCTACACCAATCAGGCGTTCTCACCTTCAGCCACCGAGTAGCACATGATGAAATCGGCCCCGGCGGGAAGGGTGTGAACAGCGCTGGCGTCCACCTCCACCTCGTTTTTTTTCAACTCACTGTCCACGTCGTCGAAAGCAGCAGCCGTCGCCGCCTCATCGTGTTTGTCTCCGCGGCATGCCTGGTGACGGACGCACAAACTCATCCCAAGCACTCGCACCTACCCGTGGCTTTGAGCAAGGCTCCACCTACCTGTAAAATAAAGATCTTTGGCTTTCCCACAAGGCTTTTGCACTTATCTCCTTTGAACAGAGATGCGATGTCCTGGATGCTGATCTTATCGTCGTAGGTGTAGATGTGATCGTTCTCTCCGTGGCTCAGGAAGACCAGCAGAAAGCAGTCGACGTCCGAATGATCGGCCTTGGCAGCTGGTGAGACAGACTGTTCTTCAGAAAAGACTGGACGGGCCTTCTCACATTCATTACAGTTTGCACACGAGCATGCTCACCTTTGTTGATTATATCGAGGACTTCTTCTTGTTTGTAATTGTCGTAAACGTTCACCTCAAAGTTTAACTCCTTCAGCCTGGGAGGAACATAAAACATGCAAGGACACTCAGGGGACGACTGAGCAACACCTGTGTGGGTGGAGCTTAATTCCACCCACACAGGAAATGCGAACAGCGGGCAAAGTCAAACAGGAATGAGGGTGTGGGGTGGGTGGGGCACTGAACACACGCAATTCTGAGAACCTGCAGAATTCTTGCAGTGGTAGGGGGAGGGGGACAGGGAAAGACAAGCACTAATCTAGCTCAACTACAACCAACTACTGTCTTGGTTACCAAAACTGACCCTCAACATGATCTATGTTTATATTTTTAAAGGGAAGTTATACAATTTTAACTAGTCAGACACTTCTAAAGTACTACAAGTTACTAAGCATCATTGCAGCCTTGTCGGTCGTTACTCTGTACTCATGTGATAAACTGCTGCGTGCTGAAATACCTTCTTTGCAAGTTGTAGCTGTCAGCATTCGTTCCGTGCCTGTCCTTCAACCCAAGGCGCCAGAAGAAGCGCTCCTGGTTAAAGATGAGCGCGAGGCCTCTTCGTTTATTGTCCATCTTGTACTCCTCTGCCGGATCCAGAGCACCGATGCTGTTTCAATTCAGGAGGAAGATGTAGCTGAATGTTGGCTCAGAGCCACGTCGGAACAGTGAGGTGAATTTAAGAGATGTTTACCTTCCAGAGAAGGCATCAGTCTCCACTAGGTTCCCCGTGCATGCTGCAGAAATCAAACACACATTATTTACCAGGAGTCGAGGAGGAGTATAATCAGCAAAAAACAATGCACTCCAACAATGCTGCTAAAAATGCAAAGGATGACCGAGCTGTTCTAGCTTTCCGCTCCTTTGTTGAGCGGCCCAACTACAGGTGCAACAGTCGCTCCGGTGCTGCTGGCTCGGGGTCAAGCTGCCATTGTTGTGGCAGCTTATAGACCTTGCAGCCCTCAATATTTTAGTGACAGGTGGAGAAAGATGGCAAAGGCTGCTGAAAGAACATAAGCTAAAGGTGACGCCTCCACTCTACTCATTTGCAGGTCAGACAGTGTGCTGAAGGCAGCCTTTTAGGGTGTGTTCAGTGTCATTTAAAAAAATACTTTTTTTTTTTAATATAATTAAAAACAGTGTTAAATTAAACGATAGCATCTAATATAAATGTAGTTTCAGAATGATCAGCATCATCATTCTGAAACTACCTTTATGGATGATGGCTTATGATAAGGTGAATTGGCTATACCTGATAACAAGGCTACTTTTATTGAACTAGTCGTTTTGTTTCGCTTTTACCATAAGTGTCTTTTTGTGTATTTTCACAAAAAGACAAACTTTTTCCCCTCACTCACCTGAACTGTCTGTTGCTGTTTTGCAGACTTTAGCAGCTTTTCCTGTGAATGTGAGAGATTGGAATTCTGTTATTTAAAACAAACATGAAAAGCCCAGACATATATAGGGTATAAAAGGAAAATAGTCATAGCGGTCGCAGAATTGGTGTAAAGGCGTGTTTCATGTGGAATCGCACACGAAACACAGGAAACATTTGAAACGTTTGGTTGCCAAAAACGAGCTTACAAATGTACTTTAGAGTTGTTTTTTTAGTTTGTGTAAAATGTTACCTCCAGGAATATCTTCACTCTCGTTAGACATGTTGAGACCTCCCCGACAACACTGAAATTCTAAATTTTCTTCGTTTGCCTTGTCCATACTAGCCACACTATGGCTCCTCCCCAGCATCTGATTGGTCCGATGTGACACAAAGCAAACATGATTGGCTAAATAACCCGTCAAACAAAATGCAACCCCCAGGACTTCCGTGTATATCCCGGTAAAATTCATGAAATATTTCAATAGCCTAGAGGGTTGTAACAAGTCATAAAGTGGACGTTTGGATGTGTGCCGTCGACGAATCAGACAAGGAGCTTCGAAATAAACTGCAGTTAAAGTTAAATTAACCAGAAAAAACAGAAGCGTTACACGCAGTTTTGTCTGAACTGACATTCTTGGCGACATAGTTTCATACTGTATGTGATGTGCTTCGTATGCTTCCTTTATGACCCATTGTTTCTGAAATACTAACACAGTTTTCCTGAAGCAAATGTGCATTTATTCATTCTTTATTGTCAATGAAAATATTTTACAAATGCTCAACTGTGACAGTGAAAATATAGTACATTTATTCATATTCATCTGTGCGCTCAGCAACATGACAAAAAATCCTATCTATATTTGGTGTTTTGTTTACAACTGGTTACCTTAATAAATTATTAATAACCATATTAAATTATGTGTTCAAAAAAAGTCAGCAATATATGGAAAAACAGCCTTCCTGCAAGCTGCTACATGGTAAATATATCACACCTGTTAAGAAAATATAAATAATTACCCACAAAGTATGTCTATTAATTGTGCACTCAATAATGTCTACACTTCATTAAAAAACAATGATGCAGACAAGTTGACACAGTCCTACAGACTGGACGTCATCTTAGTTACACTGTCTTGATGCTGTGGGAACATTATAGCTCCCTCTTCACTTCATACTGACACACACAAGACTCTCTCTGGCTGTCCAGGTAAGGTTTGCATCCCAAATGCATAACAGCGTCAAACAACAGAGCCACCGCAGACTCACAAGCTACAATGAAAGAAATTAGAGAAGAAAGTGAGCATTTAGGCCACTGGTGAAAAGTGATTATTAAAGCAGATCCTTGCATAAGATAATCAGATCTTTGTAACGGCAGACAGGTAAAAAAAAAGGGTGTGGTAGCAGGAAGTGCTACTGGAGAATTAAAGTAATTTAGCATCATCTAGATCCAGATTATAGATTACACTATCCTACTTTACTACAGCGTGCCCTCTACTGGCCGTATTGGGTATTGCTTCTCATATTTGTTCCAATACAGTTGTCAGTTCTGTTTCAGCACATAGGTCATCCTGCAATTATTTTACTATATCCAAACCCCTTTACACTGAAAAACAGTTGAATCCCTAAATCACCCAAAAATGTGGACAGATAGTTACTATTGATATAACTGTTATATCTATTATATTTGTACAATTACCCGTTAACTAACATGTTAAATGTACAACTATAAATTAACCTACAGAATCACTGGTTCGTTATCTTACCTTGGACACTCTGAGACAATCCCAGAGTCCTCTGCACATTCCTGCAGATGGTCTCCAGACAGTCTTGGAACTGTTTGTCGCAGTCATGCTTCTCATGGCCGCAGGTGTCATAACAGCGGTCATGCTGGTTACAACATTTGGTCATGGACGGGATACCAATGTCAAACTGGAAAACACAAGTGTGACTGGGAGTGAAAACCTTTTGTGCAAAGGCAAAAGGAAGCACACTGTATCACCTACTGAAAATGGTAGAGCAACCTTCTATCACCTTTGGAGGAGGGCTTATATTTAAGTATTTATTGTGCAAAAAATACCCAAGTGCATCCCTGATTAGCCTACCTGAATTCCAAATAAAGGGGATCCACATCCATTGGGAGGTTGGTGTTTGTACCCGGGACGGGGTATTGGTTTGTAACCTGTGACGAGGAGCAAAGGTGAAGATGGGTCACGTCAGATTATCTTGTTTTGAGATAACCACATCAGCCCAGATGATTTAATGGCTTACTCTGTCCCTCATGCACTGACAATGTCTATACTATCTTCTGGATCTCAACACCGGCTCACTAAGTAAAAGAAAGCAGCTGTAATTAATGAAAAACATTATTTACGTGCTCGCTCACCATCACTACACTTATAATGACACAGCCCGTCATCGCCTCCAAACAGATCCAGTGCTGCATTTAGGTATGTGTCTATCCTGTGTATTCCATTACGGATGGTTTTTAAAGTCATCCTCCAGTCTGGAGTTTCTGGTTCATGTCTGCAGGCAGGGACATACGGCAACAGAAGAGCCATCAGAAAAACTCCAGCGACGCTGTGCTTGGTCATAATCCGGTTCAGTCACGTTTACCGGCACGTTGGTTTAGTTTAGGAATATTTATCCCACAGAATACTATCTTTAGGGCATTTCTAAATTGCATTTACCTAACCGCAAATACCAAGACGGGACAAGGCTTTTTTCCTGTCATGTTGTCATCGTTTCCGGATTAGAAACTGTCACGTGACTGGTGACTACAGTCAACGTCTTGCGTCATAAACAGAAGCGCACAGTTTACATCAAATATAGAAAATAAATGTATATATCGATTTATTAATTATAGTATGTATCGCTACCACATATGACTTATATGGTTTGTGTGTGATTTCTTTGAGTGAATTTCGATTAAAGGATTACCCTGGCTCCCCCTGGTGGTGAAATCTGGCTAGAACTCTTCTTCTTTTGCTTTCGGCTTTTCCCTTCAGGGGTCGCCACAGCGAATCAGTTGCCTCCATCTAACCCTGTCTTCTGCATCCTCTTCCCTCACACCAACTACCTTCATGTCCTCTTTCGCTACATCCATAAACCTCTTCTTTGGTCTTCCAATAGGCCTCCTGCCTGGCAGTTCAAAAGTCATCATCCTTCTACCAATATATTCACTCTCTCCCATCTGGACATGTCCAAAACATCTCAGTCTGGCCTCTCTGACTTTATCTCCAAAACCTCTAACATGTGCTGTCCCTCTGATGTACTCATTCCTGATCCTGTCCATCCTGGTCACTCCCAAAGAGAACCTCCGCATCTTCATCTCTGCTACCTCCAACTCTGCCTCCTGTCTTTTCCTCAGTGGCACTGTCTCTAGACCAAACATCATCACTGGTCTCACCACGGTTTTGTGCAGACCTAGACCTGCCGCTGAAATGCAGCTGAATCGCTTCACATACAATATCAACATTCTTCAAGATAATCGGAATATCATTGATTCTGGGAAAACAGATGAGCCTCAAAACAACATGTTTAGCTAAAGCTATCAACACACAGATATTGGATATTACTTATCCAAACTCCCATAAAGTAATATATTTTGCGCTTCAAATAAATAGTTTATCATAATAATTTTACTTTATTTAAAATAAGTGAACAAAAACCATTTTCTTTATAGTTACTTAAATAACAGCATAATGTTTGAACATTCAAAAATGAAAATGTACAATAATTTATGAATAAATCTTTAAATGTTCTTCAATATTTTGCCCCGACAATCTTCACATTTTGAAATGAGCAAATGTTCTACAGAACAACAGGAATATCTTCATGGTCCATCTCCAGTCACATGTGGAAGTGAGTCAGAATTTAAAAGCAGCACTAGGTTTAACCTTACTTCCATCCTTTGGTCCTGCGGTTTGTTCAGAAATGGATTTAGGCAGTGAGAGGAAGTGTCTGATAATGCCGAACAGATGATAAACGGCGTCAGGATTCGCTTGGATTCCTATTATTTGTAGCACATGCCTTTACAATCGAGTGTCCTTCTTGTTATCAGGAACACAAGATAGGCAGAGTAAAAAAATGAAAGGGTCTGGAACTTCTTACAGTACTGAGACTGGTTCTTTAAAATGTAACATGGCAGTTCCTGGGATCAGGCTGATGTGAGAAGTGGAGGGAGGGCTTTCAAAAGTTCAACAGTAGAGCTATATTATTCAGTTTCTTTTCTCCTAGTGTAGACTCTTTCTTAAAAATCAAACATACACATCTATTCTTAGACATTTACTTATTGTGGGAAGTGGCCGACTCATCCGCCTCTGAATATGTTATTTAGTCTGTCCAGCTCTTTGCAGTAATCCATGGTCATCAGCTCTGCCTTCTTGCGCATCCGGTCGTCCCTGTAGACCTTTGCGGCGTACAGCAGGTCCGTTTCTGTAATGGAAAAATAACAGGACTAAAAGCTGAAAAGTATTTAGGAACAAAGATCTGGGGGTGTAGTGCCCATGCCGTGGTTACTCACTTGTTTGTTTCTCCTTCCAGCAGTTATTTCTGACATTAGACACATAGTCCTCCTCCACGTTTTTCTCAATCTGCTGCAGCGCTGAGGCCTTGTACTCGGACTTGAAGTCTCTGGTCACGTAGTAGTCCACATGCAGGTTTTCTGTCTGCCGTTTTACAGTCTGGCCTGTAGACCTGGAGGAAGACAAAGTGTTGACAGCAGCTGTGATCTCCATGTGTTGAACGGAGATTACAGACAATAATGAGCAGCAGCCAAAGTAATTTACATACGGTCTAGAGTAGAGGCTATAGGGTGGAGGGGACACCATCATCTGGCTCAGAAGGGACACTAAAATCAGGACCACGATGGGCATCAGCTGGATGAACATTGAGAAACCACCCTGGACACCAACAGACAAAGAATGCTCGATTTCCAACGATACACAAGCCTATTAAACCATCACCTCCAGGATTTATTAAAATAAACCCCATCCTCGTACATCTCCCCGCTCTTCTGTCCTCTCCTGCTGATAGTCTGTCTGATGGCTGTTCCTCCTCCTGCTGTGGCTGAAGGCGTGTGAACTTGCTGCAAAATAATACAAAAAAAAAAAACGAAATAAAACATGGCACTGATATCACTTTTTGCACAGATTCGACATCTATCGCTGCTTGCTCCAGTCTACCAACTGGAGTTCACTCACAAGAAGGGAAGCCGCCTCCGAAGAACATGTTGAAGAGGTCTTCAGGAGTGATGTCGGCCTCGAAACCCCTGTGGAAGTCGAAGCCTCCTCCGTGCGAGTGGCCTGGGCTGCTTGGCTCCTCTCCTCCTGTCAGGTCATACTGTTGTCTTTTGTTTGGGTTGCTCAGCACTGCATATGCGTTACCGATCTCTGAAAGGACAGTGAAACCGCTGAGGTAGTGAGTGTCTAAGCCTTAGACACTCACTACCTCAAAGCTGAATTTGCAAAATAAATAAAATTATCTCCGAAGTAAATCATGAAAAGGTACTTTTAAAGGCCTCTGTTGCCCCAGGTGCGTGATTTTTGTCTGGATGGAACTTGAGTGCCAGTTTCCTGTAGGCTTTCTTGAGCTCTTCATCGCCGACGTCTTTACCGACTCCCAGCACCTCGTAGTAGTCTTTACACCGTTTTATTCTGGAGGAAAGGAACAGACGAGTGATGTGATCTGACTGAATTCATCAACTAAAGTGCTCCCCTCAATGTCCACAAAGGTGACGTACGTGCAAAAAAGCTAATTTATATTTTTACCTGTTTAAACAAAGATGCGTCCATGAATACGTAGAATATTTGATTTATATGGTGCCAACACACAACAGAAATCAAAACTCTCTCCACAGAAATGACTCTTTCAATTAATGAACGTAACAGATAAAACGTAAAAGAGCTTAAAAAAAAAATGGTAACGTTAAATGTTTCTGACCACAGATTGATGACTGGAGTATTAAAACAGCCCTCGTCTCTTCAAAGAAATGTTTTTTTTAAGGCATCAGCTCCCTCCTCTGTGGATTATGTACAACACAGCAGGGAATAAAGTGATTGCCTCTCTGTCTGTGCAACAGCACTGGTAGAATTGCATAATAAAAGGCAGCAGATGTGTCCTGTGTACAAACCCAAGCATCACTCTGCTGTAGAACCAGTGGCTGTCCATGTAATGAGGGTTACTTCTCTCCTATCTCATGGTCTATAATTAGACTGTGCCGCAGTTACCTGGTATCTAATTCACAACTCTCTCTCTCACTTTCTGCTCTCATGGGTATAACACCAAGCTGAGAGGGTTCCCATGGCAACAGCAGTGTTTGGACATCACTGCATCAACATATGAAAGACAGAATCAAAGGATGCAGTTCTGCCGCTTAAAAAAAAAACAAAACAAAAAACATCAAAACAGCCATCTCAAATGAGGCAGATAACAGAGACATGCAGGTGAAATACAGTTGCAAAAAATATCCAAATGCTTCTCACCTTTGCACACCTTCCACCTGCTCCTTAGTGAAGCCTTTGGAAGAATCAGCCACTCCAGATTCTTGACACAGGTGCTTTTCTTGCTGAGCATCTGCGTCCTCTGAGGTCTCTGTCGGTCTTCTCCGATAGGTACCATTACCCACTGAACTGCCATTCTTTGTCAAAGCGTCCAGTAATTCTGAAGGGCAGCAAAAAAGGCAGCTTTAAACTGGCTGATGCGTCACAAACATGAACCAAATGATTAGAATAGTCCACAAACAAAAAAATCCTTCGTCTTCTAGGAGCCAATGACACCAAAAGTTGTGTTCCCCTCAATTTTGAGCTCAGTTTACCTCATTCATTTCAGGAAAACAAACCAGGTAAGAGAAAAGTAATGTGTTTTAACAAGATGAGATGTCCAGTTTTTCCTGTAGTGTTGAATGAAGCGGTAAAACTCATTGTAATACTCACTCTTCCTCCGGCTCCATCAGTATAATCCACATAATCCATTTAAATCCTAAACAGAATTCATAGTTCTGGAGTGCACACTCTTGACAATATGGAAGCTGTTACATTAATATCAATGTGATTCTACCTTGCCAATTATCTACTAGCATCCTGTGTGAAGTGCCCGAAGTCATCAGTACTTACACACAGGCAATCAGGCAGACCAGAGTCCACTACATTCCATTTTAACTTGACAAGTTACAATTTAACAATTTCGGAGCAAAACAACCACTACAGCTCGTTGCTCCCAGCTCCTGTTTTAATATAAGTTTACAGTCATTTAATAATCAGCTGTGCAGGATTAGCCTGACGTTATACCTGCAAGCTCTCACTGGGTCAATCGTTGAATTAAAGGATTGCATTTGAAAAGAACAGAACCCGTCTCCCGTCTACAGTTGGTCGGCTAAACCCCACTATTGGTTTTACACGGCTGTAATAATAACGCACCTAAGGTGTAAAACACCAGCTGTCAAAGACTGTAGCTGACAGGGCTTTAAAGGTTAGTAAGCGTGGACCTCAAGACGCTTCAAGTGCTGACAGCTATCATTTACTACCCGAATAAATGGTGGGTTTAAAATTCACTGCGACCGAACCCGTCCTACTAATGTATCCCTTATAAATAAAAATCAATGAGCTGATACTCAGTCTTTATCCCTACACATATATATCATATACTTACGTCACCGCTTTACTGAGAAGATGCCTTGATTTATGTGAGCTAAAAGAAGGCTAGGCCTCGTTTGACCACGGCTAATTCGGACGAATGTTAATTAATTTCCTGTCTTTGAGGCCGTTAACGGTCATTTTTAGCTCGTTCTACTCATACACTCATAGGAGTGGACTTTAAATAAAAAATCAACAAGTAGCCGTATGCCTATACCATTTGTAGTGCTAGCAGACATCAGCTAACACTAGCTTACACTTAGCTAACTTACAGTTAGCGCAGACACACTAAAAACCGACACATTAGTGACCTTACTTTTCGCTTTGTCAGTGGGATACAGCTTCTCCGCTTTGTTGAGAAACCTCAGTGCCTTCTCTTTGTCTCCGTCTTCCAGAGCTATGGTTGCTATGTGTATACATTTTTCAGCCTCGTCTCTGTTGCCTTCCATCTTCTTTCCTCTTCCTCCTCCGGCACGATCAGCTGATCTAGACACGGCACGTGGTCAGAGCGCGCACGGCAGTTTGGCAAAATCTTGATGAAATGAAGGGCATCATTTTCAATTAATGTTGGAACACATACTACACATACATGAGGCATGAGTTTAAAAAAAGCGTACATAAATGATCTGATGGAGTGTGCGTTTACATAGAAATAAAATTCAAAAAATCGATGAAACAATCAGATTGTCAGTATTGCTTATCAAACTATTAAATAAAATGAAAGGGGAAATCCACAGTAAAGGGACAGTTTAAATGACGAGTAGACAGTTTCAATCTCCAACTTTATTTACACAGCACCGTTTGACAACACATCTTCAGCACCTCAAACATGTACAACGTTCCTCTGAGAGGAAGAGTCACAAATTCTGTATTTACTTCTGTTCAAATTCACTGTCTTGGTTTTAGTCTATTAATTATTTTAATTTTGTTATATCAATTCTGTTTAGCTCGAATGTTATGTTTCCTTTTAGTCATATCATGAATTACTTGAGTGCTCGTCTGTCCCGTGTCCCTTTCATCCTCACCTATGTTTCTCTTTCTCTCCTCTGTATATGAAAGCTTTGTTATCCTGTTTTTGTGAGAATTCCTTCAACTGTGCTTCCCTGTTATGTGTTTATTCTACAATCCAAAAGGTGATCAGACCAAAGAACATTGCAGTTTTTAATATTTTAATCCATCTGCCAATACTTGTCTACCTATTCAGGCAAGAATATTTTTGAAAAACAGTGCAACAATGCAACTGTCACAATTAATGTTGATTCTATAGTTTCCTGATATAGTTGTGTATGTAACTCTTTTTCTGTAAAATGTGGGTATTATACAGTAATCGAGAGGCTTTATGCCCAGATAGATGAACTAGATTGATAGATGAAGTAGATTCACAGTAAAGGCAGAATGGATGATTTACCGATGATGATTTACCATGTTTTGTTTGTTTGTTTGTTTTCCCCCTTCAAACCCATGAAGTTTCTTTAAGCAGCTGTGCGTGAAGGGGGGAGTTTGGCTGAAAACGAGCCCATGCTGTTGAGTGCTGCATGGATGCGGAAGTGCAGTCTGGACTCCATGTTGTAATCTTTGTAGTTCGTCCTGAAATCAGTTAAAGCATTCGTATGAAATCTTTGAAGAAATTTAATTTTGAAAGAACAAATTGCTTTGATGTTAATTATAAAATCCCCCAAACCTACTTGGCGTTCTCTATAACAGTGATGGCCATGTTGATGTCACCTTTCAGTTTGTGTAACAGGCCCAGCTCAAACATGGCGAAAGGCACCAGGTAGGTGTCGTGCTTGATACCGTTTTCACTGCAAAAAGCACAAAATGAAAGTCAGTATAGTGGGACACCCCATTTAAGCCCTCTTACCAGGTGTCATACATGGACATCACATTTTGGGTTGTCTGCACCATAATACCTAATTCTGCATAACTGAAACCGGTTGCACGCATATGGATGCTTTCACTACCATCTAGTGGTGACAAAAAAAAATCACAAACCAAAAAGTTGGGAGACATGAAAAATGTGCTATGAACAATTATTGTCCAGTATGGTAGATACTTTAAAATTATAAGAAAATAAAATGGAATATAATAAATAAAATTAAAAGCATATTATTTAAATGTATATGTCCAGTATATCACAGTTTGCCGTCACAGCATAGAAGAATTTACTCTAGCGAGATTTTTATGAGATGTTAATTTCGTGCATGTGTGTGTGTGTAGATTAGGATTCCTTTTATTGTCATTATGCATCTTTTTTCACATGTACAACGAGATAAAAATAAACTCCTTCAGTGCAAAGTGTGTGTGTTGTGTTTTGTGGGGGGGGGGGGGGTAAACTGATGAGAGTTTTGATGACCTCACCTGGCAATTACGTGACTAAAGCAGTGCTCAGCCTGGACCAGACGCCCCAAATGCCTGAGACACAGACCCTTCAGCAGCTGAATCACGCACTGGTCGTCAAGGTGATACTCTGTGGGGTCTGAATGTGGAATGACAAGTTGGTACATTCACAGCTGTGCACAAAAGTGTGTTGGGCAAAAAGTCTTGAAGGAAATTTTACTTGGGTCATTTCTGAGCTGCTCATCCGCTTCCTCTAACATGGCCAAAATGTTTTGGGTCAAGCTGGGTCTTTTGCCAACCACGGTGAAACCATTCCAGACATACATCATTTCCTGAGGAGATGGAGGACAGATGTTTGACATTGGAGCAGATCATCCAGAAGATGAGAACGAGTGAGCATGACTTTTCTCACCAGAGCAGGGACAGGTAGTTTGGCAGGGGTGGGAGAATTGTAACGCTGTGCCTTCTTTGCCGCAAACTTCTCTGTAGGAATCGATTTCCCAGCAATCCTCATCCTGAGACCATCCACCTGCCTGCAAGAAACGTTTCACAGTTTCTAGAATACCTTGTGCAGTTTTCAAGCTAACTGTGGCTATGTAACCCACCTGAAGAGTTCTACCACATTCTCCCCCAGTGGTGTCACCTCCTTCTCGGGCAGCATGCACAGGATGGCTGCTTTTTGAAATGCATAAACAGCCTGCAAAAGAGGAGCAAATCAGAAGGTCATAATGGGTAAAAATGAGAACAATTAAGATGTGGTGCTGACTGCTGCACCTGTGACCACTTGTTCTCTTTGCAGAGCAGGTCAGCGTAATGATACGCTTCCTTCCATCTTAATTCAAAGGAATAGGCCCACATCAGCTCCCAGTAACACAGGTGATGGATCTGGCGCCACTCCTCCTGTGCTGCAATGCAAGCCAAGAACTTTTCCTGGGCCTGAGGGAACAGATTCACAGCTAACTGGTATTTCTTGGCTGCAAGAACAACATGAGCTCAGGTTGTAGATGCATTAACAGTACTCACAAATGTTAAGTCGCCTTTGAGCAGTGCGATTCTTGCAGTGTAGAAGAGCATGAGGGCTCCCTGTGGACAGCGAGGAGGCAAATACATTCACTGATGCACGACTCCATTTTATGATGTAAAGTTTCAAGGATCAGCTCACGTTTGGGAACTTTTCCACGTAGGGCTTTAGCAGGGATTCAGCCTCAGCGAGATCTGGTTCACCAGTACCTGATGGAGGAAATAGGATCAAAAATCATTGCATTCATTTTCATATAAAGTCAGAATTCATGCTGACAGAAGGTCCTGAGCGATGTTCTTACCCAGAATCACAGTGATGTAGAGGTGAAACATAAGAAGAGTCAAGGTGCTGAGGACAGATCGTAGGCTGTTGCTGGCGGCGCCTTCTCTCAGCACAGACAAACCAAGTTCCTGGAAGTCATCATGATGTGTTTAAAATGATGCTAAATAACTAGGAGAAAGTGTGTGGAAAACAGAGTGATTGTCAGTACCCTGTCTCCAGAGAAGCCCAGAAACTCCATCAATCTAAGGACTCTGGACGGCAAGAGAGACAGCATCTGGAGAAAAGTGAGGAGTGTTAGTTACCTAGAGTTATCTGTAAAACAGCCACAAGGTTTTATTCTAGTGGGTGTGATTGTTTTGAAGCTCTCACCAGATTAAAAGATCCTATGCCCATGTTGACACCTCCCTTAAAATGAACATATGTGCTTTTCTGCTTTTCCAAATCTTCTATCACATTTGATAAGTCCTGACAGTCCCTGGTTCAGAAAATATCACATTTAAAAAAAAAAAAAGCCTTGAATATCTGTATTTCCTACATAAGTTTACTATTATGATCCTTACTTGTAAATCTGGTAACTGTGTCTGATTTTCATTCCTCCTTTGATAAAGCTGATGAGACTCTCATCCAGGAAGGTGAGAGCTGCTTTCTGGAGCAGAACTTCAGCATAGCACAGTTCGGCATGAATTTCCTCTGTTAGCGACATATTTACATTTAAATGTAAATATTGCAGACGTACTTGTAAAACTATACCCGAAAGTAAGTTTTAGTAAATAACAATCTGAGAATAAATAACAGCACTTTAATTGAGATTGTACACAATAAATTGTTAATGCTTGAATTAATTAAATTTGATTTGAATTATATTTGACATCTAAAAAATATAGCAACGCAAAAATTCGTATATATTTCATTAAAGGAGCTTTAAACTATAGATTAAAGTGAGCCAGTTTAAAACTGGACCAAGATAAATAACACCTTCCATTAGAAAGACACAAGCCGTTTAACAATGCAATATAATATTGGATTTAGGCAAGTGTTTACATAAATGAATGCCACAAGAACCTGTACTGCTCATCCACAGAGAATGTCCAGCAATGGTGAGCTTAAGCTGAACTTTCATACACTTTGGTTTAGTTCATGATAACATTCAGAATATCTGTGACGGTAGTGGAGTCTCATTGCTTACCCTCTGTAGAGTTTTCAGCCGGATGTCCGTACCAAAATGTCACTATGTTCTCCATGAAGCTCCTTTTTTTTCGGAATCTAAGTCAAAAAGCATACAATAAACAGTGACACATTTTAATGTAGGACATTAAAATAAGAACACTTTTCTTCTTTCTCCAAAAATATGTACAACCTTTGGCACGTCTGCAGAGATTCTCTCAGCGATGTCATGGCAGCGTCTATGTCCTTTGGTTCAAAGGTCATGGCAGCCTGCATCACCAAGATGCTGCTGTAACCCATGGCGTGGTACATGCTCTCCGACTTCCTGAAGGCGACAGATCAGAGTAGTGAAGAAAATCAGATTTTTTTTTTTTTGCATGAAGTGAACTGGCAGATAAGCAGTGCTTTATTTTCAAGGACTCACCAAGGTCTGAGTAGAGCCAAAGCATCTGCAAACCTGTTGTTCAAAAAGAGCTGCAGGGCACAGGAGCATTCCTTCAGAGCACTCTCCAGTTCCATGACTGGAGATCTGAATGAGTGAACAATAATTTACAGTCCAGCACATGTCTGGTGCATTTTCTCGCAATTATGATCAACATTATAGCACATCATTGCCTAACGTGAATAATATACTGTACTAAATAGATAAAAATGACAAAATAAATAATCTACACTAATTGATCAAGACATTAAAAACCCATTCAGCTGATTCAGTTAAAACAATTAGTTCACTTACTCTCTGTCTGTAGTGAAATGATGCGGATCCACCTAAAAAAGCAGAGAAAGGGAGCACACTTTGAGGGCAGAAAAAAATCTTAACTTCAAAGGTAAAATAGGCCAAATATGCCTTTACATATTTTGTGACTTTGTGACATGTTCAGACTTGTGTTATTTTTGGTGACTAAAATGAGTTTAATTCAAATCAAAATGTCCTTTTGTCTTCTTTATTTTCTTAGTCTTTGAGTAAAAATGTTCCAAATCCTCTATCTCCACCAGCCAAGAGAAATAAAACAACCTACCTGTTGAGATTTCTCCATAGTGCCTGTAAAGTCAGACTATGTAGCAGATAACAGGAGGGGTTAGTTTTATTCTGTATTCTTGTGTCAGAAAGCTTTCCTCACTGAACTGTGTCTTAGTGTTTATAAAAGCTGGGAGTTGCCAAGCTTGTGAAAGCCATCCTCCAAATTTGATCCAGCGGTTCTGCTACTTGCGTGAGTATTTTTAGGTACCGCATTAGATTTTTATAAAGCAGTGAGGAAAAATAGCTCCATTCTGCAGAAGAAAAACATGACCAATTCATTCAAAGATGTCACAGCTGCTGCTCTGCTCTGCTCCAGCTCGCGCCCTCCCCTCTCTCCTCACCCTGTCCTGTGCTCCTGATCAGCCACACCTGCACCGCATTTCTGATTAGCCGCACCGGCTGCTTGCCTGCAATCAGCGCAGCTATATAAGCTGCAGACTCTCAGAGACTTTTTGTCACATTGTTGCTTGTTTGCTTGTGTGTTTCAGATACAGAGCGTTCCTGTGTTTAGTTACCTGATTGCCTGTATTTGAGCCTGTTGTATCTGACCTGATCCTGTGTGGTCTCCTGGCAGACCTGTCTGCCTTCTGTATGAGATTGCCTGATCCTCTGTCTGCCTGCTTTGGAATTAAACAGAGTTTAATTCCTTCATCGTGCTGCTCTTGGGTCCCTTACTGAAGCCCTGACAAAAGATAAGAAACAACTGTAAATACACTCTGAGAAATTAGCCTCAATTCATGAGTATCAAGTCATCATCTTTTCATAGAAATTCAATTTTATAAACTCCAAAATGCAACAACAAATTGGATAAACACCACTGCATCATGATGCATATCTCTTTAAGCTTTGACACTATTAATGCAGCATTGCAACTCACAATATCTTCTTGCAATATTACAAATGTAAATATCAAGAAAAATGAACATCAATATGTTACATGAATCTGTTTCTATGTCTGTCAGTGTTAAAACACCATCCTAAATGGCTTTTTGATCTTATGCAATGCTGAGCATCATGCCAAAGGCCTTGTTTACGTTTTCTGTGCTTAAAGGTCATGCATTATATTTTCCATAAATATATCTTTTTTTCCTGTGTGTAAGCTCTGTGTAACACAGGCTAACGAGTGAAAAACATCAGCATTAAAAAAATGATCAATCGCTTTACTGTCCAAGTTCCTTCATTTGTTCCCAGTCGAGCGCCTTACTCATCCCAAGCAGATTTTATTGGCTCACATTTCTGGTTATCTGTGTGCATGTGACATCCCTGCCAAATAAATTATTTCTAGTGGTTGTGCATAGATGTCACGGGCCACCCATAAGCACTTCGAGAAAAAAGTCAAAATGTCGAGAAAAAAGTAAAAATATAATGTCGAAATAAAGTCAACCTTTTGAGACTATAACAACAGCCCATGTGACTGCTTCTACAAAATGCCGTGCAGTGGTGAAACTATACTTCGGACTCAGCTTTAGTAACAAAGAAATAGTTTTTCTGCACGGCATTTTGTAGAAGCAGTCACGTGCTGGTTGTTATAGTCTCAAAAGGTCGACTTTATTCTCAACATTTTATTTCAATATTTTTTTCTCGACGTTGTACTTTGACTTTTTTCTCAACATTTCGACTTTTTTCTCGAAGTGCATGATGAAAAAAAAAAACTACCTCTTCTCATTTTTTTTTTCTCATGGGTGGCCCTAATCCTCTTCCGTATGTAACAAAATGAGGTGATGGAACTTTTGGCTACGTGCGTCTATGAACATGTCCCATAGCTCTGGAATTCTGCAGCAGTTGACTCACAATCAATCAATTTTCTATTTTACAAAGTACAAATTAAAAAAAGGAGGGGTATTATAAAATGTTTACCCCTCTAATGAAACAAATCAGCGCCGGGCAGGGCGCATGAGTAGCGACGGGTAACCTAACTTCCGGTAATGTTTTGACTGTTAATAAGATGAAGGATGCAACAAAGTGCAAAAGAATGAGATGTGAAAATGCGACAGTTGAATTAGATCACTTGGTCCACTGTTTTTTCCCATTTAAATCAGTTATCATCTCCTCAAAAATACTCTTCATTCATTCAGATGCATCTTGTGTACGCTCCCACAATCAGGACTTGCTTTCCACCTCAAAATACTACAGAGGAAGAGGATCAGCACCGTTGACAAGCATGGCCAGATTAGGTTTGCATGGAGTGATGAGGTGAAGCTTTTTCTGACAACTATCACACAATTATTTGACAGTTGTGGCAAGAAAAATAAAACTACAATTAAAAAGACTAGCTGGCTCTGTTCTCCATTCTCTTCAACTTGGGAAAAAGATGTAATGACTGATAAAGTCTAGTCACAGAAAAACAGTGTGTCTCTATAATTACTTCCATTAAGTGAGACAACTGAAGCATAGTTTATTTATTGGCAACTGTATTTTCTCAGTTTCTCGGCCTTTGGATTCTAGTTATTCAACATGATCACATGTGTGCTGCCACCACACACCAGTGGAAGATATAAAGTTTTTTATAGCTGTGGACGCCATTGGATAAAAGAACATGTCTTATTGTCTTTACTGTAACTACAATTATTGGGCTTTAAAAAAAAAAAAAAATCAGGTAATTTTGGAGGTGGTGATCTTTATCATTAAAATCGACAATATTTTTTATTATATTTTATCATCATATATTTTAGTAGTATTTTATTATTTATTAGAATGAAACTTTGAGGGGAAAACAATAGCGGCCGTACTGTAGGCGGCGGCTTCAGCAATAAAAACTACAATACCCACAATTCTCCACACAAAACGCAGTCGTTCGGGAAAAAAAAATGGCGGCATCCAGGCATTTGACAGATCCCAGCACAAACGTCCCAGATTATGAGTACCAAGATGTGAACACCAAACCATTTCATATCGGCTCTTTTAGGGCGGAGTGGCTGAAGAGACTGAAACCAAGCGACTACTCCTACCAGGTGGAGGATGAAGACACTTTTGATGCCAAGTTTGCCCAGGAGTTGGGAGTCAATGCGGAGACCATGATGGAGCTGAAATCCATCTGCAAGTAAAATAACGTTTACTAGGGTTGGAAGGGCAGCTTTGATACTAATCTAACCCAGCATTAAAATCCCATTGGTATTTGTGTTTTTTTTTTATTTGTTTGTTTATTTATTATTCAAGAATATGAATAGTCAAAGCTGTTTAAATGTGCGTTGTTAATTTATGGTTATAAGTAGATATTGCCACTAAATCCCAGTGTTGTGTCATACCCCTCCTTACATTTCAATGCTATCATTGTACATTTGTGTTCAGATTAATTAGAGTATGAAGTTTCCTCTTTTTTTGCTTTTCAGCATTGAGTCTCTCCGTTGCCATGCCGATGATGAGCACACTGATCCAGAGATTGCACCTTCTGATTCAACGCTGCAAACACTGGTGTATGTTTCTTCTTTATTATAGGTCATGTGGAGTCAGAACAAAAGCTGTACGTGAATAAAATATAATGCTTGTGTGCTTGCTTTGAACAGACAACGAAAGGAGAGACAAGACCTCAAAGCCTCAAAAAAGTTTATCAAGAACAGACATGACCTGTATGCAGATGAACTGGTGGGTTGTAGAAAACCTGTTAATAAATCACAACTTATAATAATGTTGTAGCACCGAACAGCAGTACAGGCCTTTGAAGACCTTTTCTCCTATGTGTTTGACCCCCAGGAGCGTCTGACCATTGGCAAGATCCCAGAATCAGAGGACGACATGATCCCAGAGGGAGAGATCATTCTGACCATCAATGTTTTCTACCCAGATGTCTTTGAAAAAGTGAGTTACTGCCATTGCAGTCGCTACGCTTTCTTCCAGATTGTTGCACATCTTTCCACTGTCCATTTCCCGCCACAGTTTAACTTCACCAGACCGCATGTTACGCTGCTGATGATGGGCTCCCACACCTTGGCAGAGCTCAGGGACGCCATCTGCTGCGTCAGCGACTTGCAGGTGTGCGGAGAGTTCAGCAACAATCCGGACGCGGCTCCAGCGTTCATAAGCAAGGTATCAGAGTCTCGAGCTTTTTATTGCACAGCTCAAAATGTCACATTTGCGTCCAGTTAATGGTGTATTAAGTCATCTGTTCTGTTTCAGGATCACTTCAAGTCGGCCTTCTTTTACTTCGAAGGAGTGTTTTATAATGACATGAGATTCCCAGAGTGTGTGGATATCAGCAGGTCAGTCCTTTCTTTGAGTTTTGAACCAAATTGACTGTGCAATCATATAAGTCTGAAATTCTCCAAAGAGGACGTCTCTGAGAGGTAAAAGGATGGTGTTTCTTTCATACAAAATCAGATTTGTAGAAAGACTACTTGCCTTCTGGAGCCAAACTATCATAGATGCTACATCAGCACATGAAACACAATGGAGCAGATTATTGTCCAATTCCAGTTTCAGTTTAATTGTAAGTTAATTGTTAAAGTTAAAGTTAAAGGGAAAGACCCAGAGCTACTCTGAAGTTTGACGCGCAGCCTTGCAAAAGTGCGCAGACTGTACGGAGAGTGTGGAAAAACCATTTGAAATGTTCTGACATTAGCTACGTTTGCTCCCGTCACAGGACGACCATCGAATGGGCAGAGTCGCACAACTTCCCCCCCTTCAGCCAGGCCAAGATGGAGGACACGCGGTTCGTGGATCTGAAGGTTAAAGTGGGCTTCCCCTACCTTTACTGTCACCAAGGAGACTGTGAACATCTTGTCATCATCACAGACATCAGGTTAGTGTTAGTTTTATTACAAGGTGTTTCCTCTCGTGCTCTCTCCTGCTTTATTACTTATGTTTGGCTCCATTGTGAGCAGAAATTTTAAATCCAACTGATTATCCATCAAATTACAAATACATGACGTTTTCTACCTTCATAAGATCTACTTTCATTTCTTGACAGAAAGCTTTTTTGCCTTTGCCATCAGGAGCTCGTGACAGTGTGGATACCTGACAGAAAATGACACCACATTTTTGCAAAGATTTGGGCTTTTAAAGGCTGTGGTCTTAAACTTTTGATCAGCTGATGAACACCCTATTTTAGTTTAATGGTTGTTTGCAATAAATTGCTTAGTTAAATTTTTTCTTGTCTCACTCCCATTTCTTCTTTTTGCATTTTGAAGCACTACTTAGGACCTTCTTAAGACCCGACAGTGCAAAATGTAAATTCTTGCAATTTTTCAACTGGTCTTAAAATTTTGATTAGGAGATAGTGGTTTTGTCATGAGATGTGACTTTTGAAAGAGACTATACTTTATCTCAAGATCTGAGATAAAGTCCTCTCTTGTCAGCCTAGACTGCATTCACAAGACCTCACAGCTAATTTGGTTCCAGAAATCAGGGAAAATGATGCAGCAGTAGAGGAATCTGTTTGTGGCGTGTTCAGGGGAAGTGCTTGCAGATGCTGCTCTCCATGTCACGAACGAGAGGCAAAGCAGGCTTCTGATGTCTCTTTTCAGGCTGGCCCACAAGAGCGACTGCCTGGACAGGAAGCTGTATCCTCTTCTCACACACAAGCACAGATTCTCCACGCAGAAGTGCAGTGTCTGCCACTTATTCATTGGAAGGTGTGTTTTTAACTAAAAGCGCACAAATTGGGAGATTTTTAAATGACTGAATTCACACGTTTTTTTTTCCCTAGATGGTTCACCACCGGAGACCGGTTTGCGCCGAGCGACCCCTGTCTCTTCTGCGACAAGTGTTTCCGAATGCTGCACTATGATGCCGAAGGGAACAAGCTGGGAGAATTCCAGGCGTTCCCGTTTGTGGACCGCGGTGCTTTCAACTGATGCTCCTCTGGCAACACCAGTTTAATATTTATTTCATAAAGAAATTCATGTAAACTAATATTTTCTTTAAAAGATTTTGATACCCAGGTTGAAGTCTTGATTTTGTAAGATTTCACACTTTAAAGTTTTCTATTTGCAGTCTAGAACCTGATTGGTGTTCAATAAAGTTGCTGAATTCATCCAATGTCTTTGTCTTCTGACACAAGCACGTGATCAATCATGATGATGAGACACTGCTGTATGCATGAACTACTTTATTAACAGATGCTGAATCAGGACAACAGACAAAAATACTCTTATTTACAACGCTTTTAAAAATTATGAACTTTAAAAATAAAGACACTGAACCACGGTTAAGAGGACAATGTTGAGTTTCTCAGCATTGAATTTTCAAACTGTAAAGCATCCAAAAGTTTTAAATCCTTTGAATTTAATGGCATTGTCAGTGAAAGTGGGACTGAAATTCAAGTCTGAATTGACTTCAAGAAATCAAATCTACTTTTACTGAAAGCAGGGCTAAATCATGTTCACAGTGCAGCTAAGTTACAGGTTGCTCTACGTGATTGCTAGGATTTTTGCATGATATAAAAAAATAAAATATGAGGCTTTGGACACAGGAGAGGAAACTTCTGATGAACTAAAACCTCTGATCAACAACACAAAAGAGGAAGTAAACAACTGATCATCAGAGGAACTCGAACGGCTCTACACTAAGGTTCTGTGGCTACACCAGCATATCGTCTCTCCTGGTCCGGCATGGAGGATGTTCAGGTGAACCCCTCTTGAGGTGCTGGGGCACTTAAAAAGAAAAAAAAAATTATATGACTGCATGTTTCCCCAAAACACATCAAATACAAGATACCACCAGTTTAGCATGTTGTCTGCTCTCATAGAAATGACAACAATAAGTCCGTTGACATGACCGCAGACATCTGACTTCTTAAGTTGTCTGATTATTTAGGTGCTCATGTAAACAAGCATAATGTGATATGATTGTCAGATAACTGCAGTTATGAGTATTCGGATTAACACACATATTCAGGGGAATGTGTGTTACATTACATTACATTACAAGACAACAAACGTGAGCAGCTGCGGAAAGATGAGGAAGAGACACTTCTGGAGTGAAGAGAAGACAGACAAACTTCATGTTTAATAACATGAAAATCCTCAAAATCCTACAGCTAAGGCTGCAAGCATCAGCGTGTTCTACATGTTTTAACTGTTTTAACTTAAAAAAAGTTAAAAGTTTAAATAGGCATTTAAGCATTTCTGATCCTACCTGGACAGTAGGGGGGCCTACAGTTACCAGTTTTTTTTTCACCTCCTTCTCATGAGAAAGACTGCTAACAGTTTGTGAGAAAAGATCTCCTGTAAGTGGACAATTATGCTTTTGCACAAAATCGCTGATAGAATGAGTTAATGGGAAAAACAGGGATTTGTGTGAACACGAGACCCTGACACAAAGGAAGAGAGAAGGCCCACAAGGTGATCAGGCTACATTAGTGACCTGAAAAACAATTACTGGCCATGGAATACTATTAGAAGAAGATGCCGCAACAAAATGCTTTCTGTTTGAATCTTCCATTATATAACGGTGTCATACATTCACAACAGATTGATCAATTATTTTAAGATGTTTCAGACAGATCCTAGACCCTGTTCTACTCAATTATTTTTAATTATCATCTCTTCACACTATGGGAAATGTGGTGTCTGTAATGTTTAATGTACCTGTGGTTTTCTCCAATTGATGTTTCTCCAGGAAGCTTTTCTCCTTCCACTTCCTGCTTCTTCTCCTCGGGACTGGTATCGCCATTCATTATCCTGTCTGTAAATAGCAGAGCAGTAAGAGTCACATGCTTAGCTCTGGACCTTACTGAGGAAAAACAAGATTTTCCATCCATTTAGCATACTTTGCTAAACGAGTATTTTTTTTTTCCCGGTCAAACAACAGTATGTTGATCGAGACATTTAAGCAGGGACAAAGCAGCAGACTTCAAAGTCATTAAAAGATTCTATGATGTTCATCTCTAAGAGAGACCTCTCCATTGGTGCTCCAATGGAGAGGCTTCCACAGGAACTGGTTTTCATCCTTTTCACCTAGATAAAATGGATTAATCTGCAGTCAAATATTGGGAAAAAAAAGTGCACTGCCACCAACTGGACATTGATGGGATTACATGTCACAACTTATATTACACAAACTGCACAGTAAATTAATAAACAATAATGATGTCACATAAATGGATTCTTTCTGTGCCATTGTTTCTAAGGGTGGACTGGGTCAGAAGTTAGTTAACATATATCCAAAACAGCACTGACCAAGAAGTAGCAGAGCGGGAACATGCAAAACCATGTACTATTTAAATGTAATGACTTCTAAATCATGTGTATGTGCATCTGAAACCCGTGAGAGGTATCAGCAGCAGAAAAATAAATTCCTCTGAAATGATTTAATATTGTTGAAAAGAGAAAATCAACTAATGAATCGTACCTGAGTTGTTTTCTTTAGTTTGCTCCGCCCTCTTCAGAGCTCCCTTCCTGGCCTCCTCAAACTGTCGCTGTTCAGCTATGGACTTGTTGAGCACCTGGCTGAGCACACAGTCACCTTCTCCAACCAGAAACATGCTCTTAAACTTGTTATACAACATGGTGGCCTTGTCCATGATGTCCTGGCTCGCTTTGAACCGACGAATCTACAACACCAATATAAAAAGTGTCAGTTAATAGTTTAGTAACATGCTCAGTGTAGCAATGGTTTGCTATATTTGTCAATAATAGCAAACACCTACAACTAAGCATATCACAAGCTAATTAGCAATATTAAAGTTTACACTGCAAAATCAAGCTGTTCACCTTTTTAAGTGTGGCAATGAGTTCGCTGTGTTTCTGCAGGTGCTGAGTGGTGACCTGAAGGGTGCCGATCTCATCTAATGCATCCAGGCACTTCTTCACATCCTAGTGAGGAGAGAGTCTGTTAAAAATGCTCATTTATTCAACGTGCACTTTTGCTTAGGAAATCATGTGAAGTGACTGTCTCTAAATTAAAATATATTACTGAAGACAAAAAGTAATAAAACACATCTATCCAGTAAGCTTAATGAAAAAAAACAAACAAACAAAAAAAAACACTTTACCAGGAAAACGGACAAGTATTTACCACCTGATGACCTTACCGCTCTATCAATTTTAAGTGAAATCTTGATTTCACTGTGCAATCTCTGAAGCTTCAGGTCAATGGATATTTCTGTCCAAAAATAAAATATAAATTCAGTTTACATGTGTAAAAGTGAATTGAAATGACATTTTTGAATGTAATTACGGGCAATAAACAAATGTTTTTGTACTGACCTTTCTTCTTGACGCCGGCTCTGTCATCATTTTTCCCATCATCTTTGTTTTGACTGAAAAAATATACACATCAGGTCACCCTGGACTGTGTATTTTTGAACTGCAGTTTCATAACTGTGTCAAAAATGTTGCACGTACTCTCTCAGCCGGCGCATCTCTTTGTCCATTTCTGAGTGTTTGTTTCTGCCATTGTTTTTCTACAATGAAAAAAAAAAAAGTGACTAACTGTTAGACAGCTGCTACATCACAACTGAACACATCTGCACACTTGCCTCTTCGTCATCATCATCATCATCATCATCCTCCTCATCATCTGAGTCTGAAGATGTATCAATCTTGGACTGTTTCTTCTTCTTGGCCTCAGGCTCCCTCCCGTCTCCATCCTTCATGGTGCCTTCCTCCTTTTTGTTCTCCCCCTCCCCCATCTTATATTTGTCCTCTTGTGCCCTCTTTCTCTTTCTGTCAGACTCTGTGGTGTCCCTTAAAAACAAGGTAGGGTTAGCTGGGCAAAGGGTCAGCTGCATCCTGGAAAGTTGTGAAGGATTTGTGTGTGTAAATTCCATGTTTCTTATCTGAATTTGGTCTAAATTGCAACATTCAGTTAAGATTTTTACATTTCTTTTTAGGCCATGGCAGCTTGAAAGGTCAGCAATTAACCCTCTGAATTGTGTATGCACTTACATGTCACTTCCTGAGCCTTGCTGCTCCTGCTGAAGCAAAAGTAGCTTTTCAGGTCTGGGCTTCCTGCCTCTTCTCTTTGGACCTTCTCCACCTGATCAGGAAGCAAAAACTCTTGCTCAGATATCCCTGATAGTCTACATTGTCTTACATCTATAAATGTCATGAATATCTGATCGATGTGTGATAACTGTGTACATCCATCCATCCATGATTAGAAAAAATAAGAAACAATGATGAGGACTACCTGAGTGACTAGCGGGGCTCCCTGGAGCGTCGTCTTTTTCAGTCTCTTGTTCAGTATCATTCTGAGAAAAAAACAAAACAAACAAAGGAAAATTTAATGACAGATCAAATATGTCTATCTTCTACTGTATTTCCCTTAATGGGGTCATGGCTGTCAGCTAAAATCTTTTTCTCAAATCAAAATCAATTTAAAAACACACTCCACAAAATATAAATTCCCACCTTTTTCTTTCTTCCTCTTTTGGCCTTAGGTACATCAGAGGATTCTTTCTGTTCCATGCACCCCCCCCCCCCAGAAAAAAAAAACACATTAGTTTTGAATCATCAAATGTCTTATTTTTTTATAAATCAAAACACAAAAAGGCAAAATGCAATGGGCAACCTGGAAAATATTAAAAGGTACAAAGTGTAACCATTTTATAACCCTTATAACCCCTAACCCTTTTTCAAGTTCAATTTCTCATATCTACATGTAATTTCTAGTATATAAAATAATAAACTATGTAAAATGTACTGTATTTCTGTACTGGATATACTAAATACAATTTTTGCGATCTATATTCCTGCCGCTAGGTGTCGCCAAATCGACATGTTATTACACAGGGTACCTTTGTCTTTGCCATCCTTACTGTATTCAGTGTTTGAATCAACTGAAACTGTGTGTGCCCAAATTCCAGATTCATAAATACTAATGTTAAACAATACATAATTTGACAAAAAAATAAATGCCAATTCAACAGATTTAAAGATACATGGCTTGATATAAACTGTAATAAGAATATTTTCATGATTGAAATGTTATGTTTTGATATTCGTATATAGAGTACACTTGAGGAATTTGGACAGTTTATGAAAGCAGAGGAAACAATCAACAATCATCAGATGTATAAATTAGTACCTTTCTCCACAGCACAGAGAAAGCCATGCATGCAAAATTTCAAAACTAATTCCAAATGGAAACTTGCTGAATATGTAGAGAAACACAGAAACTGTAAAGCAAATGTGTTGATGTCAAGGAAAAAGAAGGAAATGTTATTTTAGTAAATCATATATAAAATTAGCATCAAGGGCAAAAACAGTTGGATCCAGACCAATTAGTGTTTACTCACTATCACTTATCCCCCTTTTTAATGGATTAATGGATTCTTTGCACAGGCAAATGTATCCATCTGTAAATCACCTCACCAAACCCAGAACGGGGCAATTTAGTCAAAACATCAAGATGAGACCGTGACCTCCCACCAGAACTAGTGTCGCATGCTTTCCCACATGGGAGGGAATGCGGCCACCTTCACCGCTTTAGGAGGATCTCAACATGCAATGTACGTACATCCTGAGGATCATGAGGACCCTGTTCAGAGATCACAGACCCTTCCTCCTGCTCCTCCTCCTCCTCATTCTCAGCCTCACTTCCTGGGACCTGAATGCACCCAAGACACAGCATAGGATGCAGTGTGGTGGGCAAAAGGGAAAAGGTATCGCGTATCCTTCTGTTGCAAGCAACGGGCTTTAAATATTAACTAATTGGATGTTTCATCTGACAAAGATAAGAAAAAAAAATGGCAAAAGAAGAGAGAAGCTGACAGCACAGGAACGTAGCAGGAGCAGTGATATATGCTTGCAGATTTCAGTAAAAATGCGGACATTGTCACCTTGTCATCTCCGTCCTCGTCTCGGTCAGGGCTGCTGTCTAAATTCTTGTCAGCAAAAGATTCTGGGGGCACCGGCTTTCCATAGAGACAAAATGTAATTAAATTAATTAAAGTGAACATCTCTGGACAAATCGGGTCAGTCAACAAGCAAATACAGAATTTTTGTTGCTCTTATCAGGCCATCAAACGCCTGAAACACTACACCGCAAATTTACCTTCGGTGCAGTAAGCTCCACTTTCGGATTGTTCTCAATCTCCCACAGTCCTTCGTTGAAGCCTTTCCGTTTGTTGGGCTTAGCGTACTTCTCTTTGTTGGGCTGATATGGAAAGATGTCTTTTGGGCCAAGAAAAGCGCTGTCAAACATTAATGATAAACATAGATTTAATATGAAATGTACAGCAATATAAAATAAGCAACTCACAGACACACACTGAGGCACATATTTTTAATCTAGCAATAATGTAGTAGCAGTACTTTAAACAAAAGTGTTAAACTATTACGTCTAACAACATAACGGAAAAGGAAGCATTACATTTTTAAAATACTACGCCCCAACATTTGCATCAAATTTAAAACTGACATTACACTTCAGTGTGTAGTTTCCATTGTAGTCATAGTAAAATCACAGAATGGAGGTAAATGGCGGGAGAGCTTTCAGTGCTACTTGGTTGCGGAATGATTGTGCTGAGCGCAAATAATAAGCTCTTTGTGGCTGATAAAACAAAACAGATTTTTTTTTCTGGTCTGTTACAAACGTTTCATGGGTGCCGAAGAAGAAGATGGGATATTTGATATTGGATGGCTTGACAGCACCATCGGGGACCTCATCGATCTACAAGAAAAATGACAAAAACAGATCCATGGGTACAGTGTGGAAGTATCAAAAAACAAAAGCAATGCAGTCGGAAGCAAAATCTCCTATTCCTGTGATAAATAACAGCATGTCTGGTTTACAACATTAAGGATTTGTTGTGTCTTGAGCTATGTATTTAAATTCAGGAAGAGACTCACTCTTGCAGGCCAGTGGGGATAGCCCTTCATCTTGGCAAAGATGAGATCACCAGGTTTCCAGTCTCGAGCCATGCTTAATAAATAACTGATAAAAAAAAGACACATTTAACACATTCGTATCAGTACACATAAGTTAATGATGTACTCGCTTATAGTGTGTAAACGTACAGAGTCTCTACCTAGTTAAAAACAGCGTTCAAGTCTACAGTAACGAGAACACTGTGACAGATAACGTATATGTTACTGTCACAGCGGGGAAAACAAGCTAGGTGAATAGACAGGAACGTGATGTAGGCAGCATCAATGGATGCTAACACAGCAACTCAGCTACCGAACTGATATAAATTACGTTTAATTGAGTCTTCAATAAAGCTCTATAAAATCTCCAGAGTGGTTCAACAGATACTGAGTATATACACACGTATATAAGAGTTGACGAAACACAGTGCTTATTTACCAGGAAAAGCGCCACTCCTCCTACACGGATGCACGTTTTCAATCCCGCGCAGGACGTCGACAGACTGTACCATTGGGTGCAAAAATGGGGGAGTTCAATTGAATAGCATATAGTTACATGTGTTGTTCTTTATGTGTTGTTCTTTTTTTAACTAGCTGAGAACTAATTTCAGAGATGACAGTGGTAAATATCATGGTATTTTATCTTTGTTCTGAAGTTATTGTAAATTAATGTTAATTCGGGTGACTGTGAAAATAATAACACAGGGCTTTTCCGGCCGCAAAGACCTTCCGTAGAATACGTCTTTGAACCAAGTAGGCGTTACCCCCGTTTACACCGGATGCGGTGCGTCTCCGTCCGTCCGTCCGTCCGTCCTGATTAGATTCCATTCCGTGCGTCAGTTTGCACTGTAATAGGCCTTACTGGGGTCGTCTCACTAGAGACTATCATTTGAGACAATGGACGAAGAAAGACTCGTCATAGAAGTGCAAAACCACAGCATTATATATGATTTTTCACATCCTTTTTACAAGGACAATGAAAAAAAAGACATGGCGTGGAACGAAATATCAGAAACGATTGGAGTGGATGGTAAGTAATTTAAATTTGTAAAATTACCGGTAATGTTTACAATATTTGATGTTTTTTCCTTCTAAATAAAATGAAACAGTGGTATCTTCAAAAGCTAGAATTATAATTTAAAGGGGGAATAATTGTAAAAATCTACTTGCTGTTTTAGAAAAAGTTCTTTGTTTCTGGGGGTGGGGTGGGGGTGGGGGGCTAAGATCTAGAAACAATGGCCACAGTGGGGGGGGGGGGGAGGGGCTGACAGGAAGTAGTCAAAAATGTTTTGTCCTTTGTAAATAGTGTTACTTAAATATTAAACACAGAGCAGAAAACAGACAATATATACATAATTGTAGCAGCTATCAACAGTTCCCTCACACCATTTTGTTCTGCCAGAACACACTGCCCTCAGGGGAGGTGAAAAAAGTGGTAAAACACTCCCTCACACCACAGGCCTCCCTTGAAGCTCTGTTTACGCCCATGTTCCTAACTGCAGACATGCGTCTCCCTAGTTCCTCAGCCTCATTCAGCAGCTGTACGTTCTCACTGGGAGCAAGCAGGAAATTGTGGAGAATGCATGCAGCAACCACTAGAGTATCCACATGTTTTGGATGTAGGTTGATCCTGCTGTAGAAGATCCTGCACCGAGATGCCAAAATGCTAAAGGCCTTTTCTACCATCATCCTTGCTCTAGAGAGCCTGTAACTAAAAATCCTCTTGTTATGACTGAGGTTTTTTCCTGGATAGGGCCTCATCAGGTACGGTTTCAGAGAGAAAGCCGCATCACCAACCCTGACGTATGGAACATCCCCTAGTTGATGTCTGTGTAGATTCTCACTCATCCAGGTCATGGTTATCCAAAGTAGATCTCTCTGTGTCAACTGGACTGAAAGGTTTCCTTGAAAACGTTTCGCCCTCTCTCCAGAGAGCTTCTTCAGTTCTAAGTTTGCTGGGGCAGAGCTTGAAAATATAGCCCTGTGGACCATTGGCATGTTAATGGCCCGGGTGGTCACCTGAAGAAGCTCTCTGGAGAGAGGGCGAAACGTTTTCAAGGAAACCTTTCAGTCCAGTTGACACAGAGAGATCTACTTTGGATCCCCTAGTTGAGCAGTACCTTGCAGGCAGGTGTTGGGAGGAACATGCAACATGTTTTTCTCCATTCCTTTACCCAATTCTGAACTGGCATACACTCCACCATCAGATGTTCTGCCAAAGTCTCCCACCTGAAGAGGTAGTCTGCATCTATAAGAGCCAAAAGTACAATGAAGAATGTCTTTTTGTAATTGAAATATTGACTCCCGGAGTGTTGAGGTGCTTGAATAACAACATGCTTTCCATCAAGTGCTCCTAAACAATTAGGAAAGTTCCACTTCTCCCAGAAGCGTTGTGCCACCTCCTTCCACATGTTTGTCGTTTGCTTGGGCAAGAACATTTCCATCATTGTCTTTTAGATGGCTGCACACACCATATGAACAGATCTTCCCACTGTTGTTTTGCCGAGACGGTAGTTAAATGCAAGACTGAAAGAGTTCCCAGAAGCCAAAAATATTTTGATGTGTAAATGCTGAGCTTGTGTTTTATCTGACATTGTTATTGTTCTCTAGTTGAACTTTGCAAAACAAAATGGAGAACATTGAGAGACAATTTTGTGAAGCAAAGACGGAAAGTGTCTTCAAGTGGACCAGCACGAGGCCCTGAGAAAGAATGGAAATTCAAGAACATAATGTCCTTTCTGGTGCCTTTTTTACAGTCAAGAAGGTATTTTTTTTTTTACAGATTTACAGATTTTACAGATTAAGTGCTAATTTATACTGTCTGACCTAACTTGTTGCTCAATTCAATTTTTTTCATTGTTGGTATTGCAGTTCAAAAAGCAATGTGGGAGGAGTAGCAGGGCAGGAACTATCAGTTCCATCCCTAAAAAAATGTGGGTCTGATGAGCAGGCATCCTGCAGCTCAGAATTCAGACTGCCATCAAGACCACCATCAATCTTCTCAGCACCCTCTCCATCACAGCCCACTACAGCTGCAGAGACAGACAGGCCCCATCGGTCTCGAAGTCCAAGGGAGAGGGTGTCTCGACGCCAAACACCAGCGGAGACAGCAGGTGCATCTGATGTAGAGGAGAGACTCCTATCTATCCTAAAAGAACTACCTCCAACACCACAAACAGTCTTAGATGAATGCCATCATTTTGCTTTGAGCCTGGTCCCATTATTAAATATGATGGATTATGATAGAAGGCAGGAGACCAAAATAGGTATACTGCAGTACATCGCAAACCAGCAGCGCAGGCAGACAACAGGACCACAGCCACAATATCCTAGACACCGTCCCTCTACCTTCCCAACCTCCACAATCTCTCCACGCATGCGTAATTCATGTCTAATTTCTATTCGCTATTTTCTTCAGCTCCTCCGTGATGGCAGCCTCCCAAACACTGGTTTATAATAATCTTCTAATTTTGCCAGTATTGCTAATTTAGCGATTTTGTTGCTTTATTAGTACATATTCAGACCTCTTCAGCGGATCTTTTTCAAAAACGCGAATACCGACCATTTCTGGTGTTGGTGTTGAGACTTTTGGAGACGCTGACGTGAAGACACGCACCATCAGGCCTTAGTTGCCTAACTGCGTCCATCATGTGTATTTATTTCATTCAGGCACATTAAGGAAGCATTTAGATTTGTATTCTCAGACCTTACCGCTGCTCTGAACTTCAAAATTCACGGGACAAAGTACACAGTTCAATAAAACCCCTGAAATGAAAACTATTGATAACCTGCAGTTTCTGCTTACTTCTATAACTTTCAGGACAATAAGAATCAAATTACAAATAATTTCCAGATTCAGAGTGATATGTTAACTGAATTTGTGTAACTGTACTAGTGTAAAGGTCTTAGTGAATGTTGCCCATTGTAATCCTACATATAGAGGTTTAAATCTTGCATAACACTTTGAAATGTTTAATGTATGACATATTTTGCTGCTTAAACAAACTGTAAACTTTCCTGGAAGCAAAATAACTAGCAATAAAAAAAAATTGTAGCAGTTTTTGCCAATTGAATTAAAATAATTTGTTGTCCTACACTGACCTCTAGTGGACAAATTACAGATTGCTGCTTAAAATTTCACAAATAAAATAGGTGCTTTTTATAAATTCTTTCATTAAAAACAGAATATATTGTTAAACTCATAATGATGACAATTATATACAGACTTATTTTTATTGCTATATCAATTTTGTTCATGATGTGCAGATAATACAATAATCCAGTGTAACTAGGACATTGGTAACCATTTGTTATATAAAAAGCATGCTTACACAATCTGCCCTGCATTATAGTCAAAAGATGATCCTGCAATTGAAGGACATGCTCATCAGCCACAGATTCCTGTAGAGAGAAAAAAAACAAGGAATGGCCAGATTAGAGAGGAGGAAACAAAAGAAGATGGGCGCTATGCAACCCAGGTCTAAGAATAACTCAGAAACTGGCTGGGCCCCCTGCCCAGCCTGCGAGGTGAGAGACCTTCATGTTGGACCATGGCCAGCTTAGTGGGGTACTTGCTCAGACACATGGTTCAAACAGAGACCAGGGATGCACTTAGAGAGAGAGATGACAGTGTTTTTGTGTGAGGACACAAATGTGAGTGTATATCCTTCACCCCGGCAGACGAGCTGTTGGCAGAACATCCCAAACCACTCTGTCTCAGAGGGCCGCAGTGTCTCGCTGTCCTTCTTTGCTCATTTGTTAACCTACCACTCTTCTTTAATGCATCCTAACCCACATGCTGACAGAGGCTTATGTATGACCAGAACCATTCAGAACTGCCTTCCTGCTTT
Source organism: Pao palembangensis (assembly GCA_015343265.1). Lineage (NCBI taxonomy): Eukaryota > Metazoa > Chordata > Actinopteri > Tetraodontiformes > Tetraodontidae > Pao > Pao palembangensis. The sequence goes on along the minus strand of CM027089.1, from coordinate 4,736,733 downwards.
GGTGCTTCCCTTGGACTTTTTTGTGAGAATTGTGTAAATTTTAAAAAGATTTAGAGAAAAAGTTTTTTTTTTTTTTTTTTTTTTTTTTTTTTTAATCATTGATTACAGATAAATTAGCACTCAGAACAGGGAAGGAAAAATATTTCTGTAAATAAATTGTTTTTAAATTCTCCTGTGTGTGGTATCAGCTGAAGGGCACCTTTCCTGGACTTCAGTGAGGGATGGCGTCCTTGAGCTCGTGTATGTTTTATGTACGCGTCATACCCATGGATTGGCATCTCTCCCTTTACTGCTGGCAAGCGTTCAGTGTGTTAAGGGGGATGGACAGGGTTGCCACTGGAGAAAGATAAACTGGTTGCAAAAGACAGGTCAGTGCATTCATTAGCGCCGTTGCAGTATTTGTTAAGAAATGCTGCTTGAGATGGCAAGGACATGATGATCTGGGACAAGAAGAAGACAAGAAGTTCTGCAAAACAATATAATTCAACGTATCATTCTCATATTCTACATTTATTACACATTATCACACATGCCTCAGTTTTCTTATTACAAAACATTAATAAAGAATAAAGAGCTGGTATTAAAAATTATAATTATTTAAAAAATAACTAGTGAAGAAAGAGGCATAAAACAAAGTTGCTAATTATAATTGCAAACTGCATAAAATACACATTTGCAAGAAAAAATATAAGACTTAATGACTGTGTTTTTCAAATCATGGGGCATTTACAGAATAACCTTATATACAGTATATTCATAGTATGTCTTTACTCATGTTATGATTCTCATTAATTGGATAATGCACAATGGTAAAATTGTTTTCATTATCATGAATATGATAATTATCATGTTAGGATCCATCCATCCATCCGTTTTCTGCAGCTTATCCGGGGTCAGGTCGCGGGGGCAGCAGCCTAAGCAGGGAAGCCCAGACTTCCCTCTCATCTTAGGAACAAGTCTTAAACTCTCCCTCGCTTTTTGACAGATGTTGATGTAATAAATAATAGAGTCAAATAGTTTTTGTATTCTCATAAAGGTTTTTAATTGTATCCTAAAATCATTTTCTGAGATAATATTTCTCAGGTACTGTTACTTTATTTTAGAATATATATTTTTTTCCACCATAGTGGGTGGGAAAGAAAAAGAGTTGGGCCCTTGGACAGCAGGTTAGTGTGTGAAAGCAGGCCGTGACAGATGCTTCTGTCAGCGTTCCAACAGTCGCCGCTTTGTGGGAGCACAGATGCCTCCTTTCCCCCTCTCTTCCTCTCCTCCTCTCCCCTTCTCCTCCTCTCAATCTCATTCTGCCCTCCCCCCTCCTGTCCGCGGGCTGTGATGAGGGGATAACAAGACAGGAGCAGTCCTCTCAGCAGTAAAGTGACCACACTGGCATGGTACTACACGTGGATGGGGGGAGAGAGGTGATGGAGAGGTCCAGGCCCCAGCCCAAGGCTTGAGGAGCTCTCTGCGGTAGTAGCAGTGGCGGGGTTATAAATGTGGGGGTCAGCATGTGAGGACGGGGGTAAGGCTCTGCTCTCAAAGCTGTGGGAGCCGGCTGAGACATTGGGGTCCGCGGCGGTCCACGCCTGCAAGGAAAGCAGATGTTTTCACTCGGGGGTGTGCCAAGTTTTCAGAGCAACCTTCAGCTGCTTGGAGGTCAGGTGTTCAATAAGGGGGGGCAGTGTGGGACATTTCAGAGGCAAAAGCTTCAACTTTGATACAACAGCATATTAATTATGACGGCAGACCGTGGGGCAGAGGGTTGTAGAGGAACATCCCATCCCACTGTTTTGGAACCCACACCAGACTGACATTAGTCAGAGCTGGCCTGCACATTTCCTGCTGTCCCAGCACCAGTCCTGCAGCAACATGAGTTTAGTGAGCTCCAGGCAGCAGGTTTCATTTCTTTATGACAATTTATGAATTTGCCTAGGTCCAGAAGTACATCACATTAAAAAGTATAATAATAACTTGAATGCTAAATTAAATTTGCTCTGATTTAAAAATATTCATTCAACTGTCTATTAAATAACAACTCTTACTGGGGAAGTGGTCTTTATTTGCCACCAATTCATTAGAAAATACAAAAAAAAAAAGACAAAATTGCCTCTTCTTCTTAGAGTAAGACAGAGCTAAAGTTAGAAAATAGTAGAGTAGATAGAAACAAATGCAAGACATCCAAAATAATTGTAGAAGCATACATATGCCACTTTAAGTATTTTCGGGGGTTCCTCTATTGTTCAGAAAACGAATATATTACAAACTACCAGCATCTTTTTCAGTTCTTTCGTTTTATTGGTGTGTTGATAAAGGACATTTTGAGTGGGGCCGCGCGTAATACGACAATTAGTTTCATCATGGAGCCACAGTGATTGCAAAAAAGTGATCCTAAGACTTTATCAGCCCGATGAGTTAAGAAGGCAGTTTCACCTCATCTCAACCTTTACATTGATTTCTGAGAGAGTGGGAGATCTGAGGATTACAATGGAGAGCAGAAATGAAGACCTAGCTTACTGGGTCTTTTTTGTATTTGGCAAATGGGCTTGACAAAGATGGAGGAGACAAAATCTAGGGCTTACAGCCACGGCACCCAATTGGGGGTAACTTGAAAGCAGCGCTGGGATGGGAAGTGAGGGTACCTCATTTAGCAGTGGTGAATTTGGACAAGGGGCATGGGGAAATGCTTAAAGTAAACCACATAGGCCCCAACAATCGTCAGGAATTGAGACATTTTAAACCTTTAACGGGGGACTGTGATCAAAGCAGCAAGCAGATCCTCGCTTGAGTGCGAATGCAGAATCGCAGGGAAACTGAGGGGATTGTGGGGGGATCATGGCAGGTTGAAAACGTAAAATCAGCACATTAGCTTTATGAGGGTGTCAGAATATAGGATGATCAGGGGATCATTGGACCCGTGGGGAGCCAAAGAAAATCCAGTATGTGCCGAGCAGAGCAGAGGAAAAATGAGGCCACTGCTGACAGAAAAGCTTCTCTTATCAAAGATGCAGCTGGTGAGGGAATAATCTTGCCCTATTCCCACAGAAAGCCAAATCATACACAGGTTGAAAACTGTAAAATGATCTTTAAATACATGTTGCTCTGGGCTAATAAGCCTATGTATACCTTTCATCGCAACTTTTCTCTGTAAAGTTCTCTCGCCCTTTACCGCCTCACTCGTTGTTTCATCTCATCAGAGGAACCTGCACAAGCCCATTTGTCGTATTCTGTGATCCCATGCCCACCGGCTCTAAGTATGGACCTCACGTCTCCTTCCCTTTTTAAACCCACCTCAAACAGAGCACAAATTAGCCAGGTTCTACCCCGTCTTGCTGCAGCCGCTCCCAGTCGCTGGGCTAATTCAGAGGAGCGCTAGCCTTGGGTTGCAGGGGTTCTCACTATTGCTGAATTATAAATCAAAGAGTGCTTACATGAAACCGCTTGCTAATTACGTGTTCGCTCACCGCTTTTTTCCATGTACTTTGTCGCTTTATACTGGCTCTGATCCCTGGGAGGTAGTGGAAGGTACAGAAAAAGGCCAAGCAGTTTTTATATTATCGCAAAGATGAGAGTGATAATTTGTCTCTGATCAATGCACGGGACATTGATAACACCCACCACATGGTCAGACCTTAGGCTGCGTCCTTGATGTGCAAACTCCCACTGGTCCACCTAAGTTAGAGGCCAAATGACCATGGCGGCCCTTATGCTACATCTTTTCAACCCTCGCAGCTTGAGATATTTTTATCTTGGAGAAGCGCTCCTCTCTTTCTCTGTATTTGTGACTTCCTCATTCCCTTCGTGTCCTCTGAGTGTCATTCTCCACCCCCTCCCAGCCTGTGAGGTGGACCAATTTATCACTGGCCAAAGGAGGGCCTTCACTTTGTCTGTTTTAGAGCCTCACCCTCCATAAGCTGCTCTCCTAATGAAAGGGGGTACTGCGTCCCAGCCGGTCCAGGGAGATTTAAGGGGCCAAGAAGTCCAGTTGCAGAAACAACTTGGGGAAGTAATTACCCCTCCGCTGGACCGCTGAGAGACGCCCCTCCAGCTGGTCAGAGCAACTCACATACTTTGGACTCATACTCTTGGGCCTGTGGCCTGGCCTCCATCATTAGGGAGTCTCCTGAACCTGGATGTCGTATGACCCAGGATGAGGGTGATGCAATGGGGTCGGCTCAGCATGCCTTGGCCCTGGTAGCCAGTATTGGCGAAAGCATGGAAGGCTCCATGCCAAACTCAGCAGAGGAGAGGAGAAAGTGGGGAGATGGAAGAGGAGGGGCTTTGACAGGAAAAGGAATGAACTGTCAGCGTGAGATAAATAACGAGGGAAAAGTGGGCAGCAGGTGACCCACGGCAGGGCTGCCTCGTCGGGACAGGGACCGACTGACCTCCAGGCTGGCTCTCACAAGGGGCCACCCACTGGCCACCGACGTGCACGCTGTCACGCCAGAGGATGGGGGAGGTGGATGTTTGGATGTCCATCACGACACACTGTGGAGGAGAATGTGAAAGCATGGTCATTACCTCTGGTGTGAGGCTTTGGGTCACAAAATGGAGCAAAGAAAGTCTGCATCTATTAAATTTGTGGCCTATTTACCACAAACCACAGACCTTTCATACTCTTAGAATTGTCCTTTGCCTGAGTTTATGTCTAAAATAGAATATAGAATAAACTGTTTGGCGTTCAATCTAATCTTGTCAGTTTTGAAAAACTGTTAACAGACAGACCTAAAAGTGGAGCTTGACACTTTTGCAGGTTTCCCTACGATGATTTGCAGAATAATATTCATGCTCCACATTATAATTCTTTTTTTAGACATTCCAGATAGTTATTTGTGATCTATAAATACCAACTAGAACACCACAATATAAGATGTGTTCCTGGATCTTAACATCAGCTCCATGAAAAGCGTTCTACTAATACGTCTGTGACATTTTATAGTGTAAACAAATCTTATTCCAGTGTCTGATAATTACTGTAATAGCAGCAAATATAAATAACCACCCCTTCCGCTGTAAAATCAAACATCATCCTGATGATTCCGGAGCAACTCCAAACCTAAAGTGCGGAGGAGCGTCTGAGGATTTAATGTAATTTACTCTGTAATTTACTTCAGTCAGATGTCTGGGATGCCCATCATTCTCTTTATCTCTTCCTGCGGTATTGATCCTTGTTTCCAGCCAATCTCAAATCTCCCTCCATGGAAGCTGCTGTATCCATATTTGTGCCGCTGGACCAAACGCAGCCACCGTCCAGACAGCACATCTTTACTTATGAGATCAGACACAGACAAGTCACCCTCATCTGCTAAATAAAATTAAAATCAAATATATTATTGTAATGTGAATGTGCGTAAAAAAAAACAACAAAAAAACAAAAACGTATTTTTCTTTGTTACGTAAATCAAAGTCAGAAAAATTTGGGCGAATTAAACAAATCTGTTTTGCACATAAATAAGTATAAATTAAGTAAGTAAGTATAAATACTTCCATAATTAGTGAAAGACCATGCCATTACTTCTAAACTACCCTTTCTGTATGGTAAGTGATGAATAGTGTTAAAAATTATTACAGCAAAATAAAAGATGTCTTCTTTCAACTCACATGTATCAATCAGCAGTCAGAAATATTCTATTCTATTCTATTCTATTCTATTCTATTCTATTCTATATTCTTGATGTTAATAACAATAATTTAAAAAATGCAGCAGAGGTTTATCTATTAGAGAGCCAGTTATATATTAAATTATTTTCCTTCTGCATTTTGTCTGAAGCCCTTTGTTCTACCAACATGACATCATGTCTCTATACATGAAAAGTTTAGTTACAACCCATATCTCATATTATTTTGTTAAATTAGAGGGTTTTTACATCACCTATAGCTTTAGTAAAATGCATCCGTTTTGCCATTCAGAAGAGAATTCTAAGAGTAATTCTATTTTTCTTTTAGACTGTTAGATGTGATATTGGTCCTTGACAAAGTCAGTCACTACAATAAGAAGGACCAGTGGAGAAGTAAATGATTGTGTGTGTGTGTGTGTGTCTGAATGTGTGTGTGAATGGGGCTCTGTGCTCTGCTCTGAGCACATCATTGCCCAAGGCAGTCAAATGAACCCTATGGCCTGAGGAGAGGTGACAGCGGGCCAGCCTGGAGTCGTCACGGCAATGGCCCGTGTGGAAAGTCAATACTTGGTGAGTAGTGGAACTGAAGGGAGGGAGCAGAGCAAGTGTTGAGGGAAGAGAAGATCAATTTTGCTGTTTGATCTCGCACAGACTCTGAATAAATGTATATTTTAAGATGTCTTTCTGTCTTTTTCTCCTCCTGAGCAAACATTGACATTCTTCATGTTGATTCTAGACTTTTGTGGATAGAGACCTGATTTATCCAGCCTCTTGGACTTGTTATTCTTGCAGTGGTTTTCTTGTTCTTCAGCAGCCGGGCTGAGGTGGCTGTGCAGATGGTGCGCTGACAGTTGACCTCGCTGCAGCCCAAACACGCAGGGCAGCAGATCCTGGCCATCATCCACTGCCACACACACACAAAATCACTCCTATTCATTGCTTACACACCAGGTCAAAGTCATCTGGACTCGTCCTAGACTGCTATCAAACAGCACTTTCAGTGACCCATGACCACTACTCTGAGGCACATGTTTTGAGGCCTGAACCCTCGCTCCACCTGGGTCTGGGTTACATGCTAACCTCTAGAGATGCACCAGGGAGAAAACATTTCTTTATTCAAAACTCACTGATGCAAGAGTGACGCAGAATGCTCCAACACCCGGGCAGCTCCAGATGCCAATGCACAAAAACCAGTGCATGGCGTTGCAATGGGTTGCGTTTGGCTTCAGAGGCGCAGTCGGACAAAATGAATTCATTTTACAGTAAAAACACAACAGAAGCCCGACAGCGTAAATATGTACAGTAAATGTCAGAGGTGGTTGGAAAAAAATCTCAGAAAGTATCTTGCTTTTCCACTGTTTTGACGTTTGAAGAGGAGTCTTAAGCTCATCTTCAAGGGCCACGTTGGTCCTGGAGGATTTGGCCCATTTACAGCCTCGCCTTCCACAGATTACAGCTATGCTATCAGTGCCGGGGTCTTTTTTGTCCTTGATCTGGTTTAAATAGTCAGTACGGCTGCCATAATTATGATTATATCACATTTAACATCACGGATTAAAGTGTTTCAAGGTTAGGCAGATTGAAAGTAAAGGAGCGCGTGTTAATGAATTATGCCAGTTGGACATTTGTCTAAATTATTTATTGTCTCTATGATATTGATGCTATGGTCATTAGCAATTTAAATGTCTTCAGGGGCGTTTCACTACATTCTGTATAGGGTGTGTTAAAGGAAAAATAAAATTTCTACTTGTCAGGACTCACTGTGGCTCTGTGCGTTGAAAAAGCATATTTATTCCCCTATTGCTTTAAATCCATAAATAATGCAGTTAGCTGGATGTGAAAAAGGTTTTATTTTCTGAAAACGCATTGAAAATGTGGCAACATTGAAATGTAAGATCAAGTGAAATTTGATTAGTTAGACATTAGAAGATAACCTGTGACAGAATATGATTTTTTTTGTAACTTTTCTTTAACCACAAATATAAATCCATCATAATGTAATAATAATTAATGGGAAAATTAGTCAAGATCAGCATTAAATGCATTAAATTTACATTTAAAGCTAGAGAAAGGGAGTGAAATGGTTCATCGTGTCAGGTAATGTGTAGTATATTTCCACCATTATGTGTTACTTAAAAAGCTAAGGAAACGTGTGTGTGTGTGTGAGTGTGTGTCCAATTGAATTTTGAAGGAAGGTAATGAAAGTGAATCATTTACACCTGGAGGAGTATTGAACATATTATAGAAAACTTGGATGCTTATGGGATCTGTGAATATTGATCTTAATACACTCACCCTGTTAGTTTTATGGAGCTGCAGACTCGCTGTCTCTGTTAGTGTGTGTGTGTGTGCTGTTTAAGTGAGTATGGTTGGTTCTCCTGTATTCTTGCAAGTACTCTTTTTGAGTGTACTCTGTTTGTTATTCTGTGTCTATTAAAGTGTGTGTGTGGCGTCCTCCGAGGAACCGCAGTGGATCCTATAGTTTGTGACCTGTGCCGGCCCTCAGTAGCATGCCTGTGATGCCTGTGAGCTAATAACGCAACAGTGGGGCCTGCAGGAGTGCCTGTGCTCCGGCCCCTGTACACCGTTGCTTTGGCATGCTGCGACTCTCCCCCGCCTGACCTCCTGACCTCGGTCTGGGCTCTGAGCTAATGAGCATGTAGGCTGGCTGATGTGGGGTTCTTGCAGCAGCTGGAGTTTTGCTCCAGGTTCCAGATGACATTTGTCCTCCCTGCAGAAGGAATTTGAAAGAGGCGGCTTGGGGTGAATGCTAGTGCTGTGAAAATCACAGGAGGCTGCGGCTGAACATGCAAAAATCACAAGAGCCTGCAAACACACGCACACAAGCAAACCAAGGACAGCTGCATTAATAATTCACTAACATTAATTATGACATGCCCCCAACTCAGTTTGGTGCCAGTGCTGAGGGCGCGTTAGCGTGACTGCATCTGTGAGGACCACCCTTCCCTCTCCATCCTCCCACTCTCCCTTCGCAGGACCAGCTACTGCTACCAGCCAGCTCCAACCGTGGGGACCTAATTAAGGCAACATAAATGATGTGATGCTGATAAAGCAGTCACTGGTGCCATTGCAGGGCAGCTTGCCGCTGCGCTGGCTCTCAGACCGATGTGGACGACTGTGTTTACTTGATTTTGCTTGTTTGCGGCGATGTGGGGAAAAGGTGTGTGTTTGTTCGTGTGTGTGTGTGTGTGTGTTTTCGTGTTCACAGTAAGACTTTGATTAACTCCAGCCTGGCAGTTCAGTCAGGCTGTGCTAATTACTGCAAATATTAATCAGAGCCCCACCCCCATCTTTAATTTGTCATTTCATTGGAAGTTTGTTACAAATTATTTTTTAAATAATTAATACACCAGGAGTCAGTACAGAATATCTATACAGTTTTCTTTCTTTATTGCCAATAAACACAGAAATCAAATATGATATCATTTTTTCAAAATTAGCTTTGAAGAGAATTGGTAAGATATTTGGGATGCACAATGTGCAACACGTACATTATATTTGTGTTTTTTTATTTTTTAAATTTTGACCTCCTTTTACAGTGCTCCCTGCATGTAGAGGAATTGTCTAAGCTGGGATTTGATTTTTGAATGAGCGGAATGTACCTGCACGGTGCACAGACAGAAACCTGTTGTGATCAGGGGTCTGCTACAACAGAAAGGAATTTCAGCAGACACACAGTCGCCTTTAGCGCTCAATATTGCAGCACTAAAGCTGTGCTAAATGAGCATGTGCACAGGTATCCTCACGCATTTATGCAATAGTAAAATGAAAGACACGCCAGGATTTCAACAATGTTAGTTAAAGCCTGCTCTGGAATGATTTCAGATACTGAAAAGTAGAAATGTATTGTTTGCAAGAAATTATACATTTTTTGCATCGACGCTCTGAAAATCTACAAGCTGTAGGACTCCCAACGATATGAGCAGAACGTCCAAGAATGCAATGTGCCAGAGGTGTCAGTTGTTGCAGAAAATAAAAATCAGAAAATAAAATGAAAAAGTGTGTGCCACTTGTTATAATTTTGTCTTAAAAATGATGAGGAAATACACTATTGTAAGCTTTCATTTTTATCTGTTATACTTCCAAAATAAAAGATGGTTAATGACAGAAATGTAATGGGGTAATATCTGACTTTTTCAAGAGTAACACTATATTTTTAGATTTCTAAAAGCTAAATTTCTAAGTCCAATTCTGATCTCTAGATTTATCTCCAACAGCAATCATCCAGATTGGAAACATTGGTGCGTGCAGCTGTAGAAAAATCCATTCTGGTCTGAAACCTGTCCAAATCTTAATCAGAAAACCTCTGACAACTTCATAACAATCTAATTAGGCCATTATTTCTTATTTCTTGGAAATTATTAGCGGTCATTCCTGGAGCTGCGTGCCTTTTTCAGTTATGAAGAATACAATAATAATATTAGAAGATGTCTGGATGAGGGCTGGGAGAAGATTTGGGAGACACACACACACACACACAAAAAAAGAGCACAGTAAGACGGTGGTCGATAAACTAAGACAAGATGAAAATAGAAGTCTGGAGCCATCTGTTAACCTCCAGTAATTGAGGAGGCAAACCACAACTGTGCTTAATGCAGACATGTTGGGGACCAGCAAAGAGAGACAGGTGGAGTTAAAGAATTCTAAAGGCATGATAGCTAAAGTGAATGAAACAGTGAGGTAATGAGCCTTGAAAAGATGGAATCCACTGGTGCAAGGATCTCTGCAGAAAAAGGAGCAGGTAAATGGGGGGCGGGGACCCCAGATAAACAAAGATGATTCCAGCAACTCTTGGCTCTTGAGGAGAATCAGGCAATGCTCAGGTAGCCTTGTTCTCTGTTTATCTGAAAACAACAGAGAAATGGGCCGAGGTGTGTTCCTCCAGGTGCATTGTGGGCATTGCCCATGGATGCGCTGTTTGATTTGTGCTCGGCCTTGCTGTTGTGCTTGTCTGTGGGCTCTTGACATGTGCACTGCCGCATGAATAATTGAGGCCTCGCACGCAGTCAGGGTCCAGCAAGCACTGCTTGCTCCCCTTCACTTTCCCTTGAAACTCCTTTTTCCTCTCTCCCCCTCTCTCAACCTTCCCTTTGTCTCTGTTTCCTTTTAACTGAACTTGGCAGTGACATTTTTGCTTTAGTGGGATTTGACACTGGGTGTTGACTTAAATCACTTGTTACCCTTAAATTTCATTTAATATTCCCATAACAAAAAATATTTTCCGATAACAAATGATGATGTGTTTGTGCTCACTTAAGCTTGCATTTATATATTTACTCATCCAGCCATAAGCAATATTGCCCCCCCGCCCCATACAATATGCGCCTGGTCCTGTCGGAGGTTTCTTCCAGCTAAAAGGCAGTTTTTTCCTGCCACTCTTTTTTGGGCTCAGGCTCTGGGTTTCTGTAAAGTGATTAGAGCCAATTGTGACACTGCATAAAGTTGAATTGAAATGACTGTATTTGTCACACATTAGCTGAAATAATTTATTTTAGCAATCATAATTTCAGTGCTTGATTAACTTTCCTTGTGTCGTAACCCTAACTGGAACAACCTCTGCATCCAAAAGTCACAGTTGTAGCCTAACAGGAGCATCATTATTTGACAATCCGGAAGTCAAATAATGTTAAGTGAATATAAAGGCCAGTATGGGACATTAGATTTAAGTAAACTATATATAACTTTATTCTTAAATCTAACTCTAGAAATTAGAATGCATCAAATGTCCACACAGCATTTTGTTTCATGTTCAGATGTTTAATTTTCACAAACAAGTGCTTGGCACAGTAACTCCAGCAACAGTGGTTCAACTGTGAAATAAAAGCCACAACCAGGTTCGACCGTTGATGAAGATGTGCCGAATCAATGAGAAAAGACCGGAGGAGATGAGAATATATGACAGGTCTGTCCGTCTGTATCTTCCTCCCACTCCCGTTCTCCTCGCCCTCCCTTCCTGCTTTGCGCTCCGTGCAGTTATCAGGCCCGGCAGATAAATAAGTCTGGCTGCTAGATATAACTCCAATATGGGGAACTCAATCATAACTCCGGAAACCAGCTGGGAATATGAGAGGAAGAAAAAAGGAGAATGAAAGCTGCCATGCCCACAGGGCAAAACTCAAGGTCCCTTTTGGCAAAGTAAAGCTCATCCTTACCAATCACTTATTTATCTTAGAAAGTTTATATATATATATATATATATATGTATGTATATATATAAACCTCCATTCAGCAATCTCTTTTTTCTTACCTCCCCCTTTAAATTTTTTGTGAACATACCTCACAACTTTTTTCATAGAATATAGCAGACAGGATTTGCTTGGAGTTCAGGACATTGATAGCTGTAGGGTACATATTTCTGAAGTCTTCTTCACTTTCCATCGTTTGCCAGTAGGATCTCTGTGATTTCCACTTGTCAGCATGGGCCAGTCATGCAGAGGGGATGGGACCTGTGCATCAGAGGGAAAAAGAAAACTTAAAGCTCAGAGAGGAGGGGGAAACAAGTGTGTGTTTTTGGGCCTGCGTTAAAGTGTGGGGGACGAACTTTGACTGGACTCACTCATGCTTTGACATTGATGGACCTGGGAGAGGAGAAGAGGACCAGCTACCCCAGAGGACTAAGGGGGGAACAGAGGAGGGGGTGAACTGCCAGAGGCTGCTCTCTGCTTTGATGCAGGGACTAGAAAGGGCTGAGGGCGCTGTTAGGCCTTCTTGAAGCCGTTTCAGCACTTGTCACTCTTCGGGGCATCGCCTATAGCCACGGACAGCTCTTTCAGGATGAGGTCCCATGGCGAACTCTGCAGCGCTCATGCTCACCTTGATGCGGTGGCTTGGATCAATAGGCTGAGCAGCGAGCCACCGGCACCAACTGGCACGTTATGATGTTTAAAAAAGCACACAGATGAAGTGCCTCACGATGCCTGTGTAACCAGGCGAACGAGAGGGAGGTGTTCCTGTCAAAGGCATCTCTGCAACACACTACAGGTTACAAAGTAGAGTAGAAAAATCCTCATCGCAAACACAAAAAAACACTCAAAAAAGTTTTTTGAAACAAAGAAATAATTCATGTCATTTAATATTCACGTCAACTGTTAACTTACGTTGCTTTGCTTTCTTACCCACATTCAAATACCAACCCTTAGCATTGACTAATTAGCACCATTAGAAAAACAAAGCTGTGTGAATCAGAATCCACGGGCATGAGGAGAACACGCAAACTCCACACAGAAAAGCCACTAGTTGCCAGGGGATTCAAACCCAGAACCTCTGCCACCCTGAATTAATGTCCAAATATTCAAATTCATTTTAACATCATGGAATCATGGTCCCACTCTTTTAAATGCATTATAGCCAAGATTGTGTAAACATGATAGGATTGGGCCTGAATATACATTTTAATGAACTAAATTGAATGCTTACGGGGTGACACAAACAGATAAATCAGCTCAAACAAGGAAATGCATTCAATGGGGAGCAGGCAAGTATAAATCAGGAAACAAGCAGGATAATGGAAACATATGCACAGATCCAGAAACAACTGGTAGAGCTCAACGGCAGAAACAAGCCTGAAAGACACCGATGAACTCATACTGAGGGGGGCAGGGGTGGGGGAGAGGTAATGAGGGACAGGTGAAACACATCAGGACGGGTCACACAGGAAACACACACGGGCTGGAAGTGAAGTCACTCAGACCAGAGCAGAGGTGAGTGTTTAACAACAACAGGAAGCGATTATGAATGTGTGACATGACGTGAGGACAAACACGCCCTCAGGACTGGGGCCAGATATGACACCATGCAGGATCACCATTGGTGCAGCTGAAATTTTACACAGTTGCTGTGAGTGAGCGTAAAACTCCAACCCAACAGTCTCCTAAAAAAGAAAATTCCAACACAGGTCCCTTTATTTACGTCCCCCCTGGAAAAAGAAATTATTTCCATCCTCCCTGTCCTCTTTCTCTTGCAATCTCTTGCTCGTTCTTTTTTATTTTGAGGTCTTATTCATCACATTATACCCTGTAAAATGTGCATCTTTGCTTAGAAGCCCAGCTCAATAAATAGGCTGAAATATTCCTGTTCCCATAGTACCCACTAAGTACTATTAGTATTTACTGCCTGTGTTTCCTCTGGCCGCTCTTTCGGCCTCCCACTTTCCCCTAAAGATAGATTACATCCAAGACAGCCTATGACCGATGGATAGGGGGCACGGTGCTTGAGCCTTTGGAGAAATATGCGCTTATGAAATCATAAATATTATCTCAAACACTAATTAGCATTAAGAGCACTGGTGATTTTATATATCAACTTTAGCCACAATTAATAACCACAGCCTTGAGAAGAGCAGGCAGATAGGCAGGACAAGCCGGCCGCGTCAAGGCCGTAAACCCATTACACACGTAGACTGATTGAGGCGGCCCCGCTGGGGGAATAAGTAATTGTGCCGGAGAAATTTTAATTGCCCTGAAATGCATTCTAAATTACACCACCTTGTTTCAGACAGGAGGAACATGGCTGAAGGGCCGGGATAATGGTGGAGTGTCGCGGGCCCAGTAATAGCTTGCTAAATACCAAACGACCTCGCTTTTAATGTTGTTTTTTTTTTTTTTTTTTTTACACAAAATGTATTTTACCCCATGCCTCTTACAAATCTGACAGTCGGGGCTCAATTTTGAGTCCGGGAAAGAAACGTGCTAATGTTCAGTGCTTAAAACCTGCACTTTATACATTTCTATTTTTGTGAAATGCGTGACGCCTAGATTTTTGTAAATAAAAAGAAAAAAAAAAGGATTTTATGAAAATTACAGTCCCTAAAATAGACTAAAATAACATCATTTACTGTCAGAGTACTTGCTACCTCCTTATGCAGCATTTACGGAACTATGAGTTGGAAGGGAAGAAAATGAGTTAAGCACAGCTCCAGGATGAAGGGGGTGAGCCGTCCAGAGGATAAAGGGGCTGCTGCTGCTGGTGCTATGGGTGGCTACAGGTCTCAGTGCTAATTATCCTTATTGTGCTTCCCTGGCAGTTTTCTGTGCGGGCGCTGTCGTCCTCAGCAGCCTGCAGCTAAATATCTCTCGTGACTTTTGGACACAATCTCAGCTTTCTGATGTTTTAGAAAGAGGTGGACATATGGATGAAGATGGTGGGTAATGTGCATTTGTCACCATTCTCACAACTTCATCTGTCTTGCTGAATCATTAAGCAAAAATTACTGAATTTTTTTCCAGTAAGAACTTTTAATGGGTCCTGCTCAGGTCAAAGTGTGGTCACTCTCCCATGTTCAGTTTTGGAAACCCTGTGACAACATTGCACATTTACCTAAAATTCTACTTTCAAGTAAAGTAACTTTGCTTTCTTCGCATTTATTCACATACAAATGGAAAGTTTTTATTTTCTTGTCTTTCTACCTGTTAAAAAGAGCATTTTTTTTTCTCTTCTTTTTCTGTGGTTGGGCTCTGGGTTGCTCTAAAGTGCCTGGAGACAATATTGATTGTAACAGATGCTCTATAAATAAAGTTGAATAGAACCGAATTGAATTTTCTCGTTGCCTTCACACCATTCTAAAAAACAAGTGAGATGCTTCAGCTAACCCGCTTCAATAAATAAATAAATAAATAAATAAATAAATAAATAAATAAAAGTCAAGATTACTACTGGTAGCAGACAGAAACAAAGTACAGCCCTGTACAGTCAACGTAAAGGGCCCTGCAGAGGCAAAGCAGCATAATATTCACTTATATTCATCACATTTAGGTCACCTGCACAAGTCCAGAGGTGATTGGTTGTCCTTCTGGGTCAACGGTTGTTTGGCTAGAGAAACTGTACTTCATCCAGATTTCATTCTAGAGTTTGTTGGGGCTTGAATTCAGAACAGTGGACATCCAAAATGTACACCCAGGGTAGATGTTGGGCCTGCAGCAGTGGCATCTGGGAGCGGAGCATGATGGATCACAACCCCAAAAATGAACCTCCGCCTCCACCACAATCCTTTCAGATTCTCGTCCTCACCGTGGGGTTCTCAGACATGCCCTCTACCTTGAAGGCTGAAGCGATGGGCAAACACCAAGAAAGTCCATCTGACAGCTCTCATGCTGGAGGAGGCAACGGTTACAGGTAGATGTTGTTCTTCTTTGGGATCCGTGACAAGCGAATTACCTTTCATTCAAATGCTCACGCTGCATGATGCTTGTCTGGTATACACAGCAGAGGATTCTGGGAGATTTTTGATGATTTATCATTCTCTGAGATCTCACAACCCTGTTCTGACCCTGTGGTTGTTGCTGCGGTTTGCATCACCTACAAAATATCTTTTTTGTGTATAACTCAAAGGGGGAAACCTATCAGGAGGATGAAGATTGGACTGATGTGTTTGCAGAAAATGAGTAAACAACATTAATTTCATATGAATTAATATGAAAACAAGCAGTGGCAACACTCACATGGGCTTTTCTTCAGTTTTATCATGGCATACGCTCATCGCGAAGATAAACTTTAGAGGTAGAAGTTGGACATTAACCAAAGTTCTGAAGGGACAACTCTAATCCGGTTGACAGTAAGAGCCCCTTCATGACTTATTTTGCGAATTGCTCTGTACTCTGTCGGCTCTCAGAACTGTAAATGTCGAAAGTGAATGCAGCCTGCTAACTTCAGGGGCAATGGCCTAGCGTGCACTCCGCACTTGTGCAGAATTAGCGCAGGAGCTGGTTGATCTTTGTCGCTTCAGGGGAAAACAGACACCATGAGCAAGGCCAGATATGGAGCAGCCAAGCTCATGCACTGTCTTTAACATCAAAAAAGTGTCCACATGGATATTCTTAATGGTTCTAACGTAGATGAATTATTTAAACCTTCCCCCTGTGCCTCTCTCCCTGGCAAAAACCCCACAACACATAAATGGTGTTTGCTAAATCCTTCAATCTTTCCTTGTCAGAGCACCCTCTATTTCAAATTCCAACTGTTAAAAGTGATAATCAGTCTGAAATACAGTGTTTGAAACCATTTTTGGAGAATTTTAAAAGTATATCTCATAATATATACTTCTATATATATTAGATATTTTTAAATTAGGTTTTTGCATGCTTTGATGGATGATATCTATAATTTCCTGCATCAATCTCTTACAAACGCTATTAGAATTTTACTTTTCATGTCGCCAACAAATGATTAAGCATTCAGTTGACTGATTAGGATCATATCAAATTCCCTTTTTCATTCATCATCAGATGGTACACAGCTCACAATGAAAACCTGGACTGTGATAATTACATTGTTAATTTTTCATCTGTCGGCTGGCAAACTCGGGCTGCATAAGAATGCTCTGCACAACTAGCAGCAAAGAAAACACCGGCACCTGCTGCGCACTGTCAAATCACTGCGATTGCTGGAGTTTTTGAAGATCCGGCCACATGAGGTCCGCCTTTCAAGGCCAATAAAAAGGCAGCTCAGCTAAAGCTCGATGGGGCACCTACTTTGATACCTAAACCAGCGTGGCTTTACTGTGACAAGGCGGTGCAGGGGGTCTCTGTGAAGCTAATCTCTAATAAGGGATGAAACGTGGCCTCTGATGAAGAGGTTGAATGCCAGGTGGATCTTTACATGAGTGCTTAAAGATTAACTCTTAATGATGATGATTTAACATGGCCAATACGGAGTTAATTATGGTGTTTCTATCTTTTATGGGACCTTTAATTTCTTAGAAAGCTTTTGCTTTTAAAAAGCTTTTAAATTAATAGTCTGAGTATTTAGGAGCAAATCTTCATAATAATAATGAAATAAAAATGAAGTAAAGTTCCAAAATGTAAATGGTTATTTTTATGGCTGATGGTTAAAAAAGATACACGACAACTTTCTCAGCTTTTGCTTCCAATTTCCCAAATAAATATATGAATTAAATTACAAGAAACTGTAAATTAAATTGCAATAACTACTTATTACCCTGTAGAGTCATTGTACATGAGTTATTGCATGGTTTTAATCTAATATCTAACAGATTTTTTGTAAAAAATGTGGAGTAGTTGGTTAACCAACAAGAGGCAGTCTGAAATATCTATTGCTAACAATTGAGATCACTTAACTGATCACACCATTAAACTGGAAAATTTATGATCTATTGAAAAGTTCTGCTGCATAGGCCTGCAACCTTGAATGTTTTCCAGGTCAAAACAAGGACCATTATAAAGGAAGTGATCTAAAAACTGTGTTGCATTTATCTGTTTGCATGGTTTGTTCTGCAAATGTACAACTCTCTGACTGGAATTAAAGCTTTAGTCGATTTCATTTAGTATCTAGGAAGGCCATTTATAGTACAACAGCAACACTCACCTGAGAGTCAGTGGCAACAAAGTTTATCTGGCACATTGGATTTTAGTTAAATTGATTTAGCATTTAAGCTTCTTTTATTTAAAAATCAAATATTCAGGCAAAAACTGGCAGTGACAACTTACTTAACCTGGAACAGGGAGCAATCAGACGATACCGGCAGTGATGATCTCAGCGTCGGTTCCTGTCATTTCACATGTAACTAATAAAATTAGCGGAGACCTTGCGGTGCGGTGCCGAGGCTCAGAACGGGATTAGGTGGGGGAGGGGTGGGCAACTATCTCAAGGCTGCACTTCTCAGATAACCGCACCTAAAGCAACCTTTTCTGCAGCACTCAATTACCCAATCCCCCCCCCCCCCCCACACACACACACACACACAATCCCCTTTACCACCTCCCCTTTGAATTTCATCAGGGGCTTAATTAGTATACAAATAAAACTTCCCTTATCTCCCTCTCGCCCTAATTGGCCTGTCTTTAGCTATGTCTGGTGAGTGTGTGTTCATGTGAGAGAGAGTTGGGGCCCCTGTAATTAGAGTGACCGTGTTCACCTTTCCTCTTAGAAGCAGGGGCACCCGTGGGGAGGGTGGGGCTCTACATGGTGCTGTATACTCACATGGATGGGTGTGCATGTGTGTTTATGGGGCAACGGTGAGGGGGTTGCTCAGGATTATTGCTCTGCAATCATTCCTAGACCCTCCCAGCGGTGTTCTCATGAGCCAGGAGGGCTGTGGGTGCTGCCTGTTCCCACTGAATATCAGGGGCATTGCACTTTTGTTCATTCCCTCTGTTCCTCACCTCCCCCCCACCCCTCCGCAGCCAAAGCGTTCATCGATTCGCCCGTCCCGCTCTCCAACAACTTAATATTGGGTGACAGTGCACTGTGTTCTCACCGTAATTAGAGTTCAGCACCGAGGTGGGGGTGTGGGGTTGCGGAGGGCAATTAGAAGCCTTTGTTATTAAACTTGATTCATCTTCCTCCTGCACGGCCCTGCCCTGCTCTGCTCTGCTCGCCACTGCTCTTCGATGCTCACCAAGGGTATTGGGCCATCCAGCCTCCTGAATTTGGCTAACCCGTAAATTATCATGTTTGCTGCTAGCCGACCCAACACACACACACACACACACACACACACACACACACACACACAGAGATCCACCGTCCGCACATCTATAATAACATACTATTATAACCTTAAAGATCCCATCATATTTGACTGTGCTTTTATCCTTATATTAGATATTTAAAATCTATTTTACTGTAATTAATATGGGAAAATGCAGTAGGCCTAATACTCATTATTTCCATATAACGCGAGCTTTGAATATGTAGAAGACTAGAAGACTCAGATCTGTCATCTGCCAGGGTTGCAGAGAGTTTAGCTCAGCAAGGCGAAAACTTTTTCCTTAGTTTATTTGCCGTTGCTCATAAGATGGAGAAGTGCCAGCTCTTATAGGCTCAGCCCAGTGATGTGATTGTAAACTTTAAAAGCTACAAGTGTAAAAAATACAGTTATTCCAGAATTTACATTGACAAATAAGACCTAAAGTAATGCTCCTGTTCATGATATATGTTTTATTCAGTGATTGGTTCAGTGTGACTTTAGTTTTATCCTTTGGATGCAATGTAAAAATATTTATATAGAAAAATATTGATCTTTTTAACAATTTTATTTTTATTTCCTCTGCACCAATAATTTGGCTAGTTAAGTTTGTCCAGTAGGTGGCACTTTCTTGTTTGAAATCATTAATCCTTCTATTACTTTCAGTCCCGTTTTATATAAAGTATCAGTCATGAGATATTTTCGTGCTTGTTGCAGATCTGTCTCCTGCCGCGCTGTCTTTCTCTACTGTGGATGTTGTTTTTCTGGAAAAGGAAAAATAGTTAATCTTTTAAAGGTGTGCAGATCAGTGTTTTTTTTGGGGGGGGGGATTGGCGGGTGTGTAAGCTTTTTCGATCGTGAGAAGACTGAAAAGCAACTGCTGTTAGGAGCATCAGGGCATCTGCTTTTGCTGTTGTGGCGCAACAATGAGCAACAATTCCCTCTCACACCACCAGCCAAACTGTCAACTTTGCCTTCTTCATTCCTTCACCGTACCAAACGTTAGCTTGAGGAGGTTGACGATATTTTCTTCCTTCCTCCCCCTTCTTTGATGTGGAGCTTATGGGGGAAAGGAGGGAGATCAATCCCGGCTTCAGCAGTCCGACGCACACCTCTCCCAGTAACGGCAGGACAAGTGTCAGCTGGAGGAGCGCTGCCACGCAGAGAGAGAGACAGAGAGAGAGAGAGAGAGAGAGGTGGGTGAGGAAGATGAGGGTGGGGGTGGGGAGGGGGGGGTTAGGATGAGGGAGAGTGCCTTCTGCATGGGAGCCGAGCGAGCAAGCAGCCCAGCCCAAGGGAGTGCACCTCCAGCAGGCAAAAGATCAATTCTCTCCATTTCACTCTCAGCTTTTGATAACAAGCAAAAGTTCAACAGGCCCAGCAGCTGTCTCGCCTTTGAAATGTGCGGTTCACACATGCGATTACACTCAGATCCCAGTGGCACGATCACAGGATTACATTTAAATTTGGAATCAGGGCCACAGTCATTCAAATAAGTTGTTTTTTTTTTTTTTTTTTGGAGGGGGGGTTGTTTTTCATTTGCATTTGAAAATCTGGATTATAGTCTTGGTTATTTAGAGAGGTTATTTAGGAACATCTTGACATGTTCCTAAATAACCTCTCTGTGGTTGAAATGGCGTCCCTTAGTTTGCATGTTGCTGAGGACACTAAAACAGACAGTAAGAGGAAACAGTGCAGACAGGAAGTTGTTGCATTTGGTCAGAATCAAAACATAATTTGTGACAGCGCGCCTTGCCAAGCGCGTTGTGGTTTTGGATCGTGATTGCGGGTAACATTGTTATTGGCGGAGGGTTACGGTTAGCCAAACCAGAACCATGCGCCTTGTACAGCTTCATTTCGTTCCTCCTGTAGACACGAGGATAATTGATAACATTCTCATTTAGGCGAGTTTATTGAACAGATTTCCTTCCTGTTTGTGCTGATACTCAAGTCACAGCACTTGTTTTTGTTAAAATTTTAAAGCCTACCCTCAAAACCACATGTTTGTTGGTGAGACAAGATGGTCCTTGTTAAAAATCAGAAACCTCATCAGGCACACACATCATTGGAATAAATCTGTGATGAGATGTCACATTTATAAACAGTTTGCTATTTTTGTGCAGCACTGGCAAGATCTATTTAAATACTCCATCTCACAGTCACTGCCTTCAAGCTTTTGAACCTTCTCCAGCTCCGATGCGACTACTTTTGTCTGGTTAAACCAAAAATAGATTTGTAGACATGTGGCTGGAGTTCTTGAGGATAGATTCAATTCAAAGAGGCCAAATGATTGACCATGGTCCCTAAACCGAAGGTCTAGAAATGTTCTAGAGTGGCTGATTGTGTGGAAAAGTCCTTTAGCTGGTTTATTTTGGATACAACCTGAGAGTAGCGCTTTGGTTCTTTGGTAGTTCCAACCTTGTCAGATCTCATCAGAAACAGGTTCACTCTCCAACCCCGACTCCAGAACCATGTCTTTTAATGCAAATGTCAATGCGTCATACATGCGCCCCTCCTTCCAGCAAATTTCTTATTTGGAGTCCAAATGTCATAACAGCATCTGTGTAATGTAACCAATGATTAGGTTTCTCACAAGGAGCCTTATTCACAGGCTACGACAGATGGCCCGAACCTCTGTCTATGCAGATTTATTCACTCAGAATGTTTACAGATTTTGTCATTACATGGACGGTTAAATAGGTGGTAATTACGACAAAAGCTGTCATCCAGTCAGTGTTGTTGTTGTCATGTTCTGGCTGAAAGGAGCAGCATTCAGAGAGGAACAGGCAGTACCACACAATTGACCTTTTACATGATTTTCAATTACTGGAGAGAGAAGAGAGACGGAGGGGTCCCTGTAGAGCCCAGAACATCTGTCCATCCAGCATGGCAAAGACCCCCACTCTCTCCCCGTGAGGTCGCCTGGCCTATCCAGGATGGGCAGGTGCGCGCCAGCCCGGGCCCCTCTGTCATTAAGCGGTCCAGCTGTGCTGTCACGTCTGGCGCAGGGGCGAGCATCATCCACGATGACCCCGTCTCAGCCCCCCTCAAAGGAGCATGCACGGACCTTGATGGGGCAGCTGAGGGTCACGCTGCGTGCGGAATATCTATGAAGGACGACCGTGTCGTCCCCTCCTTGTACCCTGGCGGTGCCACCTCTGCGTGCTGGCCTGCCCTCCTGCCAAAGTGCAGGATGAGCCCTCATCAGCCATGTCAGTCAATAAAAAGGATCACACCTCACCCCCTGCAGAGTTCTGTCTGTGTTTTCTTTTCATACACTTGAAAAGGGCATCTTTACTGCTGCACTGATGATATAAGTGCATCGAATCGACACCCGCCCACCCCCATCCCCCTTCACTGTCCAGCTATAATTCAGCCCCTGACCAGGCTACGCTCTACAATAACTTTCACCCTCCTTTGAAACTACTTGAAGTGATCTGAATAATAATAAGTTGTGCTCCTTTTAGTGCAAAAATTATTCCAGTTTAAACTTCATTATGTTCTCATTGCAAACACTGAATCTGCCCTCCACCCACCAATCCCAACATTTCATATTCATCCGAGCGAACAGCGGTTTGTGACCTGACCCTCTGATAAAACGCGGGCACAACTGTATATTAGTGTATAAGCATAAGTGGACCGCTGTGACTCACAAACAAGGCAACGAACAGATTTTAAAAACTGCTAATGATGAACTGACGCTTCTTGGTGATACGTGTTGCCATGGAAACTGGCCCACGTTGAGCGTTCCTGACAGCTTTCAGTCAAGCTTCACTCATGTGTTACAGAGATACAGTGTGTCTGGTGTGAGTGTTCCCAGACAACTGTGAAACAGCTCCATGATGCACAGTAATACATTTTTAGATACATTTTTTTTCTGTTTTAAATGCCAGATATGTGTAGTAGCATTTTATTACCTCAGTAGTTAACGCTGAGGTCAAAGAATCAGCACATTTATGTAATATATCTATTTTTTCTCATTTTTAATTACACATACTAACACAGCTTAGGAGATGATGTGACAGTCTGTCTGTTTGTTTCAGTCAGACCTTCTATGTATCGTTAATATAGTTTAATGCATTGACATTTAAGAAACAGCAGAGGGTGCTCCAGCTCAGTTCACACAGAGCCATGGAGGAGCCTCCCCACTGACCTTTATTTTTGTCACAGCTGAACAGACCCACTGAATTAAGAAAAGTCTGCTTCTAAAACTGATATGGGTAGCCCAGACTCTCTGACCTGCTGCAGTAGCCACTGCAAATCTGATCTGTAGGGAGTTTGGGCCTTTAGATATTCTGTTGACCCACGTACACAAAGCAGGATGTAGCAGAAACACTAATTTTCCTAATCTAGTATATGGGGGGAAGTATTTAGCTTTTTGTTACTTGATCAACTCAGCTGATTTTCAAAACGGCTCTGACACACAAACATCTCAAAATCTGCAACTTGACACTTTTAATCCAACGTCTGTGACACGCTCAGGAAAAAAAAAGAACTTTTCTTCCTGCATAATAAAGATTTAATTAATTATGCTGTGGTTCGTCTGGCTCCACGTGTCAAGAAAGTTTCCATAAATCCAAGAGTTATCTTTGATGTTCATCTAAACTTGAATAGTTCAGACAGATTAGTTTTCCTGTGCTGTGAAGAATGGCTCCAGAATATTTTTGCAGAGACAGATTTGTGTTACGGACCTTCCTCCACTCTTGTTTTTGCAGCTTGTGCAAAGAGTGTTCCGTGGTCGCTGAACTTGCTGAAAAACCATTTTAGCCATGAAGGGTGTAGCTCCACCTGCAGATATGCTTGAATGTTTTAGAATAAAGCCTCAGGCGTTAGTTGACTAAAAAGGGAAAAATACAGTAAAACAGAACCTCCTTTGTGATTGTTCTGATTCGTGAATTCAGGTGATAGTTGTATGTGGTTTATTTTGCTGTTCTTGTTGTTGTTGCTAAGTGAAACAGTCAAAATGCATTTTGCTCTCCCTTTTTTATTTTATGCATTTGTTCACAAAGAATCAAAGCATAACAATCAGTAGTCAAAAAATGGAAAACATCTACTCCACCACAAGATTCTATCCATCGTTACAAAACCTGTCACTTGTGTGCATCTTCTTTCTGCATCAAGAAAGTGATATTTGCTTTTTTTAATTATTGGCTTTTTTGGTGTTAGCAGAGTAGTTCTATAACCTCACCTACACACACACACACACACACACACACACACACACACACACACACACGCAGACACAGACAGACACGCACGTCTGGGGTTATTGGCAGAGTGCCTTTATCCACCGACACCTCCAGCGTCCCTGGTGGCCTTTGTCACAGAAGAAAGAGAATGATCAATATCCCAGTTAAACTCAACTTTCAAGGCTTATCGCAGGGCCTCGTTCTGGGGCCATCTTCTTTAATGAATTTTCTTTCATTCCGCACAAGTTTTTAAACATCAAACAATAAATTGGCCAGGGCACAGTAAAATATTTAGATCTATTGACTGTGTTTGAAAAATGTAGAGGGCAAAAACTCTGGTGGTTTGATGCTGATGCATTCTGAACACTTTAATCCACCCGAGTGTTTCCTTTTATCTGCCTGGGTTTCTCCAAAAGAGGCGAAAAGGGCCTCAAGAATGCTCTCAAAGATCCGCCGACACTTTTTTGAAAAGCTCCTTACACTGCCAGTCACCCTTCTAACACCAATTCTTAATGTTCTTGATACCTTGGTACAATTTAAAGAAAAAAGTATCCCTTAGGCAACAAAATAATGAAGACTGGCTACATCTGAGGGAAGTCTTGTCTGAAATGACAGTATTTTCAGGAACTGATCATCAACCACATGGCTTTTTTTTTTAAATGTGTGTTTAGTCTGGGTGCAAAGGTCAAATCTCTGTTCCTATCAAGGTAGACGTCAGCAGCTTCTTCTGACCCCCCCACTGGGGCCACTCATCCTGATGGCATCGTACTCCTGCATATCTTTGCATGGCTGCTGGACTCATGCACGCATGGCTTGCGTGACAGCCTGGCCTCGACGTCCAACATCTGGCGGGCGATTCATTCTTCCGTGGATGTGAAGTGACACTGAGGCACATCTGCCGAGGTGCAGGCGATCCCTACAACCAGCCCTGGAAGGCCCCCAGCCCCACTGCCAGAGCCCTGCTGGTTACGTCATCCCCCGCCCTCCCGCTCCTCTCCAGTGCGGCTAGTTCACAAAAGTGACATCCAGATTTTTTTCTCCGGTGTTGCATGTTGAAAGCAGCAGATGCATAGCCTTGGGGAGATTTAGAAATGGCAAACACAATGAAACTCAAGAACCTGGGAAAAAAAAAAAGCGATTTACCTCATTTTGTTCTTTCCTGCCACAGCAAAAATTAACACAGTGCTCAGGACATGCTTTGCTTTCCTGCAATTAGAGTGTGTTTAACTCCTTAACTGTGGCCCCAAAAATTAAGGCTGGAGTCAATTAACAGTGAATTTATAATTCAAAGCTTTAATAGCTGCATAATTGTAACACTCAATTAGCAAGCCCAAATTAGCCCAATCATCTAAATGTAATGTAAAATGGGATTTTTAACACTCTGAAGAAATCTAAAACATTGTTAATCAGATAATATCAAACAAACATTCAACGCGTTATTTATTTTGTTTTGGATTTTACATTTTTGGCTCAAACGCACACGTCAGTTATTCTACCGAGAGCAAGGATTGAGAAATCATGTGAGTTTAGGTGACAGATGCTTCTCTAACTACTGCGCAGGGCATTGTGATGCACTTGAATGAATACAGCTTGACTAATTAAGGTTACGCAGTTGGCTGGCTCTCTCCAAACAAATCCCAAGCAATAGTAGCGCATTGTTCAGAGGAGAGTCGGACAGAGGTGCTGTTTAGTCTGTCCGTCAGTTGGAGAACAGCCAGAAAGATCAATCAGTCTGCGGAGATTGAGCAATGAAATTAAAACAACTAAAAATCTAATTTGGTTTCAGGACAATAAGCTCACAGGTCTTTACTCTGAATTGCTGCGCTGCATGCCTCTGCGGATATGACTGCTCAACAGAAATAGCTGATGACTAACAAACACAGCAAGTGCAGATGATGATGACTGAAATGTGCTGGATAGCCATTCTTGTGCTTGCTGTGCGTGTTTGGCGCAGATAGAGTCCAAGGACGCGGCGGGCCTTTGATCCCGTCTCTGGGGCATCCCAGATGTTTCAGTGCAGGGCAATGTCAAGTGTGGTTTATTTGCAGAGGTAATGCCCAGCCATTATATGCGCAACTCATCCATCACACAATAAGAAACATTTCCGTTATTTTTTTTCCCCCCTTCTTCTTTGCAGGGATGAACAACATAACACAGACATATCTCGAGTTTTGGGTTATTTGAAAAAAACCTATGGACTTTGTGCAGGTAAAATATGTGTTTCAGAAGAGAACAGAGTTAAATCAAAGATTTCAAAAATTAAAAGATGATGTTTTTAATCACGAGGAACTCACTGAAGTGCATTCCAACAGGCTGACCGTCTCTGAGGAACATGTCAGCCAGTAGGTGGCAGTATGATACCTGAATCCGCAGTGTTGTCAGCGAAGACTCCTCAATCATCACCCAGAGCAACTCTGACGCGTTCAATGGCCAGGTTGAAATAAACAATAGTATCTGCAGCAACACACAATAATAATAATAATAATTATTATAATAATTATAATTATAATTATTATTATTATTATTATTATTATTATTATTATTATTATTATTATTATGCTATTACAGATTGCTATTCAATTAATCATTTGGAAAAAGAAGCAGGTTTTGCTCTACAGTGATTTCGGCTGAGTTTATGAAGAAAAATCACAAAAATCAAGTGTTTTGTTGAAGAAAATGAAGTAAAATTAAAAATCGGATTCTGCATGCAGAGATTAAACTGTGCATTGTGTGTTTTATATCAGATCCAGCAAACACCAAAGAAAAATAAAAAAACATAACACCTGTTCTGTGAAATTGTATTATTTAAAGTCATCAAATTCATATTTTCTGGATTTACTTTATAAAATTTGTAATCACTGCAAAATGCACACAGATCATGAATAAATCTTTAGGTTCTATTAAACTAGTATTTATTTTATTTTATTTCCCCCCCTCCACTTTGTAACAACTGTTCACTCATACTTAATGCTCAGAAATCTTTTTGCAGATGCTTTTCTTCTCATTTTGATGGCATCAGCCGTCCGACTGCTAGGGAGGAAACATGGAAGCAACCTCATGTGACACAATGCCCTCCCTCAATACCTCTGTCATGGCTGAATACAGTCAAGCTAAAACCCAGCAGCAATGCCACATCCGTGTCTCCGTTTTTTCAAATAAATAAAGCTGTGTCTGAACATTTATTTCCTAATTTGCTATTTTTCTCCACCTCCACTCAGAATTCCAGATTTATTTTGTGAGGAAGAAGAAGAAGACGAAGACGAAGAAGAAGAAGAAAAAGGAAGAAAAAAAATCAATTAGTGCTAAATTTATTAATGGATTTCTGCGATCAATGCAAGTCCACTCAGAGGGGCGGTTCATCCCAGTTAATGTGGTTGAACGGGAATTGCCATTGATGTTGTTTTCCTTTCCTCTCGGGTCAAAGAGCATGTGGGTGCTGTCATGGCCCGGATGCCATACGGGAGGGACCTCTTCTACCCTCCTCTTCCCCCACGCTGCTCCTGGACAGTGGAGATAAGAGAAAGACTGCTCGGCTCCACCGTTCCCACTGTCAAGTTGACTCCTACCTGAGCTAATTGTGGATCCAATCAAGGCTGGAAATACTGTTTATTGATTGGCTAAGCACATGCAATAAACAAATGCAGCGGGAATATATTAGTGCAAATTCACACCTAAAGGGCTTTTATGAGCAGAGAATTTTTCCGATTGTCCACAATACAGCCTAGTCTGTTAGCAGTTCCTCACACTCCCCAAATTTGCAACAGCTGCTCTGATTTTAATTTGCACGACCTTTGATGACTTCTTGATCGTTTTCTATGATTCTTACATACTTTACGATGCCGCTGCAGTAGACACGCGGTGCGGTCTTCTTAAATGTTCCTTCAAGGATATTCTTCTCGCTCTCCATATCGATTTCAAACAGGTCCTGCACACAGGCTAGATTTCAGGTCAATTAGACATATTTGGGCATTTGCAAATCATTTTTTTCCCTCTCAGATCCTGGGGCTCTAAAACTGCACTTTTGGCCCAAACAGCACTACTCAGATTCTCTCTGGAGCTTGACATTTTGATCCGCAACAGAGACTAAATGATAACCGTTTCCTTGTAAATACTGTTGCCTGCAGGGGAGGGTTTAAATAGACCAAGAAGGACTTTTAACTCACTCTCTTGTTTATTTGCACAACTCATCTAAATATGAACAGTGAAAGCATTTAGAATATAGTTTGAATTTCACTCAGGCTAAAAAAGTCGATCTGCCGATAATTAGAGGAGATTTATTACTCATGATTTTCTAAACTCCTCAGATTTACACTTACAAATGATGTAATTATGACCATTTTCCCAAAGTGATAGCAAACAAGTGGTGAAATGTCAGTTCAGGCTTCCTGTCTCCCACTGCCTGAGCTTTGTTTTTCTTTAAACTCTGTTTTTGCCACTGTATGAAAGAACAAACCGCCTTTGTTTGAAGTGTTTGGTCTTGGCATGTGTGATCACTCTCATTAGGTTCTCTTCTCTCACTGAAAAATGAAAAAAAACCCACTTCAATTCATTTAGTTTGGTTTCAAACATCATTGACTGCTGTCAGAGCTCGCATCCACATCTAAGAGATAGCATTTATACGTAACAAATGTCCAATTCTTCAAAAAAAGAGAAAAAAAAGTAAATGGAAGAGGGATCGATTACTCACTCCCTGATTTTTGAATGATCTCTCCAGCATCTCTGAAAAAGCATAAAGCGAGCAAATCACTCCCTTTACTAATGAGAGTATCGAGTAGATAGAATATTCATCGCATCCTAAGAAAAAGTCGAAGCTGAAGTTTAACCTCTGCGTGTTGGGCGGCCTGAGGTCTCTGCCTGCTCGTGGCGAGCGGATGACAACAACCTACTTCTAGCTGCAGAGCACATGATGGTGAACCGGTGGCGCCCACACAGGTGAAGACTGACATCGACTCTTTCTAATTGAGTTGCAAATGTTGTGAAAAGATAGCGCCATTAATTTTTACACCCTAAGGGGAAAATCTGCTCATGCACAAACACACACACACACACACACACACACACAAACACACACGAAGCATAATTAACATAGCCTACTGCGTTGCGCCCAATGTGAGGCCGCCTGGATAGGATAATGCTACATTTTTGTGCGTGAACCTGTTTGCTGATAGCGTTTGGTGCTCGTCAACTGGCTCCGGGGGAATCTCGCTCCTTGTCACATTCTTATCAAAGAAGCGTTTTGTTCCTTCGTGCACATGTGGCTTTTACTTGGCGAGAAGGCCTGTGATCTGTTATACATGAGTAGATCTTTCTTCAGCGTTCCCCCCCCCTCCCCCCCACTCAGATCAATTGTGTTTGTACTGTATGCGAATGTGTATCAGAGAGTTCCTACAGTCAATGCCTCTACTTATAAGGTAATGTACTGACATGGGAGACTCCTCGGGGACCGCGCGGAGCTCGCCACGTACAGAGGCTGTGCAGCAGAAGGAAGGCCAGGGAGGTGGGGCAACACAGCAGTCACAGCGTGGGAGGAGGAAGCGGTGTTGATAACATGCATGCTACCACTTACCCAGTGCTATGTATCTGAATGCACTGAAACACGTGAAGTGCTGTCAGTGCATAGTTAAAACGTGGAACTTTCCTGACCTGGGTTGAATGTTGGTAAACCTGCTTTGGAAAACCCATTTCACCTCTCCGAGACACAGGGAATGTCAGTGAGAACTTTCAAAGCAGCAAACAAAAGAAACACCTCAGTGGGTTTTTAATAATCCCTCAGATTTATGAAGGTTGGTTTGCAAGCAGAAGGCAAATTATTCCCATGAATTTCAATATCATATCGACCTTTTAAGTAGCTGAGTTTAAGTCATAAATCTATAGTTGCATTTGTCTGAGAAGTGATGTGCGGTGCTTACCCAGCTCCTCCCTCCTGCACGTGTCTTTTCCAGCCAAGGATGGAGGCAGGTCAGGTGTAAGGCTGGGGGGTTCTTAGGTGGATTTAGCCAAGCCAAAGGAGAGAAGCAGGAGGATGGAAGCCATGCCTGCGTGAGTGTATGAGTATTTGATAGGAACTGGATGAGGGGTATGTGTGTGTGTGTGTGTGTGTGTGTGTGTGTGACAGAAGGTGACCCCCGTGTCAGTGGTTTATTATGCCCGCTTCATTTGCTGGGCCAGACTCCATTGACTGTCAGTTCTATCACCTGACTGTGTCAGTTGGACGGCGTTAGGCCTGATGGAGAGTTTTTGCCTCTGACGCCAGTGTGAACGGGCGCGCTGTGTAACAGGCTCGGTGACAGGTTCTCAAAACAAGCCGGCCATGAATATGCAAGTTCTTTTCACAAACAGCCAGGGGAAAAAAATGCTTGATCTTGATCTTGCTGAAAGTGAAAATAAGCAATTTTGCCATATTCTAGCAGTGGTGTTGACACTTTCAGCGTTTTCTCCAAGACCCTCGCTGTCTCTTCAATTTTATTTTTCCAATATGAGTTAAAGGAGAGAGTTTCTTTTCTGTTTCATCACTAAATATTAAATAGGGTTTCATTTCACTGTCACCGCATAATGAAAACAGGAGAGGCGTGTGCAGGGGGATAAAAAGAAATCATAATTGGATATTTTTCAGAAGTGATGATATTTGGGTATTTTCTAATTATGTGGTTTTGCACGAGTAACATGTCTGGATTGATCGGGATAAGGACCTCCTCTTAGCTTCAAATGTGCTTCCTCCCTCCCGTGTTTAATGCAAATGAAGACAAAAATATGCCTTTGATATTGAAATGATCTTATTGCATTCCCACAAACATCTCAGCAGATGAAATGGAACTGTGTCTGCACTTCTTCACTCTAACTTGTGTTTACCTTGACTATAGCGCCATGAGATTATTGGACCCCACAGGTGATGTTTGTCTTACAATTCAGACTATAGCTACAAATCATCTTAAAATGGTTTTATACGGGTTTTTATAGAAATTCCTAAAGCAAATTTAAGACGGATTAATGAAACCAAGCAAAATGTCAAAGCATTATATTCCTTTTGTTGCATTTTTAAAATAAGAATCTAATTATAATATTTAAAAACTAAGCATTTTCATTGTCTAATGAGTTAAAAGTGGTTGTGTGTAGATGGAAGTTTCTCACAGAAACCACATGGACACACAGTCCCCACGCAAACGACACAACAGTCCAAACGTCATGACCGGAATCCCCTAAAGAAAAAAAACATAGACTCACTAATTGCCAGGTATCGTTCTGATAAGTGTCCAGCAGTTGACTCATCTGTTCTCAGGCCTTTTTCATGAACTGATCGTAATTAAAAAAAAAAATAAATAAATAAAAAATAATAATAATAATAATAAAACAAACAAAAAACCCCCACTTAAAACACATGAATTTCTATTTTACACAAAGAGAGAAAATGTGACCCATTTGAGCCTGTGCTACACAGAAATTTGTATGAACACATTTACAACAGTGTAAAAACAAAACAAAAAAAATAAAAAAGGGAAAACACTGCATAATTATTGTGCATCAACTGTTATACCCTCCAGTCCTGCAGGTATGTGCCAACAAACCTCTGCTGCCTTCTGTGCTGCTCTGGTCATGGCTGAAAACTGACTTTCCAGAGACCGATTCGAACCTCCGGCTGACCGTTTTCTCTGTTTCTGCTCCATGGATGATCATTTTCTACACACATGCAGTGTGAAAATGGGCTGTGACCTGCTCGGCTCAAAGTTAAAGCTTGTCCTGTCTGGCTTCTGTTTTGTGAGGGGAAAGGGTGGCGAGGCCATTAACTTGCTGCTTTCCTGTTTGGAGGAAGGGGGTGTGCATTCCAGGACAGGCTCACACACATTAGTACATTAGAAAACGTTCCTGTTCACAAGCGCAAACAACTTTATTCATATTGGAGTATATATTTGACAGAACAAAAGCACATTTAGATGTGCACTTGCATCTAAATGTATGTATATACTCTCATGTCTGTGTCTGCGTCTCTCTCCCCCTCTCACTCACTCACTTACTGGAAGGCCACTCTGATAGGCCCCCGTCATAAGAAGAGACACACCATCCCAGCTGATTCCAGTGGGAGTCCTTCAGTTGCAGCACTTCCAGTGGCTTCAGTGCATTAAAGCTTTTACCTTTCGCTGAAGGCACTGGGACAAAAACAAGCCGAGCTCTTTCTCTCCACCAGGGATGGAGAGAGAGAGAGAGAGAGAGAGAATGCATTGTCTTGTGAGGACACTGATTACTTAGGAATCAGTCATCAATTATTCAAATGATGGCATACTGTATTGCCTCCACCTTTAGTGACAAGACAGCCTTTCAAGGCTGGGAAGTACAGAGACACACCCAGCCCTGTCCACAGGAATCGATACAGGCCTGCGTAGTTAGCTTCCTCGCTTTCATTTTAGTCTGGATTTGGGGACGAGGCATTATACATTAGAGCAACCTTGAAGTTCCAGCTGAGAAAGCCACAGGGCCGAGGCAGGCCAAGATGGAGGCCTGCAGGCTTTGGAACCCAGCCCTGGTATGTCCCTCAATTCAGTCTGTGGCAGTTTCTGTCAAGTTCTGCAAACTTCTTCTGGTCTCCGCTGCCTGCTGTAACTGATCCTGATGGATGTCCGTAGTTCATCCACAACACCTGGCTTCAGGGAGAATCGGTGTTGAATCAGGCCCAAGGATGGAGACAGACAAAAAAGGGGACTTTCTCCTAAACCGCTCGAAAGATTGGACCACCCAAGGTTAAAATGTTTGAGGTTTCTACTTTGCTTTTCTTCCTTGACTGCGCTCATGGTGTTGCTGAGTTTTCCCTGGACTAGACTTCTGGCATATTTTAAACTCCCGGTCCTCAGTCACTGTCACTGACACAACTGAACCCACCATACAGCCTTGCGTCTTGTCCCAAGCTGTCTGACCACCCTCCTCTGGAAACACACACACACACACACTGCCTTGAGATGGGAATAAAATATCCTTCCAAAGTACAACAGCAGACCTGTACCAAAGGTCAAGTCCCCGAACCAAAAGAGCCAATTAAATAAAGTGAAACATAAACCCGATCGGCTAAAGTGGATCACTTTTCTTTTATAATTCTTTTTTCCCAGCTTTTATTATCATGTTATTGTTTAAGAATACATTCTCACATTCCACAGAGCTTTTCATGGTTTTCCTGTTGGCATCAAGGTCATCAAACACACCGCTGCTGCTTATTTGTGGAATATTTGGCCTCTCACAGTTCGCCTGTGTTTCAGCTTGTGACATGAAAGAGCGAAAGAAATATGAAGGGGGAAAAAATTTAGAAGGGCGAGGAAAAGCATGGGAGGAGTCAGAAATAGACAGGGAGATGGGGTCGGTGGTGGTGCTGTTGGTGGGGGGCGTCCAAACGGGGGAGTTGGATAACAATGGCTGGGGTCCAATGACGGCTAATAGTATCTGACACAGTGCAATTTTGAGGCTTATATCAACATTGTTTTTACAGCTGTAATTAAGCCACCTAATCAGAAGCACATTGGTCGGGACAGTCTGGGGCTGTGAGGGGGCAGACACACAGTGAGCTGTGTTCAGCCCTGCGGCAAAGCAGCAGCTCCTTGCTGGGCTTGGGTTTAGTGGGGGCCAGCCAAGGGAACTGTGGGTGGGAGAATATCCTGAGTGTGGCGCACATGAATGCAGACAAGGGCTGTTCACTGTGAGCTGGGCCACATCGAGTGCTTATACAGTTCTTATTACATAGGTGTAAAGATTTACCTCTATGTGATGTACATGTATTCAAAATCCACTTCAAGATATTCGTGCTGGCTCTCTTGAGCAATAGTCCCCCATTAACGTGCATATTCGTGCATATCAAGTGCGGTTCTGCCTAAATCGCAGTTATGCACGCATGCACGCTCAAGTGCATTCCCATGTTTGTTCAGTCAACATTTTATGGAGTGTGTCTTTTGTATAAAAAAAAAGAACAGCTTGCAAATGTGCTCATGAAAGAGACAGGGAACATATGCATGTGTGCGGTCTCCTCAAGCGCCGCTGAGGTTCACCCCACCCTTGTGCAAGGCTCAGTGTCGAGTCACCCAAATCTCGAGTGGCAACTGCGCACAGACGGGCCCACACAGACACCCACAGGCACACAAACACACCGAGAGCAGGACGCGAAGCTCAGCCGGGGCCAAAGTCAACAGATGAGCTGGTCTGAACTGGCTTGCTGTGTGTTCTGATTGTAAATTGCGCTGGTGATGATTAGAGAACTCCAGCACAGGATGTCGACTCTTAAAACTGTCCAGAGAAAATAATTTTCTACTATGTTCAGGAAACTTTTTTTCCCTTTCTTTTTTTACAGGGCTCCCTCCACATCACCACTAACCCCCCTCACTCTCTAATTTAAACATCATGGGGCTGCATGTGAGGAGGTGGAAGAAGTTGGTGTATAAATTGGTTTAAGGCCTCCAGAGTAAAAAAAAGCCGACATTTGAGACAGTTTAGAGTTTCATCTTGTCTCTACAAGTGCACACAGGCTACAGTATATGCATGTACACACAAGTACAGATCCCTGATCCCAGTATGTGCTGTGAACATCCCCAAAAGTTGAGCAGACATTAGGATATTATCTTAATCGGCACTGTGTTATTTCACTGTATGTGTGTATTAAGCGTTACCTTTTTGTTTATTCCAGTGTGGCTGTCAGAAAGTGGGAAGGAAGATCAATCAGAGTTTGCATAGCAGAGCCAGAGGTTGATGGGGATGAATGATTATTGTTCTGCTTTTTACCTCCTACTCACTGTGTCATGATGTCATTATCATGAGACACAATCCCGGGCTAGCTCAGCTTGTTGTTGTTTTCTCCATCCCCAGAAAAACCACAGCATTCTGACTCATCATTCACCAGCGTTACACTAGGGCTGCGCCTGATGGACTGTACACAGAAGCGGGCCCAGATGGACCAGCTTTTCGGCTGCTTTTATCGATTAGCAGCATCAGTGGCCGTGTGGTGGCGTTACGCTGTGTCTGCACAAAAATAGCTTGATGTCAACAAAAATTCCAAAAATGACAAGTCACAAAAGTCTTCTTGGACTGGACATTTACATTTGCCCATAGTCCTGCATTTTATAGCTGGCTGGCAGACTTTGTCCCAAATTCTTACTCTCCCGCTGTGTCGCCCAGCTTGGTGACCATGAATGTGTTAGCAACTACTGGGCCCTTTCAACACATCCTTGGGTCTAATTTAGATTTATGTGCAATTCTAAGACTTTGCCAATTGCTTCCTTTAATGTTGAGAGGGTTGGTTCTGGGGGGGAGAGTGCCAAGTTCAAACTTAGAGGAAATGAAGGACGGAATGGAACCGGGGGAGAGGGAT
Source organism: Pao palembangensis (assembly GCA_015343265.1). Lineage (NCBI taxonomy): Eukaryota > Metazoa > Chordata > Actinopteri > Tetraodontiformes > Tetraodontidae > Pao > Pao palembangensis. Next base: position 4,701,156 of record CM027089.1, on the reverse strand, counting down.
GAGTTTGTGGGACATGTCTAGAATTGTGTCCAAAATTTGGCAAATTATCCTCTTTCGCCCTTCCTTGCTTTCACCCACCTCCGCTGAAATATCCAGCTTGCTTTAATCAAGGAAGCAGAAGGGGAAATCTAACTGGGCTCGGGACCAAAAGCTTCCATATGGGGACAGGCTGGGTCCTGCAAAAGTACTGAGCCAGAGGCAGTCAACAAAGGCAGCCAGTGTCTCCAGGAATGAGAGGCTGTTTGTGTTATGAGCGTCGCTGTGATATGAGCGAAAGTGACTGGGGGGAAACTGGGAGGATGTTAACGTGTCTCTCAGGTGACAAGTCGCAGGCAGACCTGTGTTTCAAAGTATTTTCTGTGACATCCCTCCCTCCTACATGTAATTTTCCTCCCGTTGAGGTGTAAAAACTGGTGTAAAATTCCAGGCGACAGGCTCCAGGTGGGGATGGGGTTCCATGCGTTGTCTGTCTTTCCCCAACAAACTTGTTTTGTTCCTCTAAATCATTATATCCTTTATTTCATTTTATAAAATGAAATGAAAAGTGCTATATAAATAAAGTTTGATTGATTGATTTGATTGATTTCTTCTCCCTTTTCTCACCTCTGTTCTCTTCTTCTTCCCCCTCTCTCTCACGTTTCACCACTGTTTACCCAAAATGGCAGCCTGTCTTCAGCTTGCTAGCTTGTGGTTGACCGAAATAAATAAATAAATCTGCAAGAACACACATTCATTCACAAGTAGTCTGCATCCACCCTCCATGCACATAACAAGATGAGAGATGGAGAGATAATGTAAGCTGTGGGAAGAGAAAGTAAATTAAAAACAAATCGTTGCATGACCATGGAACACAACTGTTAAATGACGGAGACAACTAACTAAACAACGGCCGAGGATTCTCTGGCTCCCCCCATCTGTGTTTAACAATAATCAGGAGTCGTACAGATTTAAACCTCGTGCAAATAGCTGAGATGTTTGACTAATTCTCCTGAGCCTTGTTGTAATAAATATGACATGATGTTCTTAATTTAACTTGGTAAACTCAAAGCAGGTCAACACTATGTCCTACTCAGAGTGTGTTATCAGAGTGTTACTGACAGCCAATCGACACAGCAAGCAGCAACGGGCAGTGTGTGTGTGTTGAAAAACTTGCAGTGTGTGCACTCGAACAGTTGGACCCAGATTTATATGTTTTGCACACAGAATATCCCTCCCTATACCCTAGCAGCAGCAAGGGGATTTTGGAAAATTCTTCTCGGGTTTCTCAGGTTTAGCACTTTGTGGCGGCGAGGACATTTCTTGGTGACAACAACCATTACAACACCCCTCTCCTCTTTCCCCATCCAGTCGCGTTCATTGCCTCAATAAAACAGGAACTAGTAAGAGCCAAGTTAGCGGCGTTCACTTTTCTCAAATGTAATCTAGATTTACATTAATTGATTTACTAGGATGCAGGAAATGCTCAATGTGGTTTCTGAGATAATGAACTAACTGCTGAATGTAACCCCCCCCCAAACTCTAGATGCATTCTTTTCCAATAAATAATGAGTCCTTCCCTCCATGTTGCTACTTTACAGCGAGGCCTTCATTTCAAAGGCTTTTCCTTGAAGCTAAATGCTTATCTTAGTCTAATGATACTCTTGAGGACAGAGTGCTTATTCTGATATGAACTAAAGATTCACAAAAGGAAGCAGCTTTGGCATGAAATATGAATCATAAAATCCAGTATGAGACAGAGAGTAACACTTGAGGGGCTGCTGGAAAAATATTTACTCTAAGTTCCAGTTTTAGTAGTAATACACACATGAGCGAGTTTCAGAGGATGGCTGGAGGAAAATTGTGGCTCCAACGCAAATGTGTTGTATGTTGGGCCTATTGTGAGTGCCATTTCACATTCATGTGTGTGCTCGTGTGTGTGTGTGTGTGTGTGTGTGTCTGTCTGCCTGCATATGTGTGTGTGTGTGTGTCTGCATGCTCTCTCAGGAGACTTCTGTGATTCAGCCAGATCCAAAACCAAATTCATAGCTGCTGTTTTGCTGTTTCCACACCATCATAAAGAAACCATTAAGGTCAGAACAGATGATTAAGTGTTAATAATATTCTGCCAGAGCTTTTCCTCGTGGACATTATCTTAAAGAGAAGACCAAAGTGACTATTTTGATGGTAAAACCACAGACATGTCCTTGAGGCCAGTTACTGTACACTGTATGTGTGTGTGTGTGTGTGTGTCTGTCTGTCCATGAGTCACAGTGAGGACCAAGATGAAAATTTTACACACATGGGAATAATTTTTTACATGTGAGGACATTTGCGCTGGTCATCAGAACTGCAAAAAGCTGTTAGAGGGCTAAGACTTGGTTTCATGGTTAAAGTATTATAGTATAGTATAGAATTGGGTAGTGGGCAAAGCTGGGGTTTGGGGTTTAGTAGTGATGGTTAGGGTTCGAGGAAGAGCTGGAGAATGTATTACATCAATAAAAGTCCTCACAAAGATAGACACACAAGGATATGTGTGCACATCAGTGTGCATGTGTGCGCGCATGTGTGTGTTTGCGCACGTGTCTTAACCAGCGCTGGCAAGAACCACCAACAGCCCTTCCAGCACATCCTAGTGTGGACCCATTTGTTGACTTACTGTTAGATGGACAAATGTCATTTTAGCACTGACACAGTCAAGTTACACACACACACACACACACACCCCCACACACACACACACTGGAATGCATGCCTCTCCCTTATGGTAATCCACAGTACTACAAATGTAATGACAAACTATTCCGACAGCCAAAAAGCTGCTTTTGGTTGAAGAGACACGAGATGCTGGGACCAGCATTATATTTCAGCACAGATGTGCTACGAAACCCTGGATGAAACCTCATGCCTATTCTCCACTTGACTCTGTGCCTTGAGAGAGGACTGTATTTTCCCCCAACTAAAATAGTCCGAGGTGCAAAAGAAGCTGAGATTTGTGCAGAGCGAACTGTGTTATTTTTAATTTATTGGACAAAGCCTCAGCTGTGGAAGTCATCAGAGAGATTGTGGATGTTCGAGTGCGCTAACACAGCCCGAACTTTTTATTAATACCAGAACTCAACGGCAAAATCAGATGACTAAACTAAACAACACCTAGGCCTCCAAAGTCAGCTTTCAGAGTCTTGTATTTTACTCTCTGTTTTTTGAGTGGATGTCTACAGTGAACAGCATGCCTTGGGGCACAGCTGAATGTGTAAAGGTCTGGGATCATTAAATGTTACAAAATTCAATCTAAATGAGGCTGTGTAATTGCATATAATGCATATCCTCATTATTATTTCAGTAATTTCCATTTTGTTTTAGCTATTGGAACAAATCTATTCATGTTTTCTGGTTGCTGATGTTAATTTTTGACTCACATATTTGTTTTTACTTATCATTCAGTAATGCGGATCACTGGGGAGCCTATTGTTTAATAGGAAGGGCAGATATAATTTCTGCACACGGTGTGAAGACACGGGGAGTTGCATCTGATGAATGGTCAATATCCTCGATCGATGCTTCTCAAATTTTGGATGCCATAGGGCCTGACAGCTATGAATTGTATTATTTTGGGCAGCATGAAGAAAAGAATGGAGTGGGATTGTTATGTTGTGGGAATTTAATTCCAATATTTATTTTCTCTGCATACACCATTTGGAGTTTTGGGTATGAGGCCTTTGTTTTGTGTCAAATCACTGCAGGCCTGTAAAACTTTATCTCTGGAATTCAAGCACTGCACATCAAATTTATAAAAATGCAGGATACTTTCTGCTTTTACTTTTATCACTAGAGACCTGGGTGTTTCATAAGGCCTCATGATTGACTAATAATGAGATGACTTACATTTGCTCTGGCTCCTGGAGGGTCATCTTAAGATGAGAGACAGTAACAACCCAACGTAAGCTAAATTGCAAAAGAGTGCAATTAGGCTGGCTTGTGGCTGTCAGTCAGCCCACTGTTGCAAGGTGTTCCATGAGGTGAACTCAAGCAGGCAAACTGGGGGAGAGGTGGTGTAGTGAGATGGGGAGGCCTGGCAGCCAAGAAGCTACACTAGAGTACCCGAGTGCTTGCGAGGAAAACACTATTGTACTGTTCGTTTGGAGACATTCTGTCAAAGCCGACCCAGGCTGACACCTTGGATCACAGTTTGATAGATGGAAGAGTAGCTCTCACCGACTAGGTCCTATTAAGGTGGATGTTTTCAAAGTTTAGGCCTGGCACTAGGGAAAAAATAGGAAGGACACAGAGGGGAAGTGGAGCCTGAGCATAGCTGACATGCTTCAAGACCCACTTCCCCAAACGCGCAGTCGGGGGTCAAATCACTTTCCTGCCTTCACCAAGTCTGGCTGGGTGTTCAACTTAGTGAATGCCTAATAGAAAGAGGGAGAAACAGAGATGGAGAAAGCTACGGAATCCTCCACAACCACACACTTTTTAGCAGTCACATTTGAAAAACACACACACATGCACACACACACAAACACACACACACACACACACATACACACACACACACACACACACACACACACACACACATATTCACATACCTACGTCATGCACACCTGCCAAACTAAATGCATGGGTGCATGTTGGGTCCAGCTCACTATCATTCGCAGGCACATGTCTGCATGTGCATGTTTATGTTTTATTGTGAGAAGTTTTGCTGCAGGATTAGTATACACAGGTAACCATGGAAGCCTGTTTGTACCTCAGTGCAGCCCCCTCGCTTGGATCAATGCTCTCCCACTGTCACAGTGCAGTGAGCAGGCAGGGGCAGCCTGCTAGACCCACACAGGCACAAAAGCACCGAGAGATATACGGAGGAAGGGGGGCAGGGGGGTTGGGGGGGGTGTTGGGGCAACACTTGAATGTGTGTGTATGTGCGCCGTTAGTCGTCAGAGAGGGGCAAAGCAGACACATTGCACCTTGACCACCTATTATGAAGCTCTTTGCCGCGATGTCAAGTGAAAGCAAGTTAATTGGGTGAAGCTGTAGAGCATGTTAGGGCGGTGGTTGAGGGCTCTCCAGCTTGACAGTTGAGTGTCAGTGGGACCCAGTCAAGTGTGGCTGAGAGACAGAGCCCTGTCACCGGGCCTAAAGCAGGGCCTCTGGGTCTGTTAGGGGGAGACACACACATACACACACACACACACACACACAAACAGACACACAGAGCCACACACACACACACACACACACACACACACACACACACACACACACACACAACTAAGGATTATTTTGGAAATAATAATATAATTCTAATTGAACGTTTCACTGTTTTAGTCACTATTTGTTTAGTCTTGAATAAAGCATGAACAATACTTAGAATAATTGAACAAAACCAAACAAATAATAAAACAGGAAAAATATATGTTATGGAAAAAAAAAAAACATGGATCTGAGAACTTATTGACAAATCTAAGCGGAACTTAACAAAAGAGCCCCTGGAATATTCACCTTACAGCGATTCCCCCAGGGAGAGGATCAGAGCGCTCTCTCTTAGATAGTGTCGGAGGTTTGTGAAATGCCCATTTATCTTCCTACAGCTCACATTCAATCTCCGTCACACTGTCAGATGGAAATGAGACCCCGCGTTTAGTACCACTCACACCCCCAGAAGTGCTACTCTGTGCCCCACTCCCAGCATGACAAATAGAGCTTCACTGTAGAAGACTGCATGATAGATGAGGGAGCTACGGCTCTCAGATCATTGTGTTTTACACCAGGTTATGACCATTTATGTGATATTCGTGCCGACCAGTGAGGGACTGAGGCTTGGCAGCGGATGCTGTGCCACGAGTTGCTCAACGTACTCAACGATCCATAATGTAGGCCTTATGAAACTGATGGGCCAGAACACAGTCTCTATTCTGTAAGGCACAAAGCATTTGACAGGGTTGTTAGGACTGTGTCCAGCCACAGTCGCCCATTAGACTAATCCTGCGGACTTGTTAACGTACCATACGCCGTGTCTGCTGGCTCCCACACTTGCCTTTTAGTTATTAATTTAATGCATTTTTGCCAAAATGTGGGTAACTGATTTTGATATAAGTATATTCTTATTAAACCCTGCAGCTAGACTAGAACCTTTTGACACTGGAACGAACAGCACTGTGCCTCAGGCAGCTCTGAAATAATCATTTTAATTTAATTATCGCGCCATATAACATTTATAAAGTAATGCATTGCAGTAATTCACACGGCTGAATTTTAAAGGCTCGAGTGCTCCTTATAATATTCTTTGAAACAAAATAGTTGGATGTGCCTCATTGGAGGGTTCCTCTAATTGGTCTTTAGCACTTACCGAACGTTTCTTATAAATGGTGCAGTCCGAACCTCACGAGTATCACCTAAAACCCCGGCATCAGCTTAATGCAACCAGATACGCTTATAAAATCTAATTCCTAAAACATTTCTACCATTGTCCAAATGTTGGACTCCTGTCTGATTCTGCTTCATGACTCCCAGCATCTCTACTAACAGCTTTGTAAACTGCTTAAAGGACCATTACGTCTTCTTACTTCCCCTCTCGTAATGGGTTAAATGTACAATAAAGACTCAGGTCAATCAGTTAAGTTAAAAGGCAATAAGCAGTCAAGTTGTGAACAATAGCTGTGGAATAAATTACTTTTTTATTGCGGTTATGTGGTCAATTCATTCTTAAGAATCACACTATTAAAAGATGCAACTCTAAAGATTTTTAAAATAGCATAAATTCACCTAGTCCACAGAAGTATTGAGAACAAGTATCAGTATAAGTATGACTGAAAATTTGTGGGCTAATTCCATCATTATATGGCCTTTAATTTATTTTATTAGTTCTATTTATCAATGAATATATTAATTAATTAATTAATATTATTACGTAACATGAATGTTATGCTGTGATGTCATAAGGGATCACTTTCTATTAATTTCATCTGTTCCTTCATAATTAAAAGGGAAAAAGAGGGATAAGTTAAGGTTTTAATTTCTCAAAGTTCCTAACAAAGAAAAAGGGATGGGGAAAATCAATAAGCCATTTTAGTCTCTATCTATCAAAGCGGATTCGTTCTTGTCTGTTTTAAAGTGGGGATGTGGCACTTTAATAGGATAGCACAAGGCTGTTTGAAATGTATGCCAATGATTCCTGTCATTTCATGGCAGCCCGGCCATGGTTCACTGAGCGCCCACTTCTCCCCTGTCAGCTCGACTGAAGACAAGCATTTAGTTGCAAACTTTGAGCAGGTTGCGCAAACCAGAAATGATGTGACTGCTACTTCCAATCCGCGTCTCTCCCTTTCATGCTGCGATGCCACTGGTCTCCAGAGGAAGGGGAAGGGTGCGTCTGCTCATTTACCTGAAGTACATGTTGATTTAGTAAAAGGCTCTGAGGTGAGCTGGATAGAGGTTGTTGAGATGACAACAAAAGACGGAGTGGGGCGGAATGGGGGAAGGTGCAAGGAGATGGAAGCTGAGAGTGAACCGAAGGTTATCGCTGGATGTGTCACATGCATTGTTATAAGAACAATTTCTCTGTCATCCAGGTAATAAAACAAAACTTTCCAACTCGAATTGCCAAAAATATAAATTTCTCCCCAAAGAGGAATTCATACTTCAGATGAAGTCCATAAATCCTGGATTTCTGATTGGCCTCCACTTTAGTTCAGCTGCTACGTTTATATTGCAAAATTAAAATTCCTACACACTTTATATCAAATAAATATAAATATGACATCAGGTAAAATTAAATGACCACAAATTCACATTATCCTCACTGCATCGCAGTAGAAAATCAGAATAATAAATGAATCACACAAGTTCTGCTAGGTTTTTCTGTGTCTCAACATGTGGCCAGTGAATCAGTACCAGGTCGCCCTGTTGGCTAGCTGACAGTTTGTGTGCATCAAAACCGTGGCTCAGTATTTTCTGCCTTGTAGCACACCAAAGTAAAATCGCTTGTCAGGCCGAGGTGTCTATGAACTGACAAGACGCCCCAGTGACATTTCAGCTCGAAAGAGCAAGTGTCTTGCAACCGAGTGGTCAAATATCAGAGAATAGGTCAAGCAGGGCGGAGCTGAGTGCTATCCGGAAGGCCAGTCTCTACCAAACGCCAAACGCCCCCTTGACTTTGACAAGCGGGACTGCTGGGGGGTCAGCGAGGGCAACAGAGGGGCGGCAGTGCGACGGAACAAAGTGATGTTCTGTTGGGCATGGCCAGACAGTGTGCACCTTATTGGCTTCAAAAGGGAAAAGACACTGACATTGATTAATCTTCTTAACCCTCTTGAACATGAAGAGGGTGGTGGGGAGCTCAGAGTGTCGGGGTTTCACAGCCCCATAAGATGGGCCACTTCAGTGGTTTGTACGGAGCATGGCCCCCTGAAATGTACTCTGACATTCATTAGAATATCTTTGACACCTATCATGGGAGAGCCAGCAAGACGAGAGGAGGAGAACTCCGTCTCAAGTGATCACAGTCACCTCAAACTGCCTTTAGATTTGTGAAAAACTTCCATTCCAATCTTGAAAGTGACAGAAAGTACATGTTTACTTCATTCATCAAAAAAAAAAAAAAAAAAAGGGTCCACAACGATGCATCGATATCCGTAAATCATGCGTCGATTTGACTGGTTATTGTCCACCTCCACACAACAGCCTCTTTCGTTTCTGTTATGTATCTTGTTTTATTTTTCTGCCATTTTATTGGTTTTGTTAATTTTGTGAGTGAGGGTGTGTGACAGAAAGACAAAACAAGGGCGTGCAAAAGAGGGAGAGAGCACGTGTCAAAGCCTTGACAGCCATCAAGGCAATACGGCGAGGCTGACATAAATATTTAACACCGAGGGGCAACCTACAGCATGTCATGTCACGGCCGTGATTAGGGTGAACGGTGACCCCCTCTCATATAACATGAGTTCTTGTTGGAGGATACTGGGGAAGGTGGGGGGCATGTGTCAGCGCTTCATCGGCCCCATATCAGAGGACGGACGATGCTCCCTTTAACCCTCATTTCCATAAAGCCATTCCTTTGGAACCATGTTCCCCATAGGTCCTGACTCCCTACCTGCTTATTCCCCTTCTCGTGGCGCCGCGGAATTCTTGCAGAACAAGCTGCCTTTGAGACGCCGCGATCCGGGGCTGGTTGAACTGTTTATGCATGTGAGTGTCACACTGCTTGATGTCAGACCTCTTAAGAGCCTTATGGCCGATTCCCAGAGAGCCTTTTACCATGCAGCTGGCATCATTTAGCTCTTCCTCATTGATTGTTTCAAAAATGTTTTTCCAGCCTTATGTCATTGTTTGCAGGCTGTCAAGGGTGAACCCCCGTGAATAATTCCAGCCTTAATTGGATAGAAATCCATACGTAGAACTTTGTTTGCACACAAGATCACAGCACCTTGAAGAAACAATTAGAAGACATAGAGAGGTAATCAATGATGAAGCCTTGCCAAATTGTCACCTGGCGTGACCCAGTAATAACCATGTCATATTTAATGCTGTTTACGCATGCATAGAATTAGTAGAAGGCAATACAACATATTTGCATTCTATATTAATCATGGATATATATAGAATGTGCTCTGTTGGCTGATTTGCCATGTTAAATCATTTTTTATGTGTAGAACCCTAATTAATGAATTGCCAATTCACTTTAATAGCGTGCACTGCACTTTCCTTCCTGTCCTTCTCTTTAACCTACTGGTTTTAATAAAGCATCATGGCTAATCATTACCACCAGAATTATAATAGGACTATTTGACATAATCATATGCAGTTATGAATTCTCCAAATACTTGACTATGATTCAAAAGAGAGACGTGAGAATAGAGGTGATAGAGGCCAAAGCCACATGAGGTTAAGGTTAAAATTATTAAGTCTACCCAGTCAGCCATTCCAACTATAAGTCAGCACAGTTATTACACTAATTTGTTAAGGTTTTTCTCCCACACAGGGTCCCTCAGAAACATGAGAATCTTGAATGTCCTTGTGTAGATAGTATCGCTTTGAGGGCAACAGAACCTTTACTGAATGTAAACAGGTTTGTTTCAGCCACAAAAGTGGAACAGAAGCTTGACTCTATGGAGGGTACCCTCAGGAGTTTCTTCCTTTTCCAGTAGGCTGAGCTGATAGGTCTTCCGGTAGATGACATATTATACCAGTCCTGTGGTCATGCCCAGGCTCCATCCCTGCAGTTCTTTGTTCAGTCACAAATCATTTTGTGGGCTCCCTTAAGTGCATCAGTGTTTGTTAAGTGCCCCGCACCGTTGAGCGTTGTGTTAATCCGGTTTGCCCTTAACATTTTTTTTTTTTTTCTCGAGCAGTTGCCATGTGGTTGGGTGGTTTAAGGAGGATAGTGACACACCTGGGAGAAAAGGAAATAACTCTCCCAAGGTACGAAGGAGGGATGAACTTGAGGCAAACAACGAGAGGGGGATGAAGATGGGCTCTGAGTGCAGTTACCTGTCCCTATAGTCACATAAACACACAAGGACACACACATACACATACATACACACACACACACACATACAAACACGGCCATGGTCACATATTGTGAGAGACAAAAGTCCCTGATTAATTTTTAATGAGAAGCCTTTTTAGGCCAGCCCTATTGTCTTACCCATTAAAGTCTCGGGGCTACTAGCATCTCTCTGGTGGATGGTGACAATAGAAGGCCCTCACATACTTTCCTCTGCAGCTCTCCGCCAAGAAGAAGGAAGTGGGATGTTATTATTATTTCATGCCTCAGAAGAGTCCGGCGCTCACTTTAGGGCTTGGTCACAGCGGTGGAGCATCCTGCTAAGGGAATGCTCTGAAAGGTGCTCTGAGTGCACGTACTATTGTTCACTTAGGTTGTGTGCCATTTTCTGACACGCTCCCCGAGCAGTAGAGATGCGTTGTTATTTCAGCCTTGTTTGGCATGGTAAGACAAGAAAAGCATTTAGCACACTGCGGTAGGTCAAAGGTGACAACCACAGTAATGGACGGGATACTGTAAAATCCCCTCCGCAAGGCTGGCCTTCAATGAGTTAAACAAAAGTCTGAATTGCAGCAACAACATGACAGTTGTACTAACTGACATTTGAATTTTCACGACGGTCAAAATTTTGGCCAATAAGGGTGTAAAGACCTCAGTAAATACAAGTGAAGTGGTCTTTAATGGCTCCGGAGTGCCCTTGGCAGTGCCGCCAGAGCATGTCTTTGTGTGAGATTTTCCTCAGGTCTGTGTTTGATGAAGAGATCTGCAGTCTTTGTATTCAATTCAAATAAAAGTACAATTCATTTTTAAACATACATAAATTGTGAGGCTGTAGAACAGGGGTGTCAAACCGATTCCACAAAGGGCCGTGTGGCTGCAGGTTTTTGTTCCAACCAAGCAACAGCACACCAGATTGAAGTCATTTAATCAACTGATCTGAGTCTTCAGACAGCTGATTGGTCAAACTCTGTGTGCTTGATTGGTTGGAACAAAAACCTGCAGCCACACGGCCCTTTGTGGAATCAGTTTGACACCCCTGCTGTAGAAAGTGTTCTGCACTTGGGGTGATGGGGTGTCAAGTATAAGAACAGATGACTTCAGTCAGTCAGTCCCTCCCACCTGAGGTAAAGTCCTTAATGTGTCTCACCTGTGTCTCATTGTTCCCGCCCTCTTGTGTATATAAGCCAGGCCTTCCTTCCCTTTGTTGTCAGTTTGTCTGGTCTTCTGAGCAGTTAAGCACTTCTTGTCTGAGTGGTTCTTTGAGTTTTGACCTTTGTTCCTTCTTTCCTGGGTTTTGAGTTTTTGCCTGCTGGTTTTGTGCCTCTGCTGTGGATTTTTTGCCTGGATTTTGACTTTGGAATGAATAAAGACACTGAGAACTTGCCTTACTATTGTGTGTTGCTGCATCATTGTGTCTACCCACTGACTTCCTGACAGAGTAAAGTTTAAGTTTGCACATTTATATGAACTGTAGATGCTTGTATTTGGTGTGTATTGTGTTTGTGTCAGTCAGTATCATTAAAGCTCAAGCTAGGTCTTTTGGTGAACAAAAAAGGAGGCTTAGAAAAACATTCTTTAGTAGCTTTTTGATACTTCAGGTGGAATTTGGGGTAATTCCATCTGCTGTCATTACCAGTGTCTTTTCAAAACCTTAGTCACGAAAAAACATGACAGTACTCAGCATTTTAAGTCACGCAACATAGTATTTATTAAGTACAATAATGAACATGTTTATTTCAATTACAAGAAGCAAATAAAAATCAGCGTCTGAAATGAAATCAGATCGGGTGTAAATTATATATCAATTTATGTATGTATTCTTGTCTACAAGCTTTCTGAGGCCCTTGTTCAGGGAGTTGGAACTGTTAGATGTCTCAAGACATCTGAGGGTATAATTAATGAAAAATAGACTTGCTGTGACCTTTGAGCAAAGTGATTGACATGGATAGACAGTTACAATCTTTTAACCTTCAGAAATGTCAAGATAAACCTAAACTCTGTGCCGCCGACACCTGTCCTGCCTCCTTTCCCGGCCTTAGCGCCACAGTATGAATCTCTTTATGTTTGCTACCGCCATATTGATTTGTTTTTTGTTGTTTTTTTTTTCTTTTTTTTTTAAGAGGGTGTGGTGCCCATTAAATATTCACAGCTTGTTTTTTCCCTTTCACCATCGCTTTATTCTAAAAAGCAATTTGTCTCCTTGACTCTTTATAAGTCATATTCCTCTCACAAGTTGTTTGAACATGTAGCCGGAGCCTTTCCACCATTAATTTTTTAAATCTCCATTCTTTTGAATCTCTAAATCCCCTCATCCACCGACAGTTAGCTCATGTTGTCCGATGCAGAACTACAAAAGCTAATGTAAAATAAGCCTTGGTGCACTTACAGTTCTGATCATTATCACTATTCGTAGGAACGACTATCCTGTCCTGCCTTGTAATTAATCCATATTATCACATGCAGGAATCTATAAAATAATCCTAAACATTTCCTATCACAGCCTTTGCATTTATCATCCAAGTCAAAGTTTACACATATGTATGTCAGAGGGTGGCAGAACTTTTCCTAGTTTATTGTTTGTTTTGTTTTACCACTGATAAAAGTACCCTCTTTCTTAGAAAAAAAAAAAAAAAAACTCCCCTCATTCTTGATTCTGATGTTCCCAGCAGAGCGGAGATTCGAGTCTTTGCTGCCGTCAGGGTGATTAGGTGTGGCTGCGGAGGCCAGCTTCCTACCCCTGTCTTCTGCAAGTCCTAATTTCATGTGAGTAGCTGAAAGGACGTGTTTGCGTTTATTTGCGCCTTTTATGTCGGAAAAACTTCAAAGGCGCCCCCTCTCCTCTTCACCTATCATCGATGACAGATCAGGCATCTCGGGAGAGAGGGGGAATCACCATCCTTTCCTTATTTATTTGCTCTCCATCTGAAGATGAAATACACCACACCCCCGATGGAAAAATAAAAGGGGCATAGAGGCGAGGTTACCAGGGTTGCAGGTGAGGGACGCCCGTTAGTATGTTAATGTAATCCTCCTGTTAGGTGTCGACAATCCCCCAAAGATGGGCAGTAATCAGTTTGTTCCTGTCTGCTGGCTTTCTGGAGGGAAAGGCGGCACTAATCAGAAGTGGCACAGCGCTCGCAAAATCCAGGCTTAGAGGAGGGGAGCAAGATGACACCTCACAGATTTATTACCTCCCAGCCTCAACCCTGAGCACTGAGAACCTGTGTAAAGTATGTAAGATTTAAAAAAAAAAAAAAAAACAACTGACGTGCTAACCAAATATGATTGTGACTCAAGAGACACTTGAGGGTCTCGTGTGTGTTTTCATGTGTGTTTGCTTTGATTCTTTTTGGACTAGATTTTTCCCCAATTTAGCATATGTGGAACTATCCCACCATATATTTTTTTTGCATTGTCCACCAAAACCTGATTATTAATAATTTACCCAATGTGGGATTTCTGTCAGGATGATTTCTTTTACTACTGATGCATCTGCACACTCTCATCTGAATAAAATGATAAATTTTTCTATAAAATGTAAGAAAGTATGAGGCTTGGAATGAATCTTGCCTCACCAAATGTAAACGATTTCACATTTTACTTAGAATTTGCAAATTTTCCCACATGAGACAATGGAAAACTATATAGGCAAGTAATCAGTTCATTTAAGATGGAAATCTTTCTTTTTGCTTTGATATTATTTGTATGTATTTGTGCATCTCTTTTGTTCTGTCTTCTGATGTAGTTAGCATGTAAAGTGATATTACCTCTTGACTTGCTGTCTGTTAGGCCATGCCCCTAATAAGTTTTGCAATTGAGCATTACATTAAGGCTTTGACCTTTCGGTGTAACTAAAATGGCCTTTTCAACCGCAGACGTTCACCTTTCACCTCTGTCATTCCCAATACGGCAAGCACAGGTTATGAATTGGACATTGATTTTATCTTACCTAAAGAAAACTGAAAGACCTCCTTTCAGTTTCTGGATGGATGAGATGGAAGGTTGCACAGTCGATGAATTATCAGAGAAAAGCAAGGAAATTATACATCTACATTTTTTTTCTTCTTCCCTTTTTTTGGTAACATTTTTCAAGTCTCCGTCGGTCAATCCTCTCCTGTATTTTGTTATTATTTGAACTTCAGTGGTCAATGTGCCTCCCTGTTTGCTTTCTGGGCTGCTCAAGTAAGTACATTGCATCTACTTCTCCGTGCATGTGCATCCACGTGAGGCAGGCGGCGTGTGACAAGACAGAGTGGTAAAGGTCAGCGCGATGAGTTCAGGAACGACAGAAAACAATGAACCTTCCTGGGCGCAGTAAATTAACCCGTGTCACGAGCAGCTCATTCCTACTGATCAATACTGAACACTTTGCTTTCAGAAAATGAGGGTCATCCTCCCCGGTCCTTAGCTTCCCAGGGGAGGGACAGGAACGCTGATAAAACAATCACCATAAAGAGTTTCAGAGCCGTGGCGGAAGAGTGAGTGCCGCGGGCTCCTTCGGTGTCAGCATGTGTGTGAGGAGCCACTCGCTCTCCTCCAATCCCCCTACGACTGTTAGCTCTGCTCTGACAGGGCCGGGGTCGATAAAGTGGATTTGAGATATAAATGTTTCCCAGAGCTCCCTCCATCACTTGGAGACACCTGCACGTTGCAGTGACACTCGTTCTGCCGTCTCCGTTGCTCCCTACAAACGGATATTTCAGAAAGTTTGTCCCAGAACAAAGTGCCCACAGATCCGCAAGCACAGCACATAATCTCTGACAGCTTTGGTACTTACTTTTATCTCTTGTTGAATTTACTCAAGTAATTTAAGAGCTAAAAAAGTCCTTTTGTGAGGTATAATCTCAGGAGCCATGGAGGGTTGATAAAACATCTCGGAAAACCGGAAAAGCGTACACAGCATCCCTAGTGGCTGGAGTTTTATCCAGAACTACCTCAAGATTTGGTCATAGAGGTAGGATTGCTTTGGGAATCTGGACAGAAATGAAGTATGGCAGGCAAAAAAAAAATCTATTTCTCAGAGGCTTTGCTTAGGTACGATACTGCCCCCCAAGTTTGCTAATCCACACAGGTTTGTGTTTGGTGTTGGTGTTTGTACTTTGTAATAATTCATTTTGTTTAATTATTTTTACTCTGTACTATTTAACTCAATATTTTTTGTTTTGTTTTACTATTTTACTGTTGCACACTCTCCAAACACACAAGTGAAAGCACACAAGCATTCACTCCTGCAACTGAGACGCCCTGACCTCAGCCTGTGGTTGATGCAGGCTGCCCAGAGCATATTAAAGGCTTAGATAAAGAGAGCTGGAAACTGACTGGGGCTGGTCCATTGGCCCGGAGAAATTGCTTGGAGCAGCAGATGCAGTGGTGGCTCAGCGAGCCCTTTTTCCATTAGGAGTCATTTCCAGGTCCACCCTCAGTCGGTGACAAAGTGATGTCTGCGTCTTCATTTTCTGCTGATCCCCAAGTGAGCCAGAGGGAAGGAGGGAGAGACTGTCATCAGTTACTTCTGCCGCCGCCCCCTAATTGCAGCAAACTGTCAATGTGTGCATTTGGACCTGAAAAAGGGCTACATTATTTATTGGAAGAAAAATATGGTATTGATTTTGGATGGCATGGCAACGTATAAGTGATGTGGCTAAAGAGCTGACAAGACACTCTATAAACTTTTATAACCATGTCATAGCAGGACTTTGTTCACATAAAATTAACAGATTTGACGGGGTGGGGAGGGATGGGGCACAGTGCAGGAGAGAGTAAATGGGAATCTACAGCTCTGCTTCCCTATTTTGTTTAATCTTCTTCTGGATTTCTACGCTGCACAGAAGGAAAAAAAAGCTTCATTTCTTGTCACACCATTTCTAGCTACTTCTCAGACTCTTGCATGCAGATATTATACGGGAAAATCTAAATTTGGACCATATTTTAGCCCCATCCACCCAACGTTCATAATGAAACACGTTTGCGTTGGAAGTGACACGTATAATCCGGCTCCAATCTGTTCTGACATTTTAACAAGGCTGACAGGTTGAACAGAATCAAAGCGGCCACACCATTAAATTCCACATAAAATAGTTTTGCTAAAGATTAAAGAAATCACATTGTTACTCAAAACACAACCGTTTGCCAACCTACCACTTTCTTAACTTTTACAACGGTGTTCAAGTAAAACAAGGCCAGGTTTTACAGAGGCACAGGGCAGGTATTTCGTAAACCGCGTCCTCCCTCCTTTCCCCTCGTTCAACAACGATCCTTTGCCTCCCATACTTGCGATGTTTGATTCCGTGTAATTGAAACAAGGCAAGAGCGGGTCCCTGCCAGCACATGGCTTCACCACCATTTAAGGGAATGTTTTCACCGCTAAAGCGGCTAATGAATCCAAGTCCTGGGAGCTGGCACAGTTGTTCCCTCATTCAATGCCTGCGAGCACCTCAGGATGCTGTCCCCTTCCCTTTTACACAGCTGTGAAAAGTTTAAAAAGCCCAACCACAAAACATGAAACGGTGAAGGCGAATGCAACCACAGTTAAAAAAAGAAAGGGAGGGGGGAGTGGGGGTTATTTCTTTGGCATCCTGAGGCCATTATCCAAAGTTTATTGTTATTTGTACAGTGCTTTTATTTTGCCTTATGTGAGGATTGGCCTTTAATTGGAGCAGTTGCTGACGGCCCAAAAGTTTTCTTAACAGTAAGTGTCTGATCTAAACTGCTAATGGGATTTTCTTAAAATTCAATTTTTTTCTCAACACATCAGACCCTCTTTTAGTGTAATAATACAAAAGAATGTTATATCTTGAAGCACAGACACCACCCAAACCACATTTATCATGTGTCCAAGGAGTGGGGAACACGTTTGAAACCACCAGAGAAAAACAATACTTTTCAGTGATGCTACCCTCCTTTTGTGGCTCGCTCCACTGAGGCTTCGCAGAGGAGGGCTTAATCCTCTAACTAGACCAGAAAGCACCTTAACTGGCCTAATACAGGGGCTCTCCAGGGCTCTCCCAGGTACTGATTGACTGAATGGTGGAGATGGATGCTATCTGGTGCAGCACGGTTCCGTTGGGCATTTAAACAACATTAACATCGGTGGATCGGCAAAGAGAGGGAGCGCATTATGAACAATGAATGATGGCCTCCTGACAAATCGCTATGTACCGTGTGTGACAAATGTGTATTTTATGACACTCTGCAGTTGCTCCTATCAGCAGGCAAGACAAATGCAGCCACTGTGTTTGTGTGTGTGCTAGCAATGATGCATGAATATTGAGTAAAGTGTTCGCCGCCCCCTCCCCACCCCCCCGTAACTGTCCTTTTATAGTAATTTAACACGATGTGAAGTCATTCTACAGCTAAAGAAAATATCTTTTTCAACCTCCTTAAATATTCATATGTTGCACATGTGACATAAAACATCCCTGTGTGGTGACTGTGCACCCTGGGTGATTGGTTATGGTCTGTTATCCATGAGTAATGGGCCCCTTGCCATAAAACACGAGAAAAACGTGCTGTCGTTCAACAATATCTTCATGAATTTTGAAGGAGATGCGTGTTACGATCCGCCATCTCGTTTTTCGTCCATCGTTTTTCTATGAGTGATGATGTTTAAGAGACAAAATAAAATATAATTTTGTGCAACATATTTTCCAACAGTGCTTTCAGCTGTCATGAACATTTATATAGCTTAGCGCGAACCTTTTTAGCAGTTCATATATCAGGCGGGTTCTCAGAAGTTGAAACATGTCTTGGGTGGGATTGCGGCCAAGAAATGTTCCCATTCTAAGGTTTTATTTCCCTATAAAATAGTGACTTTTTCAATCTGTGTGAGGAAGTCATTAGATGAGTTTGCACAGACGGGAGTGTGTGAACTCTCCAGAGCTCATATGCTGATGTAATGAGAGATCTGTTCACTCAGCACGTGGTGGCGGTCTTTGTGGACAGAGCAGCGAAAGCCTGGTCACCTCACACTATAATCCAAGTGGTTTGTGTTTGTCCTCATATTTGACTGTGTTGGAAATAAAAAGGAAGGCGAATTACCGGACGAGTATTAAGCAAAGCAATGACGGCCCTCAGTGAAACTATGCCCTTCCTCTCTTCACATGGACGTTTTGTTAATATGTTGAAGTTATTAAAGTAATCAGCAGCAATGGAAATCCATTCAGAATTGATTGTGGAATATGCTGATTGAGGCACGGCGTGATTTGGAGGTTGAGTACAGTGTGGGAGTGATCATTAGGAGAGCGTTCACATGAATGGGAACCGTCCTTGCTGAGAAGTTGGAGCTTATGTGACTGAGGGCTTCTCAAACCCATCTTAATTAGAAATGCTGGTGTTGTTGGAGTAATCACCAACTGCACCAGTCAAAGACAGCACTACAGTTTCAGAAGCTTCCCACTTCAAATCCTGAGAGTCTTCTAGATGCTCTGTGCTGCTCATCTTTGTTAAAACGCCTTCTATTTTATTTGCACGAGGACTTTTTTTTCCCTATTGTCTCGATGTGACTCAAAAATCAATGCCGTTTAGCCCGGTAATATGATTATGTGCATCTGGAATTGATATTTACTCTTAGCAGTCGATGCTAGTTAGGTAGGAGAGACCGTGCATTCCTTCACACTAAATCACATTAATACCTAATCATTTGGAGCGAAGGAGAAATTCAATTCGGGACAAAGTCGGTTCAGAATGCAGGTTTTCAATTGTCCTGAGAATGAATGCAAACAATATACAAAGATGTAAGGAACAAGAACACCTCATCTTTCCTTTAAACTCACCTAATCAAAATTCTTTATACCATTATAAGCTTTTAATTAATCCCATTAATTTTTGCCTTAATTGGGCCCCCTTTTATTTTTACAGATAAAGTGGGATAATCTGTTTCAGACTCTTCTTTTTTTTATTTCTGTATCGAGACAGATGCCTTTTAAAATTTATCAGAGGTCCAGATGAGCAAAGTGGAAGTTTAAGAAAAAGACAAGAAAAAAAAAAGCCCCGGTCGTCTTAGTCCAGTTTAATGAGATCTGTTATTCTGGTCCATTTTATACCCACCTAATCATACGCTCAAATAGATTCCGTGAAACCCCATCTCCCTTTGAAGACCCTCCCACCACTCATGTGATCTGATTAGTATTTTACATGAGATACCAGCCCAGACCAATTACAAGCGCTGGCCACAATGTTCCAGTCATCCAGTGTAGGAGGAGGAGGAGAGATCGCTGAGGTGGAATCAGAATTTAGCTCAGTTAAAGACAGACCCTGTGAGGCCCCTATAATGTTCTGTAGAATAAAGGTGGCCCAATTAGTGTCTCCCCGGGAGCACTTTGCATCCAACCTGGCTCTGCTTACACCAGCAAAATTTTTATGAAAATTCTATAAGGCAATCACAAATCCTAGCAACAAGCTCCTCCTCTTTACATTAAAATATATAAATCTTACATCTAGCCTTAAAAAAGATCTCTCTCTTTTTATCCGTAAGTATTAGTGAAACAGAAAATCAAATTTAAATTTAAAGTTTTCTTATTTGCTATACTCAGAATTTGGTGGTCCAGAAGAGGGTGCCATAGATCAGAATCCAAGCATGATGCGCCTTTTCTTTTTCTCTCTCCAGTGTTGGTTATGTCTGGGAACGCGCGCACGTGTGTGCGTGCACACACGGATCCGATCTGCCTATTCTTCTGAAAGCTTCACAACTGTCAGCTCCTAATTCAGTGGAGCGCTGCAATGATGTTAATTATCATCCAACAAAGCTGGGAAATGTGAGGCAGCGCGCCACAATCAGAAAAAAAAAAAAAAAACATTATTGAAATTGAAAAAAATACTACATTTCAACTGTGAGGGAGGTGATTATGCTTTTATCCGCAGCAGTTTTTAACATTTTTCCCATCTTTCTCTTGGTCTCTCTTTCTCCTCCAAACCAGTGTGCGTACTCTCCCGCAGGACCTAGGTGAGGAGTTATTTCTGCATCTGGCTTGAGGTTCCACCAAGCTTTTACATAATCAAATCAATATTGCTATGATTCACCCTCTGGCAACGGCTGCCTCGTGCAAGTTTCACTGGTGATGTTTGGCAGCTTAAGAGATAAAAAAAGACAGAGAGTGAGAGGAAAAAAAAACCTTAGTTAAAAATCTGTGAGCTATTGATTTCTTGCCTAGTTGATCTTCTCCCTACCACCCTGCCTCGCTTCACCCGCATTCCTCCTTCACGCTGTCCCTCCTTTGTTGTGTCGTCCCCTTTCCAGGTAAGGTTCTTCATTCAGGTAAGTGGAGGAGAGGCCTGACGGGGAGGTGGAGTTCTGCGCTGCGAAACGGCCTCGGTTGTGGCGGGGCTTCTCTGTGTGGAAGCCCGGCAAAGTTGATGGGTTGACGTGCTATAGACAGCATCTTCAATAAAAACAAATATGACAGCCAAAAGTCAATGAGGAAAAAGTGAGAGAAGAAAAAAAAGTTGCAGAATAAACTCACAATCAAGTGTGTTTTTGGTTGAATACAGTGTAGCTGTTGCTGTTTTTTCCCTCCCCCTCTCTCACATCTTCCTAAATCATGTCCATGTATGACTTATTTTAGGGTTCGCTGAGACAGCTTGAAGTCGTGCCAGCCTTTTCATCTCAGTCCTTCGGTGCTGTCTGGACAAGTTCAGCATGGTCCCTTTAGCTGCTGCACTGGAGCATAAATCCTTCCTCTTTGTCACTTTGATCAGCCTCCCTCCCTTTCCTCAAGTGTCCAAGAGGAATGTGAGCGGGCGGTGGGGGGAGAGGCTGAGGTGACAGGAGGCGATGGAAGAGGGGGGGCGTACAGCACATATCACGTCGCATTGATTGGGTCCATTTGGTGGACTGAACATGAACCCAATAATCAGATCTTGCTTAAGCACGCGCTTCCCCAGTAATTGACTCTCGCATATTGATTAAGATGTTGATGTGTCCCAGTCCCGCTTCTGTGCTAATGCAACTGAGAATGAGACCCCCCCCCCCCCACCAACCCATCCTCCAACCCCTGCAGCCACTGCTGACACACAGACACATGACACACACATGCAGGACACACTCGACATGCACGCATGGACACACAAAGAGAAGCGCACGCGCGGCCGGAACACGGCTGTCATCGGGCTCAGGCAAGCAGATAAAGCTGTCAGGCCGATGCTGCGGAGTCTCACAGGGGCCCGCCGACCAAATTAGCCAGTCAATAATTTACGTAGAAGAGAAAGAACCGCTGACTGAATAAAGGGCAATGCTGAGTGCAAAAATGCAGTGGCGTGCAGATTGCAGGTGCATTCTTTCAATCTTCTCAACTGCTGTTATTTCATCCCTCTGTTATTTAGAAAGTGAGCTCCAGGTACCATACTGTAGCATGCAATAAGCCATCAGTGTCCCTTTTGTGTAGGTTTTTTTAAGTGTGCATTGTGAGTTAAATAATAATAATAATAATAATAATAATAATAATAATAATAATTAGCTGTTCTGACAATCATACATTCACAACCATCGCATTTCATTCCCTTCATCAGAAGGCCTTTAAATATTAGATTTGTATGGCCGACACATGTGACACATGAAATCCATTTTTCTTCACATGCATCTAATGAATTCATTTGGGATGCATTGTTTGAGAAGATGGCCATCCAGATGTTTTATATTGCTTTTAAGTTGACGTGAAAAATGTTTGTTACATGTTTCAGATTATTTAGACTTTATTGGGGGAAATCCTTCTTGACAGCTCCTTTTGTTGTCTCCTCCATGAAATCATGAATTTGTCCATAGACGAATCATTAGTTTGCTGCTAGCTGTTGAGATGTTTGATATTAATCCCAACAGGTTGTCTTATGATTAGACACCGTCTCAAACTCATTTTTGTGAGTATTTGATGGTGTATTTGATAAAGTGCACGATACAGCAGCAATGCTGAATGCAAGATGATTACTGTAATTTACAGGTGTATGTGAACATGCTACCTCTGCGTATGTTGATTTCATTGCTGTAAATGTGCTTCAGCCTTGAATAACGTAAAGTTCTGGGGAATTTTGGTTAAGCAGTAATAATAAATGCACCACCAAATGCGTCATCATGATCTAACCCAGTGCCTGCATGGAACGTAAACAGAACTTCAGACTTTATTTTTTCAGTTACCATTCCAGCCTATGGAATACCGGAGGTTTGCAAGTTTATTAATGACGACAGCCTCAACTATCAAACCTACACATACAGTGCTACACACTAGCAATCTGGAAGATGTAAGTGAGAATAGATAAGTAAAATCTGATATCTGTGTATTCGATTGTCTGTGCAAACTACTGCTCTGACACTGTTTCTGGAAGAGATACAAATATCTCATCAAACTAATGTGAAATGACTAAAACGCAGCCATAAACAACAAACTTTGGCGTGTTTGATTCAAGTGTGAAAGAATTTGACTCCAAACATAAACCTCCTGCCCGCTCCAGCACGTGATAAAAATATACAATGCAGATGCCCCTTACCATTTATATATTTTATACATTTCATGGACATGTTGATGGAATCTAGAATGACAGTAGTATATCTATTTTTATGTTGCACTGGTGAACAGAGTACATTATTGCTGATTTACGGACACATGCACATAGTACAACTACTCCAAACTTAACTATTCAGCGTTGTAGGGTTACAGTGGCCACGCATACAAGAACTCTTGTTTGATATTAACCTTTATCTTGCTGGGACTACAATTCCCATGACTAAAAAAATGTTGCCAAGGATGTTGTAGAAAAAGATCATTTTGTGTTTGTGCCTTTTGAAAAGGCAACGCAAGTGCATATTTGTGTTTGTGTGTGTGTGTCTGGTGCGTGTGTGTGTCTGTGTGTGTGTCTGTGTGTGTGTATATGTGTGTGTGTCTGTGTGTGCATGGCCTTCAGGCCTCTCCTAGCTTGCACTTGCCCCAATGGGAGAGCTGCCTGTAGCGAGGTGAACCATCACTCTCAACCACCCACCCCCTCCCTCCCTCCTCTCCACCATCTCTCCTAGGAGTGGACCGACACCTCTCCGCTGGCCAGAGGGAAGACCAGCGCCTCTCCTGGGCCTCCTTCCATGTCTCCAATCAGCCCGCGCTGCCATGGCCCCAGGGCTGCTGCGATGCGATAATCTCTGCCTTTTGCGTTATGCATTGCCCCGATGAATTCATCTTGTGACCACCTGGCACTCGCTGTTAGGAATGCAAGTGATGTTTTTGCTGCAGAGGCTGGGGCGAATGCTGTGAGGACTGGCTGTTGGAGACACCCTCTTCTCCTCCCTCCCCCTTCCCTTCATCTCTCCTCCTCCAACATTGGTAGAATGTTTTAACCTCTCGGAAGACCCTTTTGTATCTGCTGCTGTGGTGGCAGGAGTGGGATTCTTCACCTTAGCAGGACCTGTGTGGGAAAAAGGCCTGCCTGGTATTTAAAAACGGAAGGGCTTTTCGCTGTAAGACAAATTGAAACGCAAGAGGCTAGAGAGGAATGTGGCTGTCAGAGTCAACAGCGTAGTTTTTTTCCGTTATGAATAATCACCGAGGTTGACCTAAAGGAGCTGAGGATTGTGTAAAGCATATTTCGCAAAATTAAAGGTCAATGCAAACATGTGGCATCGCTTGTGCCCCATAACTTTTGACTTTCTTCAAAGCTGCTTCTGTGACCTCAATTAAATTATGGAAATATAAACTTGAGGCAGACAGAATCACTGTTGTGTTTCAGTGTCGGGTTTTGTAATTCAGGTTCAATCGAAATAATGAATTAATGGATGCATTTTTCATAAACCTTCAGCAAAAAAGGGAAAAAAAGTGCACCCTGATGCTGGAAGAGTCCAAATTTGAATATGGTCTCACATGTACTCTATGTAGTCACATTGCACTTGAAATAGCTTGTGGCTCAAAACATTAGAATTTCATATTTTCTTTTTAGTTGCTTCTGCATGTGCATGCAAAAGGAGAAAGAGAGAGAGAGAGAGAGAGAGAGAGATAGAGAGAGTAGGAGAATCCGCGTGAGCTAGAGAACAGCATGCTGATGTCCTTGGCATCTAACCAAAATCTATAATTTACACTTTTATATAATTGGGCTGCTTGTTGATTGCACATTCTCAACTTCTCGTTTTCTGCAAGTGACAGAGGGGCAAATATTTTAATAGGCTGCTTTGACGGGAGGAGACGCCTTGCGTATCCAAAGAACAGCCCAGTGTGTGATGGCGTACACGCTGCAGGACCCCGATGTGTGTCAGCGTATTTGATTACGCACTCATTTAGTCGCAGTCCTTTTAGACCAGTGGAGGACACTGAACAGTCCCCCCAAATGCTTCTCTTTTCTTCTCCAAACCATGAGAAATGTATTTTTCCTCAACGCAAAAATAATCAAATGAGGGTTGACTTTGTTTATTATGCCTCATTATGTTGTGCCTTAAGTGGATATGATAGATTGTGCTATATACCAGGCATGCTTGCCAGGAAAATCTGATAAGAGAAATATTTACCCTCCGAGTTTTTCCAGTAAACCACCAGTGATGGATGAGCACAGAGCAGAATGCAAGATTAATTTGCCAAACACCACAATTTCAGGCCTAGAATCTTGAATGAAGTCTAGTTTTCAACTGATTTCATGTGTAATTCTCACCACAGCAGACTTTAAATTACTGTATTACCGGTTCGTTGAAACAACACATCTGGGCCGAGAGTCTGAAAAGCAGCGTTCGACAAAAACACCTCCTTTGTGTGTGGGAACATTTGACGCGCTGTCAAAGAAAAGTTGCAAGAAACCGATTTTAAACGCGGCTGAAGTCCCTCGTTTTGAAGTCTCAGCAGTAAGTCATCTAAGAGTCAGACAAGTTCGCTGCATCTCAGGGCCAAAGTTCCAAGATGAAATATGAATGAGAGCGAGGTAGCTTGCCAGGCTGCTGTCACTCTCCTATCATCCACAGGACTCTGGACTTGTTAGCCAGGTAGCTACAGGCAAGGCCCCGTGGCCGAGGCAGCGAGTTGCTGAGTGTGCGGGTGTCTTTGTGCGAAGCCTCTCACTTGTTTTCCTGGACTAAATGTTTGCGTTGCCCTGCCTCTGATCATGAAGGCTAACCTTAATCGAGCTGGGTGAAGCCCATCTTTGTGAGC
Source organism: Pao palembangensis (assembly GCA_015343265.1). Lineage (NCBI taxonomy): Eukaryota > Metazoa > Chordata > Actinopteri > Tetraodontiformes > Tetraodontidae > Pao > Pao palembangensis. The sequence continues at coordinate 4,675,572 of CM027089.1, read as the reverse complement.
TGTCATTAAAACAGCCCCTGTGGGCATGGTGCTGGGTAATTTTGTACTCAGGGCTATTGAAGTCCCCATCTAAAGAATTACTCTTTTTTTTTTTTTTGTTACCCCATTTGTTTCAACCAGCTGGCATCAAACCGCTCCTAACTTAATCCTTGGCAACAGTGTTTGATTGAGCATGACAGCGATGTAACTAAACTTGAAAGGGGTCTCAGGATACGTGCTGCAGATGTGACTTTTGAAGTTGCATCAGCTCAGGGGTAAGAAACTTATTTTTGCTGAAACCTAATCTTCCATCAGGCCTGTAATGCTGAGAGTGCTTCCACATATGACTAAAACTAATGAGCATCACAGCAAGGACCGATGCTTTGTTGATTTCTCCCTTTTCTCCCCCTGAAGTTAGCAGCAGTTTTCAGTTTTTCTTTCACGTTGTGTGTTAGGTGCTGCAGCAAACAACAAAAGAGGCTTCCGAACAAACCGTGATGGACTTGGAGCAATTAGACTTAATCTGGTGTGATTCATTCCCTCTCAGCTCGTCCACTCTCTTCCCAGTGAAGACCGGCTTGGCTGGGGGACAAGAGTGGAGTGTTGCCATTGCCCTTGGCATCTGGTGAGCTGGCTCGCGTCGCTCCATCTTTAGCCGAGACCCTGGGAATGACAGGGCGGGCTCAGCTTTGGGGATGTGCTGGGACGGCCTCCACTTGGATCTTTTTTGGTGGACATTTTGTATCGATCTTGAATCTGTCTCCAGGTTACTCACATCAGCAACCGTACTGCACGTGCGCATCACAGAACAGAATAAAGTCGTTGCCTGCTCACAGTAATCACCCAGTATATTGTGCCTTCTCATTTAGAGTCGTCCGACCGCTCCGCCACACTGCTGCAGACTAATAAGCTCGTCCTGTAATCGTGTTAGGCGCCCTGTCGGCCCCTGCCAGGGGACCTAATTGGGACAGAGCCTTGGATAAAGTGAAAATTAATAACTTTTGTCAAGCTCCTGGCGCATTGTCTTATGAGGTAGTGCAGGTCAATTAGAAAGCGTGATATGATAAGGTCCGAGCAGCAGAGGAGCGCTGACTCAATTAGGACGGTGGCTGGACTGCAGAGCTGGGAGTCAGAGGCAGATAGAGACCCATTCCATCCCTAACTGGAGGTTAATGCGCTGCAGAAATGGACTGTTAGTTGCATTTAAGTGTCTTTTTCAGCATTAAAGGAACGTTGCATCATGCAGGTCCAGCGGAGACATTTATTATCTGGGAGCATTTTTCATTTTTCACACTGAGCGAGATGGAATGGCTTTAAATACTGCGTTGCTCAGTTTGTGTCTCTGTGTGTACGTGTGTGTGTGTTTGCAGGGAGCTTGTAGAGCTGTCACTTAGATAGACTGTTCCCATGCAAGCCTTACAAGCCCCTGAAGCATGCATCAGCGATGTGCATCAAAGGGATTGTGTCAGAGCCTTTATAGTTGTAATGGATGGGCAGATGCCAAACTGGAAAAACTCTTGATGTTTTCCCATCTTGTTTTATGGCTCCCTCTTGAAAACTGTGTGGAATCCGATCCAGGAAGAATGTCGGCGAATCACTGTCCAGGAATCACCAGCTTCCTCTCCCTGTATCACCACCGTTGTTGTGGTTTGGGTCGCAGTTACGCTGCGTCACACAATGAGCTTCAAACTCCGTGATCGGAGTACACAGGCTGCGTTTCACCACCTCTCTCCCCCCTCTCCCGCTTACATGTGCTAATAATTCCAAGGGTCTCCAGACTGCCACAACACATGTAATTTAATCATCAGTTTTACTTTGTGTCAATAATGTCTGCAAAACAAGGCTGGCTGAGCAGCGGCCAAGAGGTGCAGGACTGCAGATAGTTTTCTCAGGGGAGGAAGAACACACTTATCTTTGATTCAACATATTGTCCTTGCGCTTCCTTTCATACCACTACCTGCCTCCTCTTTGCTTCCGTTTATTCAGATATGATCTTAACGTGTCTCACTTTGTTTTGCCCTAATTGTGGCAGTATTTATTTGCCTCCATGCAGTCATGGAAACTGGCTCGTGGTGAGTGCATTCTTTAAACAATCTGCTCACTCTTGAACAAATGTGAAATTGCAGTGAACTTAAAGTGCGCAGTGGGAGTTGAAACGGTAATTAATTTAAAGAGAATCATCCATTAGTAAGATGAACTTGAGATAATTCATTGAAACACTGAATGATAAGCTGTTCTGACTGGTGGACGAGGTGTTGGTACCATGTCTGGCCCCAGTACTTAAAGCCCCGCTGCATCTCTTCATCCGGCACTGTGAAACTGATCACATGGCAGGTGCACAGTCACATAATCTGATAGCGCGCGCATCACTCTGTAACATGAGGCAGATGTCTCAATCTGTACTTTCCACGTATCCAAATCCCAATTCAATCGTGGGCTACATCTGCGTGTAACCCAGTAAGCAGTCCCCCTGCCACTACATTACTGTCCTCCCCCTGCTCCTACTTGTGGAACTTTTGGCTCTCTTCCACACAGGTAATGCAGACAAATGGGGCTTTAATGCGTTTCAGCGTCCCGTCCCACATTCCCTCACTTTGTCATCAGTTCGCCTCCACTTTAAACACATTTCTCTACCTTAAGCAGCACTTTATTGTGGCATGTTATTTTGTCCAATTGGATTAAATGGACAATAACTAGGAATCCATTTGAACCTGATCCATGCTCAGGCTTCCTCAGCTGGCTCCATTAACTGTCATACTTGTCCAGAAGGCCTCCTGTGCAATGGCCAAATGTGTAAGTTGATGCATCTTCAGTAATCGTGCAGGGAGAATTGCACAGTCTTTAAAAAGTTAAACCTTATATTTGACGTCTTTCCACCGAGGCAGCAGATCAAATCAGCACCAGTGCAGGCCCGGGTCTAATACGTTTAAACACTGATGAAACGCAACTCTAGACTCCCCTGAACGGGACCGCGGCACTTTCGCTCTCAGTGTCTCAGTGTAAAGTGGTCTCATCCGTGAAGTTATGAGACATCAGTGCTAGTTTACCCACATTAGAGGCCCCTTATCAGGGCTTTCGGGACCCATCTGCTTCTCACGTCTCCATCTCGAACATCTTTTCTTTCTGACCGTACGGTCTCCATCACCAAGCACTGAGAGGAAGGATACGGGAGCTTGGGTGTTTGAATCCTTGCAGTGAAATCTGCTCCCTGGGCTTATTCTGGATCTCCCGCTGCTGTCTGTTGGGAGTCTCCTGATTTTGAGGCGTAAAAGGACACCAGTGCCTGCAGCAGCATCTTACAGTTATTGAAACTTCACGTCCTGTCCCAGGACGAATGAAGCTCATTTGTCAGGAGACCTCATTTACACCGGCCCTTAAGACTAATTGCAAATTTGTGGAAAAAATGCTGATGTCGCTGGAACAGAGGAGGGCTTTTCCACTTTAGTGTCCCTTGCTATGCATTTGCTAATGCGTTTCATCTGCAGAGCATAAAAATCAACGCTGTTTGTTTCCTGGTTGTACACGAGGGAGCGCGCAGAGAGACCCCATAGCAGGGTGGGTCAAAGTGAAAACACTGACTACAAGAAGGAAGTTGGGACAAAAACACAATATTTTCTGCTTAATTTGAATATGGGAGACCATTGCTTCCACTCTTTAATCCTGATTAAACTGGAACTGTGTGTTCTTAGCAACTAGCATGACAATTAGCAGCAAAATTTCGCCAGCCACTACAGATGGCACATAATGAGGGATTGATGCAGATATTCAACAACTGCATATGGTTTTATGGAAATATAAACGGCACTAGGATTGATTTCTAAGGTGTCTGCACAATACATCACATCTCCAGACAGTGAAATGTCCACAAAGAAGAAAGGCCTACTGTTAAAAACGTCATGTTTTCACCTCGGCCATTAGATTCATCTACACAGCTAATGACAAAAATGTTTGCACCCTTAAGATAGCGTACAAAAGTACAAAAGTTTAGGATAGGCGGTGATGCTATGACGGCGCCGGTGATCTGGAGTGTTGCGCAGATGTTAGCGCAGAACACATGCTGGCTGATTTGGGGGATAATATGCAACCACATGACTCAATCAGCAGATCTCCTCCCTTCATCAAGTCTTTGACAAGTTTCCCGTAATTTGCGGCTGTTTTCACATGCGAGCGTTTAGAGTCTGACAGTTTCTTGTCACAGAGAACATGTTTCAGGAAATATCTTTTGCGTGTATGCATGTTTTTTTTTCTTTCAATTGGGGAATTTCAGCATGTCTCTCACTGATCCACTTGCAGTCGTTGCAAGTCGTAACACCACTTAAACTCATCTCACTTATATCACTTATGTTGTACATACCTCTTTAAAAAAAAGCCACCTTTTTTCAAAGCTTATTGAAGTATAGCAGATTTGGCATAATATTTCTGCAGCAATATGTGCTAAGAGGGAGAAACGCACATACAAGGGGTCATGTGTAGGGGTAGAGCCATTATCTGATTACAAAAAAACATTATATGTCAAAAAGAACAACAACGTGTAATTTGCTTGCTGTAGAATTCCAGATGCAGAGAGGTGTGCATGTCTATCAATGTAATGGCTAACAGCTTGACCACATAGTCTATAAGGACTGCACCAGGAGGCCTGAAACAGCAATAAAGCCCAGTGCTAGCGTTTGTTGGTACAAGGCCCTCCAAATTGATTAGTAAAATTCACTCTCTAATGGGCTTATAAAGGATTTCTTGGGTAAAGAACAATGAGCTGGAGGGCGAGACCAGTGCCAGGTCATGGACACCCAGCGATTCACAACATCCCCACCTTCTGGGCATGCTTAGTTTCCCCCCATATTTGCCGTTTACCCTCTGTGGTTCTATTTAAAAGCCAGTCGGGATGTTTCAAAGGTAGTTAATGGTAGCTATGGTGAAGGTGTGAGTGTAGATGAGGTGGGAGTGGGGTTGGTGGTGGAGGGGCTGGTGGGGTTGGGGGATTTCTGGACCTCCCGCACTCACAGGTTGAACCACAGAGCCAAGGTTTAGTGTTTCAAACCCACCAGCTCTCTGCCCCGTCGCTCTCTCAGTAACCATATGTGCCAGTATGAAAAAAAAAAACTCTTTTAAACCAGAGGCACCTTCCTCCTGAAGCTCAGCCAGTTGCTCTTCTCTCTGGTGAAGACAACACAGCAGACGAGAGAACACATAGGGAACACATTTACCCAGGCGCAGGGCCAGACAACTGCATTCCCATGGACCTGCTAGAGGAAAAAAAAAACCTGCAGAACATATTTTACACGTAAATATTCAGAATTAGATGTGGCACATTCTCTCTTTTAGTCTTTGTCCTTTTTTTTTCTTTCTTCTCTGGTTTTCAAGTCTCATCCCCTTCAATCACACTGCGCTTTCATGCTTTCGCAGAACACGTTGGCCACGGTGGCCAAGACGGGAGTAAAATTAAAACAGGGAAAGGCCTTTGCATTCATTTGATTTTGATTTGTATTGTGTGAGGAATTCAGATCTACATTTTATTCTTGCTGCTCACAAAAGACAGATAACTTTACCTCATGGTTCAGATATTCGGGAATAGGCAGGAGACCATGTTTAGCGCTCCTTCTGTGAAACCATGTGTTTTGCATGTATTTGTTTTTCTAAATTCACATATACCGAACTGTCAGTATGTGACTTACGGCCTAAGGCTTCGCTTTGTTTTCCGCGAGTGTTCATCCCTCCCGAGACTATTGTGTCGCCTCCTTCAAGATATTGATTTATATTTTTATCTTTTACATATGTTGCTGGCATTAATAACTACTCAGCTCCAGCTGTGCACACATGAGGTTACGCTTCTTGAACTCTGCTTAACTACAACTCTTGCTTAATCTTATGTCGAGTCATTTGAATCACGTGCCCATATAACGCAATTGTGGGTGCACATTTCGAATTTTCATGACCACGATCCAGGTATCTGGTCAATGAGCTGTATGATTCATAGTGCATGTTGCTTTTTTTTTTGTTTGTTTGTTTTTTTTAACTGTGAGAATTTCACTGGCTTGAATTTGTATAAAATTAAAGATGAAATGAAATAAATTCACATGAAAGATTTGAACACATTAGCTTGGCCTCTTGGATAACCCTCTAATATCACTCTTACCTCCAGATATCCAACTACCTACTTCTACAGCTAACTTTAGCCCTTGGAAGCTAATGGTTTGCATCAGCCCTCACTGATTGGCTGGGCCTTTTGTCAATCCCATTCTAGTCCCTGATGGGCCTCAGCAATTAATAATGTGTGCAGATCAGTTTGAACAGCTGAGACATCCCTGTGATTCAAACGGTTTTAACTGGGCTTTACGATCCATGTGAATCTGTATCAGGCTGATATCTGATGCTGGTACTGGTGCATCCGAGGTAATGGTGTGTGTAACAACACAGAACCAGGAAGTTTGATAAACTTTCGTGTTTCACTGTGTCAGAGTTTTTAATAGCAATACATTGTACCTGTTTGTGTTTGTTTGTTTTTTTTCTCGGTGTGCATTTGCTTCTCTTCCCTAAGCTCTTGTGATGGTGACAGTGGTGGGATTATGAAGTGAGTGTTTTCTCCTTTTCAACAGCCTCTCCACATGGCCTCCTGCCTCCTTTGTCTTTTTATAGCCTCCTTCTGGGAGACGCTTCTCTCTCCCCGAATGTAACACAAGCCAAAACACCTCTCAGTTCCTTTGCCAGAGCCTACTACCCAGGGAATACTGCTATTCCTCCCCTACTTTTCTACACACACCTTCTCTCATCTCTCATCCTCCCCACCTCCAGTCCCCCCCCACCATCCCTCTCCAGCCTGTGCTGGACACAGAATTTGTTTTTGGAACGCCAGGATGACGGTGAGATGTGAGTCATGCACTGCTTTGGGTTTCAACTATGACAAGTTCAACTCGTATGTGTTCCTGAGTTATTATAGTCACCTGCCACATTCTATTTTATCGTTTTTATTTTGCAGTGGAAAGAATGTTGATCTTTGCATTATATCACAACAGGTCAGTAATATGATTACCAAATGTAGTCTGGTGTGCATGTTATTAGGAAGAAAGTTATTGTAACCTAGTTATAAAGGTCATACATTAGCATTATAGCCTACAAAGACAGTTCATTTTATTTTAGAGCCTATATAAAGATATAACTAAGCGTGGTTACAGAATAAGTGGCAGCCCCGTGTCATTAAAAGAAGACATTGTGATCAGACCCATGTAAATATAATCACTCTTACAATTCAATTTAAATGTGACCCTAAATTAACCTGTAAATATTTCTCCACCCAGACCACTGCAGTCACACCAGTCTCGACTAGTTGCTATTCCCCATGTTTAGATAACTTATTTCTGACCGGCCTTGGCCCTTCTTCCTGCCTCCATCCCTTACCACACCCACGCGGTGCTCCTGTGTGGTATCAGACACGCAGGCGTGCCGCTGTACTGACACGGTCGTTTGTCTTCTGACCGCCATGGCATATGGAGAGGGCTGGCACTGCGCAGATGTCCGCTAAGTGCTGATGAAGGGAGTGAGGAATGGATGGGCCGGGGCTGAGAGGATCTTTGCCGTACTGCCCAGTGCCTGGTACTGCTCCGGCCTGTTAGTGTTAATAACTGTACTGTAGTACAGTTGGGGAGGAGGAATGAGGCTCTTCAGTGAAGTATGTGTTCCCAGAAATATATCCTGATATATAAGCATATGTTTGCTTTTACTTGTGTATATATCTCTATTCTGTTGGTCTCTCTCTCTCTCTCTCTCTCTCTCTCTCTCTCTCTCTCTCTCTCTGCGTGTGTGTGTGTGTGTGTGCAGACTAGTGGGTGCTGCATGGCGGAGCTCTAGAAGGAGAAGGAGGGTGTGGATTAAAGCCGAAGGTAGTGCAGAGAGAGCCTGAAAAGAATAATTTGCAGCTTAAGGCCAATAGCTTCAAAGTCATGAATTCTCACGGGGGAGCCAGCCAGGCTCTGAACCTGTCAATGGTAACTTACTCCTCGGATAGCACGCCAAAGACTTCAATAATGACATCAGCCAGGCATGGGGGTAGAGGGTAGGAGTTGGGCTGGGGCAAGGAAATGCTGAAAGAAAGGCCGGCTTTCAGGGGCGCTAGCGTGGGCCTTCGGAGTGCTTTGGAGTCCCGCTTGACGAGGGCTTTGCAGCTGCCTGATACCGACCGTGTTGTTCTCTGCACGGATTGGCCGCAGGAGCCACCAGGGTGGCTTATCAGATTTAGAGGCTTAGCATTTGGCATTCGAGATGTGTATGTGTGATGAAGTGTGTGTGGAGGAAGAAGCGGGTGAAGAGGGAAGGGGTCATCCCTCTCACAATCCGCTCGTCCCAGTTAATTTAGACAGCACCCTGGGGTCTGACAGTGAAGAGGTAAGACTCTGCACTGGAGTCCTTTGGACTTTAGCCCAGCGAAGCACTTATGCAGAATCCACCCTTCTCATCCCCTCTGATAATGCTGTTGTTGTCATGGCCGAGAATTGGTATTAAAGCTGATGTATTTATTTTTCTTTAGTCATCCCACCACGTATTTGATATTATGGGTGACATGGAGAGCACAAACTGGGACGTTCACCACAATCTAATAGAATGTGGATATGTTACCTTGAGTCATGGTGTTCTTGGAGGAGAAAGTAAGCACCGCAGTCAGATTTCCCAAGCTTGGCATCGCGGTCAGATTTCCCAAACTTAAGTTTCAGACGCGTCTCTCTAAGTGGGAAAAACATTTCCAACTCCTCTCTCATGACATAAGAGAGAGACATTTTTGTTTTCTTGGTGCTGCGTTGTGTTTTGAAACATCACGAGCCCATTTTCACCTCCAAATATCACCTAATGCAGCTGATATCAAAGGTGGCAGTTCTTAATATAAATAAAATAAAATGCTAGTTTGAAAAAGCTCTAGTAAAAAACTCAAACACTGGCCAATGTGTTTTTTTCATTTTATTTAATGGCATAGAAATTAAAAAGAAAAGACATGGCTGGGAAAAACAAGGCGGTACATAAAGTATGTAAGAGAACAGCCAGAAAAAGTACATGAAACAACACTTCACATTTATTTAATTGCACAAAGGCAGAGCCTTCACAAGTGCAGCGGTCTTTCTCTTTCCTGTTATTTTTTTCTCCATTTTGATTACCGTGTTGTTTAGAGAACTTGGCCTCTGTTAAAAGAGTATCAAATATGGGATGTTCTTCCCAGCCTCAGTAACAGATATGGAGAATGGAAAGCATGGCGCGGCGGTGACAGAACACCATTTCCCTGCGTGCCTGAAAAGATGGCTTTGTGACACTGGGCTTGGCTCGTGTTCCAGAGGTTCTTATCCAGAACAGACAACATTAGTGGTGGCAGCGGCTAGCACCCCTGCAGTGACACCGTAAGGAGACTGATGACTGAAGGGAATGTCTGAAAAAGACCTCGAATTAATTTAGCTAGTGCATGCTAAAATCAGAAGGAGTGCTATGTTTCTGCTGTAAGTTATTTGGACAGAAAGGTTTTGGCCTCATCAGTAACTTTCTCCACGGTCTCAGTCGCCTGTGCCGCATTTAGCCCTCTCGGCATAAGTAGCACTTCCATGTAGGGGTAAAAATGTAAAAATTCTGCCTTGACTCACTCCCAGGTGGTGTTTGTGAGAAAGAGAGAGGAATAGTTCAGAGAGACGGACGGAGAGACGGACAGGATAAAAAACGATCACTGGGGTTTGTTCAGGTTCAAGATGCATTGTGTCTGTTGGCAGCCTGTCGGGCCAACATTGTTTGACGTTCTACCCTAGTGTGTTTGTGAGCCTTTGAGGGCTTTATGGCTCGGTGTGACTCTGCCGCCAATAGGTTCCAGATGCCGCTGGTGTGGGAACTGGGGAGCAGAGAGAGAGAGAGAGGGGAGACGGGGAGTTAGTATAACCAGGTGTGACCCATTGCAATCTGGGATGTTCTCCATGGATTCTGATAATATGAGTCTGCATCTGTGTGCATGTGTTGCAGAGACAGAGGGATGAAATATACGTTCAATCTGACACCCGACAGACAGGGAGACAGGTAAAAAAATCACAGAATCTCCTTCTCCACGTTGCCCCTGCAAGTATCTGCCGCGCGCACCCTCTGCCAAGGCACGGAGTTCACGGTTCGAGTCGCCTTGTTCAGCATATTTGCAGTTGGCAGCGGCGAGCTTCGACATATGGCAGCACTCTGAGCCTTCGAGCCAAGCGTTGGGGCTCCGACCAGGAACTCGCCTGCTCAAGAGTGGCCTACTATAAGGGAAAATTGTCAGCAGGACCATTTAAGGTCCCAAACCACAAGCACTGATAAATGTCTGCTTTCTCTGTGTAATTACCTTCAATCCGTGTCCTTTTTCCAAGAGGCCAGGAAGGAAAATCACAAATCTTAGAACAGCTTAATCGGTTAAAAAAAAAAAAAGAAGGGGGGGGGGGAGAAAACCCTTTAGGTTTTGTCTAAATAAAGTATGATCTGTTTTGTGTGACTGAAATAAGAGGGGCTGGAGGGAAGTAAAAAAAAAAAAAGGTGACCTGAGTTCAGCCAGTGTGTTTTCAATTTAGGAAAGGTAGAATATTTTAAAGAGGGTGACATATGTCAATGGTATCAGGAAAAGTCCAGAATATTCAGTGTATTACTGTAAATACATACGGTATGGATGCCCCAAAGTAAACCCTGATCTTAATTAAAATAAAGCAGCTCCAGTCACACACTTTAAAGCAGCCAATCCAATCTCCACATTCCAGACTGTGTAGTGCTTTTTCTGATAATCCCTTCCTCCTCGATCCATCATCTGCAAAATAAACACAGGCCACCCCCTCCTGCGTCTGATGCAGAGGGGTGATGGCCAGTTAACCTGCTCACCCAGGCCACCGGCCTGGGCTGCTGTTTCCCCGCCTACCTGTTTAGATTATTTCTGTGGAGGCGGGCGACTCTCCTGTGTCACTGATAAGAACGCAGCAGGGTGGTGGCAAGAGGGTCAAACTGCAAGGAGAATAAAAATTCAGGAAAATACTGGAAAAATACCTTTATCCCCTGGAAAAAAAAATACTTTTCCCCCAAACTTCTTCAGCACGGCGCAAGGCTATTATACTGATAGAAATTCTCCTCCCTCCTCAACACCCAGGCCTTGCGTACGCGAGGGGCCAGAGTCTTAGCCACATCTCAAGCTAATTTACAAAGATCCCGAATTATTCTCTTATCTTGGGCTTTAAAGGTTGTAAGGTTGATTAACAAGGCTCTGTCCTGTTTATCAGTTTGGGGCTGGGTGTGGAAAATAGCCTGCGATAAGTGCACAGGCCATTAAACATTCTATTTCCCCTAATATTTGTCGGCAACCATCTGCTTAACTGATCTCCCTTCACTTTAATTAAAAGGGATTCCCGTCTTGTTGGGGTCATTATGTGCTGGCGGATGCCAGGAGAGGGGTTTGTGATGAGTTCAGCGTTCCCTCTGTCCCTGGGTTGCCAGAGGGTTTTTTTTTTCCTTTTTTCATTCCACCCACCTCTGAATTAACTCCTTCCTGTCCTGCTGCATGCCCTTTCTGTTTCGCAAGCGAAAGCGTCTAAATAGCAGCTCAAAAAAAAACCAAACAAATTAAAAAAAAAAAAAACCCTGTGTGTGTCGTTGCAATCTTCCATTTAACTGGGAGTGTGTACAGATATTTATCCTACCAGTCTCCACCACAGGGTGTGAGGCTGTAATGGTCTGATTCGCCCAACATCAGCTGGATCGATGTGGCCGTTTACAGTTTCTCCGTCTCTCATCCCCTTTGTCTTTTTTCTAATTTAGTGTTCCCAAACCATGAACGGGGGTCGGAATCTGTCTGCTGTGCTTGCATCTTCACCCTCCACCCCACTCTCCATCACTGTCCATTGATGTTTTTCCCCTCTCCTTCTTTATTCCTCTTCCCCACTCGTTCCTCGCTTGGTCTGGGGGAAAAGAGCTGCATGCCTCCACACTTCTGGACAAGACTGATGGCTCGTCAATAGCATTAGCCAGCACTGCAGGCCTCACTGGTGTAGAACCAAATCAATAAACCCCAGTAAAGTCTTAAACGTATGCTCTCCCCAGCCAGGAGTCACCATCTCTTTTATTTCTCTAAATTTTACATTTCTCCAGCAAGTCCTTTTCTTCTGTTTTCTTGAGTGCTTCGCCTCCTCTCTGACTTTTCTGTGTAATTATGGATTGCTCTTCCAAAAAGTAATGTCACCATGGAATGTCATGTCAAATTCAATGATTTCTATTAAACATCCTGATGAAAGGGTGAAAAGCTTTTTTCCCTGATAGTTCCTCTCTGCTGATTCTATTATACAATTACAGTCAGTTATTTCTTGGTGAAAACTAGATTTTTTTTCCTGTCCTCTGTGCACTGATGGTGAGAGATTTAGAAGGCGCACTTCATTGACATCCATCCCAGAGTTCACTGGGTGAGATGCTGCCATTAATTTCTGTCTGTAAAATCACATCCTCTCATTTTTTTTAATTACTTAAAAGCAATCTCCATGTCTTTCATAAGTCGGAAATGTGCTTCACCAGATTATTTTCTGAGAAATCTGTGTCACACTTGCTTCCCCTGTGCAGCTGGAGTGTTCCTACATCATCATTTGTTGCATAGAAAACATACACAGTACTGCAGCGATGGATGTCACTCATTATCTTCTTCTAATTTCATACAAAATACTTGGGTTACGACAAAATTGCTAAGCATTTTATTAAATCTGCAGGCATTCTGGGTCTAATTTTACAGCTTGTCAGTGTTTAGGTACACTGCTGCGGCCACCGCTGCTGCTGCCGCTGCTGCTGCTGTTCAGCTTGAATCATATTCAGCCTCTTATTCTACAGAATTTGCATATTTTCTCTGCGTTAGAATTGGTTCCCCCAGACGGCGCCAGCATTTCGGGCAATGCTGAGCGTAGACATCTGGAGCTGAAACACTTTGCAGGCACTATTGGCTTTCATTTGAATTTGTAAAATAACCCCTGTAACACGCAGCCATGCGTGAGTTTCTCTCTCTTTTGTTGCTGGATAACAGAACGTGGATCTATTTATTTGCCTTGTGAGTTGCACTCACTGGCAATCAAAAGTTGATGTAAGCGGGTAACTCTGCGCAGGCGCAATATAATTATTTAAATCTCTCTGCAGCCTAAATATGAAATGAAAATGAGCGAGATTATGACATACACAGACGAGTGGACTGATGGACAGTCGATGGACAGCTTTGATCTTTCCACCTCTCCATCTCTGGCTTTTCAGTTCAGACGCATCAAGGTGTACTCTCTCCCTCTCTCTCTCCTTCTCTTTCTTTTTTCCATCCTCTAACACTAACAGCAAAGAGCTCCACATCTCAAAGGTCAGAGGGCCAGTGTATTTGTCAGCCGATCGATGACCTGTCGTCGTGTGTCCATTGCCAAGCAGGTGTGTGTGTGTGTGTGTGTGTGTGTGTGTGTGTGTTGGTGTGTGTGTGTGTGTGCTCCTGTACAGGCAACTGATGGGCATTTTTAGGAAGTTAGGACATTTATGTTCTGTTTAAGAGAATGCGGTATGTCACTGAGAGTGAATAATGTGTGTTTGTGTGTGTGTGTGTGTGTGTGTGTGTGTGTGTGTTTGTGTGTGTGCAGCATGCGTGCTGCAGTTACATGCAGGACTGGTGTCTAATTCAAGGTCAACAGGACCTGTGTCACTCCTCTTTGCCAGAGGTGGGGGTGGGGGTGAGGTCGAGACAGGCATTATGTTCCTGTTGGTTACCAGAGCAAACATGACGTCCCTGCTGGAGCTCATATCAATTTGTAATTTGAGCCCCAGTCAAGTGATGTCAGCTCAGGTCAGTTTGCAGAAGCGAGCCTGCGTTTGTGTGCTGTCAGCATCTTGTCGCTGGTGTCACATCGATGTCCAGCCGTGAAAAACAACCGTGTCTCTGACTAATGTTAATGCTGTCAGAGGTTACAAACTTATTCTCATTTTCAGAGAAAACATGGCAGTTTGAAGAGATGAACCTTTAATCAAATGCTAGTTTACATGTTCAGACACTGTTTCCTCCTCTGAACATTCACATGTATGTTTGATTTAATTTCACAGGATCAGATGGACACAGAGCACATCCTCCGCCTCCTTCGGTGACCATCGGGCTAATTTGCTTAAACCAACAGCTCCTCCTCCTCAAGCCACATCTTTTAATAACTCCATTAATCTAATCGTCCACTAATTGGTCAAGATAGCCTTTTCTCTGGTGGTTTTTATCACGGTAATTAACAAGCCCAGGAAAACCTGCTGAAATCCTTGTCCTGTTCAGCCAGTTTGATTGACGCGTTGTTAAGGCGCTTTTTTTTCATGCTTCCTTGCTTGAATATATTATTGAAAACATGTTTCCCCGATTCCCTTTTCTCTATTAAATGCAATGACAGAATGCCAGTGACTGATAAATCTTTAATATAAAAATTGTACAAGAATTCTGATACAAATTACAAGAGGTATTTGGACAAAATATGAATAAAATTCCATTTACATCCCAAAACCCTTATGCATTTTATGCAAAAACCATAGACAGTTATGATACAGAAACAAATACAAGGGAGGCAAAAAAAGAAAAAAAAAAAACAAGTCTTTTAAAAGGAGATTTTTCTTTTCCTCCTGTCTTCAAATGGGAAACACTTGTTTTTGTAACAGTTTTGACGAGGCTTCCGAATTCCACCGTTTTGACACCAGGGTGTTGTTCGCTGCAGCGCGACTGTGCAGCCATGCAATGCTGCCGAGCGCCGGTGCCCAGGGCCCACGCTTTGGGCTTTTCAAGATGCGCACAAACACACACACACACACACACACACACACACACACACACACACACACAAACAGAACACGAGTGATAAGGAAACCAAAACACAAGCTTCAAGCTTATTCATATTTTAAGACTGCAAAATATAATTGGCACAATGGAAAACATGAATACATTTTTCAGGATCATTGACATTTCACAGGTTCCAGTTCAACAAGGGTATGTTTGTTTTAAGAATATAACACATCTATGATGAACCATCTGTACAAGCTCACGTGTGTGTCGTTTTCATCTATCTGTGTATTTCTTATGACGACCCATCTAACGCTGAATCCCACATCAGCTGCATGAACTGGACAGGATAGCATGCAGTGCCACGTCCCGTTTGCCTGCACCGGTTGTGCAGTTTAGCCGCTGTGACCGTTCCAGCATTACACTCAGCCTCTCTTTGCAATGCAGAATCGCAGAATAACAGATGCCTGACGTCCAGATCATCAAATATTAAAGATTGACTGCAGCGATCAGGGCCGCAGAGGTGCAGGACTGGATGTGTTTTTGTGGATCCATGGCCCTGTCACGATGTAACTGAACGTGCCTGGGCACATACGGTCAGAGAAGTAAAGAGCGGAGAGGCAAAAACTGAAATTAGGGATTTCTCAGGGGAGGGTGGACTTTGTGATCATCTCTGCTGCTCTCCTCTCCTCTCCTCTCCTCTCCCAGTGTTCCTTGCTTTCTGCGCAGCCATGTCTAAGGGACTGCCACAAGGCTTTGGCCAGACATCTTCTTGCTGCCAATCCCACTCTCCCTCTCCTCTATCCCTCTGTATACTTGCTCGTGTTCTTCTCAGCCTCTGAGCTCTGTTGGCATGATCAGCAGCTTGCCAAGCTCAGAAACTGCCTGTAGGAGGTGAGAGAGGGATGTAGCACCAGAAACTCTCCTGTGATTTTTGGAACACCTCTAGAGAGGTCATGCTCTGCAACTGTTGCTTGAAAAATGGATAAGCAGGACATTAACTAGTTTATGCACTCATGTTAAAAAGTGTAAAAGCTAACAGTATTGCAACTGAAACTTAAAAAAATATGCAGCTGTCACGATGAACTTAACGCTCCCTTGTGTGGGGTAATGTGTGCGTATGCACGTGTGTCACTCTCCACACTGTGTGTGTGTGTGTGGCTGTGTGCTAGTGATGCAGCTGTCAGCGGGGATCCTGGAATAGCACTTTTTTTTTTAAATTTCTGCTGGGGAGAAGGCCGGGGGGTTCGAATGAGTGAATGAGGTACTGAACGCCTCTCTGAACTCCACTCAGGGGAAAAGGTAGGGGTTCCTGTACCCAATTTTCCCTTCACTTGGGATAAACAGGCAATTACCCATCCCTTTTTCCTATGCCACGGCCGTCCAGTGAACTTAAGCCTACACTATTAGTTTGTGTCCTTGTAGGACCTGCACTGTGGGGTGTGGAGATGGTAAGTGAGTGGCGATTTGAAGAAATGGACTCAGGCGGTTGTTAAATGACTGTTCTTTGACAGCCAGACAGAGCAATGGAAGGCAAGGATTTGAATTTAAAAGCTTATTCAAAGTCCCTGAATAACAATAAGCACGTGTAGCAAATGAATGGAATAGCCGGATCACGCTAAACAGACTGAGCCAAATTGAAATGTTGAGAACCTTTTTTCCTTGCTTTCTGTCAATGGCACAGTCTCGTCAGCAGCCTTGGCGTCTGGCGGTGTAACAGAGTGTCAAGTGAGTTATTAGACAGGGGGTGGGTGGAGCGGCGGGGACGCCTCCAGGTAACGGCGAAGTAGCACATTTTTAATGATCGCTGCTGTCATCCCTTCCTCCCTAGTCAGCCCTCTTCCTCCGCAGCCGCGCCATCAGC
Source organism: Pao palembangensis (assembly GCA_015343265.1). Classification (NCBI taxonomy): domain Eukaryota; kingdom Metazoa; phylum Chordata; class Actinopteri; order Tetraodontiformes; family Tetraodontidae; genus Pao; species Pao palembangensis. The sequence continues at coordinate 4,658,959 of CM027089.1, read as the reverse complement.
GCTCTGTCTCGCTCTCTCTGAGAAGAGGGGTCTGGAAACTGGAAACAAGTCGGAGAGGTGGAGCATTTAAAGAGGGACTTGAAATATTTTAGTTGAATAGGTCATCATCTACATTGTGAACACATGAAAGAAACACTGTTATGGATGCACGGTGATAATATACGGAAGGCATTACACTGCATGTTTGCCTCTGTGCGTAGCACCAGTCAAATATAGTAACACGTGGTATTGTTCATACACAGACAACAGAAGGAAAGCCATGAACAATTTCTATTTTTTCTCTTTCTACCAAAAAAAAAGCTGTTATGCTAGACAACATCTTCATAAAGGTACGCACCAACCAATAAATACCCCTCCCCCTGGTTGCTTTTTTAGAGTCACTGGAAACTCATATGAAAAATATCACAGGTAAGAAACTGAAAAGGTAAGACTACGAAGTGCATCACATTAGTTTATTGGGGGCGTGAGGAGGTTTTTTTTTCTTAAGTGAAGATGCAGTTGGTTTGGTCACAGTTGAAGAGCTGATCCGACTATTTTGATTCCGGTTTTTCTTCAGCTACGCATTAAACTGAGCACATAAGATGGCACAAATACGTTACTGACTTTTCTGTCGGCACCGTAGCCATCGCTGACCCAGAACCACCTAATCTAACCATTGCAAAAGTCCTCATTATATTACACATCCCCTGTATAGATGCAAAAAGTGCAAAAACTGAATTACTAAAGCTCATAAACAAAAGAGAAAAAAAATCTATTAAAATACAGAGATATATATCAGTGTAGGAGCCTAAAAGAAGCATGCCGGTGAATTTTCTTTGAATATCCACATGATATTCTCTTTATCCCCCAAGGACTCCATTTAAAACTTGCTAAAATAAATGAAGCTAATAAGATGCTACCTCTGTTTTGCCTATAGCCGAAAACTTGACTGTAACATAAACCATAAAAAAGAGAGAGAGAAAAAAAGAAGCAAACAACCATCAACACAATTCTTTTACACCAAAAGCCTTTTGGGACATTATTTACAAATGAAGCTGTCATGCTTTTGTAAGGGATTCATTTAAAAGCTATAATTACACAAATATGACGAGAAGATTTTCTTTCTTTTTTTCGTCATCACTATCGTTTCTGCAAGCAAAGTCACAAATAAGAGTTTGAATATATTCTTTGGAGACGGACATAAGAACGTATCGGGGAGGCAATTGAAAGGAAAGATGGTGGGGTCTTCCAAAAAAAAGAAAAAAGAACATGGAGCTGCGTTACAAAGAAAACTCCATGCTTCAGAATGTTATACTGTTCTTTTTAAAGTCAAAGGTCACCATAATAAACTGTATTCAGAGTCAACGTATCTTATAGAGGGACACCGAAATGTCTTGACTTACAGGACGGGCAGGAGACGTACAGGTGTTTAGCCTGTGTTAGGCAGCCCTTGTTCGGGGCTTAATTGAGGGTGACTAAGGATGAGGAATGAAGGGGGAGGGAGGGCAGACAGGCAGCGGTGTAAGGTATCCAGTCCTTTAGTCTATTATTGTAGAGAAGGGCATGTTTTTATGCAGGTTGGGGTTCTGTGAGTGTCGGTTACGGCTGCGCACAGAACTGAACACCATGTTGCAACCTGGGATTTTGCACTTGTGCATCTCACGCAGGTGTACAGTCTTGTAGTGCACGCGCAGGGTACCTTTGTTGCTGTACATTTTATGGCAGATGCTGCAGAGGATCCCATTGTTGCCACAGACACTGCCCCCGGTGGACGAAAGGAGGAATGGCGAGGAGGAGGTTTCCAACCCCTCGCCGTGCTTTTGCCCTTGCAGTTCTGCGGTCCCGGCCCGTCCCTCGGCACGCTGAGAGCCATCCCCCCCCTCGCTGGTGCCCTCTTCCTCATCCTCTTCCTCCAGGTCATCCAAAAGGATCCCTTCATCGCTGCCTTCATCTGACTCGTGGGAGGAGTGGATGCTGCTGCTGGACTGAACACTGGATGTAGTACTTAGGTCCAACACCATGTAATCATCTGGCTGGCCCCTGGAAAAGCCGTTGGCGTGGTAGTTTTTAAAGGTTTGGTTCAGAGGGTGGTGCGGAAACTCAAAGTTTGTTGGGGAACGGTCACTGTAGTTCAGGCCGGTGGGTCCAAGGCCGACACCTCCGAAGCCCATACCGGCCATAGGGTCCAAGCCCATGTGGTGCCCGGCGTAGATCTTGGCCAGTAACTCGGCTCGCAAGTCCTTGGGCAGTGGCATAAGTTGGGGGTCCAGGACAATGTCGTCCAGCTCTTTGGTCAGCAGTTTGCGGTGCAGGTTGATGTTGGAGCTGTGCCTAAAATGCAAAGACAGAAACAGTTCAGTCATTCAGATTACTGCTACATAACATACTGTAAATGTAGCTACTGTGTTAAACACGTGCATTTACATCTCACATACGTTATCTTTAGTCTGATGTGCCCTGGGAGTCAGTGTACACAGACGGCCTGACAAGAAGAGAAATCCAGTGTGTAGTTCTCCTCAAAATAATTCTTTCATATCGCCCCGACTGAATGTCCGGCTAGTATTTATCGCTGTCAGCGAGTCTGCACTGCACAGCCCTCAAATCCAATAGACTCTAACTCAATTAAATGCTTTACCGTATTGAATGGGGCTTTATCAATTGTTTCGAGCTGTGGTAATGCAATAATCGAGGAGAACTGGATAGCATATTAGCACGAAGGCCCTGACAGCATTATCGCTTTCATCCCCTATCAGAGGTGGCTTAATTGAGCATCTCGGTGTATGTGTTTTTACATGGGACTGCATTTAATTAAGATGGATGTCCCCGCCTCCCCCCACCCCCCAGGCACAAGCCAAACTGTATCCTGCAACTGGTGAAAGAAACCAAACGCCGCGTGCCATGCCAAGTTGGGATAAGATTAGTAAGGATTTCGGTTAGCATACAAAGCCATGCTAAAGGATGCAAACCTAAAAGTCAAATTGTTCCAATTTCATGGCTGCATATTTGGAATATCAGGAGACCCACTGCACACACATGACACAACAAAACTGCAAAACAGAAGAAAACGTAAGCCACGTGTGACCGATATCAGGTACGACATACATACTGCCCATTCCTCGGGCATCAGATCAGCACTTGACATCAAATAAGGATAATATGCAAACACTCAGTGCCTGTAATGTAAAAGGGTTTCCATGCAGGGAGGGCACATGTGTAGGAAACAAAATCAGTAAAAAAAAAAAGAAAAAAAAAAGAAAACTGTTGTCCTTGGCAGGACAGGCAAAATGGAGTCACAACGGATAGTAGAGCTTACCAGCAGTGGCAGGGTTGATGCAGTCAAAAAGGGTCCCTTTCCTTTAATTATTTACTTCCCTATCCGACACTGTCCTGCAAGAGGTAAAAATACATTCATTTAAGGGACCCTTTTCTGTGAACCAGGCAACCAGGAGCCCGTCCACTCAAGCATCGTCAGCATCGCGGAGAAAGAAGGAGAGAGCATGGCAAATCGATTGGCTGTGGTTGTCACTGCACTTATGTAGTGTTTGCACATTCTTTTGTCTGTGTGTGTGTGTGTCTGTGTGTGTGTGAGAGAGAAAACACACAGAGAGAAAATATACTACTTCCATATAGTGGAACTTCGATCAAAAGGATCACACAGACCCTTTGTTCTTTCTTTTCATCCTTTGATAGTACAGTTGCACCCATATGGTGTTAGCTTATGGCAAAAATATGGGAGTCATGATTCATTTTCAAAAGAGGGCTTTACCCCTCTTTACTCAAATGCATGTGTGGATACTTGGCTGTGAAAGGCCAGAGTCTGAAATATGCCCTAATCGGTGATGAATATATGAGGGCAGTTTTGGCTGTCTCCACAGCCGCCATATTTACTCGATTAAAGTAGGTTTTTGGATGCTGTTGATGATGCTCAGGTAGGCAGGTCCTTTGGTACATGTCTCCATCTCTATAACAACACCTTCACACTGCTAATAAGCTCTAACTTAACCATCACTATCTCATCTTAAGATGTTAAAGTCAAACATTTTCAGACAGTATCACCACTTTGTTAGCACATATTATTGCAACAATCACATTAACCTCTGCTGTTGTCTTTTACCACATGATCTCATCAAGAAGACAAAGAGCTCAGTATATGATCATTTTCATAAATATTTTTACTATGACTTCTGTCCTACGTAATCAAAGTAAGTCCTCCAAATCCACATACAGTGGGCATAATTCACTTATTCTCTCATTCATCAAATTTAATCTTTATGCTCCATTTCCTAGCCCTCACCCCCACCTCCAAGAACCAACTCCATACTAACTCCCCCATCCCCCCTTCTGCTGTCTCCCCGTCGGCCGGTAATGTGGCTGGCGAACTCAATAGAAAGTCTCATCTTTGCCAAAAACGCAGAGGAGGCCTCCGGAGAGGCCATTTTTGACTGCAGAGGAGGTTCACAGCGAGCGAGTGCCCATCCCAGCTGGCGTTAATCATTTTTTGGTGCATCTGATGGCCCTTGCCCTTGTTTTTCAGCATCCGTGCGTGCGTACGTGTCCGTGCACACGCATGTCGTCTAAATGGCTCATAATGTGTAAATGAGATGGAGGACTTAGTGGTATTAAACTGACATAAGTAGTTCTTTGTCTTCCCTGTCATTTAGCGTGTATTATGAGGTTCGGCCTAAGTGGGAGGAAAAAAAGTGATAGTAGCATTTATCACTCTTTGTCACTGTTACATCTGCTTGGCATTATGGTCTGTTCCACAGCACATGCTGCAAATAATCGCAGATCAGTGAAATACTGAACGTCTTTCAGCTTTACAAGTAGAACATATTTCATTTGCTGTCTTATTTTTATCTAATAATTTGCAGGATATATAATCATTTTAATATTTAGACATTTTAGCAAGAGATTCCTAACATATGAGCAGCGTGGCCTTTGTTTATGGGAGACAAACAGAGAACTGATTGCGTGGCAGCGAAGCCAGGACCACCTGCGGTGAGGGGGCCTGGGGAACAACGGGGAGACGGAGAGACGTAGGAGAGGGAGGAAGGAGGCTCTCCAACGCAATTAACCTTCACTCTCTCTGTGGCCCGCGCAGGGAGCACAGGCGGCCACACCGCGGGAACGCGGAAGGGAGAGGACACCTCACGACGTAGACACAGCGAGAAAGTGAAAATGAGTCTCCTTGTTGGTTTGAAAAATATGATTGACGAGGCCAATAATGGTGATGATTACTGGTGCAAGCGTCGTTCCAGCTGTTAATCACGTAGCTTCTTCCACACTGCCAACGCCGCTCGCGCCAGAAAATAAATATGCAAGCATTTATTTGCTTTCAGCAGGTGACCAAGAGGCTGCAAGCAAAAGGCCCCACTGTCAAAGCGTACCTACCCCTACTCTTATATGGTTTCTCATTCAGAAACAGACACTTTTCAGGACTGCTGCATGGTTCAAACATCCCTGTCAGTGTTGGTGTGTAAGGGAGAACATCTACTCTGATAGGAGGGTTAGATTTAGAAGAAATGAAGAAATCAAGCAGTTCTACCTTCTAATTAAACATTCTAATGTGCTACTGCATTTTATTAAAATTTCACTTTCAGGTACTAACTGTTGCCTCTCTGCAGAGTTTATATTTTTTCTGAGGTCAGAGACAAACTCAGACCCTTACTCTGACAATGTTGCCGGCTCTTGGTTGTGTTTCTTTGTAGATCAAATGATCTCTACTGTGTTTTCTTCTCCACTTTGATATCACAGCTTTTGATGCTGGTGTCCGATTGTGTTTGTGTGACTTTGGCTTCCCGCTCGGTCAATGCGCTAATCAGCTCTGCAGACGTGTTTGAAGCAGAGCGATGGAAAGCAAGGGTAGTCAGGAGAGGAAGACAATGAAGTCTTTCTTACGAACTATGAGTTGAGCAACAAGGGGTGGTTTAAATGAATCCTTCATATCTGAGGTGGACCATTATTAATCCTTACTACAACCTCTATTATGTATCTAATAACCTGTATTTATTTTAATTTTCCAAACGATTTCTGTGCGTGCATTTCCCAGGGCTAATACTCTTGTCAAAACACCAAAGTTATCTCAGCATTTTATTGCCACCATTAAACTTAAATATACATTTTGCCATTGGAGGATTAACTGGGGACATATTTCTTGAGGGACCAGCACGTGTATTGACTTGTCTCAAAGCTCCAGGATTTCTCCAGCTATCCACTGTCCTTTTCTGTTTGTTCCATGTTTGAACCAGAGGAATAATATGTCCCATATGCTATAAAGAATTTGAACCCCTGCAGATAAAGTATGGAAACAATAGTGCACTTTAGCTCTCACTCAGCCAGGCAATTCTATATCAAAGATACATTATGTTGACTGTGGCGATTGTCCCTCGCAGCTGCAACGTTATCTCAGTTTCCCACATGTCCTGTTACTTTGTGCATTGGAAAAAGCTTTTATGTGGTGGCATTTATTCATCAAACTATCTCAACTCCCCCCGTCTGTCTCTGACACACATACACACATACACACATAGACTGAGTTACCACTATACAAAGACAATCACACCAGGACCTCTTCAGTGTTCCTGTTCCATGTTTTCCCTTCTACTGCCTTTGTTAAAGCACTCTTGATCTGCTATCTACAGCAATGCTTTCAGATAAGATGGTTAATAGTTTATGCATTGTAACACCTGTTTAACAGCATTAGTGCAATTAATGACAGAAAGATAAGGTGGCTGCAAATAGTTTTCCGGTTATCTTCTTGTAAATACTTTTGTATGTGTTCAACTGGATGTGCAGATTCAGGCAGGTTGTAAAACAGGTTCTGCTGACAGAGTTCTCTAATTCTGACATCTACTCTTTTCTATTTCTGTGCAGCTAATGAACGGAGAGTAAACACAACACAATTATATGTGAATTACTGACCCCAGAGTCAATGCACATGGTGCATGAAAGTGTTATTTCTTATCCCCAGGGAGGCTATGCCAGCCAGGGCAGCCAGGTAATCTGTATTTCTCTGTAAAGCACCTAGATACATTTTTTATTGTAAAAGGTGCTATATAAAATTGAACTGAATTGAATTGAATTGAACTGAATTTAATTTAATTGAATTTCTCACGTGTGTGTCATTTACCTACTGTTCCACCTACTGCGGCTCTTCGGAGTGACTGAAACTGATGTGCTAACAAGCCCAGGTGAGTGCGGCTGGCCTCACCTTCTAATGCGCTAATAAATGCAGCGGTTTGACATACTGCTCCCAATGTTAATATATTCACGTTCGTCTCCCTGTGACAAGGTGAGGTACTGAGGGCAGGTAAACAACACACTACAGCTGGTTCAGGGGTAAGGCCTGGTGCACGACTAAACATGTGTGTATGTGTCTCTCATCCTGACACTCTCGACTTATGAATTCTGACTTGGCACGTAACAGATGTCCCTGAATCAATTTTGTACTAAATTAGTTAGCAGGTGTTAAGTGATAGCCTAGATATCTAAATATCATCCATTTTTAAGATCCAAGAAAAGAAAAAAAAAAGAATAGAAAACTGTTAATATCTGATCAATCTTTTGCATTAACTTCACTACTCTATGCAGTTCAATTGGACCTACTTTCAGCTGTGGCTACCATTTAAATAAAAGGATCACTGACCTGTCTCGGCTCCTCCGGGAAGGGAAGGCAGCGTTGCAGCCAGCCACAGTGCACACATGCATCTCTTTGAGGTGCACATTCTTGTAGTGCAGTTTCATGCTATAGGAACTCTTGAAGCTCTTTTTACACACGTAGCAGATCTTGGGGTCAGGGCTGGAGCGTGGGTCTCCCTCTGGGGATTGAGATGAAGGGAATTTAGGTGGACTGGCACCGTAGCCCATTGATGAGATGAAGCTCTCGTGCAGAGCGGCCATAGTTGCAGCGGTGGCAGCAGCTGCAGCCATGCCTCCATTATAGAGGCCATACTGTCCCATACAGAACATGTCATAGGTAGGATCGTTGAGTTCTTCTTTGATCTTAATGGGGGGCTGGTGAGGAGACGGGGAGGGGTGACCCTTGCCTTCCATGTCTTTTCTTAAATGGGCTTCCTCACCACCCTCATCGTCCCGTTCCCTGTCAAGACCCTTCCCGCCCATCATGTGTTTTTGCTGTTCCTCCACATCTATCAGTTCATCCCTGTAGAACATCTTGGAATCAGAGGTTTCAGACTCATTCTCGAAATCTCTCTCGTGATCCTGGTCTTCAGAAGTGAAACTGTCCATGCAGCGCAGCTCACCGGACCCTTGAAGGTCATGTCCACCTCTGCTGTCGCTACCTGTGCCTTCCTGGCATTCATCTTCACTCTGCCTCATCAGGCCTCTGAGAGCCAGGCCAGGGCTCATCTCATCTTGGGACGGGGATTGCTGCCCGCTCCCACCGCTGTGGTTTCCAGTGCTGTTGCTGCTGTTGTTGTTGCTGTTACAGTTTCCGTTAATTTTAACGCTGTTATGAAGGAGGGATGACTGGTGGTGGTGGTGATTGTGGTGGAGGTGGTCATCGTCGTCGTCATCTTTATCCTCGTATTCGTCTGCCACATCAATCACCTCCTTCTCAATCTTCACCGGCATGCTAGATTTACGGGGCTTCTTTTTCGGTGTGGGGTCCGTGCTTCCGGTGGTCACGTCATGACTGACACTGTGCAAGCGGTGAGACATGGGACCTGCCTCTGACAGGTGAACGCTGTTATTTGACGCTGCGACTGCAGCTGCCAGGATATGCTGCTGTTGGTCCATCAGTGTGGTGCTGTTTGTGTTGCTGGGCAGGATAGGGCTGGTGGGGAGCGACACTGGAGGACTGACGAGGTCAGCAGGGGACAGCAGCGTACGGTAAAACGGAGGCACTGGCTGGACTGGCTGCACTGACTTCAGAGTGGGGAATACCAGTGGGCTCTGCAGGGGTGACTGAAGAATAGGGTCGACTGGCGGGGTGGTCAAGCCCAATGGTGGCCTCCCGGGGCTGGTGAGGGTGAAGCCGCCATTCTTGGTGCTTGAGATGACAGGCGTGCCAGGAGTGGAATTAGCACGAATTAGGTCCTTATCGCGGTTATTACGCAGCATGGGCATGTGCAGCCGTGGATTGGGATTGGCACTGTGGCGGTTGCGGCTGCGTAGTGAGCTAAACACCATATTGCAGCCCTCGATGGTGCAACGGTGTTTAATCTTCAGATGGACGGCGTTATAATGTATCTTCAGTGTGCCTTTGTCATAGAAGGTTTTGCCACAAGCGTTGCAGCACACTCGACCTTTGCGTGAGGTTGCTCCCATACGGCGAATGCGATGCATCTTGGAGTTAAAGGAAGTGTGGGTGATGCTTTTAGAGTGCTCATCTTTTACAAATTGGTGGTGGACATGGTGGTCACCCAAGCTGTTAGGCTGCTGAGACTGATTTAGTGACTGCTGCTGACCCTGCTGTTGTTGCTGCGTCTGCTGTTGCGGCTGCTGCTGCTTACCCTGCTGGCTGGAGGGGCTGGGTGAGATGGGCGAGGCCCTGTTGCTGGGCTCTGTTTTAGGTTCAATATTGTTTATGGATCCCATGGCTCCGCGGCTGGGGCTCTGGCCTGTACGAAAGGGTGACAGCGACACCTCAGACTCACTGGTCTCCACTGGTTCACCCTGATTTGGCAGACTGGGTTCGCGGAGTCTGAGAGCAGAGTGCTCCATAGGCAAGCCATTGGGGGGCAAGCCAAGCATGGGGGCAGATACTGGGTTAATATACTGGAAAGGCAAGAGGAAGGCTAAGCTGTTGGGGATATTCTCAAAATGATGAATGCTGGAGGGGCTGCTGTTTTCCAGATGGGTCAGGAGCCCTGGGCTGCGGGTTCTGTTGTTGCTTTCAATGAACGTCCTAATTCCGGAGTCTGTCTTGGAGGAGGGAACTGTAACCGCCTGACCTTCCTTCTCCTGAATGGCCATCAGCTCCACAATGGATTTGGTCTCACCAAAGCGCAAGAACTGCTGCAGGGTGATGATCTCCTCTTCTCTAGACATGATGGTCCAGCGGTCCAGCACCTTGCCTGCGGCATCCTGGATGTCCCAGAAGAGAAGAGAGAGAAGACAGAAATACAAAACATTATTGATTGTGCATAACCAGTGTGGTAAAACAAGAGATTGATCAGGGGTTCTGAGGGCAAGATTTTCTGGGTGTGAAAATCAAAGGCTCCTACAAGGTGAGCATTCACAGAGATGCTATTCATCTGTGATATCTACTCTTCACTATTATTTTAAAAGACCTGGCAGCAAGTATGTCAAACACCTTACATAAAGTTTGGAATTCTCCTGAAAGACTCTTGCTATGACATGGACTCGATAAGATGCAGTGTGTGTGTTTGCAGGCAGAATACAGGGATGAAGAACAAATACAGACAGATTATCGCAGACAGATTCCTGTGGGAGAAGCCACATGTGACACCAGGGAAGTAATGCAAGCGGTGACAATTAGTCACAGTGAAATGGCAACGTTTCAGTTGTGCTCTTAGCTGCTGGCAGCTATAAAAGATAAATGGCAACTCTGGTGAGTAAAAAGCTGCAAAAACCAACATCACAAAGCACAAAGGGCCTGTAAGGAGAAAACAGAAGATAAATGTTTAAAGAGCGACAGGACGGGGAGAGGCGCAGAGGATGATGAGCAGAAAAACAGAAAAATAAAAGTGAACGGTTTCACATCATGCCCTCAGATATACTGGAGAAACACATACTTTTGAGTCGAAACATCAATAGTCACTAGGGTATTTGTTGTTAAATATACATTAAAAACATTTTACACTTTCATTCTGTGTGTGTGCTCTGGAGTTTTTTGCCCGGAGGTACGACTTTAAATTCTAGCCTGGGCACTATTATTTCACACTGCATGGCCATCTGGGCATTAGTGCTTCCATTTGATTTAATTGAAACAAAAAAAATAAATAAATAAAGGAAACTTAGAAAGTGAATCCTTAAACAGAACCACATTCTTAACAAGTGGAGAAGCCTTTCAACATTTCCTAGAGAAGAAAAGAGACAACAGATTCATTTGTCGTGCGTGGTTATTTGAACGTCTACATCTGTTGGTTTGCAGTATGAGGAATTTTAAATGCATTTAAAGTGCACAATGCCCAAAGATGTACATAATATTCATAAAAATGCACACTTCTAATAATAAAACTCTGTCAAATTACTGATATTTTAGGGACTAGTGTAATAACAATATTAAAACAAATGCTATGTGCACGTCAATGAAATTCAAAAGATCACCTGACCTGAAGCTCTGGTTACACTGCCTCGGCTAAGTCAGTGGATATTGGTAAATCAAAAACGCTGCCCTTCGTCTCCACTTCCACATCATTAAGCAAAACAAAAGCAAAAGAAAAACTGCAGCAAGTGGCAATTTCAAAAGCTAATAAATGCTCGGATATGCTGCTAGAATACGTGTTGACACAGAAGGGTCGTCCTTCCTACAGTACGTCTCACAACTCTCCCCTGCATTAGTCTTGTGATGCTGCGAGAGAAACAAATATGCCATTAGAAGCACTTTTACAAGTAGGCACTCATCTCCTAATTAGCTTAATGTGGCCCTCTCTCCCCTCTATATTTTCCAGGCGTGCCCCACCTCTTTGTGTACACTCCCTCCAGTAAAATCTCATTAATCCACCCCTCCCCCATCTCCCCCACTGCTATGACATATTAGTCTGTCATTATGCATCACAGACTCCTTTAAACAATACTGCTAAACCTCTGTTTGCCAGGTTAATGACTATTAGCCAATAATTACAGCCGAGAGACGATGGAGTACCTACTCTGTCTGGTGGACAGCCTGCTGCTGTTATTTTGCCGCTGCTGCCGCTGTTTATTTGCTCTGCCCGACTCTTAGAATTAGCCCAGTGATAGGTGTATTTATTCATCCCGCTGCTTCTGCGCTGTATTTGAAATTTTTCTTCTGCCTCCAATAGACTGGCAATGGGTGTGGTGGGGTATCCACCTTGCAAAATGCTGACAACAAGCATGAGCGAATGATGGCCCTGTCACTGGCCAGAGCACTGCTGTCATCTAAAACAAATCAGGCAATTATGCAATTAGCAGGTTATATGCAGGGTTTTATTAAAAGATGGGCTGTGCAGCACTGGTTACACGGTGCACGTTTGGGATTAACAGTTTATCATCTGCAGGCTTCTCACTAATCCTCACCTATTATACTCAAGGGCTAAGTGATTTGGAAAGAGATGCTATGCTAGGCTCTGTAAAAATAATTACTTTTATTTTAACATCACACTGACCTCTGCCTCTGTTTAAAACATTTTGACCCAGTGGTGCCTGCGTCATCCACAGTATTGAGCTGTTTTCGTTTCGGACACATCGTTCGTGTGGAAGGAGACCAGACCGGTTTAACACTAATGTTGGAGTCTCTTAACAGAGACAACATCACTCGCAATCAGGGAAACCGGTTCTCACAATGGCAGTGAGAACCATGGGAACCACATTGATTCACCCATCACCTTCAGTGAATGCGATCTCCACCGACCCTCTGGGGAACTTCCATTGATCTCCATGCCTTCTTTCAGATCCAGTTCCTTATAAAAAACACTCTATCCCTGTGTTAGCCACTTCAAGGGAGGTTAAGCAGAAGTTCCTTGTGATCTGAGAAGGTCTTGAACCTTGATGCTACCTTTTCCATATTCTGTTTCTCTCCACACCCCTCTCAGGCCATATGAATAATGCAAAGGATCTAGTGGCGTGGGGTGCCATGGAGGATAGGTTCAAGCAAAGCCCACTGCCTGGAGCCATCACATCAGAGGGCAAGAGCTCCTAAGACACAGGCTTCTATCCTATTGGTTCCCCAGTGGCAGGTCAGGGGTCATATGTGAACAACTGGCTCCATTTCTGCTCCTGTGATGGACCACAGGAAAATCGGTAGCAGAGACGTGTTAAGATGTGGGAGGAGGACTTCTGGAAGAATCATAAAGGTTGAAATTTGCACTCTGTGATCAGAGTACACTCCTTTAAGCTGTATACAACAAAGGAATTTCTCATTTCTGCAGCGTGACTTCGGTTCACGTGCATTCACTTCATTAATAAACATGCTTTTGTAGTCTGTGCAGGACTTCACTGAATTTAGTTTGTGATTATTGCCACCTAAAACACCAGGTTTTTATTCAAAAAGTTGTAGGAGCAAATGATCTTACAAAAATTGTTAGAACTATTTTAGGTGTTTTTTTTGTAACTTTACTTAAACAAAAGCACAAGTTCTGAGATGGGTTGCCGCAGCGTGACAGAATGTTCAATATTTTAACTTTCATTTTAGATGTAAAGAATCAGGAGATCCAATAAGAATTCCCTTTTAATTACCATAAGACTCACTCTAATGTTGCCCTGGTTGATGTATTGTTTGCTGAAGGGACAACTGCTGTGCTGTGGAGGGAGTGAGCATGCAGCAGCCCGACACGCTGATAAACCAAGAGGCATCAAGACACCCTGCTTCACACCTGATTTAACTCCTGGCTTTGGTTAAAGTTTCATGACTGCGCGTTCGTTGCTGCCGTGGACTCACTAATCGACTGGAATGAGACGTCCTGTTCAGTTGAAGGTCTTTGCCACAAATTGGTGAGTCACTACTATGTTTTAAGTGCTTTAAACATTTAAATTTCATCCATCTATGTCTTTAAAAAGAAGAAAAGGACACAGTGAAGGAGACGTGCAGATGGAGCAGCTCATGCAATGCACCGGTGCATCGTACAGAACCTCCAAAGAGCTGCTCCACAAACTTTGAAATTGTACTGAAGAATCGATACTCAATTCTGTCAGTTTTCACAAAGAATATATGATAACTTTGGCCCAGCTGTGCCCGGGGACCACGGCCGCGGTCAATGTGTGGAGCACGGTGGGCTAAGCACTGAGCTCTGGGCTTAGCCGCGGAGAAGAGGGGAGGAGCTGATGGTTCACACTAATTGAAGATGATCTGTGTGATCTGCTGGGTCTGGATGCAAGCAGCCAGGGCTGTCATGGGGCTGGGAGACAGATGTGGGGGCCGCCGTGCCCCCCCAAGGCCAATGGGAGGCAGTGAGGCAGCACAGTGTCTGTCCGTCCTGTGTGTGTGTGTGTGTGTGTGTTGTCTTGATTACTATTTTGGCATAAAGAAGGCTGATGCAGAGAGGGTCCACTCACATGCGTTCACAATTTGCTCATTGACCAGGCAGTTGCGTGTTCCTCCTGTCTGGATTTGTTCGGTCTGTTCCTATGATTTATGGACCAGCTTGTGCTACCTCTGTTAACTAACGGTAATTTAAAAAAAAATAAAAAGAAATCCTGAACACTATAATCACGCAAAGGTTCAGAAAACCAATACCTACAAACGTTTCATTCAAAATGAAAAGCTTTATTTGTATATGCGGACAAAATCATCATCATTTAATAATTGTGTGAATGGATAAAGGATGTAACTGCAGGGAGACCTGCAGATTGGGGGGGGGGGGCTTTTCAGCATTCTTCTGTTTTTTGCCGTGGAGGAAAGAAAATAAGCTAATGGACTCTTTACTTAATGTGATCACAGCCATTATTGACATGCTGCCAGGAAGATGCAACACCATTAACGCGAGCCTCACTCTCCAGTAGCTTCCCTCCAACCTAACACCAGCCTGACTCAAATATGGAGGAAAGGCCACAAGGGGGGTTTGGTGCCCCTGAAGAGTCTGTGTCTGTTAAGTTAACTCTGGATCTGTTTGGTAAATCAGAAACAAATTGTTAATATTAAAGTAGTGGTAATGAGGGAATTACCAGACTGTGTTTCACTGAGAACAATGACGATATTATCACAAGTGACACATGTCAGAGTCGAATAAGACGCTGTGTAAATAAAACGGGCCCAGATTACGCACAGCACAGCCTGGAATTGCTGCCTGGCATGGTAGTTGTGCTCATTCGTCTTGGAGGAAGAGTGTGCCAATATGGCCGCAACGTAATTTACACTACTTCAATCTATGTGCCAGAACACATCTATCCCTGTGGCCCAGGGGCTCAGATTGCCAGCAGCCTAGAGGATGTTCATGTTTATGTGTGCTTGCATATGCATGTGTGTGTGTGTGTGCGCATGTGTGTGTGTGTGTGTGTGTGTGTGTGTGAGATCATGTGAGTACAACAGGAAGTGGTTCTCAGGTCTCCCGGGGCATGGTTCCAGGTCCCTGGGCCTGTCTACTGTCATAAGTTCCAGAATGGTGATTACCTACTGCAAAAATAAACACCATTACCTTCTGCCGCTGCCTCTTTTTACTGTAACTTAAACAGCGAGAAAAGCTCTGAACCATCAAAAACACGCAGCACTGAGAAGCAACAGAAACGGAGACTGCTCCGTCACTTAAAAAAACAAACAAAAAAAAAAATCCTTGTACACGATTTCAAGAAATAGTTAAAGTTAAAAAACAAATTCTGATCTATATAGGAGAGGCAGATAGTGAGTAACAGAGGGTTTATGAGGCCACATGGTAGGAAAGGTTGGACGATGGGGGTCATTCAAGACTGTTGAAGCCTTGCAGAGGCAGCAGATGTTTGATCCATCTACGGCACATCTGGCCCCCAAAACACTCATTTCACTTGATTTCTCTTTTGCAGTACACCAAACTCTCTATTTCCCCTTGTGGCAAATATTCTTTCCCAGTGATTTTTCATTAAGCTTTTGGTGTTTGATTTATTTGTACTAAAGATGTATAAAACATCTTTATTTTAGACCTATAGTTAATTTGATTCAATTCTGCTGTATCAAGAAGCTACCCCTGCAGTGTTGCTAAGCAGAGACGTGAGTGATGTCGTTCTCAGCTCAGAACAGCTTCACTGTTTCTTTATGGGAAGGGGTTTACGGCACAGGTTTTGGAATTCTTCGCTGGGACGTGACAAGAGGACTGTCAACTCCTGGTAACTCTCCATGCAGCTTCCTTTAAAAAATGTCAACACCGTGACCCGGCCACAAATCCCCAGAGAGTCAGGTGGCCGTGTCAGTGGGCGCGGCGGGCCAACACAATGTCTGGACTTGGCCTTGGTGACACCGGGGAAGTGGAGCGAGCCACTGTTCTGTTTGTTCAGAGGGCCACCTGGACGCTTGGGTCCAGGATCACCCAACAAAAACATAACCCTGGTGGATGTGCGTGTTGGCCACTTCTTCAGATGTCTGAGTTTCCAAGAATGTGCAGCATGTGCTGTGCCGGTAGAGCTGTCTGCTTGTCCAGATATAAGGCCACGTATAATGTAATCAGTCTGTGTTTGGATTCGGCCTGGTCTGACAGTGCAGCGCAGTGCTATTGATCCCTACAGCATTGTGGTCTGCAGGGTTCCTGTCAGTAAAAGCAATGAGCCAGCACGTCCATACCCCCTCCCTGTCCTGTGTAGCACCACCAGATAACAGCCATCACAGAAACTCAATACACGCAGACTGAGCTCTAGTTGTTAGCTTACAACATTGCCCCACAGTGACCCGTGAGACTTCAGCTAAGTCAATTTCACGCCAGTGTAGCATCACACCTCGTGGACCTGTTGCAGTCCTAATATGTCGCTCTAATATGTCTCCACATGAATTACAAGACTCTGAGAGGAACACAGATGCAATAAGTATAGATTAGCTAATGTCCAGGTTGTGTCTTGTTGGGATGGAGGAGGGTGCTAACGACAGTAACAGGGTGTCTGGCTGTGTCCTGGAGGTAAAATGGGGGCATAGAGGCTTACAGGAATTCTAAGGAGCTCTGGGAAATAAACTTCCCTCTCTGTTGCAAAGGCAAAGGGAAGGGCCAACGGATATATCATTGAAAAAAAATATTAGCTAAGAATGAAAGCAAGTGCAATGACCTGTTAATGTTATTTTTTTGTCTATTGATCAATCTGGAAGACGAGAGTTGTCTGGGTTAGAGGTCTCGCCACTGCTACCTTGTCTCTGTGTGTAAGTATGCACTCTTCGTCTGTGTGTGGGCCCACAGACAAAGAGCTGCATGTGGGCAGAGTCAAGAAAGGTGGGAGAGAGGTGAGTGCGTGGTCAGATGGGGGGTTGTTATTAGGCCTCATCGTATCACTCAACTCTATATATTGATCAGGGATAATTCACATAGGACATATCTTCCCCACTGATAATGTGCTTTAAAAATTCATGTTGCAGTACTGCCTCAGTTCACCCTGTAGCCATTTACATGTACCTGTTTGTAACCTTCAAAGTTTTTCCTTTTCTTTTTTACTGATTAACTGTCATTTAGAAGTGATCACCACCTGGCATGGTGGGAAATTACGCTGCATCTTGACTCGCGGTGGATATGTCATTAAAATAAGTGTTTTTATTCGTAAGAGTATAATAACAACATACAAAAGGTATCATGCAAGTCACCGCTGACAACCCCAGATGTCCTGGACGTGAACCCGACGAGAAACATGTGTTGTGTTGTGTTTTCCTGCCTCCAACCTCTCACATTCACACGCTTGCACCATGATTGCCACTGGCGATCCCCGCAGGCGGTTGTAAAGCATGTGCCAACGGCCTGTCGAGCACAGCACAGAGTGCCCCCAGCCTAGAGAGGCAGGCACTACACTGAGCTGCCTTGATGTGCTGTGTGTGGATGTGTGTACTGCAGATGCAGCGGTGGTGGAGAGAGACATGTAATCCTCTGACACGCCAGTGGAAAAATCCAAGGAGCCCTCTGACAGCTCCGATGAGTGTGTGATGCTGATTTCAGAATCAGTTTTCATGATGAAAACTAAAAAAAAAAAAAAAAAAAAAAAAAAAGTTTTGTACAAATACACCATCACAGTGTTGGGACACAAGGTGTGAGCGTCAGGTCAAACTAGGCTTCTGACCTCAATCTAAGGGATTCTGACTCCTAAACTGTGCTAACGGGGTAACAGCAGCAGCATGAGAAGTGGTCCGTGCATGTGTGTGTCTGCGTGGGTGCGTTAATATCCTGATCCCTGCCTTTTTTATTTTTCTTTTTGGTAATGATGGCCACATGAGAGAAAAGGCAGACAGCTAAAAGGACATTAAGCATATGAATCAGCCTCAGGTTTAATGTGAGCTCTGTGAAACAATAAGCAACCAAACAATAGTCAACATTTCATTTTCTTATGTTGTCTAATCGCCCGTCTGACTGTTTGTGTGTTTCCTCCCTTAATTCCTGAGATACTTGCTAATGGTTCTCACAATAGAATTATTTACTACCCATGGCAGGGGGGCAAATGGGTCAAATTGTGTGTGTGTGAGTGTGTGCGTCGCGTGCGCGTTCGGTGTCAGAATGAGTGAGAGGGGATGATGGAGCAGTGGAGCACGCAGTGACGGGAAAAAGGGGGGAAAATGAGAGAGGGGCGGATGGCGGCGCGCTGAGTGATGTTCGCTAAAGTGAAAAATCATGCCACAGTGCTGAGGGCCCTGGATCTGCCCACTGGGACAAGTGACTACATCCTTGCTGGCACTCAAGTGCTCTTAAATACCCTCTCTTTGGTTCTATTACCCCACCAGGCTCCCTTCCACTATTTGCACCCCCCTCCTCCTCTCTCTCCCGGTCCTCCCCAGGTCTGGTCCAGGTACAAAAGCCTATTTGCTGTACAAGTCCCACCACATGTTTGTCTGCCGTCGCTCGTACCTTGTCAAGGGAGACAACATGAAACCCCCTAAACACCAAGCCTGCTAAACCAAGATGTCACACCTCTCTTCCTCGTTTTTACGAGCGTACTGTGGTGGTTGTGTGAATTTGTTTGTCGCTTATCACAAAGGTCATTGCTCATTAACATCTGGGGACTGCATTAGTTATACTATCGCTTATTACTCGAATCTAATTGTTTGTAATACTGATGTGACACTGAACATAATAAGTGACAAGAAATGAAATGATCGCTTCACAGTTTCATCCCCCGTTAGGCCGTAATTGTGTCGACCGCTTTCCTGATTCAAACGTGCCAAATTAGGGGTGAGAAGCGCCGAGATGAAGGCTGACTTTGTAAAAGGGATCAACGAGGGCTGCTAACCATCACCTGCTGGGGTTATCCAGCGCTTGGCAACACATTCACAACTCTGATGAAACACAATAGCAGTCAAGCCTTTCATTCTCACACCTACTGTCAGCTTCCTGTCAGCTGAGCAACAATGTGTGTGTATTTATGTGTGTATGTGTGTTTGCACAGGGGTGCATGTACCACAGACATATTTCCGCCTTTCTAATTAGCACAAGGGAGTCCTGGGGGCAATCAGAGGTGAGGTTAATGAGAGCGGGGGTGAGTGGAAGCGGAGAGGTTGGGGTGCGCTAAAACGCCGCGCTGCACCGGCGCTATAGTATAATGCACCCTTCTCATCATGCTGTCACCCCAAAGGGGCATCATCTTCGCAGCACCCATACTCATACATACTCTGGGCCCATGACACATAACACATGCATACGTGTGAGACTTTCTCTATGTGCACCCGAAGGATCCTCCTACCTATCTTTGTTTTACGTCATTCTCACCCTTCAGGTCTTTGTTTCTCTGTCAGGCCCAGATGTGACAGCATGTTTCCCATATCAGAGAGGATTGTTACAGGCCAGAAAAAAAGTGAGGGATGGAAAAAGGCAGAGCTGTCACAGTGGTCTCAGCATCTGCCTGTTCTCAATTGGCGCAAGGGCCGGGCTGGTGGGAGAAGAGTCTACCATATGTCACATCTGAAAACTGTGAGCGCACACTCACACGGGGTGAAACAGAAACGTTCCTTTTTTTCTGTCTTTTTCACTTTACTGGGACATATTTTTCCTGAAATGGAAAGTTAAAAAATGGAAGCTCGTGTGAAAATGCTGCAGATTCAGTTTTGTCTTTGTTAAAAAGTGTTCAGAAACACAACAAAGCAATTGTTATTCAGAAGATAAGGATGAGGATTTTGCAGATTTACTAAACTCGTATTAATTAATGCTAAAAAGGCTTTTTTAAATGGTTATGCCCTGTTATATACCTCTGGGTCCTTGTGCGGCTGTCGCTCCAAACGTGATGCAATGGGGTAGAGGGACAAAAAAAGGATCCTGCATTATTAAAAAGACTGCTCCCATTAACAACATTTATACAATAGAATAACCCCGATCAAATGGTGAACGTGCAGATTCACACTCCCACTCTGCGGCTAATGTTTTAAAGCATTTTCCCAGGCAGAAAGCACTGACTTTATAATTAATGGTAAGAGTGCAATGTTTTCTGAAGGTTTTTTTTTTTGAGCACATGATTTGGGTTTTTCTTGTCATGCTGTGTTTATGTATGTCGTTTGAGTCTGATTACAGTTGCGTCTCAGCGCTGCCAGAACAGGACAAAAGAGTCACACTCATCCAAGAAAAACACCAATATGAAAGATTCCGGCTTCAGATCTGCTCCTTTTTCCGTCTGTCACTGTTTCAATTTGCAACACAAGCACATCTCTCGCATGTCTCTACCTCTTCTCCCCTACAGTCTTCCGACGTGTTTCTGCTCCTCTCACCCGTTAACAATAATGCTTGGGGTGAGCACAGATGTAAGATATAATAGCGATGCTGCGAGAAGAAAAGGCGAGCGGGGGAAAAAAGATAGAAGATGAGAGAAAGGGAAACAGACGGGTAACGCTGCTCACAAGCATCACTTGTCAATTTACAGCCGTTGCTCCCTGAACTGCACTGTATAAATTTCCAGTGTGACATCCGTTTCTACTGCTTCCAAGCCGACTCGGCTTCGTCCCACCAGATCTCATCCCCAGACACATACTTGGAAGCCTTAAGTAGAGAAATTGAGCCAGATGTAACCTGCTTTTGCTTTTATTTATTAATTTTTTTCAGGTTGTGAAATGTTTGACTTCCCCCCCACCCCACCCCTGCACTGAAATCACGACAGGAGAATGAGGATGGATGCGGTAACGTCTCAAAGGAACGTTGCTTCATGGTTTTGATGTGGCCGCCGTGCAGAGTGAGCGCACGTGTTGACCGCTTTTATGTAGAGAGGGGCACCCACACACGGGAGTGCATGGCAGTAAATTGTATGTAATGTGTGTGTCGGAATGAAAAGAGCCCAAGTGCACCGGCAGGTGTCGTGTGTCCAATGGACAGAATGAAAGACAAAGAGCGGGACGGATTTTTGGAGTTTGGCAAGATTCGTCTTTGAATGACGGCACCTCGGAAGGATGGAGACACAGCCTCTCTTTAATCTGTCCATCACGAAATATGAAAAAGTCAGAGTGGAGGGCGGCTACTGGGACAAATCGACAACCTCCAGATTGATCTTTAAGTTAAACGTCATGGAATAAAACTCACCTGGCCGCTAATGGATGCAGCCATTTGCAGAGGCAGAGATGAGACTGTGACTCACATCAGGGGTGACCTTTCAGGCCCATTTTGGGGTAGACTCATGAATCCTCCGCTGCTATTAGAGGCATCAACATGGGCTCGTAACAAGTGTACCTGACCCCTAGCAAGTTCACCTTAAATTACACCCGTATCAAAATAGCTTTAATGGCTCTCACCCTCAGCTCTCTAACTCACTTGTAACAAGGTGCAGGTCTTGGAGCCAAGAATGGAATCTGCAAAGAAAACACGCTCTGAGGAGTATGAGCCGAGGTCCTCGCGCTAATACAAAATTGCGTTATAAGTGCAACACCTGGTTTGGCTTAAAAAGCAGAGGCCAGTAGCAAGTTTAGCTAAACATGCCCATAAAGGGAGAAAGTGGCTGGTTGTGCACTCTGATAACAACAATTGCTCTCCTGCCTCTTTTTTCCAAAAAGCTGGAGGACCCGATGTGGTAATAACGCAAAAGAATTCATTCTTCCGCTGCCTTTAAAAACTTTCCAAAAATGTTATTGTATGAATGTGGACTTGTAAAGATGTTTGGAGGATTAAACGCAAATGGCAAGTCATGCATGTCAAACATTTACAGCAATATTGGCTCCAGGATTTTCAGTGCTAATAAACAGGCAAGGAAATTTCACCTCACTCAAAGGGCAAGAAATATATCTGCTCTAATTGTTATTGGGCAATTAGAATGCTTCAAAAACACGTTCAAACATGGGAGTCCTGATCCTCAGTGGAATTTCTGTCCTGAGGGTAACTAGCTCACAGCGCTAAGGAGACCTGATCTAGGACTGATCCCGGGAAATTCAGCGCAGCAATTAGGTTTGTCAGCTTAGCAGAGTGGGGAAACACTTTGTACCGTGTCACCTCCACGGGCAGGATTTCTGTCAGGGATCAAGACGGCGGCAGCCAGCCCATACCAGAGCAGGCTGCAGCGCTTGACAAAAGTGTGAGCCGGCTCTCCGTGTGAAACGCTGCAGCTGACAAAGCCATTGTCATGTTGTCAGGCGCCTTTGGCACATTATTCGGTGACATGCTGTGATTATACTGTCAGATCACTTTTGAGTCCTTACACCTTGACGGCTGGTGGCAAAGGCTTTGACAGGAAGTCAAGAAGGATTTTAACACCTCGTGCTACCGGTAGCAGTCTCCTGCTAGCGGCAGAGCCGGCAAATGGTGTTACAAGGGTTGTACTCTGCGATTGGCTCTGCATAAACACCAATGGACTGCGAACACAAGCACACAGCCACGCGGCTGTGGTCTCCCAGTAATAGCTTTGTACCTCTTGGGGCCTTGCACTGACCATTCCTCCTCTTATCTTTGTTTATGTGGAGGGTAGATCATTGCGTACGCCTCCGTGAGAGTGCCAGTGCATAAACACTTGCAGTAAGGTTGTTTAAAGTGCACATGTGACTAAGTGTGCATGTGCGCGCCGGCTTGTGTGTGCTTAGGAGGTGATAAGGCAATGGCTGGCACCAAAGAGCCCGCTGGCACAGAGCCCTTAGATGCTGAAGATGAGAAGTCTGCTAACAAACAGAGTAAAGAAGTTCCACCTAAGGTAAACACCCCATCACAGCATGCTTTCTCACTAGAGAACACGGACAGCAATGGCTGCAAACCCACTGACCGATGAAAGACAGCTAACCGGTTGTAACACACCAAACCAACTTCTTCGAGGCCCAACAACACCAGTTGGTGTGAGGTTAAAAGTGAATTATGGGAGGCTCGAATTCAGATGTGGAACTTTTAAGACAAATCCAGCACCAGACATCTGGGCTGCGAGTGATGTATCTTTAGGTGTTAAAGCTTCATTTCTGGTAACCTTATATCGTATCCTGTCTGCGCCTGTAGCACTAAACCCACATAGAGCAGTGTGCCAGTGACAGCACGGCACACTCGGTGGTCCCAGCATTCAGCCACTTACCCATTTAATAAGACAGTCTTTAAAAGGAGCCAAGCATGTGCATGTTGCATATACTCCCCCCATTTTTACAAGAGTTCTTTTTTTTTGTAGAAGGCCCAGGGGCTGGCATTCAGCAGGCCTGCATGTGTGTTTCTCTGTTACGTATCCATTTATTATCCATTTATTACCACTATTAGTTCTCTTTTCTTTCCTCTCGCTCTCCTTCACCTTAGTGAAATTCTAATAAACAATCATGGTAGCGCCATGCTGAGATGCCCTGTAATGGGCTCCTAATTAGCAACTCCAAACACAGGGAGCGGCTGCTTCACGCCTCGTTTTCTGCACTCATCTGCGCAAAAGTGGATGAATTGATTCCATTTGCTCGCCACTTAATGCTCCGATTGTTTATTGGCTTAGCTGGGAGATAAAACAAACACACAAACACACAAAATGCCCTTAAGCTTTCGTTGCATGTTAACTCTAATTTGCTATTAAGATCCATGATGACCTGTGCTTCAGCTGACTGAAATTCTTGGATCTTTATGGCGAAAGCCTAGGTTTTCACGCCCAATCCTCTCCTCATCGCCACCTGCTTCTGTCCTAACCCCTCCAGCCCTCCGGTTTGACGTCAAGCAAAGCCAGTCCAAGCAAGAGGAGACACACCGGTACCAAATGTCAATTTTACCAACAACACCACAGCATTCCATAGACAAACATCTGCAGCCACATATGGTGACAGACCAAGATCCAAAATAACAGCATTGTGTGTGTGTGTGTGTGTGTGTGTGTGTGTGTGTGAGGTCTGTGTCATGTTCCTCTCTCCCTCCATCAGTCTGCCGCGCTCATTTTCTCCAAAGGCTGCCTCCCCGCTACTTTATGAGCGAGAGCTTCCACAGCTCTCACCTCAGGACACACTTCAGTGTCTAAATGTTTCCATTTGTGGGGGGGAAGTGACACACATTCACTCACACCACAGGGCATCTACCCAGAACCATCCTGCGTATGAGCGGCAGTGAATCAAGTGATTGGTTGAAATTCTCACACTTGCCATGTGTATGTATGTATCTTGTGTGTATTTTTGCCTAGCTAGGTATGATACATGCAAGCATGTATAACGCTTAGGTGTTATTTGTGTGCTTGTGGGGAGGACTTCAAGTTCTTTGTTGTGTTCATTATCTAACACATTATCAGTATCATTATCTAATTGGAATTTGGCTTTTTAAGTTCTTTTTCACAGCAACCTGTGCTTTCCTTATGTCTGGATCATGGTGCCATGTGCTTTTGTTTACATTTTGGGTTGTCAGGTGCTCAGTTCCTATTTCCTGTCTTTGTCTGATTTTCCCACCCTTTTCTGAGCACACCTGACCCTGATGTGATTGAGTGGGTATTTCCGGCCAGTGAACGTGCCAGTCTGTGCCAGGGCATCTCCTGAGCCACGCCAGAGCTGTGTAACTTTTTATTGATTGTTACGTTGCTCAAGAGTTTTTGTTTGGCTTGAACCTTTTGGGATCTATTTTTGGAAGTGCTTTGATTTTGGGTTTCTGACCATTCTGCCTTGGGTTTGTAGTCTGCCTTGACTTTTTGCTGAAAAACTATTACATTTCTGTGAGGTTTGAACTGTGTTGTCTGCTAGTGGGTCCTTCTCGACAGAAATCTTAAAGAGAAACCTTAAAAATGTTCCCAACATTCTCCCTTTGTTTCCCTACCAAATCAGTGCTTACACCACACTAGTGATTTCCTCCATTCTCCTAAACAATTCAGTGTGACAATCAATACAGGACTAGTATCCCTCATGCCGATCAATAGACTTTGGTGCTCCCAGACAAACCAGCGCTCTGCAAGATCAACACCTTCCCACATCGTCATTAGTGTCACTGACCTTGAAGTAAAATTCAATTTCCCTCTGCAGCGACGATGCCCCAGTAGCTCCCTGAAGAACCCACTTGTGAATTCAGAGGCCATTTCCTCCACCCAGCACAGGCAAGACAGGATATTATAACTTATAAAAAAGGGATATGAGGAGCAAAGGATACCCAGAGAGAGACAAGGAATTTGAGGAGGCAATTACAGCAGGGTCCTCTGAACAGTAAAGGAGAGGCTGGCACTGGTTCTGGAAAAACAGTTTCTGATAAGCAGACTGGCAGATTTCCAGTTTCAATTAGGATTCACGGCTGACTACGAGAGCCTCTCGTGGGAAGCTTCAGCTGCAGAAGGGCAGCAGCGAGGACCTGTTGAGGGAATCCTCCTGGGGGGCGTGGGCACTGGGTAAAAAGGGAAAATCAAATGTGCAGCGGGAAAACCAGAGATCCCATTACCCCAATCAGCGTAACGTGCATTACACGGAGGAGTCAACGAGGAGGGAGGAACAAGGGTGCGCAGAGGGGATGAAGAGAAAGACAGCACCCCATTAACACAGGCAGAATATTCATTTTGATTCTAATTTTGACAGAGTGGTGGAGAATGGTGGTGGCTCTCAGAGCTCAGAGTCACCACGAGGCAGCACCAGCGGCTGCTCTGTCAAGTTTATGTGAATAAACACTGTCTGCATGCGTGAGCCAGAGTGTGGGAAAAGTTGCAGCCAGCAAATCCAACCAGCATCTTTGGGTTAAAGCTGCAGGATTGGCCACCAGCCTTTGAAGTCGGGCTCATTGCAAAAATTTTAAAGGGAAACCGGTGAGAAGGCGCTGTTTATATATCGCGTGTAGCCAGGCAGTGTGCAGTTTGATCAAACCGCTACGATCCCACAGGATGGCTAAGTCCTGACTGCGTGTGTCATACATATCACTTTCACGTGCCATGGCTGCCCTGCGCAGTACATTTATTCCCCAATCACATCCTGACTGACAGATGCAGGCATGCAAACACACATGTTGGAATATTCATGATCTTTACATCTCTAATTGTAGACAACTTATATGACTATTTATTTTACAGATGTATTTAAATAATTACTCAAATATATATGTGGCTAGCAAGTATGTTATGGATGCTTTAAAGGTATTTACAAATGTGCTGTAATGACTTAAGCGTCTCTTGAGAAGACGTTAGCTCTTCATAACGTTCCGAGACATATGAACGATGCTATGCGTGTAAACATGTTTAAAGGAAAAACAAAATGTTGGTTTTAATCAACATATCTGTCAGTCCACATGCTCTCTGGAGTCTGGACGCGAAACATTTATGAGGCAGATGGTAACCACAAGGGTTCAGTTCGACAGACGAAGTGCGAACATATCGAGACGACATCCTCCGTCCCAGAAAATGTAAAGACATGGCTGGTCTGCAGGTCATAGGTCACCGGTTTAACCAGTCCTGGTGCTGCATGATGACAGTATATACAGTGTTGTTTTAAAAGTGTCAGGATTGCACCGTGGCTTCTGTATCGAATGCTAAATACTAGCCTGAACAAAGGTCTGCTATAAGTGTGTGTGCGGATTCATACCCATATTTATCACTGTTGTGTTTTTCCACGGTTTTCAGCTCTCTGTGAGGTCTGTTAGAACCTATGGCAAAATTCAGACTAGCTTCCAAATCCAATATAAGGGGAATTATATCCCACATTCCGGCATTGGTTGTAACCTGCTTGTAACCTTGCTTCTCCAGCTTGAATTCATTTGAGGATCGGGTCGAGGATTCAGAAGTGAGGGACGGAGGATTTGGTTTGGGGGAAGGCTTTGGGCAAAGGAGCTGCCTGTGAGCTTCAGGAGCTGTGAGCAAAGTGACATAGGAGATGTGATAGTCCTCCCAGGATTGCATAATTTTACATGTGTTTATAGTACATTCTGAATACTTCAGTATTTCTTGTGTGCGCGTTTATTTTCTATAATTACTATAGCACAGATTTTAATTCCTGGCTCATAGTGGTCCTCTGCCACTCTCTGGCTCATCCTCTAATCTGGAATCACATCCCTTTATCTGCGGCTTCTTTGGAAGTGATTGAGACGAGGACGAGGGAAAATAAAGGCACCGAAGAGCACCAGCATAAGTGTGTGTGTGTGTGCATGAGTGTGAGAAGAGGGGAGAAGCACCTTGATTCAGCACACCGGGGCCCTTTGAAGTGCTGGAAGCCCAGCACGGCCAGCGCAGAGCAACCATGAGCCTTCCAGAAAAAAAAAAAAAATCAGGCCTGACCTCCCCACCAAATCATAACCATATGACCGTAAGAATTTCCACTTTTGGAGAATGTTATTTCCCTCGTCCATCTCCTGGGGTGAGGCATTAAGTAGTGATAACAGAAAACAGGTTCTGAGAGAAAGGGAGGTGATGGAGGGCAGGGAGGAGGACAGGAGGAGAATGGCGGTTACAAGTGTGCCGTATGGAGGGGATTGGAGGGGGGAATCAGCTCCAAAAAATGCTGCTGCGCTGAGCCTGACTGCCTAAAATGGAAGTTTCTCAGGTGAAAACGCCGTGCCCTTCACAGCTGATGGAGTGAGAGACAGAAAAGTGAGATTTCAGAGGGGTGGGAGGAAATGTAAATGTGACTCCAACTCAAGAAATGCCTTGCTAAGCCAGTACGGAGGAGCCAAGCAGTCGGCCTTAGGACCCACCTGCAAGTGGAAATGGTTTCCTGTCTTACAGAAATGCTGTTGCACCCTAATCCATGTAATTACCTCTCATATTCCACATGTGTAAGTACACATGTACAACATTACAGTTGCTAGATTTTTTTTTTTAAATGAGAGCAGGCCCTCCAGGACCTTCCTAAACTAAAGGATAATCATCGCTCTCATTATAGAAACAACACATTTCAAAACAACTCGACCTATAGGGTGTGTTTTATTGCACTGATAACTCAGGCATCTGAAAATGAAGCCTGTTTGGCAGGTCAAGTGTGATTTTTGTGGCATCCGTGTGTGTGTGTGCCTTTGAATAAGCATTCCGCCCAGTGTGTGTGCAATTAGAGTTGGGACTGTTTGTGCGTGGATGATGTGTGTGTGTGTGTGTGTGTGTGTGTGTGTGTGTGTGTGTGTGTGTGTGTGTCCGTGTGGTTGTGCGGCGGCAGTGGGGGTTGTTAGCGGTTCCATCTGGGTCTCCTGGAAGCTGTGTGGAGTCAGGAAAACCACATCTCATAAAAGTGGAGGCAGACCAATGTTCTACAAGGACAGAACATTACTGAGAATGTCGCTCAGGAAAACTCTGGGCTCGGGCCCACATGTTGGCTGCAAATGCTCAGCCTCCCTCTTTCCACTCATTCTCTCCCGACTTATTTTTCACTTGGTAAGGGATAAGAAAGAGGAAGGCGGGATAGACGGCGTGGAGTGTGGGAGACAGAGGCTGAGACGGGGAGAGAAGCCAGCGCTGATAGCAATTCCATCTGTCTGTATCGAAACAGAGGGTGAGCAGTGACAGGCGTGGGGGTGGGGGGTGGATCTGGTGCACACAGGCTCTGGAATCAACCGTAAGGAAGCGAGAGAGGGATGAGTTCGAGGGAGGGAGGGATGAAGGGCAGAGGAGCCGAGAAAGTTAAAAGCCCCTGCCAAAGTGAAGGGCAAGTAATTCTGGCCATGAATAAACATATCTGTGTTGTTCACATCATGCCTGGGATTAAACTCGCAGCCGGGGGAGGAACGGCCCACAATATGAGCTCTGCAAACGGTAGAAACAGACACACAGATGACTTCATTTATCACCATCATGTGAAAACTTCGCAACATAAATTCTGATATTTCTCATATTACTAACTCCGCAAAAAAGTGACCTCTGAACCTCACAGATTTAAAAATAGATTCTTTTAACCCTTCAGTAAGACTTTTCCTCTATTATAAGTACTTATGCAAGTCTAAAAACTTTAAAACTCCTACCTGCCTGAATGCATCATTCTACCAGCGCAGACTGGCCGACTGGCCCGGCCACAAATGGTTAACACAGACAAGAGCAATTGTTCATTTTAATGGCTATTGATGTCACATCGGAGCCCTCTCCTGTACAAATACGACTTCCAACAGCTCGATGAGCCAATGAGCTTTTAATAAAACATATTAATCTGGTCGATTTAGCATTACAAAGGTAAATTGCAAAGTGCACGGTCGTTTAGTCACACCTCTGGACCCATTCGGATCTGCAGTCAATGACAAAAATAATGCGCTTGACTTTTTTCTGAAAATGATTCAGTTTTATTTTTTCTTTTATTTTCATTTTTAGCTGTTTTGAATTTACCAGCATTTGTATCAAAAACACGAGAGATGATGCTAACAGGCTAAAATCAAGCTGTTCTCAGGTCAGTGGGTGCCACAGCCGCTGGAACTCATCACTAACTATAGACAGCCACGGCATGGGTGGATTACATGATCCTGGCCTCATGTTTAAATAACAAGGATGTCTCCGTAGGCTCCGATTTAAATTAGGCTCACGGATGGGGAAGGAACGCTGAGGCGGATGTGTCTGCCTTTAGCGTTTTCCCACATCTCTGTGCTCATGCCCGTCTGTCGTACGTGCAGCGTTCAGGCTTCAGAGGAGCTGCAGGTTCGACAACAATGTTTTAAATCTACAGCAAATCGGTTCCATTGAGTAGTTCAGATTTATTTGCTGAATAATTACAGAGATGTCTCATTAAAATAGAAATTACCATGAGCCCCCCTGTGGCTGAAGCACTTTTATTTCAAAGGCTAAATTGGTAAAAGTAAGCATTTGACAGCCAGGATCACAGAAAACTAAGTTCTCATCAAATAACATCCCGTGACATCAATCTAAAAAGAGCCAACTTATTACCTATCATCCACCCTTCTGTTATCTACATTTTAGTTCTCATTTAGCAAAAAGCGGTAGCGGTGAACACGCCGCTGACACAAAGCGTTGCCCCGAGGCTCCAGGAAGATGATTGAATTTCATAGCTACTTACAGGCTAATAGGGCCGCACAATGACTACTTACTGTCCTTAAGTGACTGGCTGCTTCTCTACGGCCGCGGCCTCTTTGAAGCCCGTCTGAGGAGATCTAGCGGATTTAGGCAGTAGCGTGTCATGAGCGTGAGCAGCTGAGCAACGGGGCCGACTATTAGAACCAGCTGATGTAAACAGGGGAGAGCGGCGGCAAGCATGGGAAGCTCCTCGTCCCGCATGCTCTGCTTCTCGGGGGGAAAAGTAGGAAAATTAAAGGGTGCGAAACTATGTCAAAGCAGCTTGCTGATTATTAAATTGGTCAAAAATTAAACTAGCCAGACACAGTTTTTTTTTTTCTAATCAATCATTTCAGTTGCTTATTCAAGCAAAACAGCAAATATGCACTGTAGAACAGCTGCTTTGCGAAGATATGTGATTTTTATTTTAATACCGAGTCTTTCAGGGAAATGAACAATAAATTATTTGTCATTTTTTTTTATTTTTTAGAGCTAGCTGATGTTAATTTAAGCAATAAATTTTAAGCAGACATGTCTGCTTAATAATAAATAATTATAAATGGGGGTTGCAAATGAATATTACTGAATTAAGAAAAAATTTGTACTACTGATATTTCAATTTGTAAGATATTACTAAACTGTGTGTGTGTGTGTGTGTGTGTGTGTGTGTGTGTGTGTGTGTGCCCATTCCTTACTCACAGAAGCAGTTTCCACATACTAACCACCCTCTTCTAACCATGTTGTTCCACTTACAACTTTAGGCACATACAAATAGGTACATGTTCTCTCTCTCTCTCACACGCACACACACACACACACACACACACACAGAAAAAGAGAGCTAACCACATGCACATGTTCACTCACTCTTAACTAATTCATTCAGGAACACTTTGGTTTGGGTTTCAACACCAAAGCCTCTGGACCTTTGATTGAGAAATGTGTCTGACTGCAATTATGTGGGAGGGGGCAGCAGAGGGAAGAACGGAGGGAGAAAACAAACACACAGCGGCGGTTTTATAGCTTGCTGGCGTGACATTTTCTCTAACTTTTCCTTAGCCTTTCTATTTTTCAGGCGGAGGGGGGCACCGCGTTGACAGGGCGGTGAAGAGGGGCAGAGCCAAGTGGAGGTAACAGCGGGGAAAATGTGTGGAACAAGACAGGCCAAAGGGTTGGAGGTACTCTGGGCTTTTTCTGCAATGCAAAATAACTGCACAAGCCATCATTGTATAGACTGTCCCCACTTTTTGAAATAACCCTTAAACCTGGGACCATTACTGCAGCCTGTGCAGAGGAAGTACAGTTAACTCCTGACTTTGGAGTCACACGGCAACACACCAACGCGGCTCACTGACCTGCAGTATGTAACCCCTGACGTAGTCACGAAGGGTCCAGCCCAGGCCATGCAGGATGTGCAGCACCTCCTCCTGCTTCAGCACGGAGAAGAGACGGTCCAGGAGGATCTTGAGCCGGACGGGGATGGCCTGGGTGCCGTACAGCATCAGGCTGCTGATGTCGAACACCACGTTGGACTGGACAATTTCCACCTGCGTCGGGTGGTACAGGTGCTGAGTGCTCAGCTTGTCCAAGGCTGCATAGACGGAGAGAAAGGAAGGAAACGCAATGCCCGCACACACACACACACACACACACACACACACACACACACAAACACACACGTTAATGGCTGTCAAGGTGCTCAAGTGGAGCTTTGTTTAGGAGCTGCTGCATGGTCAGCACAAGCCGATAACAGCATATCATTTAGATTAAAGCAATGATATGCTGTTACCGGCTTTAATATAATCGGCTGATTTAATATAATCTCCTTCACTTTCATGATGACCTTGCATCTCGGTTACTTTCCCTCCTCTGTCTGGTTTTCGCATTGCACGCTGTAAAACAAACATTCCTATTCCTCTTTCCTTGTTTTGTCATCTTTGTCTCAGGATATTTTCTTCAGATTGCAGCTGCTAACGTGCAGCTAACATGTTGGATGTTCCTCAACAAACACAGCCTGGACCCAAGTAGAACACGCCTCCTGTCATCCTCAGTCACCCCTTCCTTTTCTCTCTCCTCGACCATCTTTTTTCTTCCCTTCTGTCTCAATCCCTCTCTTCTTCCTTTCCTCACACCCACCTCACCACCCCCCTTTCCCTGCCTGTCTGGGTGACACCTGGTCGGGTCTCTCTCTGATCCCGGGACAGCTTTTTTTCCCTGGCGAGGAGGGGCTCGCCTGACAACACAGCGCAGGCAGACACGGACATAATAAAAAATGAAAAACAGCTTGTCAGAGACTCTGCCAGTGTCGACATGAAATGAAAAGTGGGGGGGAAGAGCAGAGACGGCTGCCTGACAGTTCAGAGGGAGATTAAAAATAGCCAATGGGGTCCTGGGCGAGTCGCTGAAAGGCCCACAGCCCGCTCTTTGACGCAGGCCAAACAGGTGTTTTCTTTTTAATCACCCCATCTCCACCCCTTTGTACTCTTCCTGCTCTGCATGAAAAACTCCTTACGTGTGGTCTCTCGCTTCTTCATCTGTGTTGTGGTTGCATTCCTTTTCTTTTTTGATCTACCGTGTAAAAACAGAACTTTGAAAGCAGCTAAACCGAGCCGAAAGAAAGACACACGCAAGGGGTTCTATGTCAATTATAAGAGCTAATGTTACCGATAGATAAAAATCCATGTGTGAATGCTGAGCCGGCTTACCGTGGGCTACCCAGCCGTGTTTGCACTGGTCACATGTCCGTAGGTGAATCTTCCCAGGCTGGAAACACTCACATGTGCAGTTCACCAGTGTGCACCGAATGGCCTGCGAAGACAGAAAGAGAAGCACCGTCAAGCGCTTATCGACAAGAACTCACGAATATCCAGAAAATTTCAAAAACAGCCCTTAAAAAGTGACAATTTTTATTCATTTTACAACAGAGGCAGGCACACAGAATAACTCCAAACTATGATTTCAGTCCCTTCCTGCAAACGCAGAAATCATACTTGTTTTGACTGAAGAGCCATTAGTCAACACTGGAGCTACACTCAGTCTGACCCCGCAAAGCTTTCAGTAGGAAGAGGTTAAGTGTCCAGACCCGACGAGGCTAATTCGGCATCGTGTGCCTTCAAAAAAAAAAAACACAACAAACCCCTCCCCAACTCAGGTGCGTTTTGCAGGACTCCTAAACTGCGTTACGTCTTTTCAAACAAGGAGGGTTTTTTTTTTTTTTTTTATAGCATGGAGGAAATGAATGATACACGCAGAAATGCGCACAAATTAATACAGCTTCATCCAAATGAGCGTGGCAGCTGGGAGCCATAAATTTTACTCTCTCGCGGAGAAACGAGAAAAACGGAACAAGAGGAGTGAACGAGGAGCAAAGAAGCCAGGGACATGAATCTTAATAAGCAGCGGCAGGACTTTGTTTATCAGACATTTTTTGCATTATCAAGATAAATTGATGTGCAGGGAAGCAGCAGTTCTTGCGATCTGCAGCTGTAGGAGGGACAGAGAAACACTTATACTCCTAAAGAAATACATTCTTACTTTTCAGAAATCAGATCATTCATTTGCTTTACGTTAGCTTGCCTGCTCCGTCCGCTGCTGACATCCTAATTTAATAAAAACAGCACGATAAATGGGAAGTGTTTCACAAGAGCCACATATGATGATGAGTCAGTAGCAAAGATTTTGTATTAGTGCAAATTTATTATGAAGAAAAAAAAAATCACTGCACAAGAGTTCAGGAGTGCTCGAGGCAGGAAATTGGGTGTAGTGTGCGAGGTTGAGTCGCTGCCTATGTGTTTTGACGGGAAAATCCTGAACTCATCACGCTGTAATTTCAGTTTCAAAGCAAAGTGTCCGACCAAACGTGGAGCCAGCACCCGTGGAGATGCGTTATCTTTGAGAGAAGGCCGGCAGCAGCCAGTGAATGATGCAGCATGAACTTACGATCTGCATTAAATGTGTTATCTCTGAGTCTCGCCGTATTCTGTGACAATAATGTGAAACCAACTCGATCACAAAGGTTGCAGGCGCAGAAATCAATGTTTCACAATGTCGGAAACAGTCAGTGCTTGCAGACAGAAGAGAGGAAGCACAGAGAAATCAAAGGTCGTTCATGCCCTTCGTTTACGTTTCACACCAACCAGTCAACATTTATCCACTAGGTGCTCACCAGCAGTAAATAAGCCAGCCGGTTGATTAGCCAAAAATCTTGTAATTCCACACGTAAGGCTAGCTTTGCTCATGATCTACTAAAGGACCATAAAATCTACCAGAATCCACCCTTGCTCACCCTAAGGTGTTGTAAACCAGATTAGCAAGTGGAGGTGTCAAAGACGGCATAGGCTAATCCAAGATTAAACACAACATTACACCACTCCCGACCGCGTTACTGCACCATTTGACACCAAATGAGACAGCAGAGAGAGATTATTCAGCTCCACGACGGTTTTAAGATCTCCAGGTGCAGGGACGGCAATCCGCACTGCCTCTGAGGATTATACACCGGTGTGTGCCGCACGTGTAGACGATGACGAGGTGACACCATGGCAATTAGATGTTGGTGCAACAAAAAGAAGGCTGAATCTGATCAGATATTTAGTTTTATACCATTTGTCCACTTTGCAATCTCCCTTCTTCACTAAATTTTGTTCCAAAACTCAAATTCGGAGCATCCAAATTTAGCAGTGTGCACATTGCACAACCTTTCCTTAATTATCTCTCCGTGCAGCAGTAACGGCAGCAGACACGAGTAAACAATTACAAATATCAAATGTGCCTCCTCTGTTTATGAGCTGCAGTCTGACAGCTGACAAGATAGTTAAGGGGCGTCTAATACGGCAATTAGAGCGCGCCACTGTGTGCGAGGCTGCCGCTGTGACAAGGCGCCCTCTAATCACTGACTTATTACGCCGGCTAGCAGCACCGCTCATATCTGGCCCATTAAGCAGACAGCAGCATTAAGACGCATTAAAGAAGCCCTAAACCTCGACTGAAGAGGTACTGATGGGAGGAATGGAGAGGGCGGGGGGTGTGCCATGCCTGACATTTCTTAGGAATAATTTGTACACTGTTAAATATTCACATGCGGCAAAACCGGAACACAGGGGATGTTCACGATGAAAGCCATACACCATCGCAAGCAGAAATTTTAAGAGCTGCAGCAGACAGATGTGTTAGGGAAGGTCATGGTGCGATGATGTGAGTTTTGTCTGCATGTGCGGCTCATTAGGGGAAGAAGACAGTCAGAGTTAAAAAGAAGTGTCATGATTCTGAGTCTCAGATCTTACGTCTCTGGGCCAGCAGTAATCTGGGTTGCGTTTGGCCGCGGTTTAACCCGCAGTGGTCAGGGACACGTCTGGGTCTGGCTCCCACCACTGCGCTCACATGTATTTGTCACAGCAGACTGGGGGAGGAGGCGGCGTTAGAAGGCCTGACACGCAGCATTATTCACTGTGCTTGTGTCTCGCCAGGTTTTCTTCTTTGGCTCATACGTAAAGCGGGTGACGTTGAGGAAGAGGACAGTGACTGAATGTGTGTGAAAGAGGTTCCAGGAAAAATATTCAACATGTGAAGGAACCCTACAGCAATTAGACCGTCACACCCTCTCACATGTGTCACGTTAGCCAGAAGGTCAAGGACTTAAACCGGCCACGCTTGAAAGGCATCATTTCCAGCCCTTATCTGCCTGTGTGTGTGCGCGCACGTGTGTGTGTGTGTGTCTCGCTGCCGTGTGTTGTTTAGCTGGAGGCTTGATGTTTCCTAGATGTTTTGCTTGGCTAGTAGCCCCTGTCCCGACCCAATTGTATAAACACCGACGTTTGGCAATGGCCAGCGTCGGATCAGGGAGGACTGCTGGTGGGACAGAGGGACTGAAAACATTAGACAGTGGCCACCAGGATGTGTCTATTCTGGAGTCCAGGATTCCAGGAGTAGCGCAAAAAGAAAGACGGGGAAAGACAGACCACCGGGCTTGGGATCAATACCGACACATGCAAATGAGTCCAACTGTAAGCTGAGCACAAAATGTGCAGACAGAGACATCCCCTTGGCCACTACCAAACCAAAGAACTGAGCTTGATCCTAAACTAATATCCTGTACAACTGTATTACTTGTCTGTCATTTTTTTTTAAAAAAAGTTGACTTTATGACCATATGCTATCGAAAAGCGCTATTAAACAGTCCCTGCTGACAGCCTACGATGGAGAGCCAACCCCAACAGCTGCTGGAGGCCGGGTGGGTATTGTTCCTCCTCCTTTAATTGAAACCTTTAATGTGTTCAACACAGCCACAGACCGCATTTCTTGTTTGGTGAGTTAAGCAAAGCCGAGTTTTAAATGAAAACCCCGTGTGTGCATGCACACGTACACGCATCTGCGCACCTCGTCTCCGCGGCAGCGGCTTGAGATTCGGATTTGTCTCTGCTTTGGGTCACTGTAAAACACTGGGAGCATCTTGTCCTGTCTTCCACCCACAAGATATCATCTCATCCATGGGTTAGCTGCTGAAACGCTGCCGAGTTCCTGCCAGAAATGTGCAGCCAATGTGTGTCGGAAAAGAGGCACAGCCGCGTTGCGTGTCACGAAGCCAGGCCGCGGCTCCGTCAGATAGATCAGAACTTCACAGCGTCCATATTGGAAACAGGTGACAAATAAAACATGCCGAATAAAGAAAGTCTTTGTAGTCAGACGTAGCATGCCACAAAACACAGGGGAGCAAATACCTCATGCCAAAGCTAATTTTTGCCTGTTTGATTTGTTCATTGGATGTGACTCAAAATAGCTTTCTTGCCTTACAAAATGACACAGAATAAACAATGATTGAACACATTTGCGAGGTCGTTGCACTGCATCAGGGAAAAGCAGAGTCGACTGAAAGGGGCAGTGTCTTGCCTCTGAAATCCCCACAGCCCCTCTTCCATGTCAGCTCTGGTTCTGAGCCCAGTGGATGGCAGCAGCAGAGCCAGAGGTCCCTGTCCTTTGTGCAGCTGTGCATCTGGGCTTTGACACGGGGCAGAGCGACTAGAGCTATGCTAATGGGAACCAAATGGGGCGTGAGTCCCTGGTGGATTACAGAAGGAGAAGAGAAGCATGTGTTTTCATGTATTCATATGCAGAGCGAGGCCCAGCTTTACTGCCTCGCTCCTCTCTCTTCTGTCGCTCGAGCTGTTTGCAAACTTCCTGAGTAAACTCAGTTCGCAGCAAATAGGACTGAATCAAACCAGCAAACTTTTTGTAGAATGTAAAATGCACTACAAGACTTGGTGCTGGTGTTGCCAGGGAAACTATACCCAAAGTTTCAGGCCTGATAGGCATCCCCACATCATTTCCTGCCACTGGTGCATGTGCAACCATGCAAACTTCACTTCTGCGGCACTCTGCTTTCACGTGCAGTTGCAGCTTTATTTCCAACTCAATCCAAGCAGTGAAAGTTTCTGTTCCGTGCTCTGCAGTGTCACCCCTGCCTAATCCAATCCCTTCTTCCCGCCTCCATGAATACATCTTGACCGGAGTGTTCGAAGGTGTCTTTATGTGTTGGTCCAGAGTCAGACGTGACGAACGCTTTGCTCCGCTTCACACATGCACACGCATTCCCGCATCCCTTTGTAACGGTCTCAGGAAAGCCAGCTTCCTCATGATGAGCGCCGCCCTGATAAATTTCAAGTCAGATCAATGACGAAACTCCCAGTCTGACTCACTCACATGATGAATAACCGCGCGTGTGCTTCAGGACCTTTATGCTTGTTTATGTGGTGGACGGCTAAAGGACCCAGCTGGCTTTGATAGAGAGAGAGAGAGAGAGAGAGAGAGAGAGAGAGAGAGAGATGGGGAAGGGAGAAAATATGAAGTTGGAGCAGAACCATAAACCTGTGATCGGGCCGTCATATCGCATTCTCTCGTTCTGTGTAGCCTATAGATGAAGAGCTGCATCATGCTGTTAATGTTGGACTATGCTGTCGGTTCAAACGACAGAACACAAAGGGAGCACCGGGTTTCTTCTTTGTGCAGAACGCAGGTCCATCCAGAGGACCCCGAGGTCAAGGCCCCTGGCTCCTCTCAACTCTCCTCAAAGCGTTTCCACAGCCGGAGATCAAACCTTCTGCCCAGTGACACACCTCTAGGTGCACAGACTGCAGGCCCGGTTCAAACAAGATGGCTTGAAGGGAAAACAAAGGGAGCACTGGCATAAAGAAGGAGAAGGGAGGTGGCAAGGGAGCGCAGGGGGTGGGTTTGGGCATGGGGGGGAGCAGGCAAGTTGCTGCATTAGAAAGGTGGGGAAGAGGTGATGGAGGCAGAGAAAAGTTGGTGAGGGGAAGCAGGAAGGTTGAGGGGATGCAGGAAGGGAGTCACTGCTCGATTCAAAGTGCAAACAACTTTTCCAGATTACACCTCGTACATTTTAATCAGAGGTCCTGTTGCTGACGAACACGTGGACAGCAGGAGAAGGGAAACTCAGAGCATCGCTCCTCACGGGGGTCGACGGGTAAATGGACGGTTTCAGTCCGACCTGGCACGTACAGTTGCTGCAACTTCTACAAGAGCCTGCCAAATCCAGATACCAGAGTGGCAAGATGATCTGATGGTCTGATATGAGGCAGGGAGGGGTGAATAAAGGAGGAAACATGGAGTTGGGGGGATTGTAAAAATAGAGAAAGGAGTCGACCAACAACATCAACCTTCTCTGCAAACAGAAAAGAATTTGTAAGAGCTTACACATAGTGCTGACCCCTCTCTGCACAGGGACATCTCCTTGGCAATCACCCACTAGCGTGGGCGATGAAGCTCTCTTCCTCTCGCTCTCTCTCACACACACACGCACACACACACGCACACACAGAGAGTTCAGGCGTGACGAGACGACAGGAGTCGTGCTGAGACTCCCCCAAACTCCCATTTAGTCATCGCGCCGGTCTGCAGGGTGGGACTGTGCACCTCAGCACTCACCAGCACCCACACATTTCTCCCACATTCCATGCAAACATGTGCTCACACACACGTGCGCGCGCGTGGTGAATTCCCCTACTCAGAGCAGCTCCCAGCTGGAGTAGCCTTGGAAGAGTTCCTGGATCTAATCTCACCAATCGCTTTTTTATTTTCCTTGAAAATGTTTAATACAAAAAACAGGCTGCACTAATTTTGGTGAGCGACCTCTCGATTAGGGATGTGATTTTGTTTTTTTTTAAACTACACATGACGTTAGTGGAGACAGACGGGCCTGTTTTCAAGACACACGAGTGGGCAATAATGTTTGTTTCTTTCCTCAGAGCTTTGTTCAAACAGCATGACAGCGCGGCGGTTTACGTGTAAACACCCGGGCCTGCGCACGAGTGGTAGTGGAAATACACAATTACACTGCAGTGGATGATTTGCTAAATCTACCACAATGTCAACATCACAAAAGGACCCCCAGAGTCACCTGAAGTGACTCAGATATCGACAAGTTTAAGTCATTTACCTTAGCCAGCATAGTGAAAGGAGCGCTCCCGGTTTAGCTCTGTCCTTCCCCCTTCAGATCAAACTCTCCAAGAAACAGCTGTGACTTTTAATCGTTTTTACAGGCTCAGTCAGAAAATGACACAGAAAGAGCACAAGACATAGACAGAGACGGTGAGGGGAGGGAGACACGCGCTATTCAGCCAATGGCGACGTTACTGCAGCGACAAGTGTGTCACTCCCAGAGCCACATGATGAGCAAATGCAGCCTGTGTGTGTGTGTGTGTGTGTGTGTGTGTGAGAGACAGAGAGAGAAAGAGAGAGAGAGAGCAAGAGGACAGCAGACCAAAGGAAAGGCCGTCTGAGTGATTTAATCTTTATCTGTCTTACAAAGTTCACTGATAGGGGGGCTGAAGTGGAGCCTAGACGCTGCTTCAGGAGCACTGGTCAAAGGGAAGACACGGAGCAGGTCACACAGGCAGGACGGATCCAACCAGAGACAGCGAGATCCACAAAACTGCGGATCTGCCTCCCAGGATTCCAGGACTGGTGTCAGTCCTCATTCCTGCAATTATCAAACTGTTGACTGACACATGGTGACAGACCTTTTTATTGACGCCCAATCATGAGAAACACAAAGGAGTATTTCTCTCTTCCACTTAGATCCCTCCAGTTCCACCTCCGTCCAACCACCACCAACGCCCCAGAATACCTCTTACCCTTCCATATTTATAATTTTACCACATCCGAACAATAACACAGCCAGTACTCGACCCAAAACACGCAGGCCCTGGGCTAATGAATCTCATGCTTTTAGCGCGGTGAAATGGCCAGTAAGTGTTACCAGCTGCGACACTCTTCCCAGCTCTCCCAGTTCCTCTCTCCCCCATCTCCTTGGCAGTGGCACTGAGGTCGGGCGTACAGGGGTGAGGCATGAGAGGGGGGAGCCGAGTGCGAGCAGACACATCTGAGTGCAGCTGGACAGAGAGAGGGAGAAAGAGGGAGAGAGAGGGAGAAAGGGTGGGGGGCGAGGAGGAGAAGTATAGTGGGAGGGTGGTGGTGGGGGGGTAAGACCGCAAGTCTCCGTGTTTCCAGCTGCCTTTCTCAGGGGCTCGGTTTTCTCTCGCTCCTCTTGATTTTTTTTTCACAAGGCTCTTCTGGTCCCAGCAAAAAAAAAAAATCACACACACACACACACACACACACACACACACGTAGACAAGTATTCATGCGCGCCCCTCCATCCCTCACATTGGGCCATCTTTGTTTGGACAGGGCTCAGGAGTTCCAGAAAAGCTCTCTCAGATGTGCTGAAGTAAGGGAAAAACAAAACACAACAGCCCTCACACTCACACACTCCCAGTTCATCCCGGCGCGCAGGCACCATCCACGCTCCCATGTAATGCCGTATCCACACACGCTTTCACGTACGTGACGTCAAAGACACAGATCAGTGCGTGTGTGTGTGTGTGTGTGTGTGTGTGTGTGTGTGTGTGTCCCAGGCCGGGATCACAGCACCGGGGCAGGCCTGAAACATACATCGACATGTGTTACCTCTTTGTAATATTGACTTTGTTATAGTTATACGAGTGGGAGAGCGGAGCCAAGAGCCCAGGACATGGAGGACGGGGCCCCCGAGTTTGCTAAAAAACAAATAACCTGACAAGCTCCGAAAACAGAGCCCGCAGTTCCACAAAAGCCATCTCCAGAGCAGGCTGGAATCAGCTGAAGCTATAGCAAACCGCCCTCTGACCTTTACCTCCTCTGCCCTGGCTGCCAGTCTGAGTGTGCAGCAGGCGTCCACATATTAAAAAAAAAGAGAGACGAGGACGTTTCAGAAGACACAAATAAAGGCAACAAAGATAAAGGAACGCATGCTAAATATTTGATTGCTTTGCAGAAATAAAAGATTGATAATCACTCTGTTTTTCCTGAGAGTGTGAATCCCATCTCATCTGTTTCCCCAGTGATGACTTTGCTTATACATTTGAATAATGAAGGCAAGTCATTTGAATATTCCCTCTGTATTAAAAAAGAAATCTGTTTTTACACGATGCAGCAATATTAGCCATGTTAATTGGGCTCTTTGGACTTTCCCAATAGAAAGGCTAAATTAATTACTTATGTCGACAAAATGTCAGACATGCTGATCTAATAACTACAACTGTTTTCCAGACTGTTGTTTTCAGCCTGCGTCTTCCTTGTATATGTGTGTGTGTGTGTGTGTGTGTGTGTGTGTGTGTGTGTGTGTGTGTTTGATCACTCTCGGCGTCCACCTAATGAAGAAGACGGGAGGGAAACACTCTGACATCCTCTCTGTGTTTCAAGGGTGGCTCTGGAGAGCCCTCCAATCTTCATTCCCTCTCCTCATGCTAATCAGCCACTTCAGTATTGACTGTTTGTCTTTGCAATCGCTGGTGCTGCACACACACACAAACACACACATTTGTACATGTGAGATTGAAGTATTTGCAGGCCAGGAGCTTTGATGCTCCATATTTTTGTTGTCTCTTGTCTGTTTTTAGCTGCTATCAGCGCATTTTCCTGCATTACAAACAAAGATATGGCAGGGAAATGCACTGCTAACACCTACACGTGACGACCAGCCCTGCATACAGACATCACACAAACTCACACATGTGCACGGTGAGTTAACAGAGAGGCATGCTGATGCCATGTTTCAGATGAAACCTTGAAGTGGAAATGAGCTTCCTTGGTCTCATAACTAGCCCATTCTCACAGTGTCAGCAAACTCCACAACCTCGCCAAAGAAACGCAGACGCCCGCCGCCCGCATGCCCTTCAGCCCCCACACCCACACCCAGGCCTGTGGTCAACACACAGGATGAATTCACTTTAGGACCAAAGCAACAGGATCACATCTGGCTTTTTTCAGCTGGATGAAAAGGTTGCGCATGAGAAATATTAGAGGGAAAAAAACATTAATGCATTCGCAATGATTAGGTCTTTAAAGCTTTAGCCTGTTGTCAGACACTGAAGTAATGATACCGGTTATTATGGATCAACCCAGAACTTAATTACAGTTATTCACATTAAGAACTGCCTTAACCACCTTAACTCTGACTTTTACTAACTAAAAGCGGAG
This sequence comes from Pao palembangensis, assembly GCA_015343265.1. Classification (NCBI taxonomy): domain Eukaryota; kingdom Metazoa; phylum Chordata; class Actinopteri; order Tetraodontiformes; family Tetraodontidae; genus Pao; species Pao palembangensis. The sequence goes on along the minus strand of CM027089.1, from coordinate 4,616,437 downwards.
ACCAGAGATACTAATTACTGAGGATGCCGTCCTTTTACCCTTATTAGCAGTAGTGCGATGATGCTACATGTACGCAGGCATCTGCCGTGTGCACGCATACCGCCGTTTGAACCTGCACCAGCACCTGAGGCTCCGTCCCCAGCCGTCCTTGGTGCGCTGAGCGACAGCTGTACAGCGTTGCCGCAGCGATAGGCATCATCGGCTTGCTAGAGACTAATTGGTCCACCGTGCTCCTCAGAGTGGCCTCGCTAATTAATTAGAAAGGCAGTGGAGCTGAAATTTTTAATCAGGACACCAGACTCTCCACCAAGCAGGGGTGAAAGGAATACGCCACATCGCCCCATCATCCCACGTAATCCACCTGACACTGATCCCCCATGCTGTCATGGGGGAATGTGTTTTGTGTTTAGGAATTCATGGGATCTCACCAGGGAAAAGAAGCAATAGTTAAAACATACATTTCTATTCAGGAATTCTGTCCGAGTCTCAGAAAAATGCTTTTTTTCCGGGGATCTTGTCCTTCTGTGTGTTTTGGTGTAAAATGTAACAAATCTCATGGCTACTCCTGATTTTTAGTTAGAACACAGAGTGTAGTAAAACTGAATTTTACTGGACCTGCAAAAGTACCGTCAAGAGGAAACTTCCTCAAAAGTGCACACCTCCACTCTGTGCAGCCGCATTAACTTTCCTTTTGCGTTTATCTTTGCTTAACCTGGTGCTAATCAGAGGGCCGCTCTTATCGGACTGCTGCTTTAGCCAAAACAAACATACACCACCCTTTTATTGCTTTGTTTTCATAGGTCATTAGGGGAAGCAGAAAAGACGCATTGATTAGTTTTCCAGACCACTGGATCATTGTTGTGTTATGACTATCATCATTAAGTTTCATTAAGGCAGTGGTCGTTCTACTTTTGAGAAGATGAAGCTGTTGCAGCCGGGGAGAGTTGGCAGATGGCATACCACAATAATGTGGAATGTAAGGAGAAGAAAAAATAGTCAGACCGATGCGCAAACGCGAGTTTGATGCAAGTTATCAGCTACTGTAAAGAAGGACAGTCCCACTTTGATCCAAAGCACATTAAAGAAAACCTCATGAGGCAGTCCGTTGTCCACTTAGCTTTGCTCCGTAACTACACATATGCTCCCAAAGCTAGGAGGAACTGGCTCTGTCGCCAGACTAATTAGCATGTGTTAGCTAGTTAGTGAGAGGGCGGCCTTCTGTGATGTGTACTGAAGTGGAGTAAAATGCTGGGCCAAGGACTGTGCTAATGGCCCACTTCCTCCCTACGGAGACCCTCCCTGCAGCTCCACATGTGCTGGCATCACTGCAGCCACGGGGCACCCACAGTGCCACGGGCAGAGGCGGGTGCGTTGGAAAAAGGTCTGGTTTGGCTGCCTCCATTTTCACGCGACGTTGAACTCTGGGTGTGATGCTCCGCAATGCAACAGCAGGTGGCTGTGACACCCACCGGCACATATGCACACAAGCAAACCGAGAGTGACGTGCAGGCTAACAGACCCATCAGCCTATGAAATAGTTCAGTCAGCTGGGGCCAATGCAGTAGGCTAGCTGTCTGGCATTGGCGGATGCATTATTTACAGGAGGAACTGGGGCATTAGCAAGCTCTTTGGCACTCGGCTAGCACATTTAGGCGACGAGCACCGGCGGTGAGCAAGAGTATCTCTGTCTTTGTGAGTAAATAAACAGTGGGGACATGATGTGACAGAGCAAATGGCATGGCACACAGACACATGCATGCTCGTCAGGGAGCCGAGGGAGAGCAGGCAGAAAGAGGAGGGGTGGATGGCATCCATATTTATAGGGCTTTTCTAGCATCTGTCCCCAGGCCAAATGCTGTGACTACACTCAGCTAATGTCAGAACAGCACTTAACCAGGCATTCCCAGTATGTGATGGGCAGTGGGGAATATCTTGGATGCATACAAGACAAGACCAGGGCAAAGAAAAAAAAAAAACAACAAAAACAACAAACGATGGGAATAATGTGAAATGCAGTTTGGATTTGCTAATTTCTAAGAAGCTTAAAATATACCACTAAACATTAGCTCATTCAAATAAATTAGTATCAAATATTAATTAAACTTTTTCTTCTGCTGTAGTTAGTTTTATCTGGCTGACAACCCCTCCTCCCTGGGTATTGACGGTGCTGTGTACGATACTGACATTAGCACTCAACGCTATATTTGATACCTGCTGGTGCTGCGCCAAGTGTCCGATGTTGTAGCGACGGCAATTAGGAGCTTTTGAAGACATTAGGGTGGAAAGGAGCTGTCATTTCGTGGGTATCTTTAGATGTTTCTGCATTTCATCATACCTGTTGACATGGGTCAGAGCGCTTCCCCCCCCCCCCCTACTGGATGTATGCGAGGTGAGAGTGACAGGTCGCCTCTTCGCTGGCGAGTGTGAAATATGAGGAATGGCCTGCTTTACTCTGGACCTTTATCATGTGTCAGGACGGGCATTCGGGGCAGTCCACAAATCTCGCTGGCACATCCCCACTTTCACCCCAGGCCCGCGCGGAGTGATACCCCCAAAGAGAGGTGGATGAGTGGATAATGTAGCTCCTTTTAGCACGGTCCGTCATTATCTCAAGCGGCATGTAATGGTTTTGTGCAGCGAGCTCCATTATGTTTCTGCCGAGAGCGGAGGGGCTAACTGCGGAGGCTAACGTTTATTTGCCACCAGTTGTCGGACTATGTTTTCATGGAGGTCCCAGAGGAAGCCGACTGTCAACATGAGGCAAAAGTTCAAGATGTTAATCACCTTCCTGCCTGGACGAGCTGCAAGAGAGATGATAGATCAGCTAAGGCTGATTCAGTCTGAGAGTTTTCGTGTGAAGGTAAGGTTCAAGAATGAAACCAAATTAATTAAAAATTAATACTGATCAGATTTTAGCAAACTAAAGGCCGCTGAAGGGCGATATGACCAAAGGTGTTCTTCGTCTGTTTTCCCTGTGAAAATCTTTTCTAAATTGAGAGGACTACAAGGAAGGAGGCTCACTCTTCAGTCAGCAAAACGAGCATATTTCTACCCCTGTCTTGGCATTCACTGTCAGCCTGGTGCACAGTGATACCCAGGCTCGCGGTAGAGGGGGGTTTACGCGGTAAACCCCCCTTGCACCCACATTATTAGCATTACCATATCTGGGTCTGACTGCAGCTGAAAGGAATAAAGTGTGTCGGGAGAGTGTAAAATTAGAACCAAAACCAACGTTGCTCTTTAAATCCACTTCCCAAGTCCCGCTTCCTTACTTATAGCCGAGCTTACAATGTCAGACACTAATAAGCCAGCTAATTCAATTAGGACTCTACTTCTTTGAGGGGGAAAAAAATAGACTTTGTGAATAGATTCCCTTATAACTCTACACAGAGCGCTTCATCATGAAAAAGTGGCTTTTATTCGGGAACTTGCTGCTGAGCTTGTTAGCAAAACACTTGGATCTGAAGGAAAAGATGTGCGACTAAAGCCGGCTCTCTCAAGTGTCTGTCACCCTGATCTAACCCAAGGAGAGCTCTTTGTAGCTAGCATTTTCTCCGCCTGTCTCAGCGACTGGGGATGAGCCCTCGACGTGTAGCTGCAGGTGACAGGGAGCCTTTTTTTTAGCTTTGTTGTTGCTGTTGTCAAGCCTTGATGGAGCCTCTACATGAAAAACATCACTCCTGAGTAGCGGCGGCGGCGGCGGCGGCTGGCTCTTCTGCTTCCTTCCTTTCTCCAATGATGTCAAATGCCGCGATTACAGAGCTGCAGCAACAAGAGCTGATCTCTCACTCCTTTGCCTTTTTGTTGGCACTTTCCCTCTTGCTATGCATTTCTTACCCGTCTCGCTCTCTCTCTCCTGTCGTCTCCTTTTATGACCAGCCTTTTCTTTTCTCAGCTCCTCTAACCAACCCCCCCAACCCCCACACCCCCGACTTATAGATCTGAGTTGGGTCTCAGGAGGAAAATACAAGTCAAGCCATTGTCATTTCAAACAGCGTGATAACCAGACGTTGGGCTGCCCACTGACAACTCAGGGGAACTGGCCCTGGCTTTGACTGTTTGCCCTCCCCCCATCCTTTTATTTTTTACCCTGAAAGCTCCCTCTCTCTTTTTTTCCCCTCCTCTCTTCTCCAGCTCACCTCCTGTCTCTTCCTCCTCAAGAGATTCAGTAACTCCTTGTTTGTTGCCTGCCGCCGCCACCTTGCATCCTCTCCTATCTGTGCCGAGGCGGGGCCGAGGGGAATAGTTGTCTTGGTGTGCGTACCAAGGTCAGCGCTCTCCACATGACAGTTCCCTGCCTCCCGACAAGGCGGGAAATCAATACTTTCGGACTTGTGGCGCTGCCCTCTGTGTAACAACAATGCTGGCCAAGCGCAGGGTTGGCTCACGTACCTGACACATCCTCAGCCTCCACCCCCTGTGGCCTGATCCTGGGAGTGCCTTACGCTTTTTTTCCTGACCCCCTTCATATTTCCAAGGAACTCTTTTTTACTTTAACACATGTCCTTAGATAGTAAATGACATGTGGATCCTTGCCGCGTTTCCATGGGTGCTTCCTTCTAGCCTGAGCCTAGCTTTGAGAAATTAGCCAGGGGCGACAACAGAGAAGTAGCTTAATGAGAGAACAGCACATTACGAGTTTCAGTCCCTCTATGATCTGGTTTTGGGTTAAATGATGTTTTTTTTCACCAAAAAAAACCCTCCAAAAATTACTATTTATAATCAGTAAAGATCAGTGTTCTGTGACATTTTATGCAAGAAACCTGTGACACACAGAAACCAGAGAAACCATTTGTGACTGAACGAATCCAGCCATTCCACAATGACCTCTGCAATCTCTTTGCATTTGCTGGGAAATATACACACAAGCGCAGGCTGCCTCTCCCCCCCAGAAACGCAGCCATGATCGACCGGAGCCCTCGGGTCTCTCCAAGGGACACAAGTGAGTTCTGCGTGTGACCGGACGTCCATCAGCGGGGGGCTGTCTCCACTACATCCCTCGCTGGCTCCTGCCTGCGCTTCGGCTGGAGTAAGGAGAAAGCATCAAATAAAACAGCCACTTTAATGAATTAGATATTGAGCCGTTCATTAAAAACAATCTGATTCCCTGTAGTCAGCAGGGGATACACCGCGTTAGAATGTAACCTGGGGATGGACGTGACTTGTTTAGAGGAGCAATAAAACAAGCCGATGTGATGACTTCACTGAATTTTTTTTTGCCAGAAATGTCTGATGTTCAGGAAATAGGGTGACTTGTCTTTGTTTTTTTTTGTTTCTTTCTGCAGCCACTGCAAGTTTTTTTTTTTCCGCTTCCTCTGGTCTGTTCTTTCGGAGCAGGTACGAGTAGCTTGTTGCGCTACGGTGTTACTTTGTCGGGGCAAAAGTTTTAAAAACAGAAAATCTCTGCAGATCAAAACAAAACGGCTGCAATAGTTAGCATGTGTGAAAAAGGACATCTGTGCGAGCCGATATGTGTTTTGATTGGCGGTGGTTTTTGTGTGAAGCCCCTCCGGACACTGGCGGCTGTGCACTCTCCTAAACCTGGATTCTGACTGAATTGACAGACATGCAAATGTGCTAGTGTCATCAGAAATTGTGTGCAAAAGCCAGCATCTCTCTAGGCTAGCATTAGCCGTTTACACCATTACTGATTTGACGAGAGCCATAATATTCCAAGGTAACGTAAAGCTAACATATGAAACAAAAGTTTTTGTTTTTCCTATGTGGTTTTATCTCGGGGAAGCCATCCATCACTCTTGTCTTTGCTTGATGGAGAGATTTAAAGACTGCCATCCTCATCCGCTCCTACTGCTCCTCTTCCTTCTTTCCCCAGATGATGTGATCTAGCAGCACCATCTCCCTACACTTCCCCCCACCAGGCAGCCTTTCTCATGAATTAAAAGAGGAACCATCGATTTTCCCATTGCTTAAATTTGCAACTTAATCCCCCAGATATGTCTAGAATGTACTGCTCTGTCAATAGGAGGCAGCGGCGCTAACAGAATGGCAGCGCTGGAGAGAAGAACGACAAGACAAAGGAGTGGGAAAGCCGCGAGCTTCGCGGTTGAGCCGGGCGGTTTCTGGCACTCAGTTCAGCTCCTACATTATGCCATTAGAAAATAAATGTAGATGATTAACACTGACTCAGATGAGTTACCACAAACATAACAGATCACTGAGCAGAGACACCAGAAGAATAAGAAGCAGGCCCAGTCCAGTTCCCTTCGACTGCTCCTCTAAAGAACAAAACATACACCACATCATTATGTTTATAAGGCTAATAAACCAATCACTATTGTACATCTGCGTAGTGTAACCAGACATCCAGCCGTCCGATGATCAGATTTCATTATATAACAAAAAGTCAACACATGGAAACAAGTTGTCTGGGAGTGCAATGGAAAAAGCCTACTTGTCCCCTCTGAGTCAGGGCTTTGAGGAAGTAACAGGATATCGCAACGTCTCCCCAGGAGCAAACGAGGCAGCGAGCCCGTGCCCTGATTCACAAGACATGTCATGATGTTCTCATCGGCCTCCTAACGCAGTCCGTAAATCTCTGCTCCACATCAGCAAAACACTGGAGATTAACAAGCAAGTTTGTCAAAATGCTGCCGTTAATTCCGCTCAAATAGGCTAAAGAGGCATCTGATGGAGTTTTTTTTGTTTTTTTTTTTTTTTATGAAGGACTTGATATTCTATAGAGAACAACACAGGGTGACCCTTGCGAAATTTGCTCTCCTCCACTTCATCTGGATGTAAACTCCATCCCATCAGCCTCTGGGGTGGTATGGCTGCTTGCCAGTAGCTGTGCTGATGTTGGCAGTGGATTTCCTTTGTGGCCTCAGTACTTGTGTAGGCCATAACATGATCCACACAAAGGCCATGCAGACTGCACCACACACACACACACACACACACACACACAGGAAGTGCATATGGGCCACATGCTGTGCACGCACATCGGCATATATAATTACGCATAAAATCACTATTCTCTGGATTCATCCGGAGAAAACCCGCAGCCTCTCAGGACACGAGGAGGAAGAGAAAAAGCAGCGCGTCTCCTCGACGGGCTTCATCTGTTTCCAGTTTGGTGCATGTGCTCCGGTTTTAATGCAGATTTTGCCAAAAGTTCGGTTCTTTGCTCGCCGCGGAGCTAATGATAGCACATCGGGCCAGTAATACGGTTCCTTCACTCCGGCTCTGATAGTGGAAGCTCCTTTTTCTGATTTCAAAAGGGGAACCTCAGAGCAGCAGACATGCCGTCCAGGAGGCGGAGAACACCGCGGGAATGTATATATAATGCCTGGACAAGATAATCGTCCCGCCATGCTGTTCTGCCTGAGCAGAGTCTGAACTAATGTAAAAAGAACCACATTTACTGTTTCCCTCACTTAGTCTTGAGAGCCTGTTTCTGGGCCTCGTGCTCCTCGTGTCAACACGACGGCTCCATTTTTATCAGTTCTATGCTGCTGAATGAGTCTTTCTTAAACATTTTTTCGTTCCCAGCGTTCCCATCGATCACTGCGCACACACTTTTTTTGTATTTTCCCCTCTCCGCATGTCAATGCCAACGGCGCCCGCAGACGGTGCCTCTCCAGACAGCAAGTGTCTCTTAACTGGCTCGTTTACTTCTGATAGCTTAAATGATTTCGTCACCATTAATGACAGGGACCGTGGTGCCCCGCACTGCGTTGCCAGATGCTCGGGGACCGCCGTGCTTCCCGTTCCCCTCCTCGCACATTCGCGGCCCTCCTCCTGCGCACTCTAATGATTGTCCTCTACATGCCCCTCACTAGTTTTTCCTCCTCTCAGCTGCTGTTGCCTCCTGCGGTTGATGGGCTGTGTTGTCGGAGCGCCGTGTTGGCTCCTCAGTCAACAGTCATCCCATCCCAGGGTAATGGCGAGCATCTACGGCACTTTCTCTCCAGCGAGCCAATAAATCAGCTATAAGCCAATTTCCACAGCAGAGGTTAGAGTTCAGAGGTCAGACAAAGAAGGTCAGCTGGCACCAGACCAGGCTGCCCTCAGAGCTCTGCACTGTGAATGGAATCAAAAGCCTTCCACAAGGCTGCGCGCTGCTGCGCCACCTTCATTAGCTCTCTCACGTAATTGCTGAGCTAATTTTGAGACAGATGCGCGGCCTCGTCTTGATGCATCGACATGATTTCCATTCATTTGGATAATGAAAGAATTAAGCACCATTTTGGTCTCACTCTTTCTCCGTTTCCAGCTCTCCTCTGTGCTGCTGAGCCGCTGCATTCCGGCTAAGTAATGGCATTTTAATTCTACATGTTCCAGTGTGTCCGTGTGCCCACGTGCGTGCAGGAAACCGGCGCTCTTTTATGAATGCATAATAGTCTTTGTCTTTCCTGCCATTGTAACCGATAAGCTCGGTGCGGGTCAGCTACATGATCCGAGCAGGAACTCTCAAAGTGTAGCTTTCGTGAACTGGAACATATTACGGTGAAATTACAGATTGTTGGTCCAACATGTGTTTTCACTATGTACCGTGCAGGTATGGTTTCCTCTTGTATTCTGCACTTGGATTTAATACAGTAACTGATTGCTGCTTTTAAGGACTGCCAAATGTCATGCGCTGCTTTTTGTTCAGCGCAGAAATAATGCTGCGGGTTACATTTTACTTAATCAGCTGTAATCACCTGAAATAGGAAAGCATTACAGCCAATTTAATACTGTTATTGTCGCTGATTTATGTGAAATGGTTACAGGACACATCGCTTGTTTAGTAGTTTTTTTGTTTTGTTTTGTTTTGTTAATTTTGCAGATTGTTGCACATGCAGGGCCGAATATTTCATGCCAGTGTGCACACATGCGGCCTAAACCTTCATTGATTCACGCGCTCGTGGCTTCCCAGGAAACAGTGTGAGGATTATGCCTTTAAACGGATCTTTCTGGTTGCAGGTATTAGGTCATTCATTTTGCAAGCTTACATATGAAAATATTGATCCTTCCCAGACACCTCACTATATCCTCTGTTCCAGCTGCAGACCTGCGAGAATAAATCTTGCAAGCACGTAATATCAACGCGTCACTGATTTATTTGTTTGAGGATCTAATAAATAAGCAAATGTATTGAGTTATGGCTCAAGTGAACAGCATTCTGGATTGATTTGTATGGGAACGCTGTAGGATCCTATGCAAAATGCACAAATATGCACAGAAAAGTAAAAAAATGACATTTAAATCAAGGTTACGACGTAACGCACATATGAGGTTTATGTGTCAGAGCATTTTTGTAGTTTATCCCTTTCTGGGCTTTACCCACAAACAGCTGTATGACGATTCTTCTTCCAGCTTGTCCCAGATTTGTCATCAAGGTCAATTAAATTAATGATTCACTGCCTGGCGAGGGTACCCCCAGGTCCAAGACCCATCTGCACATGCAGGCTAAAAATATTCAAGTAACACGCGGAAACAAAGGAGGCAAATAGTGTCAGACTAACGGAATGATCTGGTGGGAGTCGGCGGAACATGGGTGCAGCGCTGCGTCCCCGCATAGCGGACAAGGGATGGGCCGCTTCAGAGGCGCAGAAGAGAGAGGAGGAAGAGGGGAGAGTGCAAAGGTTGTCGCAGACAAGTCGCAGCGCGGGAGGAAGGGGGAGGTGGTGGGGAGGGAGCGTTCCCAACCCCTCACATCTGTTATTCGTTTGTCCTGAGTCGGGAAGAAAATAGCAGGAAGCGTTCTGGTGATGGCGGAAGATGAAAAGACAAGAAGATTGAATAAAAAAACATGTGTCGCACATGCACTGTGTCTGATTGGATGTGTCCCGTGGATCACCCCCGGAGAGGTGCTGCCAGCTTGGAAAACACACACACACACACATGCATGAGGCACATCAACACACTGATTACACGCCGTAGTGTCAACGTCAGATCTACACCTGTGGCCCGGATGTGCTAGCATGCTACTGCCCCCAGCTCTGCTTTGGCCTTCGTTACGACTGCTGCTACAGTTCCCGTTCTGCTCGCTCACACGTGGGCTTCCATCCAAAAGCAAAACCCAAGAAAAAAGTCTCGTTTGTCATGTGGCCTTTTGCTCGCCACGGGGCCCAGGTGTGTACAACACATGCAAAAGCAGAAACAGATGCAACAGTCATGGAGAACGCGACGTGACGATGCCAAGTGGCGGCCATTAAAAGATCGTCACGGTGGGACCTCCTGTCGATAACGAGCCCAAATGCGGTGGGTCGCAGACAGGTAGGAGTAATGCCCACGCAATTATGCAAAATGCGCAACGGCATTTGCACGCAAGTGTGAGTGTTAGCGTGCATGCCCGCCATGCCACTTAGGGCCCATCCCACAGCTCATTAACAGTAATAAGTGACTGCCGCCACGTCTTTGTTGTCAGAGGGGATGCGAGCCAATCAATAGGGTCATTTCACATCATAACGGCTTACCGGAGCACATTATGGCGCTTGTTCATGGCTGCCATTAGTTGCTTAGCCAGATTAGATAAGGTCTGGGTGGGTGATTGGTGGGAGGGAGAAAACAGGGCAGATGGAGAGAAAGAATAAAAGAGGTGGAAGCAGAGCGGTGGATCAATATATGGATAGTTATGGAGATCACATCACAATAGGGTGTCCAGGAAAGATAGCGTATTACAGACTCCTCACTTTTGCTTCCTCGTGGGATCGAGCCGTGCATGTGAGCGTGTGTGTGCAAGTGTGTGTCAGTGGAGGGTGTGTGTTGGCTCCAGCCTTGATGTGTACAAGCGCTTGTCTATGAATAAGTCCATTGAGTGTGCACGTGTGTCTAACAAATTCTAGCATGTGTAATGAGCGTATGAATTACAGCGATCTGCTCACAAATCAGCACCTCCAGCGTGCACACGCGCCCGAGTGTGTGAGGGTAGGAGTGGAGGTTTGTGTGCACGTGTTTTACTTTGGCATATGCGTGCGCAATTCTGTTTAATTACAGATCAGGCTTTGAGGCAGAGGCAAACAGTGCTATAATTACAGGAAACACCTCCTTTAATATTTTATGGAAATCTACCCGGTGCGTGTGTGTGTGTGTGTGTGTGTGTGTGTGAGAGAGAGAGAGAGAGAGAGAGTTGTACACTGCATATATTTATTCAGCCAGAAAGGAGCACGTCAGAAAATCAGAGAGGACCAGAAGTGTAAAATAACTTGAATGACTTCTTCCATTTTTTCATTCCTACTTTACTCTTCACAGTCTCTCATTTCAAATTTCCGCTTCCAAACGGAAACACTAAATGCTCCTTTCCCCTCTTTTCTTTTTTTTTTTTTAACTACTCACCTCTCAAATATTTATACCCCTTTTTACGGGGCCGAGAATCAGAGGGGTGAAGGAAAGAGGGAAGAGACTTGCATCCATCTATTAAAGATGAGCGACATCCTAAATGCATAAAGAGGGTTGATAAACACAAATGCTCGGGGAGGGAGAGGTGTTAGCCGTGGTTTAATGCCGGGTGACATTCCACGGAGACAGTTTACTTTGTGATTTACTGCAAGTGAGATGGAGCCAAGAAAAGGAGATGTGTTTTGGAAATGGGGGGGATCAGATGGGGGCTATAGAGCAACAAAGCGAATGGTAATACTGTTTATTTTATGCAGATTTAAAATTTGTTCTGCATCTGCGTTGCGGTATAACCTGAGCCTGGCCCGTTTATTATATTTTCCAGTTGCTTCAACTCTGAAAAAAGAGGATGAACATTTACAGCTGGAAGTATGTACATCACAGCCACGGAAAAACATCTCCGTGTTAGGTCATCAAGTGGATGCTGATTTATTTATTTTTATTATTATTTTTTTCCCTTTTTTTTGTTGCGACCAGGCGCAAGCCATGCTGAACACATGTTCCTTCTTGGCCTGCGGGGACACACAATACACACAGTGTGCTAACACTCTGACAATAAGCCGTTGCCCCTCTAACAGAGCACAACGCACTGGGGGAGCGGGAGCGGGCTTTGCTGGTAGCATGCTTTAGTACTCTTTGATATCCGCTAGTCATTAAAAATATATGGCGAGCAATCATTACAGGCATCGGAATTAATCTAATTAGCCCGGCGTATGAGGCCTCCGTGGTTTGGGAGGTGGTAGTGGTGGTGGGGGCATTCTGCAAACAGACCCACCCTGGCTGCAAACACAGTGTATGCGGAGACGAGCACCAAGACACTACAGGGGCCGCGGCGGTGACAGAGGGTGGGGGGATAATCTGCCTTGACTTATTAATACGCGCAAACAAGATTTAGCTCCTCAAAGCAAACAAATGAAGCAAGATGGGGCGGTGGGGGCAGGAGGGGAGGGGGGGTAAGAGTGACATGAAGGCAGAGCACGAGATCGAGGGAGAGCAAGAAGAGATAAATTATTTAGGGCCACGCGGACTGTTGGTGAGCTGCAGCTACCAGCGGTGGGAAGGCACCAGAACGTTCTCCAGTCCACCGCAGGAGCTTAGCAAAAGAAGAACCCCTGATAAGATACACACAAAGCCACTTCTCTCTGTTTTATACTCAGAGAATCACGGAACGTCACACAGATCATAGGCCAGTACGAGATGCCTTTTCGCTGTAAATAGATCACACTAAGGTTGACCGTGGACAGATATGAGCCTTTTATTGACTCTATATACGCTGCAGCACTTAGCCTACGACCTCTGTTGAGCCCTGTCGCAAGAAATAGCTGCAGCGTGTGTGTATGGGTAAAAGGCAAGCCTTAATTTATTTGACCTACGGGCTCTGGGGATGGGGTTTGTGCTAAACAAGGATAGTTTATGAGTTAACATGGACATGAATAACTTGTGGTGTCCTGTTTCCTTTTCATCAGACAGAAATTGTGCTAAAATCTGTACTTGCTGGTGCTAAACCGAGCACAGCATTGTCTTAATATTTTCATAATTCTGGGCCTGACGAGATCGTTTACACTCAATTATTAGTAATGATTCGTCATCAGATCTGACGAGCAAATATATTGGGCAGCTTTTCTCATGCTTGCAGTCAGTCATTACCATTTCTTTGATAGCTGGGGTCTCAGCTGCATGAGTCCATGGGTCTAATCCCACCCAACCGCTGTCCTGGTCTGCCACCCCAACAGCCACCATAGGGCCGGACTGAAGGTGCGTATGAGTAAAACCCAGAGGAGAGACAGGGGAAGATAATGCCAAATCTCAGATGACCGAAGCAAATGAAAGTTTATCAGAATCCAGATAAGCAAATCCCAACTCCCATACTGATGGGGAGGAACCAGTAAGGGAAGATGAAGAGCAAGTTATTACTGACAAATCATGAGTTATCGTATCAAAAATATTTGCATAAATACCTAAGTAATTGCCAAAGTGCAATCAACTGATGACTTCTGGAATCCATGCCCGCAACTGCAAATTAATCAGGATTTCAAGAAATTGCTGGACTTCCTTCCTTCCAGCCAATAAAGGAGACAGATGCTCATGACGTAAATACTTCCTAAACACTCGCAGAGGCAGTAAATGCTCGTGTCTACACTCAGGGGGAACAAAAGAGGGCATTTAAAACATAACTTTCTTTGATTTATTTTTACAACCCACACAAGCTCCTCCCACAGCTTTGTCTGATCAACGCTCAAAGAAATAAATGCATTTTTCAAGGCTGTTTATATTTGAATAGATGGCATCATAGGGCAGTCAGGTATGCTCTATTTTTCAAAATAAAAGCTCTTTTTGCTGTAGTTATTATTTATGATTCACTGAGCACGCACGCATGCACACACACACACACACACACACAAACACCGCACCTGGTGAGAAACACTCGCGTGGAAACAGAATTAAAGGAGCTGTTGTTGAACTGTAACTGTAGGTGTCACAAGCCAGGGAGAAACAAAGACAATTTCACGAGCATTCGCGCAAAGGACATAATAGCACTGAAAGCAAAATGACTCTGTGAAACAGGAAAAGTGTATTTCTTGGAATCCACTTACACCGAAATTACACTGACATTCCTGGCAGACACATTCTTGGTGTACAGGGGTAATACGATGTACCGCACCGGATGACAAAAAAAACTGTTAGCACGCTATCAACAGTGCTAAGATCGAGCTTATAGTAGAAAATGAAACTCAAATCGTGCAAAGTATGAAAAAACAAAACACAGATTTCTTGGTATTAAAAAAGCTGTTTTCCTGTTCTCCCTCCTTCCCTCCGTCACCAGGTTCAGTTTCAGACATGAGGCGAAGGAATGAGGGAGGCAGAGTGGTAACACACGGTACCATGAGGAGCGAGACGCCAGCCCTCGCTGACATGGTGTGCACTGCGCGAGAACATCTCCCCGGCCCCAGCAAGCAAACACACACACACACAGACACACACACACTACATACTGACACAATGTTTCAACAGCTTGTACATAATCTGCTAAATGCAACAAAATTACATTATTGTGTTCTCCGGTGTGTACACTTTCGCATGCCCCCCACCCACCAGCCCACCCATCGGCCCTTGGCTTCGTTTCCTGGCCCCCCTCCCTCCCCACTGCAGCTCACGCTGCATGTGTCCCGGCGTATCTCCTTCAGCCCATAATTGTCCCAACTTATGGTGTTTCTTCCTGCGAGCCACAGTTTAGGGGAAGTGAAATCCTTCTAAGTGACTGTCACAAAGCATCAGCCTCAGGCGAGCCGCGTGTTCACGCCCGCCTGCCTCCCCCTCCTTTCCTTCTCTGCTCTCCCTGTCACCCCTTTCCACAGCCCACCCCCCATCCTCACTCAGTATCCCTGACTTTAAGTGTTTTTCTTGTTGAGATGCTCCACTTGTGCTTCTTTTTTGTTGTTCTTCTCATCGCCCTCTTTCCTTCCATTACACTGTCTGTGTCTCTTCCTCCCTTCACACACACACACTGTAACCTGGCAGGACAGAACACACAGTCACAACCTCACACTACATTTAGGACCTGCCTGTGACCCGCTCTCCACTCAGTCCCTGTTCCCCCGACTCCACCCGCCAGGACGAGAGGAGCTCCGTTCTGCTCGTGCTTCCTATTTCTTTTAAACGGACGGTGACACGCTTTGCCTGTGAAAACACACACTGAGCAGAAGAGCAAAAGGAGCGTGTGTGTTCTCTGGACAGCTGAGATGACCTTTGAGGTGACCCTGGCATGTCACAACCCTGTGATGCATGTGTCACTTCTTCTCCAACTCTGACCTCAGTGCTCGCTCACACACACATACTCACACACACATACACACACACACAAATTGGTCTTTCCTGTAAACCAAAACCAGTAAAGACAACCATGAAACGATGTGTGGACTTCAATTATATTATCCAGAGATTTCAGAATATTTTCAGTAAAAATACAGACTAAACATTTTAAAAGGCAAGTAAATGGCTTTGTGTTTTGGACACATTTGACCCTGTTTGAACTTGATTCGTGTTTAGACGCTTGGCGGTTTTTCTATTAGCTCGGGCGCTGGTTTAAGCGTTTTATTCCAGCTGCGAGCAGATCAGCCGACCAATCATGTGCAGCAGCAGCAGAGGGGCTTGGGTCTCGCATGAGTCGGACACTCAGCAGGGGAGGACAAGCAGAGTGCGATGGCCACTCACTCATCACTTGGATGTGGTCCGACTCTGTGTATATGTCTACGTGTGTGAGTCAAGAGAAGGGTCAGTCGCTGGTCACCAGATGGTAACTGTTTGGGCTGGGCCAAAAAAGAGAGGGGGACATTTTCTTCACAACGCTCTGCTACTCTCATGCTTCCAGGCCTTTTTAACAACCTGACATAAAAATGTAGGAGTGACAGGTGATAATGGAGCAGACCCTAACAAATCTGTACCTCCTGGCTGAAGGCCTGGAGCGGGACTCGGAAACATGGATGGTCCGTCCAAATTGTTCGACAGATTCCTACATGCTCTGCAGAAGGGCGTGGGGGGCGCAGGCGACCCTTACTGTAATAGCTCTCAGTTTCCAGTGGAATGTCACCAGTGGAATTCTCTGTGGTTCCCTTGTAGATGAGTAGGCCATGGGTTTGCAGTTCGGGAGCTGGGTGAAGTTTAAATACAGCGTGCGGAGCTGGACCTTGTCACTGTGTGTGGCCTTACAATGTGCAGGCTACTGCTGCTCTGGATATTAACTGTTCTGTAAGTCTAGCTATTTCATACTATTCCCCAGTCACACACACACACACACACACACACACACACACACACACACACTTGCACCACTTCTCTTTTAGACTCCAACTCAGGGACATAACAGTTTTGGCTGGCAGTATTTTACGGGCCACAAAAAAAAGGGAAAAAAATGTGATAGTGGGACCTAGAGAGAGAGTGAGTGAGAGTGGGTAGAGAGAGGGAATGGGGGGGGGGGCAGAGTTAAGGAGAAAACAATAGCAGTAAAAGAGGAGGAGATGTTAAGAGAGGTAAATTGTAAAACACAGGAGGAGGGAAGGAAGACAAGAAAGTCTAGAAGCACCGGCAGGTGGACTTGTGCTAATTCAGCACTTTAACAAATCAATGCCACTTGAAGAGCACAATCTGCACACTGAGCTCAGCTAGACGCATCAGTGAGAATGTAAGCATGTTTTCTGTGTGTGTGTGTGTGTGTGTGTGTGTGTGTGTGTGTGTGTGTGTACCTGGAGGGCTGATGATGCTGCTGTGAGGTCTTCCACAGGAGTCCACATTAAGGGCTAGTAATGTGTTAATTTATAACTCTGTATCACCCCAGATGCCTGTAGTATCCATCTGTGTCACACTCTGGGCATACCATATCTATCATCCAGAGGGGAAAAATGGCCAGTCCAGAGAGACTGCACCGGCAGTCGCACAATTTCTTCTTTTTAACCCTTCATTTTTTTCCCTTTAGCCTTATCTAATGCATCCTTCCACACCCATCTCCCTCTGTCCTCAGCTCTCTGGGTCAGAGTGATCAATTAGGGCTTGACAGAGCTCTCAGTCCTGGCTGACCAGCAGACCTCCAGAGGCCCCGCAGACATCACCATCTTCACAGAGACGGAGCACTTAGGCCAGGTTTTAAGACCATTCCGCTGCTCGGGCCCTGGAGGCCACTGTGGGTGGCTGTTTGGATATCAGTGATCACTGATTGAATTACACTTTACTGCGACCTTTGTGAACTGAAAACATGTTATCACTTAGGGCCGATCGGCAAAACAGATAGGAATAATAAGCAGCATAAATGTGTCCGCAAAGGCATATTGAAAGACTCTTGAAGCATGGGCATTACTAACAGACAATCCAGCCTCTAGTAGGCTTTTTTCTCACAGTATTTTGGGCAATAATGTTGATACTTCTATAAAAATAAGTGGAAAACTACTTTCTTCCTTTCGTCAAGATGCGCAGACAGAGGAAATAAGACTACTGTATGTAAGAATGTGCACATGCATATGTCAGTTCGTGTTTGTGCTGGTGTCTCGAGCTCCCTTTGTCAGCAGCAGCAGGCACTAATAACACACAGGGGGAAATGATCAATACTTGCCTTCTCTCTATTCAATTTCACAACACTGCTGAAATCAGGCGCACATGCTCGTATACAACAAACAACAGTGGAAATCTCAAACAAAGGGCCCCTCGCAAACACATTTAGCCAGAGGCGTGTGCTAAAGGAGAGCCGGCTTTGGCATGAATGCGAGTGGTTCATTAATATTCATATTTTTTTGAGTGCGAAAAATACTCCAAAGAGAGGAGCAGTGAGCATGTGATCTGGTGGCTAAAGGAGGTGGGGAGGAGGCCGGCCAGTGGTAGGAAAGACAAGCAAGCAATTCTACATTTAAAGACTGCAACAGTCATCACCAGAGGAGAAAGGGAATCTGCCCATTAAGGACTAAGTGGATGTCTATTAGATCATGGAGGTGAAGGAGGTGGGCATTTACCATCAGCCCAACTCACAAACAACCGCGTCTGCCGCAGGACAGTGCCAGGAGAGAAATACCAAATCGCTTCGCGTTAAAGTTGGGCAGAAAGTTTTTTTGTTTTTTTTTTTTTAAATGGCTGTATGTCTTTTCATCAGAGGGCGTCTGCAAACGACATCACCTCCGTGCAAATGAAGGCAATTAAAAGACTATCAAAGTCACCACCCAGTCCTATGAGATCAAACAAACCCTGTGCCCTCGTTCTCTCCCTGTCTGTCCCTTTCACTCCCCACATCGTCCCCAGTGTAACCACCCCACCCCCCCCCCCCCAAGTCTTATCGCTGCAGTACAGTTAATCCTCCTTCTCTCCTCCTCCCCCTGCCATCGTGGTGTCCCCCGGGGAGGATGGGGGGCACACGTGAGAGAGGAGCCACTTGCCCTGCGACACATAATACGAAGCAGGCAATCAACTTTGGCTTGACATGTATTTGCTCATCTCTAGGACACATGCAGACATGGGCAACCACTCCCCACTCCCACCACCTGCCCCCCATCACTGCTGGGAAATTGAAGGGTGGGGGTGTAGGGTGGAGGGACTGAAGGAGGGGGGCGAGCCCGAATTAACACTTGACATTCAATACGGTCAGGTCCTTAATTGGCCTGGGCCTTCCTGAGAAGGCAATTTTCTATTCCCCAAACTGCCCCCGCACAGCACCATGTGCCAGTGTCATCTGTGTGTGTGTGTGTGTGTGTCTGTGTGTGTGTGTGTGTGTGTGTGTGTGTGAGTGCGTGTTAGAGAGAGAGAGAAATTACATCTGTGTGTAAGTATGTGCAGGAGAAACACTGAGACAATGTGTGTATGCATATATCTGTATGGCTGTGTGTTTGAGCCAGGGCCCCGTCCTAAGAGAGGCCCACTGGTCCCTTCCCGCTCTCTAATGAGGCTGGATGAATTAGCGCTACGTGACATGATTCGAACACTGGTGCACCCCCCAACATCTCCCTCCCTCTCGCCTTTGTCCCCTCCTCATCCCCCGCTCTTATTTTGCCTTCTGAAAGCAGTGACAGGCATCTGGTGGCCGAAAAAAATGCCGGGAGCAGCCCCCCGGCTCTGGCCTTTATGCGCAGCTTTAAGGCACACACTCAGATAACGCAGACACACACAGACACGATGAAACACTTTTGCTTTCCTCCTGTTCCTCTTCCACTCACGCATACACACTTGCACTTCCCCGCGGATCCAGTTACGGTTGATGTTATTACAGCTTTCAACCTGAGAGGTATTAGGCTTCCTTTAACAGATCTGACAGCATTTACAACACAGGCAAGTCGACGCCTCTAATCGCGTCTGTGACTTCAGCCTATTACCAATTGATCTCAGAGAGAGCCTCGTCGTCACCTGCTGACTGATGCGCAAGCTGTCGGCTCCTTTTCCACTTCCTTTGTCATAACGGTTCCTCAGATGCCGCAAGCCTGACTGCTCTTTAAGCACTTCATTTTTTTTTTTCTTCCCGGTCTGCCATAAATCTCATGGCTGTTTGCTCGCGATATTTTTTAATATTGATGTTATTGAGTTTTATCTGGTCACCTGAGGATCGCCTGCTCTGGCAAGGCCCCCATTTAAGTCACAAACAAGATGCTAAATTTATGACCTTAATGGCCGTGCAGAAAAGTAGCTGTAAATCTCGGTGATAAATCCCTCCCTGCCACCCTTTTACAAATCTCGACTGATCAGCAAACTGTGAAGCAATGCCCCAAACAAAGCAAACAAAGGCGCAGATTTTTTTTTTTTATATTGAGAGAAAACACAGCAAATGAATTAAATGTCATGAAATATTAAATGCCAGACATCAACCAGAAAACGCTGCTCCGACCAAACACTTATCCCTGAGTGTGTTTCCCGACAGCGTAGGAGGCAGCTCGGGCCGTTCAGAGACAAAACATCAACACCAGGTTTTGTGTGTGTGTGTGTGTGTTGTGCACACACAATCCCAATCATATAACACACACTTCTAAACACCTTTTTCCTTTACATTTTTACCAAAGCAGCAACAAGGCGATAGGTGTAGCGTGAGCAGGTCGTGCGCGGCGACCTCTCAAATTAGGGTCAGACCAGTTGGGGTGCATCACAGAAGGCTAATTAGATCATTTGTGCGTTAACTGACATTAGCGATTGTTAAGTGGTGAAGTGAAATGCCCTTAGTTTATATGCAGGCAGGTGAAAATCAGCAGTGAGTGTATGTGTTTGTGTGTGTGTGTGTGTGTGTGTGTGTGTGTGTGTGTGTGTGTGTGTGTGTGTGTGTGTGTGTGCTGGGGTCACATTTAAATGTAAAGCTCAGCAACGACAAACACACACATCACCAACAAGAAGCCACCCATAAGCCTCGGCTCTCCAGAAAAACACAAGCTTCTGGACACCAAGGCAGCTGCGTTTAACACTGGCCATTAAACGCTATTAATCCAACGGCGCAAACAGCCCAACAGTCAAGAGAGAGCATAAACAAATGATTCCACGTGTTGCTCCAGCACTTTGCACACAAGGGAGAAAGCGGCTAATTGGTTTAGGTTCAAACAGAACCGGAATGATGAAAAAGGTTTTGGACAAAATGTACCAAACTGTCTGTAAGAAAGTGCAAAAGGAGGGTGAGAAATCCACTGCACGTACGTGGGACGGAGTAGCTGTGTGTGAGAGTGTGTTTGCGGGGGTGTACGTTGGCTTGGAGCCTACCACTGCCTGTACCACTAGCCTCCCTTCTCCAGAACTTCCCTAAAATCCTCCCTGGGCCTCCTGCAATCAAACCTCCACTGTAAGTCAGAGACAGAGCAGAGATAGACAGAGAATAAGACATGGGAGTGTAAGAGAAATGAAACAGAAAATGGTCGGGGGGGATTTCTCTCTCTCCCGTCTACTCCTCTCCTCTCTTTCTCGCACACAAATACTCACAAAGCCACAGAGTTCAACGTATGCATAAAGGGAGGTAACAAGTATTCCTTGCCACGTGTGAAATAACTGGAAAACAATTTACTTTCCACAACTTTGATGATTTACCAGCAAACTGAAAATGTACAGACACACACACACACACACACACTCAACAAGTCACATTAGAAGAGAGACAAAAGCAGCTGTGAACCCTGAACAAAATCACCATAATTATCTTTAACCATAAATAAGCCTGATAATGATGATGGTTTTAACAATAATAATAGCGATCCAGCCTGAGTGCTTTTTCAAACAACAGTGACAGCATTAGCCACATCACCGGCACTCGCTGGCTTGAGAGCTCCACTCCGCTGCCACTGATGGGGCAAATTGGCAGGCAGAGCGAGCAGACCAGGCTCCTTAAGACGGATGTAAAAATAGTGGGCTGTCGATTTGCCCGTTGCGCTGGCACGACTCCAGGGAAAACAAAATAACAAGAGTTGAGGAATAACAGGAAAAGGGAGAAGGCGCGGTGAAAGTATGGCCGGGTTCCTGTCACTTAGCACAGGTCACACCTAGTGTCACCTTCCTCTGGAAACACACCGGGGAGGAACAGCCTCGCTCAACAATGTCTCTGCCATATGGACACGACTCTGACTCCGCTCCTCCCTAATTCCTCTGACTCTGCTCCTTCTGGTGCTTTAGCCAGTTACCTGTGTTGATCCTCTCGGCTGATGGCCCCTTCCACTTTTGAGCACCCCCTGACCCTCGGTAGTGCCACTGCATGCACACACACGCAATTATTTTTCAACCCCTTCATAACTGCCTGGGCCTCGGCGACAGCTGCTACATTCTTCTCGTGTGTGTGTGTGTGTGTGCGTGTGTGTGTGTGTGTGTCTGTGGGTGTGTGTGTGTGTGTTTGCGCTTTGCCCTGTACTTATGTCCCCCTCATTAGTCAGTGGTAGGGTGGTGACATCCTGAGCGACTGGCCGTTCAAACACACGCTTCCTTTTCACACCAGCAACTTCTCCCCGCAGGAAACTACTCAAAGACAAATAACCAGCAGCCCTTTTCCAAAGGAGAGAGAAGAAACAGTGAAAACAGCAGTGCTCAGCTGCTCGAGGGTATCTAGCAGATCAAAACGTATCCACAAATCCAAAGAAATTAAGAGGAAATGTTCGTTACACTCGCTTGACTTTTCACTACGCACGTAAAAATCCAGCTCCGCTTAAAAAGCATGGAAGAGAACAATAATAAAAACTTTAGAATATGACTGTCCAAAATCAGAGTACCACGTTTTTACACGACAAGCACAAAAAAACAGCTGTCTCCTCAGGAAAAACAGGAAAACAGCTGACGTGGAATCCATGTGCAATGCTCACATGATGCTTATTGATCGTCGGTTGCCCCAGGTCTCACACATAAAGTCGGGGTCGGTGCAACCACAACGGCTGCTCCTGCAGGGCATTCCACAGAGGTCAGTGTGTGACCCGGCGCACATATGATCGCCACGATGAGGGGCAGATTTGTATCAAACACAAAGACGAAGACGAGGATGATCAGAAATTCAGTCAAGAATCGATTATGTATAAAGCTTAAAAAGACAGCAAGGCGTGTGATGGAATTCAATGAAATAATTTTAATTTAAACATAATTTAGATATGCCGCAGATGGAATCGAATATGCATGAAGCAGCATAACGGAAAAATATGTGAATAGATTAAAAATTAAGGGACATGCTGGGTGATGCAAACAGGAAACTCGGCCAATAAAAATGTTCAGGCCGTCACATCTTACTGGTTGATGCCTGCATGAACAGAGCGGGAGTGCGACATGAATGGGACCTTGTACATCCTCCTCCTCCATCCAAAGCAGTGGCTTCTCAGTAGTGCGCTGCGCACGAGTATAGTAAGTGCACAAACACGGCAGCAGCCACCTTCCCACTCAGGCTTCCGCTCTCTTTCGCACGGCCACTTGCAGGAGCGATGCCTCCCTCAGGACACAGCACACCGGCATCGCCAACGCGCATAAAAGCATCGTGGTGTTAAGGCGTACACGCGCCGACCACACCTCTGCCACCAGGTGCTGCAGGTGGCACAGACACAAGATTAAGCTTTCTCAGGTGGAGAATTAAACAGCTATCAGATGCCACTAACGATCAAACGTTACGGCCATTCGTGCTTCTGCGTTACTGCAAATAGACAGATTATTGAAGCACAGGTTGTACTCTGGTACAAGGGTCAACAACAGGAGGCCTTTGTTTAAGGAGAGAGATGAAGATTAAACAGTGTGTTTTAAGATGTGCTGGTGGACACAGATTTTGTAGAAGAGGATGAGAATAAGGTGGTTAGAGGAGAAGGAAGACGAAAAGGAGGAGGAGAAGGAGAAGAAGAGGAGGAGGTGCAGGGAGAGACAAGAGACACAGCTGAAGAGGAAAAAAAAAGTAGTAATGGGGGAAGTGTTGCGTGTCTTTCCTGCAAATCTCCTGTTTCACCTCTGCTCTCCTCCAGCTCTCCAGCCAAGGCCAGCCAAGAGACACTTCACCTCGCACCCACACACACATGGAGCCCGAGCCAGCACACAGAAGCACAACACACACATGCGCGCGTGCGCACACGCACTCAAAGAGAGAGGACACGCACCCACAAATCTGCACCGTTTCTCCCTCTCTCACACACAGTCACACAACTGGCATTTGAGTATTTAGCCACCCACTCAGAAAAATAAATGGCAAAAGATACAACAGCCTGGACACACGCACACACACATATGAACTTGAGTGAGTTTGCATACACATACACACTTGACATCAGATACTTGCATATATAGGCATCCATATGATCTGTGTGCAACGACCCATCAAAGACTGACGTGGAAATAATAACAGTCAAGTGTATCAACGCACACACACACACACACACATTCGCTGTGGATAATTCCACACATATGCATCAAACCACTGCCTCTCAATCCCACAGAAGGGTAAGAAATGATGCATGTGCAGCCCATATGCAACTTGCAACACGCCTGTACCCTACTGTGTAAGACATGTGCATGCACACACTCACATTCAGCCCTTTAAATGTATCGGTGTGTTAATAGGCAGATTAGTGCACTCTGTGATCTGCACCAAGGAGGATAATATCAACCTCATTTCTACAGTCATAAAAAAAAAAAAGCCAGAGCACATCATTCCACAGATTCTCCTGTCAACATGCTGCAAGCGCTCAAAGCAAGTTGATTATGCACGCGCACGGCTGCATGGGCCACGCCGCTGGATCAAACATGGGGAATCAGGGGAATTTATGACTGATCCATGCAAAACATTTCAATGTAGATATTGTAAAGAGAAGGGAAGATAAG
This sequence comes from Pao palembangensis, assembly GCA_015343265.1. NCBI lineage: Eukaryota > Metazoa > Chordata > Actinopteri > Tetraodontiformes > Tetraodontidae > Pao > Pao palembangensis. Next base: position 4,592,338 of record CM027089.1, on the reverse strand, counting down.
CAACAAATAAATACAAGCTTCTAAAACAGCTGCAATATTTTAAACAATATAATACAGATATTTTGGACTTAATCACCACTGTTAACATTAGATTTGTTTATTATTTTTATTATGATCAAATAATTATTTCCAAAATAGTTAATTGATGTTAATTTTTTTTTCTAGGTTTGCTAGTGCTTAAAAAAATACGGCTCTTATTAATGTTAAAAGAAAAAAAAATCAGAGACAAATAAAAAAATAATTCAGATAAGTCGGTTATAATTATTATTGTTGCTATTTTTACATTAATACCTAGTGTATATTTGTGCACCGTGCACTGCTGCAGCGACATGACCGTGTGAGAGTGAGCAGACAGAAGCTGCAGTGCCACTGTACCTCTTCCAGGTCTCGGCCCATTGTCGACCTGTCGCACTTCAAAGGAAGCCGCGTTACAGCACCCTTGCAAAAAGAAAAGGAAGAGGCTATTTTAGAGACGGGTTCATTGAAGACATAATTATTCTTCCTCCGATCCGTGCGCAGATCCTTAGGTGAGGCACACTTTTTTACGAGCTTCTCTAACCTCGACTTGCTCTCACATTCCTCCGAATTAACGTGGGGAAGAAAATGTAAGAAAAAAAGGGGGCGGAAGGAGAAGAAGTGGCCTGCGGCTGCTTGTATTGTGGAGAAATTATCCCTGATGAACTAATTAGGCTCGAAGTATCACTTAACTCTGGGGTTTTTAACTTGCAAGGGTCGATATTCGGAGCCACGCATGTACAGCAGCAGGTCAATTAAGCTTCCAAATATTATCACTCCGCGCTGCACAGGAAATAATTCACCTCCTAATTAATGTTTGCGTTTTCCCTACCACGAAAAACAATTATTAAAGTCCCCATTTGCAGTGTTTTCAGGGACTGCGCAGCGACGTCTGAACACTGGGAAGCTACGGGGGGGAGAAACAAATCCGTATTTATCGAATCCATTTCATCGATTTCAATTTAAGAGGATGCTCTTGGTTTTGTTTCATGGGGACATTTGCGTGGATTATGAAAGCTGTGAATACTGGTTTCGACTGGAAAACAATTTCCTAAAATCCTTTAAAGGCCTGTTATGTTATCAGTTCCAGGCGTGATTTATTCGACACATTTTTTAATTTAATTTGATTTAAAAAAAAATATGTAGTGCTAATCAAAGTATTTGATACAATATTAAGGCAATTACTGTGCAAAAAACATTACATAAAATAAATCTCGCCTGATTTTTGGTCACTTACTTCAATTTGCAGCTCAGTTTATTTTAGAAACAATTTTTCGCCAGAAAATGTCACAATAATTTATAAATTTCTTTTATCCACATAATTTACTGATGATATTATATTGTAGTAGGAAAAAACTGCGTCTTATTATTGTAATAATTTCCTTTGCTTTTTTGGCCGGGGAAGAACTTGTGGAAACACTGTGAAAAGTTTCAAACATCAAATGACAAATTGATTTATAAATATCTAGAAAAAAATTCGATCCGGCTCTATCTCTAATCACATACGGATGCACTAATATGAGCAAGCACCTGCTGAACACCTCACATGTGTGTGGGAAAACGGCTGTCTGCGTTCTTCTCCAACATCTGCAGAGCGCAGCGCGCAAAAGCGGCGCGGCTCTCCATCGATCATGGAAATATAATGTGGCCTAACAACAATAAAATAGCACATCCCCCGTGCCATTTAGCTGATCTTTAAAGGAGGGAGAGAGAGGGGGAAGATATTTTGAAACAGAAGTCCATAACGCATTGCTCTTCCCCAAAACCCCAGGGTGCGCCAGCCTCGGCAAACACAAAGTCATTATCGGTTAGATTCCAAGAAGGCGAGTCTGTCAAGGAACGGGTTTCCTTCGGAGAATTTATGTCATGCCTACTAAACACGGGAAGATGTCTTCTAAGTGGTGCGAGGAAGGATAAATAACAGCGAGTCCCACAGCTGATTATATTGAAACAACGGTGCGCATTTGTAAAAAGGACTGGGGATGCAAACGCGGGAGTCCCAGCAGGTGCTGAGCGAAGGGGCCCATCCACCTGCCTCCTACCAGGAGGACCTAGCAGCAGTGCGCTACACTCCCGGCTCCTCAATTTCTAGTCAAAACATGTTTTAAGATCAGTTCCTCTATGTAATTTAACGCCAGAGACTCCAAACCAGCAGGAGGAATCACGGGTTAGGGTTAGATAAGTGCCATTCATTTGTCAAAAAATACGTTTTTTTACACCTCACAATTACGCCTCTGTGACATCCATAGTGCGGGGATGTAAACAAAGTAAAGGTGAAAGAGGACCTTTCTAATCCACGGCACAGAGCTGCGGAGAGGCTGTTGCGCAAGAACCGCTGTGGCCTGCGTGCGTAACAGTGAGCGCATGGTACGGAGAGCCCGGAGGTCCCGCAATGATTAACTGCAACCCAGCAAAACCATTCTCTATCTTCACTCTCTCCCACTCACACGGGCGCGCACGCACACAAACACCCGCAGCGCAAACACATGCATACACACATACACACGCACGTAAAAAAAGCAAAGCTCTCACTCGTCTCTCCTCTCCATACCTGACGTTTATCCGACGCGACTGCTGATATTTTCTAACTTTTGGGGGCTGCTCTGAGAATTAGTCGACCCTTAATAACAAAACCGCTAAGCAGGAGCGAGATTGAGAGTGACGTCCGTGATAACGGCCGAGAAATGTCGGAAAGAAAAACTTGGCTCGGTTGGCGCGGGTTTTGTGTGTCTGTGTGTCTCGTCAGTTTTCCAGGCGCTTCTGCGCTTATTTCGCCGCTCCTCTTCTGTTTTTTAGCCGCGTATGGGGCGCACTGCCACGGCCACATGAAGTCAATTAGCCGGTCCCAGAGGGGGACCCCTTCTCCAGTCTTTATCGGCACTGAGGTTAGCAAAACAGTGCTTTTAAACTCCACACCGCTAGCAGACCAATTAAGGAAACATAAGCATATATGTAACTAATCCAGTCAGGGGCTAATCCATCAAATTAAATCTCCTAGATTATGATTATTTTCATTTAAAAAAATGAAAAGAATTATTCTTATTGTTATTATTATTATTATTATTTATTTTATTTTTGCAAATGCACAGCATCGTAGCTGTTTTACTTATTTTGTAGAGCATGAAAAGGCACGTTTAATACAATTATAATTTGATGAAAACAATGACAGACGTGCTGAAAAACGCACAAAAATATGGGGGAAAAAATGTCTCCTAATTCTAAATATGCCAAAAACACTCCTGTCCCCTAACTCTAATCCTCACACACCTGACACACATTCAAACACACATTTTCACACACACTCAAAAGAAAAACACGTCGCAACATCAGAACATGCAAATGAAAGATTAAAAAAAAAAGAACAAGTTTACGCCTTGAATGTGAGTTGAAAAAGAGGGAGAATGAGCAGAGGGAGAGGTGGAGAGGATGAGTGGAGTAAAGATGAGCTGACGTACCTGCTGGGACATTCTGTAGAGGAGGTTGCTGTCAGTGCTCTGCTGCTGCCATGTCCCCATGAAGCCTGGCTGCTCAGCACTAGGCGGTCTGGTGCTGAACTGCATGGAGCTCTCGCCTGCTCCCTCAGCACGGCAGCTAACGATGCTAATGTCACCCAGACCACTTGTTTTCCTGCTGCTGGCAGCGCTGCTGTTACCGTAGCTGCTACAGGGGACGTTTGAGCAAACGATGCCAGTGGGTCCGTCAGCCTCGGCTGGAGGTGACCTGGGTGGCTCTGGGTCCGTGCTGGCCTCTTGAGGGACGGTGTCGCACTCGCTGCTTCTCACATCCAACTCTGCCTCCTTGGACTTAGTCAGAGAGGGAAAGAGACAGAGAGGGAGGGCAGGAGGGATGTGGGAGTGTGAAGGAGGAGAAATGAAAAAAAAAGTCAAGGAAGGTGGGATCGTTTTGGGGTCTCTTTTGCTGCTTTTTGACTAGTGGAGGTGCTGCTTCTCAAGCATGAGTTAGAGAGGAGTTGAGGGAGTTGATGTGTGTGAGGCTTCTCGATGGTCCTGGAACTGGAGGAGTGTGTGTTTGCGTGTGTTCGCGTGTGTATGTGTAGAGTTAATACTCCAGAAGAGAGAGAAAAGATGGCTAGCATTGAATTTCCTCCGGGACCTCGTCTCGGACAAGATGAGATGAACAGAGAGCTGGATGTGGGGAAGGATGGAGAGAAGGATGGAGGTGAGGAGGGGGCTCATGAGGAGGTGAGCAAGCGTGGAAGGGAAAAGAGGGGTGGTTGTGGGAATTACCACGCAGCCTATGGCCTCGGTTTCACTTTAATCCATCTGTCAGTCAGATTTGTACTTGGACATGCAGTCACCACTGACTTACACACACACAAACACACACACAAAGACACACGCACACTCATGGAAGCACATGCACACATGCACATGTTCAGGCATGGATATGTGAAACTATAATATACAGGAAAAATGATAAAAAACATGACAAAGTTGAGGACAGTGGTAACTTTTACCACAATTATTGAAGACATGCACATATAAAGACCGATTGAAATGCGATTGCTTTTTTTTTTCAGTTAAATAAAATACTTTATAAAGAGGAGAAACACTTTACCAGCAAACATACAGTTGCTAAATATGTGCACATGCAATGTGCAATGTGCACAAATTAAAAAAAAAAAAACAGAAAGGAAAAGTGCTTCTCAAGAATATGAAAACTGTCCCATGAAAAGTGCTATAAAAGGCAAACAGCGGAGCCACTGAAATGAATGAACATCTCTTACCATCAATTCTGTTCCTGTCCCAGCAAAGTGAAGATGAGGTGTGGGAGTGAGTCACCAGCTATCCAGCTCTCCCTGCCTCCCAATCCTCTCTCTCTCTCTCTCTCTCACTCACTCACTCCTCTCTCTCTTTGTGATTTTGTCCCTGTCCGTGCCGCCTGTCCTCTCTTCCTCTCTCCCTGCCTCTCTCTCTCTCTCTTACTCCTCTGTACTCTGCTGCAGCCACTGAGGAACTGAGCCGAGCACCCGAGCGTCCGTGTGTGCGTGCATGTGTATGTGTGTGTGAGAGAGAGAGAGAGCAAGAGCATGTGAGAGGGAGTGAAAGTGAGAGCAAGAGAGACAAAGAGCGGACGAGAGAGAGAGAGAAAGAGAGAGACAGAGAGAGAGAGAGAGAGAGAGAGGGGGTGTCTGAGTAAGGCGAGCAAGCGAGCATGTGTGTGTGTATAAGGCCGGCGCAAGCTAACTGAGTTAACTGTGCAGCTCCACGCTGAGATGTTCGGTGACATCGAGCTGCACACAAGTAGATACACATGCACGCACACATACACATACATGTACACACATACACACACACATACACACAAACGGATCAATTATGCGTCTTTGCTTTGAAAAATCCGTCCTGAAAACAGAAAGGTTCTACCCAACAGAAAGGTTCTTTCTTCTGGGCTGAAAATGGTTCTATTTTGGATTTATGGGGCAGCAATTAAACCAGAATAAACAAACACGCACCCACACACAAAAAAACCCGACAATATCTATCCATAAACATGTCTCTGAGAAATGTGGTGTCTTTGTTTGATTTTCAGACGCTCTAATGAACGACTAATGGAACACAGGCACTCCGCCACCGCCACGAACACACAGACGCCCGCAGAGACTCCCAGATTTTAATTAAGAAAAAAATGAGGAAGAGGTTCCATTTTAGCCAAATTGGTCCCCACAGCAGCAAAGGTAAGGGGATAAATTGAGGGATGGAGGAGTAAAGAGAGGCAGACGGTGGAGAAAAAGACACACAGGAGGATAAAACCAAAAGAAATGGGGGCAAGAAGGAGATCCATCCTACCTTTGACACGGCACAGGACACATCTCAAACAATGAGGACACCCCCCTTAAATCTCCTCATCTCCACCCAATCTTTTTGCCACTCCATCATTAGAGAAATGACAGAGCAGGTGCCTGTGAGCTGGAGATGTCACTGTGAGCATTCAGACAGCAGAAGAAGAGAGCAAAAGTCTCTCCTGGGCTACAATAAATGGACTGTCGTATATGAAGTCGTTTCAAATTCCATTGTAAATTGCTGGCGGCAGGCACTCGGTTGGTCTGTTAAGAGCCCTTTTGCGCGACGCTCTAATGACAGAATAGCGTTAACCTTTGCCAAGATTATCGCGCCGCTTGTTACCTCACTGGGCTGAAGAGTGAAGGATGTGTCTCGGCACTAGAAATATGCAATTGCGCCTTTTGTCTCAAGCTCATTTCATCTCATCCTGATACTTTTGTAATTTTCACCTGACATTTTAGCCTACTCTTAAACTAAGTTTTAAACCTCTTCTACATAATAAATTGTTTAACAAAACACAAGGTTTAAAAAGATTTTATGAAAACAACATTTTATGTAGTTTTACAGTTTCATTAAGTTCTGGCAGAAATCTGGCACCACAGACTGCTGAGTTCAGTCGTGACGGTCGTGTGGAGGAAACCACATGAAAGCAAACATAAATCAAAGGTTAGCCAGGTCAAACCTGTGATTTCAAACCTTCCTATAGATTTCTTCGTTTATGTCTCAAGTACTGGTTTGGGCACTGTTAAAAGCCACACGCAGCTCTGCCACCAAGAGTGCTCTTCTGCTCTTTATTAAGAAAAAAAAGAATCCATCAGGCTTGGACTAATTATGTTAAGGGACAATTAAGTGGCTCAGGCCCATTTTTTCTTTCTATCTTCTGCTTCTGTCCCTCCTCCGTGTAAATGCGCCAGTCTGCGGGTTTCTCAAGTGGCTCTCAGTGTTTTGAGTCAAACTGGTGGCTGAGCATCTGACCTGGCTGCTTAATGGCTGTTATTTGTGGGAGGGAGAAGTGGACTCTGCCAATATTGCTCACTCCTGCTTCGCATCTCTCTCGCTCTTTCTCCCCTTTTTCCTCGTTTTTTTCATCCCCTCGCCTGCCCTGCTGGTGGTAATGGTTGTGATGACAGAGAAGAAAACTGTGAGGAGACACAGAGAAAGAGAAATAGCGGAGACGGGGGAAGCATTTGGGAAGGGAGCAGGAGGGAAGAAAAGATTGTTAAGATGTAAGATGCCAGGAAACAGAAAGAGGTAGAAAAAATGAATGCGGGAGATCATCAGGCGCCTTTATTAAAACTATTATTGTGCAGGACTTGAGAATTCCCCTTGGGGCAAGGGTCCATGTCGAAGCCCATATAATTAACTAGAGGCTCAGCTACGGATCAATTACCAGACAAGCAAGTGATAGCTGAATCAATGAAAGATCATCAAGCTCGTTATCAGTGTTGCAACTCATTAGGGGAAAAGTGAGGTTGGGAAAAGGGGAAAAAGGTGATGGGGAGCCAGGGTGTCAGGGTGAGCCAGTATGGAAGTACAGGCTTGGTGGCAGGTTGTGAGTCCAGTCCTTAGTGTGTGTGTGTGTGTGTGTGTGGCAGTTTTCACCTTCCACTGGTTGGTGACAGGAAGAGCCCTGTGTGATGGAGATCATCCAGCTGTGTAGAACAGGATTGGTGCACTGAGTGTGTATAGTAACTCAGTGGGTTCCACTGGGTTTCAGCCCCTGGTACAATCCTGCCTTGGTTACTAACAATAGCATGTTCAATAATCCATTCAGACATGACTAAATTTCAGGATCAGATAAATAACCCTCTCAGTCCTTTCATTCTCATCTTTTCATAATATCATTGAGAGTTACACTGAATAAGAATAGATGAAACTGTATTTTTGATGCCTGTATGTGAGCGTTTGTCAGGAGACCAGCGTTCCTCAAAAAGACGCTGTAGGCAGAGATACAACCGATTACCAGAACAGGAGAGTGTGGGAACTAGCTTTCATATGGCCAATCTGTAGTTTGCAGAGGCTAACATTACACCTCGTCACCTCACTTTAAACAGGTGAAGTGCATTTTCTCTGAGAATTGATGAGCTCAGCCTCACAGAAGCTCCTGTTTGAACCACTAGCAGTGTTTCGACTGCCCTGGGGGGGATTTGGTCCTGAAGCTCAGGCCTGATGACCCTCAACATCCCAGTCTCTTCCACTTATCTTGATCTCCTTTATTTTCGACTCCTGAACTAAAGACATGTACAGTAAACATGAGCACATGGCTGAGGGCTGCTGGGTGACCTGATTTATGGCTGTACAGGCAGACAGTGTCTGTGCATGTGACAAGAGCTGGCATGTGGATCAGCGTGGGGATAGAAGTGTCACTGTTTGTGATACCACTACGGGGTCACAAGACATCATATGACACCGACGGGAACAGCCCTCCACTTGTGTGTCCAGGAGAGTCAAATACAGAGAGACATAGTGAGATACAGATATGGGCACTGAGGGGTCTGAGAAAAATGAGGGAGAGCCACATGATTGCCTGTGTCACTGATCGCTGCAGCCTGGCCTCTGTGAAACAAGCGCACCTTTGTGAAAAAAAAAACAAAAAAAAAAACAGAGGATCTAAAGAACACATCAGTGCGTCTCTGCTGGGTGTCATGAGATTCTGAAGGTAGATTATTAACCCGGCATGACGAGGGTTAATAGCTGAGAGGGCGCAGTTTACTAATGCCAGTTGGCAGACGTTTGATGCATATGTGGGGATTGTTTTAGCGCTTGTGAGGTCAAGGGTCAGGGAGGCATTTCGTCTTATAACAAAACTGTTAAGTACAGAAGAAACTTCATCCATAATACAGATGTCAAACTGGGGCAGGCGATTGCGCTGACATTGTGCAGAAAGATGTGTTTTTGTACTTCCCCTGGCACCTTCTGCCGGAACAAACATGTTTATAATTACCTGCATTTGCACATTGCTCCATTTTCTTGTCATTCGTGAGCTTTTTATTAAAGAGGTGCGTGGTGTTTTCTATAGGCCAACATCCGACAACGTATACATTCCAGGGGAATGAATTCCCCGAAAGGCCTTCCTATAATTAAAACTATTCATAGTTCCTGTGGGGCAAACATACAAAAAGGGCCCTTATTAGATCAAAGTGTAATTTAGTTTATCTATGGTGGGATTTTTGAGAACCTTGACTGGGACAAATTGTGGGAAAGCAGCATCTGAGTGAGAGATGTCCTCGTCTACTGAGAACCAAACTAAGACATAGTGATGCTCCAGCAGCTTCTGCTTTAGTCGATTTTATGAAGGTTGAGTCAAAAGAAAACAGGAGATAAAGTTCTGTTTCGTCTGTCTACTAGTTTCAGAACGTTTCACGTCAGGATGCCCCGAAACGGAGAAGACTTCATGCTCTCTTCCTCTTTCCTCCCTCCGCTAACTCCGCGGTCATCCGCACTCACACATGGATAATTCCGCTCTAATCATCTCTGGCTTCTCTTCTCATGCACCCTCATTTAGTTGCCGCATATCTTCCCCCTCTTTCCGCTCCCTCTTCTCACCTCATCAGACAGGCCTCACCCCTCTGCCGCCTCCATCCCCTTCACTCCTGTCCTCTCTCACTGACCCGTGCTCTCCCCCAGTCACAGGGCGCTGTGTCTCTACCTGCCAGGCTCCCTGACAGCCCCACATCGCCTCCCAACCCCAGAGAGGAGACCGCCTGCCCATCCGGAACGTTGCTGTGGCATCCTTGCCCCCACTCCCAATCTCCACCTCCACCACCCTAATCTCCCCCCCAAACCAGCACTAAGACTTGACAAAGTCTTTTCTCTTCTTCCTGCGAACTTCCCAGCTCTCATTACTGCTTTTCCTCTTCCTCTCTCCTTTTTGCCTTCCGACCTCCTCAAAATACCTCTACCTCATTTAACTTTCTGCTCTTTTTGACACTTACTGCGCACACATTTTCCTTTCACTGAGGCCCACATAAAATAATGTAAAATATCCAAATGCTTTGAGGAAAACTGTAGGAGAGGAGAACAAAGGGTGGTTCTAACCGGAACCCGACCCTAGAAGCAGACATTAGATGCTGCGCTGCCGCAGTTTTGCCAAAACGGCTGTAAAGGCCACTTGGACATACTGGTTAGATCAAATTAACTGAGGTCCCAGATGTTAAATGCAATAGTGTTGAGGTGAATTCTGGTAAATTTGTCACTGCACGAGGAAAGTCCCCACACTCCCTCAGAAATGAGTCATTTATCGTGAGAACCTTCTGAATTGTGAAAGAATTTCTATGACAAACTAAAAAAGGATTGAGACTTTCTGTAAGTCTGACTTTTCTTTTCTTTTTTTTTTAACAGTGTATTATTACCCAGGTGATGTAATAATGTGTTACATGCACGTTACTGGCATTAATGCAGTTTCAGGTTTTAAACTGCAGGAGGAAGAGGAGTGCTGCCTTTATTACGTTTAAGAGTGTGAGGAGGCAGCTTCATCTGCAGAGTCATGTTTGATACCAGGCGTGCACGGATGTTTGCGGGTGTCGCATTGAAGTTTGAGGTCTTCATCAGAATAATTTTGATGAGTCTGACAAGAAATTCTAACCAAATTAGTTTGATATTTTAACTAAAAGAGCTTAAGTAACAAATGAGACAACACATCAGCCACTGTGAGTCACATGGAAACGTAGGACTGTTTTTGATATTTATCTTTTTTTTAAAAAAAAGGAAAAGAAAAGCAGTGATCTCATGAAGCAGCATAAAAGAGATGTGTAGCGTCTGATTGCTCCATTAAAAACAGAGAATGCTGAGCTGGGTGGAGGTGGAGGAGGAGATGGAAAAGTCCATGTGGGTTACATTAGCCAGGGCAAACTTTATTTATGGCGTGCACACACACGACAAGAAACATGAGCGCTAACAACACAACAAACACCCAAACACATGTGCACTTTGACAGCCAAAAAAAAACAACTAACAAAGGAAAAGCCTCAATAGATGTCCCATAATTCACCCAGTGGTAACACAACCGCTCAGTAATAAAGAAACAAAGATTTGAAAAGGAAATTAAATCACCGAGAAGTCGTTTTCTTTTTTTTCTATATAACAATAAGAAGAAAAATAGAGACTAGAAGCTGAGAGGAATGTCTGTTATAATACACAGCTTCTTAATAATGAAAGTCATTTCTAAAGATGATAAAAGCTCAAGTTTGGTCTGATTGTACAGTAAATCCTAAAAGTCACTAAGTGCAGTACTTTCATTTTCTTTTTTTTGGCTTTATCTATATAACAGCGTTGTGCTGGAGGTGCTGCTCCAGAGGAAAAGTATTGTTTTTAATTTCTTCCAGTTAATAATGATGTCGTCCATTGTTAAAATGACCAGATGAATCACTCCCATTATCCCAGGTTTGCAGGGCCATCCTGTGGTCCTGGAATATGAAGAAAGTTTGATTGTTCCTTCACAACGCTTAGTTTGTGTGTGTGTGTGTGTGTGTGTGTGTGTGTGTGTGTGTGTGTGTGTGTGTGTGTGTGACTACAGGAGACCACTGGCACAAAGAGACTTTGTCAGAATCTTTTGTATATGAACAACCATTCTTATACGTGTGGCCAAGTTACATGATTTGATTATTTCGCCGCAGGTTTATTATACAGCCGCAAGTTTGGCATGCGGGTGTTGGATTGCTGTTCCTGCTGCAGAACCACTTCTACAAAGAACCATAACCTATTAGCCTGAAAACAATGATGAGACAAAGATCTCCTCCACATCTGGCATGCGCAGATGCCAGAAAGCCAGCTCTGTGTGTGTGCGTGTGTGTGTGTGTGTGTGTGTGTGTGTGTGTGTGTGTGTGTGATAAGCATGGTTATGTATTGTACTTTGCATGCATGTCAGCGTTGCTTTAATCCATGTAATGACAGAGCATACGGAAACCTGGGTGCAAAAAAGCTTGCTGCAAGAACAAAAACGTGCCTGATGTTCCTGATCTTCAGTCACTCAGGAATCACCTGGAGCTCCTTTACTTCGCGTCTGTTTTTGAGGCCTTGTGATCATTCTGCTATCTGCATTGCTTCTTCTCACACACTCTGTCACCTGTCTCTGCTCACTCTATCACTCCCTGAGAGGCAGAGGGATGGCCGCCACATCCCCAGAGGCGAGACATAAAGGGTTTTGAATGGATGGACGGATGGCGAGGGACCAAACCAACGGCTAAATTATTAAGTGACACTTCGCTCGCTTTGAGACGCGCACACGGCCATAAACGCATTAGAACGCTTAGCCCCCTGAATGCACCCGACAACTCGAGTACACCCTAACTCGTGTCAAAATCATCAAACCAGGCCTGGGGCTCTTAAAATTTTTACCCTACTGCTTGAAGGGACGTCGTGGAGCCTGGGAGGCTTTCTGAGAGTGAGTGGCGCTGTCATGGCAGCCATCGCTCCAAATAAATAAGTAAACACGGGCAAGGAGTGGCTAAGCAGCGTTGCCACAGCGCTGACAGCACCACTGTGAGATCCCTGTATGAACATCAGCAAATAGGCACTTGCATGCATGTGTGCGCGTGCACGTGTGTGTTTCCTCCTAATCCCTGACAAGCTCCGGGGGGGGTGGGAGGTTGGGGGGGTTGTTCTTTCCACCATTTCCCCCAGCGAGTATGTGCCAAAGAGGACATTCGTTCACTTAAGGTGCCTCTAGCCTTGATTTCCTGTGGACACGGCGGCAGCACACTGGGACATCTGGGGTCTGATGCTGGACAGAAGGAGATCGGTTAACGCCACTTTGGACCACCAAGTTCTACATTCTAGATTCAGCAGAGAAGAAGACAGCGAATCATGTTAAAGCGATGTAACGACTGGATGGACCAAAGTGTTCTACCAGGTTCAAGACAAATGAACACTGAAATAGTTATTGACCTACAGGAAACCATGGTGACACCAGTGTCACAAACACTTTTTAATGGCCTAAACCAGCTGCAGCTTAAACCCATGACTGTCTCAGTCTCCTGCTCTGCTCAGGCCACAGCCCTCCTGTCACAACACTCCGGTATTGATCCGATTTGCCTCTGATATTTGGTCTCTGTCCCGGTAAAGCTGCCAGCCTTCTGTCCCTGACTACGAGGTTTGCCGGCTGCTTCCTGATTCCTGTCTGCTTGTGGCTCGGTGGCACACTGCCTGTTCCTGTTCAGCTCCATCCAGATCCTCACCCAGCTCTCACCTGAACCAGTGTCCAGCCGGGGTGGGTCCAGTTCTCCGCCAACATCATCTGGGTTATCTGTGTGTCCGTTAAACCTACTGAATAAAGATTGTGTTAAGGGAGTCCTGCTTCATGTGTGCTGCTCTTAAAACAGGACTTCATTGTCCTAAATGGTGACATTACCTGAATGAGCTATTTCTTACTTTCTATAATTTGCTACCAAAGTTAACTTTAAAATATTGTGCAGTGTCAGAGCTTTAAAAAACACGCCGGTTTATTACAATAACCTGTTATACACAGATCTTCAATTAAAAAGGGGGTTTGTTCCCAGTGGGGGGGAGGTTAAGGGTTAACTCCCAGAGAAACCATTTCCACTTCTCCATTTCCACAGTTGCTCATGTCTCAGTTTCTGACAACTTGTAATTTTGGTGCCGTAATTTTATTTATTGATTCACGTATTAAACATTTGTACATAAATTTGTGTTTTATAAGGTTCCTGGCTATGTGACCTTAATTTATTGAAGCCAGATACGTATCTGGACTAATTTTTCCCTATTAGCCCTCAACAATTGGCATTTATCATTTCCTCCTCTAAATCCACAACCTGTCTCTTAGATCCTATTCCTACTAGATTACTTAAGGAAGTGTTCCCTTTACTTGGCACCTACTTTCTAGACATTATTAATTTGTCCCTGACATCAGGCTATGTCCCACAGACTTTTAAAGTTACTGTAATCAAACCCCTGCTAAAAAAGCCCACTCTGGAGGCAATGTGATCAATAAATTTTCACTGTTATGCTGATGACACCCAATTGTACTTATCAATGAAGCCAGATGATAGAAATCAGCTAACACAACTGCAATCCTGTGTTGCAGACATTAAATCCTGGATGACCCACAACTTTCTTTTATTAAACTCAGACAAAACTGAAGTTCTATTAGTCAGTCCAAAACATCTTAGACAATCTTTAGCTAATGATATAGGCTTTCATAACGGACTAGCTCCTGCCTCTAGCACCATTGTAAAGAACCTGGGTGTTATCTTTGATCAGGACTTGTCTTTTAACACGCACATAAAACAAATCTCGAGGGTTGCCTACTTCCACTTTCATAACATTGCAAAAATCAGGCCTGTCCTTTCTTTAGATGCTGCTGAGAAGCTTATCCATGCCTTTGTTACCTCCAGGCTGGATTACTGTAACTCTCTTTTATCAGGATGCCCAAAAAAGTCCCTCAGAACTCTGCAGCTCATTCAGAACTCCGCAGCTCGTGTTCTGACTAAGACTAAGAGGCGTGACCACATTTCACCTTTGTTGACCTCCCTACATTGGCTTTCAATAAAATTTTGAGTAGAATTTAAGATCCACCTCCTAACCTACGAAGTTGTGCATGGTCTGGCACCATCGTATATCACAGATCTAACTGAACCATATCAGCCTTCTAGGACGCTACGTTCCTTAGATTCAGGTTTAGTAGTTATACCACGAATCTCCAAATGTAGAAGCCAGGGCCTTCAGTTATCAAGCTCGTCTGCTGTGGAACCACTTACCAGCATCAGTCCAGGCGGCAGACACCATATGTCATAAAAGTAGACTTAAAACCCTGCTTTTTGCTAAAGCCTATAGCTAGGACTGTTCGGGCTCTGCTGGGGTAGATCTGTAGACACCAAGCTTTCAGAGTAGTGGGGGACTCACTCATCATTCCTGGTTCAGCACTAACCCACCCTCTCCCCCGGAGCTCTCGTGCTACATTTTTTACAGCACTTCCGGAGCCTGTCGCTGGATCTCCTATCTCTACTCTCCTGAGGTTTGGTACTGCTGCTGGATCCAGAACCCTCTCCATGGCCCTGCCTGGATCCTGCAGCTTTTGCTCAACATTCTCTCTATCCTCCCTGTCTCTCCTATCCTTTTTCTCTATCCTTTCTCTCCTCTGTCTCTCTCACCATCTCCCCGTCTCTTCTCCTCTCCCTCCCAGGCAGTCGCAGCGGCTGGCCGTCTACACTGAGTCTGGTTCTGCTCGAGGTTTCTGCCTATTAAAGGGAAGTTTTTCCTCGCCACTCGCCAATACCAACTGGCTTACTCAGTGTGGAGCTTTGCCCTGGGAGCTGTTTCTCTTTTTTTGAACATGTAAAGTGTCTTGAGATAACTTATGAATTGGCACTTTAAATAAAATTGAATTGAATTGAATTGAATTGAATTGAACCATGACAGTTGACCTTTAGTGCAAACAATCTCACAAGAAATTTATAGCACCTCACATACAATGCTGCACATCACTAGCCCAGTTCCTACTGTTGTTATCCGTGTAATGTGTGATGTGTTTCTTTGTAGCGCTGCTTTCTTGCAATATTTAACCTTCCCCTGACAGTGTAATTCACAGCTGACCTGAAGTGACCACCAGCAGACAGGGCCGAAAATCCGATATGGTTCACCCAAAGCAAACTGCAGCCAGAGCAGGAGAGCGTTTGTGGGCCAATAAATGCGCTCGTAGTTGGACGTGTCTGTGTGTGAGCGTGTGTGTCTGTCTGCTGGTATGTTCGTTGCAAAGCCTGCTAATTGCAGTTGAGACTCCTTTAATTAACACAAAGAGAGACCTCGGGGGTGCGCGCGGGTACTCTGAGTGTGTCACGAGTTTATATCCAGCCAACCTGTGGGACACAACAGCCTAATCAGAGCCTTTTAAGTCCTGCCATGCTCACGCTGGAGGATTCACTGAAGACACACTTTAGTCGTGGAAAATGAGACGAGCGAGGATGGCGTTGGTCTGGCTGACAAAATAAGCACGCCATTAAAGAAAAACATTCCCTTAAATGTGCTGAGAAAACTAACACTTTAAACTAAGTACACAGTCATGCTGGCAATAGTAAGTACTGATTTAATGGCTTTATTTAGGCTTTTTTTTTTTTTTTTCGTAGTTTGGCAAAGGCAGCCGCAAGAGACGTGAAACAGGACATGCCTGGAATCTTCATCTCTGTCTTCATCATTTCTCTTCTGTATTTAGAAACAACTTCCTTGCGCGCTCCTCTTTTTATTATTCCTGCCAATTTGGACAGGAGCCCCAGTCAAAGACAGATTACACTAAGTCGCATATCAGACCTAATCAATCTTCAGGCCCTGGAAGGCATCACTCTACCGGTGAATAATTACAGCCATCCAGGTATGAGCAGCTGCTGCCAAAATGTTGCCACTACCATCTTCTATGATGCAGGATCTCCTCCCCCGCGCCCCCCACCCCCACACACACACACACACACACACACACAGCCACACACCCATACTGACTGATAAACCGATGAGTACAAAGGTTCAGGTATGAATGGTCTGCAGGAAAGACACACACTTCTGCAGTTTCATATGAGATGAAAGGAAGACACTGAGTTCTGTCAAACACAGGAGGGACTTGGGTGGGTTGGTGAGTGAGGCTGGTTCAAGGACCTGGTTGTCAGGCCGAACTCAACCTGGCTTCTGCTGGGCTTTAGGTAGCTGCCTCGTGCTGCAAGAAAACACAGAAGCACGCAAGGTGCCGCTGACTCAAACGACAAAGACAAGCAAAGAGGTGAATGAAAGAACCACAAATCCTCCTGCTGGCGAGGGCTCTGCTGTCACCGAGATGTTGAAAACCGCCAATCGACATTCAGCTGGAGACCCGCAATGCCTCAAAGTGCAAGAGAAGTGCTTCTTTCAGGAGGCACGCTGAGTGGAAAATATTGAGGGGGGAAAATTGACAAGAGGCCGACTCACTTTTGCACGGGGGGAAGTAAGCCACTGGTGTTGGGCCTAAGAGGGGAGGAAAGAGCGCGGGGGGGGGGGGGGGGGGACGTGGGAGTGTGTAACTGCAGGGCAGCTGTATCGAGTGGAGGAGGGTGTCATTTAGAAAGTGGTTGGCTCAGCAAAGGCCATTAGCAGCGCTGTGACACACTGGACGAGATGGACGCTCCAAGAGAGAGGCTGGAAAACCGGCACAGACGGCAGATGCAGCATGAAAATATTCTTAAGAAACAAAATAAAAACAAACTAAAGCAACGAGCCTCAGACAGTAGTAAACGTGATAAGTGGAGAATCTATTGGAATAGGGGCTTAAAAAAGAATGAGCTAGAATGATGCTAATGTTTATACCATTTAAAGTTTTGGGATGCTTTAAGCCAGGGAAGCCTCTTATAACATTATGGTGAAACGGCAGATACCTAACACTGGAAAAATACAGCCGGTACGAAAACCACCAGCTGTCTACTGCCATACCACAAAGAACTATGAACGTAAGGAGAAGTGAGTGAAAAAGAGCAAAAGGGGCCTGAAGAATCAGAGAGCGGAGCAGGGTTCGAACTCGAAAATTATCCAAGCCTGTGAAATTCCTTCGACAGCAGAACTAGCAGTGAAGGCTAAACACAAGCGTTGGGGTGTTGGCAGACAAAAAACACTGCGGCAGCATGAAACCCGACGCTTCGGAAGGCGTCCATCGCAACTCCTGCATCTGACCCCTCCACTGAAGGCAGCAGGGCTGAAGGCTGGAAGGATCACGATGGAGACAAATTCAGTAAAACCTTGATAGATCATCCATGATCACGCATCGCTTTATGATCCTGGCAGCATGATATAAATACACCCACTCAGATTTCCTCCTTATCTCTTAATAAATGTCTATATGCAGAAAACAAGGCAAGTGCGATTATTTATCTGCTTGAAACGTAATCCGCGCGTACACTCCACTTTCCCACACGTCCACCCAGCATCCCGCTGCCACAGAGAGTTTTGCTGTGGACGGTACAGTCCTATCGGAGCGGAAAGAATTCACCAACAGAGGGGGGCAAACCAAGGTTACTGCGACGGAGGGCCCAGGCACGCTCCCCGACGAGGAAGCACAATCTGGGGTCCTCCTGCTGAGTGGCCACGCTAGGACTCATGGGATGGGAATGCAAAGGCTTGTCCTGGGCCAAGTTTGGAGGAGTGTGCAGTGAGGGACAAACTGTTGGAAGAGAGCTCTGTGTGCGTGTGTGTGTGTTTGTGTGTGTGTGTGTGTGTGTGTGTGTGTGTGTGTGTGTGTGTGTGTGTGAGTGTGTGAGTGTTTAAAAAACCTTGACAAGTAAACTCTGGCTGCCATCACTCGTCACTTCTTTGTGCTGGAAAAGCCTGGTTCGACACACCCAACAGTCTCCCCACTGAAGCCAAGTCTTTTCCCATTCCAAAGAGGAGACATTAAGGAAGGAATAATCACTTTGGACGCAAGATGCCAATTTAGTCTGAACCTATTTATCTTATTTAGGATTAGTTCAGAGGGATCTGACTGCACAGCACCCCCCGCCCTCACCCCACACACACACACACACACACATACACACACAGGACAGGACAGGACAGGACAGGACAGGATCTTACTGTATCAAGAGGAGTGGGAAACAAAGTTTTCCAAACCGACAGCTACAATGTCGACTACCATTTTATCTTTTTTTCCTTTTTCTTTAGACGTTTCACCTCTAAACTCAATTTAATTTGGTGTTTAAAGCATGCAAATCTAAATTAGGATGTCCTGAAAGCGCGATGCTGCCCTCATCCTTGATTGCTCTGAAGGACAAAGGCCACCAGAGTAGCTTGAATCATGATGACCGCATGATGTAAAGACCCCCCGAAAACACTTATCCTGCATGGCTCGATGCTCAATAGCCATTGCGGCAACCAAAGATGTTCCTGAAGTGTAACCTCTCTTTTCACGTGCGCACACACGAACGTGCGCTTTGGGCTCTGTCTAATTAGTGGCGGTATTTTCAGGGCTTGTTTGCGCAAATTGAAAATGTGTGATATGAATCAAAATATGTGCGGGGTTTTAGTTCCCAATAAAAAAAATAAAAGAGGTGTTTCACCTTGCCCCTTTGTTGGGACTCATACGCAAGTAATTTAGAGAGAGAAAGAGAGAGAGAGAGAAAGAGAGAGCGAGGGAGGAGGGAAATAAATTCCACTTGGCCCAGTGAGAGAGGCACTGTGGGTGTCTGAGGGCCCTCGCTGCCAGTAATTGCTTCCATATAGGACCTGTCCATGGTCTCTCTCTCTCTCTCTCTTTCACATACATACACACACACACACACACACACACACAAAGAGTTCAAAATATAGAAGCACTTCATAAAACCAACTCAAAAAACTAATGAAACAATCATTTACAACAGCTGCAAGAACATATGTTGAACCTTGGCATTTATTTGACCAGCAGAGGCCACAAAGCTACTGCGTGTGGTAACAGCAATTGTGATTATACAGTTACTTTCGTCTTCTGTATGAAAACTGTTGAGTTAGGGTCATATTATAGCACCACCATTTTGTGCTAAGTGTTACTTTGTTTTAAAGGAGAAACAAAAAAAATCATACTACAGCAACAAACACTTTAATTCAGGCAATTATAGAAATAAGAGCAATAGTGCAAAGTTTTCTCTCCATTCTGTACAGTTCAGCTGTCAGACTTCTCTAGACCATCGCCCCCAGCACAAGACCACCCAAAGCCATCAAGAGGGTTAGCTCTGTACCGAATAGCTAACATCATCCAATTAACACATACTGACTTTGCTGTCGTGAGAGGAGACAGTGTTGACCCAGCTTACATCATTTCACAGTAACTACTAGCCGCACAAATGTAACCTGAAAAATTGCCCTATGGGATAATTGTTTAAAGGTGGGCTCCCCGGATGGCTGGGTTCTAAAACCAATGCTCAATCTGCTAATTTTAAACCCAAGCGCGTAATATGACTTGTTTATTTCACTTTATCTCCGTTCTGAGTACAGGCAGATCTATGAGAGTGCTCGTGATAAATGGATACGGGTCTAAAAAGGACAAAAATAATCATCCTCAAGCTCTACTGCCAAAAGAAAACACGCTCTGCGTATTTAACCGCATGTGGTTGTGGCTACAATGGACTGCACTTTCAACAACAAAGAGATCACCCTCTTTTCTGCAAAGAAAGAAAGAAAGAAAAAAGGAACATGTTCGGTAGCAGCACAGAAATGGAGCCAGCTACATGATCTTTACAGAGATCTACTAGACTTTTAATAGCAGTGTGTGTGTGTGTGTGTGTGTGTGTGTGTGTGTGTGTGTGTTTGAGGTTCAACGCGTTAATGTGACTAAGACCACTTTAAAATGTTAGCATTGCAAGGTGAAAAGTCGTGGGCTACATTTTCAGCCACTAAAATGAATGAAGTCACTCACTCAGTCTCACACACACACACACACACACACACACACATCTATATCTCCCACCTGAGCAGTAATTTTAAACGGGGCTGTGAGTATGTGTGACTGAGTGTGTGTGACTGAGCTCTCACATTAAAATCAGCCGTGCCCGGTTGAAGATTTCCAATTTAGCGGTAGCACCGCACGGGTCTGTATGGCATGCTGTGCAAGTGTGTGTGTGTGTGTGTGTGTGTGTGTGTGTGTGTGTGTACCACCCACAGAAAGATTTGACTGCCCTCTTCTGACTTTATCAGCTCTTTAGGGCAGCTCTGGTGTCATATAATATTTCATTATTCAAACATAAACATTACAGATATACCTTCCTATCATCCCTCTGCCACCAGATATGCTGTATAGCAGACTGCAAAAGGATCCACTGGGAGCAATTGTGTGTGTGTGCATGTGTGCGTGTGTGTGTGTTTGCGGAGGAGTGGCTGTCACTGCATCAGTTCAGTATGCCACTCCAGATAAGGCTGTGGGCTGCAGCGGTGCAGGTAATGATGCTGGGACCGCTGAGACAAACAGGGGAGGCATCTCTTCGTCGTCTTGCTGATCTCATCACACACTCAACACAGAAAACCTGTGTTTCCTGTTTTATTTTTTTTTTACTCCTACAGACATTTGAACTTTTTTTAATCTTTAATGTGGAAAATTAAAGAAGCATTAAGTTATTTAAAGAATGCAGGCCTGAACAAGCGCAGGGAATGCTATTAGCACTGAGCTAATAGCCTTGCCGATGTTTTTTCATGTTGAATTATTTAAGTTTTTTTCATTATGATAAGTACATTTACAACCTTGGACTGCGGGGTCCTCACAAAGGATTTTGAGAATTTTATTTTGCAGATTAGACAAATAAAAATTTCTGGGATTCAGATGTGACAACCATGCAACCCAATTTTCACGCTTGTTTCTAATATGCTTAAAAAGAGATTTAATGTCTCATTAAACACTTTTATTTCAAGATGCATGTCACAAAAAAGTGGTCAATTCATTTAACAAATATGTTTTTACACTTCGTGTTTCTCTCAGTTACCAAAAAGATATGAAACGTGGAAAAATCCACATCAATTTCGCTACCTTAACAAGACCGCGTTTACTTTTAAACGTTGAACGAGCATCAAATATCAGATGTCTCTCTAGTTGCTGTTATTTATGTGCCCTAGTTGGCGGAACTTCAGTGTTTGGCAACTGTGAGCACCTCTGTGAAAATCAAATGAGAAAAAAACCAAACAAAAAATCTAGTTCAAAACCCACATGGAGAGGCTCTTAATGCTGCTTTCTGGAAACAAAACAGGAGCTACTAAACGTATGGGGGTCAAACGTAGCTCAGGATGTAGGTAGCATCAACAAGAAAGAAAAAATAAGCTTACTTTCACCAAAATGATGCATTCCCCACCGAAGTAATCATATCACAGAGTCACACAGAGGATGTGGTGAGTGCCTGGTAAATCAAAAACCTCCACAGCTCTGTGCCTAAACCGCCAGTGTTTCCGCATGTAGTGTTAGAGAGGTCTGCGGTGCGAGCAGAAACAGTCAGGTCGTGATCCAGCAGGAACGGTGCTCCACCGGACAGCAGAACACACTTCATCCAAATAGCATTTCCTATCTCGGGCTGTCACTGTACAATAAAAGCCAAAACCACACAGAGTCTCCACGCACGCGTGCACGCGGATCTGTGTGTGTGTGTGTGTGTGTTTCTGCTGGGAGGCTGTGAAGACAGCCGGGTCAACCTCAATCAAGAGGCAAGAAAACATAGTTACATAAATGAGCTGAAGAGGAGCAGTGAGATTCCCAGAGACGGAAGACAAACAAATGGATTGATACACCAGCAGAACGGTTTGGAAGGAGGGCTGTAATGTAAGTGACTTATCTAAACACACACATACAATTTCCTTTTGGTCATGCATAGTGGTCGCTACGCCAACAGAGCCCAAACAGCAGGATTAGCTGAGCACAACAGTGACGCTTTGGTTTGTGTCTGCACAAGACAGAAAGAAGGCACTGTAAACTGTTTATTGGAAACCACTTTGTGTGTGTGTGTGTGTGTGTGTGTGTGTGTGTGTGTGTGTGTGTGTGAGGCAGGACCAACACAGGCGGCGGCATGTGTCCGTGCGTAAACAGCTACGCTGTGTGCGAGGCAGCGCGTGCGGACGAGCGAGGCCGCCTGTTGCTGGTGAAATCGAGGTTTTGCCGGCCACTTCGAGCACTCTGCTTCATGTTTGAATGGCAAAGGCTCATCTGAAGGCTCATCCTCTGCCTTCATTGTTTGACAACAAGGAGGACATAAGTTGAAAAGCAACACTATTGGGGCAGCCTGGACTGAGCACAGAAGAAGAACCTGACCTAACCTGCACTAGTTTCAGGCTAAAAACACACAATTTCTGTTAAATCTCAGTATTTCAAGGGCTTTTTCTGTACGTCTTGGGCTTAAGTACAAGATAAGATAAGAAGAGCTGGAATCATCATATCACACTCCCACGCTAACATGCTTTGGTGATGATTAATATGATTAATTACCTTTAATTTAATTATCACACTGGCACAAATACTGTATCAATATTTTCTCTTTCAGGTCTGCCAGGAGTGGTGCAAATCCTTATCTATATATTATAAAATATTTCTTGAAAGCGTATTGGGTGTTTGCTATGGCGACTCGGGCTACAAAATGTGGTGGCAAATATCCGTTTTTCGTTCAGAACAAAATATTTGCCATCATTTCTGTTATGTTGCTGTCGGGCAGAAGAAATCCATAAAGATTCCACCAAAGGAAAAAAAAATCAGTTGGATTTTCAACAAGATTTGCTTTTAGTCTCATTGAGTTTCATGCAGATATTCACATGTGGCAAATACAGAGATAGATCATGTGACATTTCACCTTGCTGCGCCTTCAGCAATCAAGTCACTGTGGGAGGATTAAAAACTGCCCATTTTTTATTTTCCCAACAGTGAACAAGTGTTTGGGCTCTTTAAAGTGTTCCTCATGTATTTTTAAATGTTTGATGCTGCCTAGCGCCTCGCAGCAAACGTAGCAGGCAAATCTGCGCTATGTCACCCGCAGCTTTTGTTTCTTTTCTCTGTCTTTTTTTTTTTTAAGAAGAAAAACCTTTTTGGGTTGGGCCACATTTGCTGTTTGATATGAAAGCGTTCTTCGGTCGAGGAAGCTGAGAGGGAAAAAAAAGAGCTGCAGAAAAGAACAAAAGCGGGGGAGGGTTTGGGGGGGGTTGACTCAGACCTGTTTGCTAACAGTTTCTGACTCATCTCAGTAAAATGACCCCTAGTGTTCCACTGCGCTCAAAATAAGTGTGGCAGCTACATGCTAAAACAATTAGCCTCTTCGGCGCAGGATGAGGAACATCTAGTACATTAGACACTAAACAAGCAAGGATGGCACAGATGGATCCTGTGTGTGTGTGTGTGTGTGTGTGTGTGTGTGTGTGTGTGTGTGTATGTGTGTACAACTGTGACAAAGTGCCTTCCTCGGAGAGCGAGAGGCTCTGATTGTGCAGACAGAGTGGTTGTGTGTGATAATGGTTTCCATTAACCTGGGCTGAGTTGCGGGGCCTGTGAGACTCTCCATTCATCGCCATCTCTCTCTCTTCCTGTCTCCCTGACTCTCAATCACACACGAGCTGCGCCAAAAACATCCATGGACCCTTACAGCGACACAACCTGCAATAAAGGACCGCCTTTTCGGTCGGGCAAAGAAAGCAAAAAAGGGTCGGAACTTCAGTCCCCAGAACATTCAGAGTACCCAAACCATTAGGTGCACTCCTGTCTGGTCATTAGAAACGTGGCCTCTCACATTCTGAGAGCCTCCGACTTCTTAAATTAATACAGCGAACATCCAGGTGAGTAAGCACAGGGTGAGGAGAGAGCTAAAGAAATGCAGCAGAGGGCAAGAACGAGATGGAAGAACCATAAAGATCCTTTCAGACTCCCATCTTTATCTGGACCCTCCTCTATTCAAGCAAAACCCAGAAAGCACAATGCCCCTCGAAGACAAGAAACTGGGATAGGAACCTGTTCAGAGTGGCTTCAGTGGGAGCGGGTCACATTGCTGTGAA
The DNA here is from genome assembly GCA_015343265.1 of Pao palembangensis. NCBI lineage: Eukaryota > Metazoa > Chordata > Actinopteri > Tetraodontiformes > Tetraodontidae > Pao > Pao palembangensis. Next base: position 4,568,078 of record CM027089.1, on the reverse strand, counting down.
TGGATACAGGGGAAGCAATTATTTCCCAGAAGCCATTAAGGGCAGGGGTGGCTTCTTTAGACTATCTGCTGACTAATGGACAACCTTGTTTCCTCACAGGCTCATATCCGGGATACATCCGGAGCAGCTCCAGAGTATTCGATATGCTGAGCAGTTTTTGTGCAGAGGAAAAACACGGTTTGGTTTATTTAATGCTCTGACAGCACGTCTGTCTGTAGCTGTCTCCTTCTTTTAAACACATTTTATGGATTGATATAGAAAGTGTGATAGTGAAATTGTAGAAAAAGTATTTTGAAAAGAGTATTTTAAAAGTTTGATGAGTGATGGCTTTTAAATACCTACTTGGCAGCTGTGGGGCTGTAGATTAAACATGAAACTCCAAAGGAAACACCTTCCTGCTGGAACACAGTCACCATTAAAACGAAACGGCGGCATTTGCTCATCTCCTGGCTCTGATCGGGACCTTCAAAGCTGTAAACAGCACCTCTGCAGGCTCACACATGTCTTCCGTTGTTAATTGCAAACTTTCCTAATTTTGGTTCAGAGGCACAATCAGGGTCTGAACTAAACATGCACAGCACTTCTCAGCAGTGACTCTGCTGTTTGCAAGACAAGACGAAGACAGCAGTGGAAGAGCAGAGAAAAATGTGATGCTTTTACACGAAACATGCTTCTCCTCCGGCTGGAGGTGAATGCAAGGCAACATGCACATATTTCAGCCATGTCATGGACAAGAATGAGCGGCAGCTGACTGATTTAAAAAAAAAAAAAAAAAAGAAGAGAAATGCTTGAAAGGACACTTACCTTTGTGAAGCGGAGCCAGCAGCAGCAGCACATGCAAAAGCCAACACAAAAAGTTTCATTTTTAACACACATCCTGTTAAACTGTACATTTTATCTGACAACATAAAAATAGATATGAATCTTTATTTTATGTGTAAAACTGCTCCTGCTTCCTTTATTTGATTTCACACTATAAACACATTCCCCATCATGTAGTGCGCAGCTGACGGAGGCTCTCTCAGGCTACCAAAGGGTTAACACGGAGGTACACATTTCAGAGACAACCTCGCTTCAGATGAGCCGTGCGGCTGCTCTTGTGGCGGTAATGGGAAAATTGCACGAAGAGGAAGGACACACACAATTAGAATCTGGCAAATCGGTCGGCGGTGGGTGAGATGGGGAGGGAGGTGCACAAGGAGTGGTGGTCGGGGGGGGTGGGCAGGGGGCGATTGAAGCAGGGCCCACTGGACAAGAAGTGATTTAGTTTTATGCTGGCTTTTTTTTGTAAACGCCGCTCTCGCTCGTTTTCTGGCTGGGGCCTGTCCTCGCCCGCCTCGGTGACAGGAGCCCAGATGTCAATCAAATTAGCGCCCATTTACTGCTGATTTGCCCGTGTCGCTCGCAATATCCACTTTCTGCCTCTGACGGGGTGGCACAGAGACGAGGGAGTGACGGAGGAGATGGGGGGAGAGTCACTTTATTGCAGCCTCTCCCCGTGAATGTCATCTGCCCACTTATGGCGCATTCCGGTGGGACAGAGCGAAGGAAGAGAAGTAGGAAGAGTCAAGATCCTTTGTTCCGTGGAGTGGCTCACTAGCACATGCAAATAGGGCAGTGGCATCAGGGGAGAGGCTGGCGCGGGTTTTAATGGAGTTGGGGCAAACTCATTTTACAGCATAGAGCCACAGAAGAGGGGGATAATAATATCACTGTGTGTGTGTGTGTGTGAGAGAGAGAGAGAGAGAGAGAGAGAGAGAGAGAAAGAGAAAGAGAGAGAGAGGGAGAGATGCTGTTTATAAAACACTGGGCTGATAGAGCACTAAAACGCCCCTTGCAGTCTGATGTAGATGAGCTAACGCTAACTCAAAGCTTCAGCAGCTTAAAAAAAAAACCTTTAAAGTGCCGCCGTCTTAGTGCAGAAGCAATTGTGTTTCCTAGCAGTGGTGTTTGTATATCTGGGTGCTTGGAGACACTGAAGAGACACAAGAAAAGGAGACGAAAGATGGAGTGAAGGAGGGGGTGGTGGAGGAAAAAAAGTGTCCTGATTGATGCTGTTTGATTCAATTTCCAGCATGTGGAGACATCTCAGGGCCCCGGAGGCTTCTGTGTCTTCACAGGAGCAAAAGAGGGAAAGCTGGGGATGGGCTAGGTGTGTCGGGGGGGCGCTCGCTAATTTAAGATGCGCCTTTCAACAAGAAAGCGAGCTGATGTTCAACTTACGCTCCGAATCTTGGCTGGAAGACGCACTTAATTGGCTTGAAGTAAAGACAGACAGCTGCTTCTGTTGTACACTCACACCGACATACAACACTGTGTACAAACACAGTGAACACACATACAACACACAGGCAAAATTGTTAGGGTTGGATGGCTCTCACTTTTTTTTACACACGTACAACCTCATTGGTGCAAAAATATAATTTGGTGGCTTCCAAATGGCGTCACACGACGATTGATAAGCTGATGTCGTGTGAGCACGAGCCTGCCTGTTCGTTGACACATTAGCACTTTATATGGAAATAAAATGAAAATACATTTTTTGCATGCAGCTATAACTGTCATTAACCTTGATTAGCGTTGGGAAAAAAGTGTCATTCAAGTGTCCCTGTGGTGCTGCTCCCGGTGAGAGATGGTAAAAAGGCATACATAGGTTGCTGGATAGTGCAACACACACACACACACACACACACACACACAGACACACAGGTAGGGGGAGGGTTGGGCCTGTCACTGGTTCATCACTGACTCCTTCCATTTAATGTGGGTCCTGTCACAACAAGACAGGAGTAGAATGAAGTGGATCACCTACAGCTACCACACCTCGCCTGCTGATCTGGCTGATTGCAAAGAGACAATGTCACCCTGCGGTGCACGACTGGAGCTCTACGACTGAACACAGCACAGGATCAGTTACAAAGAACTACGACGTAGAATTAATCAACCTCTGTATTTGTGAGGACCAGGCCACACATTTCATCTGCAAAGTGAGGACATGTTGGGATGTGAGGACATTTGGGCTGGTCCTCACAACTTAAAAGGGCTGTCTGAAGGTTAAGAGTTGGTTTTAAGGTTAAGGTTTGGGTCAGGTTAGGGTTGGGGCTGGGGAATTCATTATGTCAGTTAGAGACCTCACAAAGATCTGTATCATCTCCAGTTGATACACAAAAAGCGCACATTGTGTGCTGTCCATGCTTGGCCTGCATGTATTCCCTCCATCATCAGCCCCAAATTTCCTTAAGGCCGTATTGGGAAGGCATGAATAAGCAACCATGTGCTTTCAGTTTGTGTGTTTGATTGTCATTTGCATTAAGACATCAGTTAAGAGCATAAAAGCAACAAAGAAAGAATGGAAAGACAGAAAGGCACAGATAAAATCAGGGAGGAAAAGAAGAAAGTTAATGTCAGGATGTGCCCCATAATGACTAGTATAAGCTCTAGTGAGAGCTTCCTCTCACCGCCAGTTCCAGAGAGAGTAACTTGATTGGGGATAATTGGCTGGCCTTCACTAGCGGTTAGCATCCAGGCGTGGAGACAGGGGAGGGCACATGGGAGGGCACAGGGGCTTGGCACACACACATAGACACACATTTAAAAAAAAAATCATGTGCATAGACACTGGATACACTGGAGCTGAGTTAGTGAAGACAATGACCAACAATTAATGCCAACAGCTCAATGGCAACTTCCAACCTGTAGCGATATGAAAAGTCATATACAGTATCTCACTACTTTTTGTCTTTGTGAAAAGTGTCAGACATTTATTCACTTATTCATTTCTGTTTATTGTTTTTTTGTGTCAAAAGTGCCCTGTGTCATGGTGTGCTCTCTGGTGACGCCGCAAGCCACGTTGACAGTAACCAGCCAGCGACTCCACGAAAGCCCAGCAGAACAACAGTGGAGGAGAGGGTGACATGACAGATATCTACTAGTGAGGAGGTCTGCAGATGTCACTGACGTTGAGAGAGATCTGAACACACACAGTGAAGCCTTAGTGAAGTAATGAGGATCTGAAGCCACACCCCTCACATCAAAAGCTTGGAGGGTGTGGACAACGTGTGCGGTTGTAGTTGGAAAGGACTCGAAAAGCTCCCGTGAATGGCAGGAAATCCCTGAGATGTTTGCTGCAGCTGCTGCCATAGCCTCAGACCTTGCCGAGGTGCTAAAGGGAAGTTGCATTTATGTGAGATACTCACAGATACGCCACAACATTTAAGTCTCACTTCACTCTTGCTGTTCTCTCCGGTCATTTTTTTTTTTTTTCACTTCTTCACTCCGTGGGTTCTCCCCCTCACTCATCCTCTCTCTTACACACAAACGTGTTACACAAACCTTCTCTCTCTGCTGCTGCCAGATGTCCTGGGAGTGGGAGGCCAGTGTGCCCTTTCAGCACACACACACACACAAATACACGCACACGCACACACACGCACACACACACACGGAGCGTCAGTGGGCAGGGGAGTGTCCCTGTGCAGGAATGCGGGGATGATAAGTTGTAGAGGTGTCAGGGGAGAGACCCATGCTGTTACAGCCAGACACCTAAAAACACTCCACCCAAGGGCTTCCAACAACCCTGTCTTTCTTTCCCTCCTCTTTTCCAAGTATTTACTTTTTTTTAAGTTTTTTTTTTTTTTTTTTTTTTTTTTTTTAACCAATTACAAATCCTCATTTACCTTCAAACATACATTTCAACACTTCTTCCATGACGGTCTCAACATTTATGCAGTTGTTTAACTCTTTTTGTTCTCTCCTTCTACTTTCTCTCTCTCGTTTGTTCTTCTGCGGACAAATTCCTTGGCTCAGTGTCGATCCACAAGTGCACCAGATGTACCAGATATTTCTGGACAAGGTGGATTCAACATCAATCATGTAATGGTGGAGTAATCTAGTGATAAAAAAAAGGTTATGCCACTGTGTGATTGGATTTCTAAAATGTGGTTTATATTATGCTTGGGAGGCGATTCGTTTTTCTTTTTCGTTTTCTTTAAGATCAGTGAACTTATGACTATTTAAATGTCCTTACCTAGCTTGTTAAAAAAAACAAAACAAAAGAAATAACTGTACTTAAATCCTTACCTAGCTTGTTAAAAAAAAAAAAAAGAAATAACTGTAGTTAAGTTTGTGTGTAATAGAGTCACTGTCCTGTGAGAGGCAGCAATGTGCCCTAAAAATGAATGAATTTCTCAATAAAAACTGCTTTAGTTTAGTTTACTACCATCCACATATCTGCCAGTTAAGCATGTTGTTTGCAGCCACTTAATTCTTCCACACATGCAAATAATATTAAATATTGAATCAACTCAACTCAGAGTGGTAATAGTTGCAGTTAATAGACAGCATTGTCTTCACTTGCAATTTCTGTGTGTCTGCCGTGTGTTTTTTTTTTTGTGTGTGTGTGTGTGTGTGCTCTGCACAAATCACTCTTTCTTTCTTTGCGATCCCTCCCTTCCTCCATCACGATTCAGTGACCCGGTCATGGTGACATCCTGGCTTCAGTACATGCAACACCCACGGACACACAAATGCACACACATTTTATTAAAAGAAATAAAATAAAATAAAACCTAATTTGTCCCACATTGGGAAAATTCACTTGTTGCAGCAGCAGAAACAGATGCAGAAGGAAAGTGACAAAACAGGTATAAAACAATGCAATAAATGAATAACTGTGAAAGAAGGAGGGCTCATTTATTGGCCCATGTATGACCACAACAATAGTTAGTGATACGCATCCTTTCACCCTATTTGTGTTGGAGAGTTTCCTTTATAACCAATTAACAGCACAGACAAATTAACCAGTGGAGGATGTGGAAAGCTCCATGACTAGGTCGGGTCCAATTCACCTGAAACTTTCACCCTAACGCTGCTGTAGACTGGCAACATTTGTTCAGGGACAAAAGACGTGCTGAGCAAAAATGTTTGCTAAAAGTGACGACTCAGTTATGGATGATAAACTGGAAGTGAATCTTGTAAAGGACAGATCCAGAGGGCTTAAACACCTGCAGACATTAATGGACAGACACCTAGTTGTGGTAAATTCCATTTAGGCAGAGGATGGTTTTTAGCCATTTTTACACATGCAGGCACATGATGAGAGGGTACAGCTTCTTTATGGGCTGTCAACAAAACTCCGGACGTATAATAATAGAGCCGGGGGTCAGATGGTGGCTGAAGCATCCCTTTTAGCCCATCACTACTTAAGTGGCTGGAAGAGAAGTTAAGGCAGCTTAGGGGAGACGAGTGGACGTGGGGTAATTGTCCGAACCAGTTGGAGTGGTTTCTAAATGGGAGAACGAAGGACACGGATGAACAAGCAGGAGGGTGGACAGACAGGTTTGCAGTTACAACGACAGGCGCACCATTCAAACACGGCGGTCACCTCGTCAGAGTCATCACCGGGAAATCAGTGCGGCCCCATTGAACACGTCACGGGGAAATAAGCAGGTTACCCTCTGACGACTGGCAGTGGTGGGATGGAGTGACAGGAAGTGAAAGTCTATGGAAGAGAAGAGGCGGTGGAGGTGGTAGAGGACGTACCCATGGACCCAAGCACAACATCCTGATATTGTCTTGTCTGACCGTTTTACTGGCTTTTGGTTGAAATCACTCCTCACAATGTAAGGGAATTAGTGGCGTTTGTTTTATAAGTTACACTGCCGTTCCTCCTAGAGGGAATGAATAAGAAAAACTTTCCTTATCATCTTTATCATTTTCTGCGACACTCAGAGCTTTGGGCTGCCAGAGTACTCAAGAGATAAAAAATGGATCGATATTTTAGTGACAGCCTCAGGATGCGTGATAGATGTCCCTCTCTCAAGTCCTGACTGTAACCATGCAATTACACACACACAAACGTATACACACACAGACACACACACACTGGCTGCTTCCTGCCAGTCCATAAATCACAGCACTCACAAGACAAAGAATGTGACACAGAAAACAGTCAGGGCGAAGAGGAGTCTTGTGAACTTGGGCTGATCTGCCAAAGTGCCTGGAGGTGGAGGTGGTGGTGGGGACTGAGGCAGTAGGGGTAGATTGAGATAGCGGATAAGAATGACAAGGATGAAATACTGCCCCCCCTCCTCTGCTTCAGCAATTATAAAGATTGCACAGTACAGGACACATCTGAGGCCGGTACCCTTCTCTTCCTTTGCACTCCCTCCCTCTTGAAGGGGCGCTGGGGAACATTCCTGGGCTGTAGCTCCAGCTCCTCCACTCTGGGCATTAATCCCCTACAGCTGTGCCCCTTACTCCATGCCTCCCTCCCTCCACCCTCCCACCTCTATCTCCCTCCCTGGGTCCTGTCTTACCCCAGCTGGCCCTTCCACGCTCTCAATACATTTTTCAAAAGCTACTCATGAGTGGCACAAATAAAGCAGACTAGTTCATCCACTTCACATTTAAAACACACATGTACATGTCATGTACAGCTGGATACCCCCACACATGTAGGCATAGGGCCAATAACGCACATATACCCCCCTGGCTTTGTGCTGCTGTGAGACTAGGTTGAGGGTCCGAGGTCCCAGAACCACAAACCAAGACCTCAGGATAGCACAACACGACTCCCCTCCCTTTCCTTTGAGATAGGCTCCTGCTCCTCCCTCCATATTTAATACAGCAACAGAAGACAGAATCAGGAAATAATATACAGAGGGTCCAGAGAGGCTCATAAACTATGGAAGAAATGGGATATAGAGATATACTGAGGATGTGGTGAAACATTGCCAATGACAAAAGAGTAAAAATTCATTTTCATTTTTAAAACTCAGAAGTCAGGTTTTTGATGCCACAAACATAAAATGTAATCCCGTCCTTCTATCAGCTGAGCCGTAGGCCTGTCCCTAAGTCCCCACAAGGGGCGCTGTAAGTATACATGCCAGCATTTTTATATGTACTTCATATGGATCTATAGATTATGTACTCTGCACCTGTGTGACAGTGTGTTTTACTGTGTGATTCTATTAAAGGTTCTTTTGTTTTTTTTAAATTAACGTGAGGAGGAGATTACATCAAGACACGCAATGTGAAAGTTTTGCTTCCCCCCAAACCAACTTTCTGACAGACAGGAGAGCAGAGAGACAATAAGGCAAGGAGCTCCTGTGTGTGTGTGAGGGGGAGGGGGGGGGGGGGGGGGGGGGGTGTGAGTGTGTGTGTGTGTGTGTGTGACATAGAGAGGGAACCAGAATGCAGGGGTTTACAGGAGCACAGGGGAAAAATTAAAACATACTTTAATAAAGTGACCAGAGGCGAGGCCTGTAGGCCACCTCCTCCAACACACGCAAACACGCAGGCATGCTCCTCTGTGACAGGATAGAGAGGTATCCTGGTGAAAGGAATGTGGGCAGATTGGTGGGGGGGCCTACAGATGAGGGTGAGAGGTCAAAACCAGCAGCCTTACAGGGTTTCTTGAGCAACTCCAGTCAGCCAGGTGTCTCTTGGTCAAATTAGCCACTGCACCATGTAGCTGTATTTACCACTGCACAACTCAGTCCCACTGAGTTAGGTTGTCAAAAAGAAATGTAGTAGAATTATTCAAAAAATTAAAAATGCTTTTCACTGCTTAATTGCATGTTGCTTAAACTTGTCGTGGTGGCGATCTTTTTTGGCAAACCATCAGACTGTACTGTACCGCTGTTGTTGAACTGATGGGTGTCAAAAAGTGGAGCACCAATTAACACTCACAGAAAACAAAGCAAAGATGTCCAATAGCTTCTAGAATCAAGATGAAAACCTGTGCATTTCTCTGGAGAAAACTGCAACATTTCTGGGGTCAGCCATTGTCTGCATGTTAATAATCGTCCTTCTGGTGCACCTCCAAACACCTCCCACACACTGATCCCATCCTAACTCTAGACCCTTCAAATGGACCTTTTCACTAGAGCATGCACAAAGAGAGAGAGAGAGAGAGAGAGAGAGAGAGCTGTGGCCAAGGGCTGGGGACTTCCACTGTCATTCCTGCCAAATATTCACAACTTCTTCCACTGCAGACCTGAGATAGGAGCTTGTCACGCATGCATGCACGAAAACATGTACGCACACGTACACACGCGCACACAAAAACCCCTCCAGTCACCAAACCATGTTCCGCTGATTCGACAGAAATGAGCGTCGCCGGGAGTGGATGGAAGGCAGCTCATCTCATGTGACGTTTTAAGCTATTCAAATGAGGTGTGTTTTAATGTACGCTGCTTACATTTGACTGTGGGTGTCACTGCACGCCATTTTTATAGAATCTATCTATCTATCTATCTATCTATCTATCTATCTATCTATCTATCAGCAAACAATGTACTTAAGTCCATTACAGTTCTTTAATAAACTGTATTATGCAAAATGATCGTAAAAATGTTACATTTGCATGTAAAAAGGGTCAAATGTTAACAATTTGCATCGCAGCTGCAGATGTACTTTTTAATCTTAAAGTTTCACAACAAATGAGGAAAATATGACTGGACAGGGACCATCTACTGGCAAGATTTCTATGCATGGACCCTGATAGATATACTGGCCAAAACTTAAAAAAAAGAAGCAATTAGAAACTGGATATCTCCCCCAACATGTTTTCTCTCCTGTCCAAGTGAAAGCTGCTTTTATCTCAATAGAAGGAAGGGTGAGAGTCGAGCATCAGGCCACTCTCTCCCCAGGCGAGGGGGCCCTGAGGTGGGCCACATGCGAAGGAAGCGCGGTCTCCTGAGCTGTGGAGGTTGACACAGACCTACCCCCACCACCCGCCCGAGTACAGCGGGTGTTTGTGAACAGTGGACCTGTTTTGGAAGAGAGTGTCCACGCCACAGCTGTTGAACAGTTCAAGGCGGGGAGTCCTTCTGGGCAGGGGGACTGGGCGGTAATGAAAATTCCCCAGGAGAGAAGCGAGGGGAATTCTGTGCTGTTATTTGTTATGGGAAAAAGGAGAAGACAGGGACAGTAGGGGAGAGAGAGTCTGTGTGTGTGTGTGTGTGTGTGTGTGTGTGTGTGTGTGTGTGTGTGTGTGTGTGTGTGTGTGTGTGTTTGTGTGTGTGTGTGTGTGTGTGTGTGTGTGTGTGGTCAGGTGGTCAAACAGTCACTCCTAATATAAATGAAACAGAGAGGAAAGTCAGGAGAAGGAAACTGAAGAAATGCGGCGTCAACAGGTGTTTCAACTCATAAAGAACATTTCAAATGGCGCACAGTCACGATAAAACAAATACCTTCCCAAGACGCACACAAACACATATTTCTGGACTAGCTTAATTATCCCGGAGATATTTTTTTCCCCCCATTCTTTGCGCGCATGTTTGTGTGTGCACATATGTGCACTCGGGAGCTTCTGTTTATAATGAGAGGGTTCCCTCCTGAGTATAAATTCAAATGGGACTTGGCAAAGAGAGTCCCCGTCGTTCCTAAAAATCCAAACACACTCGCCGCCCGCTCACTCTAAACATACACAGGCCGCAGTTAAAACTTCACTCGCACGCGCATCAGCTTGGCCTGAGTCACGGCAATACCTTCAAGTTGAGATGAAGTGAGAGCAGAGCGCTCCCCCTCCTTAATGGCGATGTAGGCAAAGACTACTTATCAGCCCAATGTGTTTCTACTTTTCTAATCTGCATCATTTATTATGGGCAAAACCATAATAGGGAATACAGCCATGGTCAATATTATGTCTTGGCCCGGTGATTGTTACTTGGAAAAAAAAAAAAACCTGAATCTGGTGTTCATACACATGTATGCATGCTCACACACACACACACACACATACACACACACACACACACATTTGTTACAAAAGACTCTTTACCAGAACAGCTTTGTCTCCTAAGGAAATTGTAGCTGTTATGGGAAAAGAGCTGCACTACAGTAATTTTTACTCAACACAAATTATGCGGTCCTTTGCAGAGACATTCAAGAACTGATACAGGAAGTACTGTGGCTCAAATTAAACCGAATCACTTTCTCCTGCACATTACAGCTGCCTTACACATGGACACATGCGGAATATTTACTGGGAGTTAAAGGGACTGGGGACCCGAGGCACAGACGAGAAGCCTTGAAGGAGCCTGGAGGCGTAAATGACACACAGCAAGCAGCGTCATGCACACACATGCAGACGCTCTGCCCTGAGAATAACCCTGATCTAACAGTGCAAAGAAAGACTAAAATGAAAATAATAGTTTTATACATGTGTCCTTGATACCTACTGAACATGAACACATGTGTGTCTTTGTACCTGTGTGTGTATAAGATAGGGGCTGTTTAAGGGGCCTGGGGTCTCTGAAGGATTAATGGTGGCAGGCTAGGCAGGGTAATCAGGACGGCGGATAAGTCCCGGTCACCCAGGCGTTGAGCTGAATAAACATGAGAGTGTGGTGGTATCTCCTGTACATTCACGCACGCAGACAGACAAATAATCACACATATGCACAGATGTCGAGCAGATCTTGAAGGGGTTGAAGGAGTTTTTCCAGTGGATGATGCCAATAAGGAGACGATGTTGTCTGGGCTCAGACACACACAAATGTAAGCCTATGTACAATATTCCCCCTTATTGCCTCCCAGTGCTCCCGCGGGTCATTGAGTGAAGCATGTTCCTGTGTGCCTTAGGCCTCTGATAAGTCCACATATGTAGACTGTACAGAATAAAACACGCCCGAAACAAGTGAAAAATCATTATGCATCCTTCTACGAGGCAAATCTTAAATAAATGTCCCATGTGTTTTGTGTTACAAAGTCCCATTCATGTAAAACTGGATATACTATATAATCAAAAAATGACCTTATATCCCTTAATTCTTTATTCCTGAGTCTGGCAAATGCCCTGCAACCATACGTACTGTAAATGCAACTTAAGTGGCATTAAACAATGTTTTCTTTTCTTAAAAATGCTCATGAAAAAGAAGATTTCTTGTGACTAAAAGCAAAAGATTCCTTTAACCAGAGGAAACACAATCAAACATCTAGTGCACACTTTCTACGGTTGAAAAACAAGCTGGAGACTATCTGAGAATGGTTTTGCTTATTGTGGCCACACGCCAAGCGTAGGTATGCAGCCCAATGGACAACATCTGCATGAGCACATTTTAAAAGCTAGCGTTTCATGCGGGCGCGCACGCGCAAAGTCGGAAACCAGGAGCAAATGCTTCATGCCACATCGAGGAGACGAGGTGGGAGAGCGGGACATTCCTGTGAGATGACAAGCCGTCACAGTCACACACCAGCACAGGAATGTTGGGAAAATAAACAGAGTGGGAAGGAGGGGGGTCCTGGGGACAGGAGACACGGGATGAAGAAAGACTGTCATTTCATTAGGCCAGTAGTCATGGGTTTCCGAAAAGATGCCGACGAGCTTCTGTGATTAGTTTTCACTAAGAAGAGATGTGTGTGTGTGTGTGTGTGTGTGTGTGTGTGTGTGTGTGTGTGTAAAGAATACACACACACATATGCATGCACACAGAGGGAGAAATGGGTGAGCCATGACTGATTCTGCTGGCTGAAAATTTTATTAATGGAAGTTAGAGACAACAACAACATCAAGCCCCATAAGGAGATGGCGGACTGCTGGTGGCACCATCAAGATCTACAGTGGTCCAGCAATGAGTGAGCGAGGGAAAAGAGTGTGAACACTCATGAATATGCACTCCAGATGTGTCGGGCTGTCACGCCGCAAGTAAACACTCTCGCTGATGGACAGCTCGGGACTGGATGGCCTCACTGTCGTGCCCCCAGGGAACGCGCTGGAGAAGGAGGGAGGAGACAGAAGGAAAAGGAGGGGTGAGATACAGCAGGGGAGAAAAGGAGAGGGGGAGTTGGAGCTGAAGAAAGAGAGGAGAGGGATCTGTACTGAGGGACCTGAGCCAAGATCAAGTCACCCTGAGGACCCGTGTAGCCTTGCAGGCTGGTTACAGCCGAGACAGGCAGAGGAAAGGGGGAAAAAAGCACGAGAGGGAGGTATAGCAAGGGAGGACTGGGACTGATTGTTACCCTCTTGTCCCTCCTTAGTGTGGCCTCCAAGGGGGCTCCTGCAGCCTCTGTGAATTTCCGTCTGGCACAGACCTGTGAGCTTCTGGGAGCAAACTGAAATATGAACTGAGAGAAGGGAGGATGGGAAGACAGAGAGAGAAAGAGAAGGGAAGGACAGACGGAGGCACCAAAAATGGGGGACGGATGGGGATTTTACATGTGTAAGTGGTCCATCTCCTGATCTCCTCAAGTACACATAATCCCTCCCAGTTCAGGGTCTGGCATATTTAAAGGGTAGATTCCCTCAAAATATAACAGTTTCTATTGATGCAGGTGGGGGTGGTTTGATTGCCTGCAGTCGGATTTAAGCTCTTAACCACTTAGGTCTGGTTAATACAACAACAAAAAAAGTGTCTTGTCTCCCACTTCTTCACAAAAAATCCCAAACCAAAAAAATAAACTTAAATATGGGCTAAATATCATCATCAGCAACAACACAGCCAGTCACAATGCCAAGATCCCAAAGGGCATTGGTCCCCTAGTGGCATGTACCACCCAGTTATTGGTACATCCTGCTAAAATAGTGGTTTGTACCGATCTCTAAGTGTCATCCCTCAAATTTTAGTGGTATATACCTGTCCGTGGCTCACATGCCTCTATTTTTAAGCGGCATGGCACTGCTTTGGGCTGTTTTTAAGGCTATTTCATTGACATTCTGGACTTCATAATTTGGACAGTTATGTGGTATGCCTTGTCTGTTCATGTACCAATCTCAAAGTGTCATCCCTTGTTATTTTAGCAGTACATACCTGTGGCTCACAGGCCTCTATTTTAAAGTGGCACGGTGCTGATTTGGAGATGTTTTGACGGTATTTCATGGACATTTTAGACTTTATAATTATTTGGTATGAATTATCTCTAGTAGTCCATACCACTCTGTCACATAGCTGCCACTAAAATAGTGGTATGTACCAATCTCAAAGTGTCATCTCATTGTTTTAGTGATATGTACCTGTCTGTGTTACTCCCTGTTACAGGGATTAAAGGGAAAAATACATGAACACAACACATTGGCTAGCCTGTGCAATAAAGACAAAAGAAAGATTACTGCATCTCCCATAGCAACATCTAGTAAAGGCCGGATCAGATCTGAAAACCTCCTATTAGACACGAAAACAATGCCATGAGTGACCGGACATGTTCTGTTTACCATAAACTGAATTTAAAAAGTTATATCTCAGACAAATTCAGTCCATGTGGGTAAATATCGCATAAAAGTGGGGAAAAAGAAAAAAAGACTTGCTTTTGTAAAGAACTGTCCCTGTGAACTGAGACCTGAACTTGCACATTAGACGGTACACGTTGACCTGGAGTACTTTGCATGTTGTTCTAAAATTTGCACTGTGTGGTATTATTCCAACGGTTCTGCTGTTATTTTAGCTGCACCGCACAGGAGCACTCCAGGTCAACCAGGTAACCATTGACAATGCTGTCAGGTGACTATTACTGGCCAAGAGGGCATCTGCTGGGTCACTAAACCACCAGTTTTTCAAACAAAAGCGGAGTGACCACAAAGATTTGTGCTATGCAGAAAGTAGTCATCACCTTTGACACATTCAGAAATAAGAGGACATATTAGAATGAGCACACCCTAATGCACTGCTAATATGATGTGTCTTGTAATCATAAACTGCAGATATGGTGCTCGCCTAATGCTGCTTTCACGTGTAGCATAAGTGTCAAGTGCAATGGAGCCACCATCAGAGAGCCGCAGCAATGACACGCCTGCATTTAGCAGCTGTCCCAGTCTCATGATCGTGAGAAGCGAATGGGAGGGTGGGAAGGCTTCGAAAACAGGTCTCCGGGGAGATGAGTCCAAACAAAATCAAGTCACAGCAGGCCAGAGCATTTACATGAACAAACCCACAGACTGAATTCTGCTAATATGCTTCTGTAGTTATCAATTCGCATTTCAGCTGCACTTAAACACAGAGAAATGAACGGTGTGCTAACTTTTCCAGGCCTACATTTGAGGTCCATTGTTGATAGCAGCTGCTGTTAGCTTGTGTTATACTGTGTCATGGCGGTATCTATATCTGAGAATATTTAAATGAGATAATACTCAAGAAGTGAAAGGCGGGGCTGATTAGTAAAACACTAGCTTCATCTTGGCAGTAATTTTCAGTAGATGCATCCATTTACAGTAATCGAGCTTGAGGCATGTTGTTACGCTTATAATCCACACTTAAAGGCACCTGAGCTTTCCTTTCAAACAAAAATAATTTTCTTAATGCTACTTTAACATTCAACTCATTATGAGTTATTTTAATTAAATCTAACTAACCAAATGACCACACTAATCTTTTAGTGTTGAACATCCCAGAGTGCGATAATCCTGCCTGTTTGTTTGTTTTGTTATTTGTTGTTGCTGTTCTGCTAAAAAAAATGTTAACATTACTCTTTTTAGCCAAGGTACCCTTGACGACTAGACTTGGAACCATGGCCGTGAAAAACTCTACCAAACACACACCTCAGCTGCACACCAGATTAATCGGTGAGATTCCATTTACAGAAACTATTCAAAGCTTGGACATCTTTGCTGGTTTTATCATTTATTGAATTCTAATCTCTGATATGTAACCTTGCTCTCGGAACATTCCCACTATCAGGCCGGCGAGGTTCAATTGCATAAAGTTAGAGGGTCTAATTAGCCTAATTATGAGCTGCAAGGAAAGGATTAAGAGATAAATAGCAGAAGTGCATAAAGATTACCACCGAGATAAAGAAAAAGTTGCTCTTTTTTTTTATTACCGCAAAAATATTTGCCAACTGCAACGACCCATGTGGCCTAGAGCGATGTGGAGAGAGGAAACAAGTAATTAAAAAGCAAATGAAAGAAAATATAATACATGGTTTGTATATATTCACACTTCATATCTGCCTATTTAATGCGAAATAGAATATTGTTTGGGTTGTAACTCCATGCGCCACTGTCAATGAGGAGGGCGATGAAAGGCAAAGTCACACAGGAGGTAATTATCTATGACGTGGAGACAGCCACGGCTTCCTAACACACACACACACACACACACACACACACACACACCCACCCCAACATTAATGCACAACCATATGGTCCCTGGTGTGCAAATGTATGACTGCTACTATGTGTGTTTGCCTGTGTTTACTGAGCTATGAATCGGTCCCCCCACTATTCAGAGCCGAGGGTTGAGTGAATATTCTCAGCACGTTGGGACAGCGCACAACACAGCAGTGTGTCCCTGAAGACCCTTGCCCTGCCTGCCTGTACCCTCTGATTTGGACAGAGGGCAATCAAGCAGACCCAGTAAACAATACGGAGTGAGGCCATGGAAAACCACAGCGGCTCCTCGATGTATTCGTCTCAGGTCACCAGGGACACCGCGGTTTGTCCAATGACTGCAGAGTCAGAAAAAAGCAGTATGGAGGGACTAGTAAAATGATCAAGGATGCTGGGTAATGGTCAGCAGTGCAAGATGGCATCCTCTACAGCACTTCTTCAGAGCTTCCAAGCCAACATCCTTTAGAATGATGGTCCATAGGAAACAAATATATAGCAGAGTGTAAATAGCTGTTTTTAAAAGACATTTTTGTTTGTATTTTTTTTTTTTTTACTTTGGTAGGTCTCCAGAGATTTTTCTTCACTCTGAGCCAAAGAGCAAGAGCAGAAGGGGCGTCCGTGCAGGAGGGGTGAACTCCCAAACCTTTTAAGGAGATCACACAGTCAACCTGTTGGCAAAAATGAAGCAAGGGAAGCTCCAAATATGCAGTCCCTTACACAAACAAGCAAATTACACAGCATAGCCTTTCAGAGCCTTCCAAAAGGAACTTTTTTATCACTTAGGATTTCAAATCATCTTCAGCGGTTGAGTTTCTTTTACACTGATTCTTCTTCTAATCCTGCGTTTTGCAACTTTCTTAATAAAAGTCCCAAAAACATTGTTGCTTTTGTATTTCCTCTGCAGCTAAAGGCCTCTTCACTGAATATCCCAGAAAACCATAGAGGCACAAAGAAAAGAGGCAGCTAAAGGTGAAAGTCCAAAATAACCTAAACAAGAAAACCGGTTCAAGATGCAGCTCATCTGCGCCTTTCATAACACATACTGTACATCTGTTTTCCCATCAGCCTCGTCCATCGTTAACATTTGGGAAAGATTTTGGTTGTCATGCTTAAAAGAAACCATGCTGACTGTCAGTAGATGATTAAATGTAGCTGTATAGTCAGATAACAGATGGTGCAATAACACCACAACAAAGTTGCTGCTCCGTGCTGGCACTGTTTTTCACACGGAAAAAACACCAGTGGCATAATCCACAGTTTGGGACCAAAAGAGGCATGGCACGTAACTCAGCAGCAAAAGCATGGATTTCCCAGTGTGACAATAATCATAATTCTGTATCTGATCTTCCAAACCATACCTCTTCACATTTTGCCTGTAGATTTTGCCAATTTGATGACAATGTTGAGCTAAACTTAGAAAAAAAAAAGCTGAGGTAGTACTAATTTTAATGTTAATGAAGTAAACGTGGTTATTAGTAAAGGTATTGCAGATGAACATCAGTATGCCCGAATGAAGTAATATGGAGAAATATTCCATAAGGTCTAGTGGAGAGCAGAGAAATAAGGTTTTCCATTTCACAAAACTCACAGCTATCAACTTTGAAGGTCACTACCATGATTCGTCTGTTCCAGTTGAACACATGTCATCTCCAGACAGATGTACGGATGAAAGAGTGTGGTCCTCTCACATTATCTGCTTTGGTAAATAATCAGGCTGCTGAAAGCATCTTATTATCAATATTTATGAAACAGCGCACCAGTAGGAGTAATGGCAGCTTAATTCCAAAATGGCACTCTCTTTCTTCCTTTCTGTCTGCCTCACTTTTCTAGAAATGCTCTCCTCCATCTTCCATCCATTATAATGTCTCTTTCTACGCAATCTTTACCTCTAGAAGATTCTAATACACTAAATGTTACAGTAGAGTATAAATGTCCTAAGCTCTTCCTCTCTTAAGGTGTATTTGTTTTGTTTTTACAAGTAGAAAGGAACAAAAAAGAGGATAATTTGTGATTTCAAATTATGAAATGTAAAAAATATATTTATGTTTCTTCACCCAGACAAAGACAAACAAAAGAAAAGCTTGGCTGAGAACAAGACTGAAATACAGTAAATGGCTGAAAGTGAACTGGAAATTATACACAATTTACATCTTTATCAATGACCAACCAGTGCAAACATAGATTTAGGGTCTTATTGGGCATATGGATGCACAAATAAAACTTTTGTTCAAATATGTGTATTTTATATAACACTGTGTAATGTCCTACAGTATATTCTCAATAAAAAGAGGGTTAAGTCAGGAACAGCAAAACATGAAATCATGTCAACAAAAAACAGCACACATTATTAGATAGAATGAAAAAAGGCTCCACAAAGCAAACCAAACAAACATCTTGGGATTATGTTGCTGTTGCAAAGAATTAGGTGCAGCAGAAAAGCAGGAACTGCGACTACTCTTCTGACACAACTGGCAATTTATCCTTTACACCTTTGATTTACGGTTGTCCTGTCAGTTTATTCATAAGAACACCATGGTGCGATAAGCAACAGGAAAAAAATGTATAAAATGATCACAGTTACTCCCCAAAACACCTTAGATTTAGCATGAAGTCCAACTTACAGAAAGACACTGAATACTCAAATGCTAATAGCCAGCTACTCAAATTCTTGGTCCGAAGCTTTCATTTTAACTTTCTGAACTTGTTAAAAAAAATCCAGTTTGGGTCACAGATACATACCATCTCTGCACTAACCATTTTTTTTTTCATCTGTTGACTCAACCCGAGAGACCAAAGAGATTTCTTATTAGTTTGGATCCTGTTGCCTGAGGGGCGTAAGAGTGATAAGATATTTGACCAAACGCAGAAACCTAATAAGGGGCCATCGATTAGGAGTGATGAGCACCATATTGGAGACACAGGTTGCTACAAAGAAATTAAAAAACCTGCAACAACAAAATGGAAGAAATCAACACGGAGACACTGGGAATCTCTCCGCCACTAGCAGCCGTCCTTCCTGCGGATGTTTGGGGATCTCACACACGTCTGGTGCTTAGTTAGCCAGTCAGCGTAACTGCCATGATGGATTAAATTGGTAAATTTACTATCATAAAACATGCAATCTCTATCACACAGCAAGACTTATCACACACACATATATATATGTGTGTGTGATTGGATTGGATAAATATACATATATATATATATATATATATATATATATATATATTTATTTATTTATTTTTTTAGATACTGTTTGACAAGGGGGAATGTTTATGCAGTAAATACTAATTGTGCAGAAGTTATAATATGAATTGGCTGCAACTGGATACATGTGACCTGGGGGCAAATGGATCTAATGGTAGAGTTAATGCTGGCCTTGAATAATGAAGCCTTTGTCTAATAAAACTGGAAAGCCTCCAAATACCTATAGGGACCTTCGCTAGTTAGAGCAATAACAGTCTATCAAAAGTGAAAGCAAAGTGATTACTTAGAGGGTAATAAATACAACACCCATGCTGTGGCGAGACCAGGGCCTCAGAGTGGGAAAGACAGATGCCAGGACAAAGACAGACCAAAAGAGAAATAAAGTTAATTAAATCATTAGTTAAAATAAATTCTACATGTGTTCATTTGCCAGCTGAAATCCACCCCAATGTGTAGAAAAGAGGACTTACGTGGAGGACTAACTTCTCCTCTTTTTGCAGACACCTTGGCCTCTGAACCTGGTGTGTTTTCTGCAACCTGTCTGCATCTCCCTTGTCCTATGCCAGTTGGTCTCCTCAAGTCAAGCATTCCAGCGTCAAATGATCAGAGACAGATTAGGAGGTTAGTTAAACTTTAAACTTTTTCACTCTGGAAAACTCTGGGCTTAACCTGTTTGTAATAAAGCGGTCATGGTCTAGCTTTTAAGTACTAATTCTATGAGCAGTTCCTTGTCAGAAATAGCTATCAATACAAAGACAAACACTAAATAAAAGTCAAGTTCACGTGAGAATACATTTGCAGGTGTATTACCATTCACATTCCAACATATTTCAAATATTTCAAGATCATCAAGACAAGTTCTTTGGAAATGAAATGGAAATTGAATATACAAATCCATCTCTGAGGATGAGGACCTTGATTATTCTACAGGTGACAAGTAGACCCAAGAAGGTGATGAAAGAATCAAAACTTCTTAACAAGAAGTTAACAAGAACAAGAACGTGTTTCGTTTCTTTTGGGATACTTAAACTAGTTCAGCCTGCACTTTGTAATTACTTTGAGAAATAGTTTAAAATTTGTATTGAAATGTGTTTCAAGAAAAGACCACCAAACAAAGAACACAATCAAAGCCACTATGCGTATTTCTATGGCAGCCAAGGGCAAATACTATACTTGAGAGGGAACACAGAGTTCTAAAGAATTATTGTTCCTTATTCAAAATGACAAAGTAGTTTGAGACTGAATGTCAAGATTGTTTTGAATTTCTTAAAGAACGTCTTGAAAACCCTTTACAGACCCTTTGATTGCTTAAGCAGGCAATGCGTAACCCTAGTTTCAAATCTGCACACATGAAAAAAAAAAAAAAGGAAACGTGCACATGGACAGAGACATTCAGCGTTTTTCAGATGGTGAAGTAGTGCTGACCAGGAGGGAGCCTTGAGGGTCACAAACAGGGACACAATAACACCACCATCAATTACAGCCCTGGGAGGAGGTTGAAAAGTCCAATCAGAGGAGCACAGAGATACAGGACAGGTGGATGAACTGCCTGGAGGCAGGCGGTAAAGGTAGAGGAGGGGGGGGGGGGGGCGACAGGGAGGATGGAAGACTGACTGCTGCTGGTCACTGCGCTAACCAAGTGAGCGGGATGAGGGTACTAAAGAGTCAGTCATACGAAGCTGACGGCTGCCTCAGAGGGGGGGGGGAGAAGAGGAGGAGCAAAGAGGTGACAGAAGTGAGAGATGGACTTCATCAGGACTGCTGCCAGATGGTCAGGGTTCAGGCTGACTGGCCTTCCCTCCTCCGGTCAGGTGAGGAGTGTGTGTGGGAGGGGACATACACGCATACATACACACACACACACACTCCTCACCTGCCCTGAGGAGTGTGTGTGGGAGGAGGCAGTGTGTTCTGGTTCAGTCTCTAATGACAGCTAAGCAGTGATCTTGGGTCTTTCTATGGCCACCATAGGGTGTGAAGGAACTGTTTTCTATATTATCATGTTTTTTTTTTTCTTATAACAATGTGCTTTTACGTTACAAAAGACTTTGCAGTTCCACAGTTATAGAGGCTGCAGCATTAATACAAGAATAATGGATATCTTTAGCATCTTTCTGCACTCATTTAAGATTGAGAACCTTAAGATTCTAATCTCAGTTTAACTACGGATAAACTACGCAGTGAACAGTCACTTCATCAAAAACTCTCCTGACAAGTGCTTTTGGACATCACAGAAGAGTGTAAATTATGGATTAATTTACCTCCCAGTAATTTCTAGGAGACAGCAGAGATGCTAAGGTTAAAAACCTGACTTTTCCATACACTGAGATCTATGTGGTGATTCAGTGTAATGTACATTTTTATCCAGGCTGAACAGGAGGAACACAGTAATGCATGGCTTATGAATCAATTATTTGCTGTTTTTTTTTTTCTCCTCTCAATTGATTTTAAAGAATTGAAAGAAAATCTTGCAGGAAACATTGCTGTATCACTTCACACGATCTGTCTCTACTTCCCTTCATCTGCAGCTCGTAATACTGACTAGTTAAAGCGTGTATTAGATTTCACCGCAGTCTTGAAAAATTTGGCTTGAAAATACTGGTAACTTGGTACCAGTATAGTAGACAAGTACAAATTCAGCCTCGGAGACTGTTCTTTTCCTAACATTAATATCTTTTAGCCTTGCTAGCATTATCCTTCATGAAATTCTCTCTTGTGGAACTTCCATCCTTTGTGTTGTCTTTTGTTAAATGTTTAAATGTTGATGAATGTTCTCAGTCATCCAGGTCGAAGAGAACCTTTGGTTTAAGACTTTCATTAGATTTTTGAAGACGTTTCACCTCTTATCCATGAGGTCAGACTTGAAGGAGTCTCTTGGATAAAAGGTGAAACGTCTTCAAAAATGTAATGGAAGTCCAACTGAATTTTTAAAATAAGTTTTTAGGCTGAGTGTAGAAAGCATCAAATATGCAGCAAAGTTTATTCTTATATAGTTACTTACAATATTTAAATGTTTTGATGTTGACTCCCTGTCGGACTTAAATGAAACACTGTGGTGTGCAGAGAGGGAAGTAGAACAGGCTACTGGTCTTTCTGTCCTTCCTCAGGGACAAAAGTGGCCATTAAAAACAGAATTCCTCTGGAAACAGTTTGTGTTTTCAGTTCAGCTCCTCTAGGCTGCTGCTTACCACAGCACAAGACAGACACGCTGCGCCCCTCTCTTTCCTTCCCGCTGTCTCTCGCTCTCAAACAACAAACATTCCCTTCGTTGTTCTGTCTGAGAGCTGCCTACAATCAACATGTGCCACATGTCCTTGACAAGTCAAGAGGATCTTTCTCAATAGGAGCAGGGTGGCAGCATCAACCGTGCAACCCCCTATTCATCCCACCGTGTCCCCCACCTCTCTTGTGCCCCTGTCTGTTTCCCCCTCTTGCTTTCTCAATATTGAGTTGCCGGGGTAAAAGGTGGCCAGAGGAATCTAATAACTGTGACAGTGGGGCTTTTTTGGCATTGTTCCTGAAGCTGTGCAGACACACACAGGGCTGTCTGCTCGCTCTAATGAAAGGTTAAATGAATAGGACAAAGTGACAGGAGGTACAATAAAGAAACAAGAAGGAGGAGAGAGAGAGAGAGAGAGAGAGAGAAAGTGTGTGTGTGTATGTGTGTGTGTGTGTGTGCATACACTCCTTTAGAATGTTTACCGGGGACCTCTGTGGCAAAAGTTCCAAGCAACACTTGGTTTCAAAAAAATCATTCTTTAATTGCTAAATGTAATTTAACTGAGGTCATTTTAAACGATCAAAGTCAAGTAAAGTCCATGCAATGTCCCCACAAGGATGTGTGTGCGTGTGTGTGTGTGTGTGTACATGTACATGTTGGACTCTGGCATCGACACACAGATGCTGAAAAGGAATTTCAGCATGGGGCTTTTTGATAAATGTTAAGGTCACTGACAGAGGGGAGGGCGGGTGTAGTGGTGGCGGGGGGGAGTGACGAAGGGGGGACGCATGTCTTGTCTTGTGCTTCTGCCTGCCTGTGCCTTGGTGGAATGCAGAGTCACATGAAAGAGGCCCTCTCTCTCACTACCTCGCTCTCAGATTCGGATCTTATGTCTGTCTCAAAAGGGCCACTGTCCCCCTGCCACCCCACCCCCTTCCTGACACACACTACCTGTCAGCAAACTAACCCTCAGCTCCAAAAACACACATAAAATGCAAGTGAAAACACAAAGATGCGATCGTAAGCACACGGGTCAACTCACAAATGCAGATGTGGCCTCCTCACACAGCGAACGAGGATTAAGTTTCCCTAAAACAGGAAGAGTGAGCGAAGATCAAACAAACACACACAATCTCATTATCCTTCAGCTGCATAATTACTATGATTACCACCATAAATAGCAAGTTTGTCACTAACAATCACAGGTTTGGATTTCCAACGTGTCATTCCAGCATGTGATGCATTGCATAGCATAGTGCAATCGATAAATCTTGGATAATCTGTGAAAACGGCACACGCCTAGATGACAGGGATAGAGACTGCATCATTATTAGTCTGTAAATATAAGGTTTATGGAGTTTTTATTTTCCAACCAAAATGTAAAGTGAATCTCCAAAAATCTCTCTCAAATGTTGGCAATTTTACCTCCTCTCCTAATGCAACTTTAAAAAGTGTGCATGCAAACAGAGTAATGGGAACCCCACTTGACCTCCTCCCACCGCGCGTGCATTCAAACTTTATCTTCTCCATCACCAGATGAGGGTTTTCTTTGTTACACACAAAAACATTCTTTTGCAGCATTTGATAAAACTACTGCTGCTCCTCGGAGGCCATATTGTGAATTCATCACATGCGTGCGCCATGCTCTCCGGTGATCAAAAACATTATCCAAAATCAATAGCATAATTCAAATCCAAACTCTGCAGCCAAGCTGGTTCCAGCGGCTCACAAGGTTATAGCGCATCATGAGGATCGTGGGGCAGAAACAAGCCAAAGAAAGTGACTGCGGCTCCCTCTGGACCGAGTGTATGTGGGATTTACACGTGTAACTACACACTGACGTGATTGCACAGATTAATGTGACATACACTCAAATCCACAACCCTAAACGTGCAACAAGAGCCAGATGTGGGCCATACAGCTGATTACTGCCCTCAGTCAGGAGGGCAACACAACAGTATCCCCAATACTGTCGCCTCAACCGTCATTCTTCTGGATCTACTGGGATATGTCAGACTGCCCTTTCACTGGCTGTGACAGGCAGACGTACCCACTTCTAGCACCAGTTTATGTACATGAGTGTTGATTCTAGCCCAAAACATCAAAACATGCCGTCTGCATGCACGAGCATCTGGACACGAGATGCAGAATCTCTTCGGTAGCAATCGCAACACCGATGCTGGTCAGGCAGCTGGACGCCGACTGGAGGGTCGAGCCAAAATGAAAATGACGCAAAGGCAAAATATTGACACATTAGAGTGGAGTATCGAGAAAGTTTCCAATTATTTGTGGGGAATGCTGACATACAGTACAGTTATTTTGAAGAACTGTGTCAAAATATTGAGTGTTGCTTGTATTAAGTTACTCCTTTAGCATCACATCGGCAGAAACTGGCTTATGGACCATAAATCAAAAGCACCTTTGATTATATTTGCCCGTAGTTTAGCAGATATATGTTAAAGTGTGATTCAGCACTGAGAAACATTTAAAGAAATGTCTACATTTAAATACAGGTTACAATAGAGACACAGCTCTTGTGTTGCATAAAAGCTTTTCGACAATAAAGACAGTTGTGAGAAGATGAATCTGTCGCCTGTCACATGCCTGTGAAAAGAATAAATCACTCTCTGATCCGACCTCATTACTGATCATTATTACCTCTGCCAGGGAGGTGACGTGGCAGCCGTCGTTTATCTGGCTGGCTGGCTGGCTGGCTGGCTGGCTCTTTCCACAATAACTCAATAACAAAAGTTGTGAATGGATTTTAATGACATTTTTAGGAAATGTTGATAACAGGACAAGGAAGAGCTGATTCAATTTTATTGATGTTTCGGATTCTGGAGGGACTTTGATCATCCAAAGATCAAAGGCCAAGACGCTTTCATCATAAAGCAACCTACAATTGCCTATATACAGTATTTAATGTACTACAGCTGTAAGTCAAAATATATGAAGGAATGAGTTGCTTCGCAGTGGTCAGTGTTCTCCCAGTGCTTTTCTAGTTTTTGGGAAAGTGGTGGCTGAAGCTGTGTGATTCCATGCCTGCATCACATGTACGTTTTTTTGCACATATTGTTATCATTTCTAAACATGACAGTCTGGATTCAGAGTTAGTGCTGCAGATCTCGGTCAGGTGCAGTTATTTGCACTCGGGGTCGTATTTTCAAAGCCTACGTGCTACTGTACGTCCTTCACCTCAGGAATTTTTCATGAGCCACCACTTATCTTGTCATAGCAGATTTCTTCCACAAGCTTTTTTGGAGGAAAGAGAAAATGCACCTTTAGGGCAAATTATTCTCTTTTAATCAAATCAGTCTGTATGGCCTGAGGAGATTTTTTTTTTCATGCCTCCTGAGTTGCTGATGCATGAGCCCCTAACACACAGAGCTGCACTTACAGATGCTGTGTGTTTAAGAAAGAAAGAACGGTCTGAAAACTGAAAGCAAGAAATGAGACTCAACGGGAAAATAACAAAAAAAGAAACACAAAAAGAAATCTGGGAATAAAGTAACGTCTGGAGTTTCCATCACAAGTGAAATCTCAGACTTTCTCACTCACTGTTCATGGAAGAAAATCGAATAGCTTTATTCGGCAGTGCAGGAGGGAACTATAAAATATAAATTATACCACATAACTCTATACCTCCCAGTTGAGCCATTTGGTTACAACTGTACTCCTGGTTGTTATACAGGTCCTGTATCACTCGTTCTTCTGTAGCACTGGCGCGAATTATGTCCGAGGCCTGCTGAAGAATGAACGGACTACGAGTCCAAAGTCATTTTCCTTCTGATCAATCATCGGCCGTCCGGTGGCACTGAGGTGCTCATTTTACATCGTTTTCTGCAATTCTTTCTAACGTACGGCCACCCCACATTACAACTGTAAACATAAGGATCTCAGAAGGAGGGGCCGAGGCAGCGTGTGGCTTCTGCACACACAGGGTGTGTTCATGCACTGAGACCAAAGTTTCCCCCGATTCCTTCCTTAAGGAATAGGATCGTGTTTGGATTAGCATGTGAAATGAAGCTTGCAGTGGAAAAAAAAGAGGGCACAAAAAAATGAGCACATGTAAGTGCGAGTATCTGCTTACAGTTTAAACACGAGCAAGATCCAAATCTGATTGGCCTCCCATCTTCAAGAGGAGGCCTGGAGCGAGCCTCTAACTACCAAGGGCACGCTATCGTTTGACAGATTATGAACCTCTTCGTAATAGTACGGAAGTTTGTATTGCTCACACCACAACAGCTGTGGATCATGTTCATCACACTCTGCTCTTATTTCTGTCTTTAAAAGAAATTAGGAATCACAAGGGTACATAATTTCAGTGTTTGGAGGACATCAGAGTGTTCTCCTTGCTAATTGTGTCATGATTTAGTCTTTACTTTGTGTGCAGAGGTACAAAAAATTTAATTATTTCTGCTGTGTGTTGTTTTAAATAAAGCGCGCCTCAAACTATGCTCCTTCAATTAGAAGTCATCCGAATCCGTTTCAATTTGTTTTAACATTTCATAGCATCTCTGTTTAGCCACTGGAGCTCCCAGTTTAGATTACAGTGTCCAAAAACCCAAAGCCACTGTGAGGTATATATATATAAAATCCCCCCATCCCAGCCCCCAACTTTCAAAATATTACTTTTTCCATCACTGCCAAGACACACTATCAATCACTCAGGAGATCATTGAGGCAGAAGACAGATGAAGAGGAGCCGAGCCATCGGTACAAAAATGAGCCACTCCTGACAAATGTAAAAGCCCTGCAGAGGTGTTTTCGAGGATGTTGTTGAGGCCTCACTGAAACAAAGCATTCTGGATGCCTGGTACAAGTGAAAGTCTGAAAATAAAAAGAACATCCTGCTTTAAATGCACAAAAGCTGTCAATACATACCCTGGGAACGTACATATTTTTGAAAACGCACACGTAGAAGAGATAATATGCAAATCTGCCACACAAGTGGCTATCAAAAGATCCTTTACACACTTAGCACAGATTCTTTTCAAATCAAGAGGCTGGGAATGAGAGCAAGAGGACAGCAAATGGAGTGTATGAAGTAGAAAGAAAGGAGCAGGGAAGAGGTCTGGATGTGAGCAGTAATCAGAAGGAGCCAGCAGGGGGGACAGGGAGGGTTGGTGGGGTCAGAGAAGAGCACCACTAAGCAGCCTCTCTCTTCATTAGCGGCCTCTCTAAGGGGGGGCGTCACAGGCCCACCTGTCCGGCAGATTATTGAACCGGCTAACCAGTGTCTACCCTCCAACACACACACACACACCTACACACACCGCACACACACACACACGCTCACTTTCTCCTCTTTGATTCTCGTAGACCCAAAGGAATCACGACCTCACTGCAGCCTCACTAACAACTTTAACTTTTTTCTTTAACCTCACGTAGCAGCAGTGCTGTAGGACGAATGCTGGCCATCCGCTCAGACCATAACAAGGACATTTACCTCGACTTTTTCACCATTATTTCAAAGGGACCACCTTTTTTTTTTTTTTTTTTTTTTTTTTGGTTTAAGTATTTTCCCCACTTCAGCACACCGGCACTTATTTTCTGCCAATAACTATAATTATGTGACACACGTAAGAGGCAGTAATGCAGACATAAAGGAGCATCAGCGTTTTAACTCGTGTGACTTGTCTGCACACTAAAGCACACTTAAACTGAACAGATCCCCCCGGCCAGTCTGGCAGGGAGACGGCAGCGTGGAGATAAAAGTAATGAAATGACACTCCAGGAATGTAAATTGGCATTCTTTGCTGGAGATGCAGCTCCGGCGCAGGCTCATGAAACATCAATGACACACTCAGACCAGAGCAAAATGCTTTACCAGGCATCCATCTCGTGCACATTTTTACAAATGAAAGTGCAAAGGTGCTATTGCGGTGTTTTTAAGCAAAGCCATTCATCTCTCTCATTCTCTTTCTGTGTGTCTCTGTCTCTCCCACCCTCTGCCTGCTTCTTGAATGTCTCCTGAGGCATTCAGATACGTCCACACAGCAGCGTCTGGCATGAAATGTGACCGTGTCCCCCTGCTTGTTTCACAGGTTACCAACTGAACAGCCACAACATGTGTGCAACCATCAAATAAAGAAGAAATAAATTTAGGCTGTCAAATAAACGCTGTTGTTCGGCTTGGATTACGCTGTTAAAAAGAAACCGCCGACAAGGGCAAACAGATGTGATAAAGGCCCCTGCAAATGCTTCAAAATCCAACTGAAGCAAGACAGCAAAGCCTTCAAAAAATCAATAAAACTTTTCAGAAGAAATAATGTAGCTTGTGCTACAAAAAGAACCTCTAAAAAAGGTGAGCTGAGGCCTAAAAATAACAAAGTAAAATGAAGGTTTGACTTATTTCTCAGATTAAATAAAACAATGTGTTATCCTTGTGTAAAAACATAAAGGCTAATGAATTACTGAATTATCGTATGAGTGCATAAATGCAAAAGGCCTGAATCTGCATATGCAGTGCAGTTTTCAGTTATCAAAGCAATTAAGTTGATCTTGATTATTTGGTTTAAACATTTTCCACATAAAGAAATCATGCAAAAGTTGTTTATTTGGTCCGCCAGAAACAAGGAATTCAGCAACAGTTTAAATCTCAGTAAAGTATAAATAACATGCAAATACTTTGTGTTAACGTTCACTCTTACTTTATTATGTCAGATGTTTCAGGCCTAGTCTTCAAGATATTTAGTGAGAAACTCAGAAGACGGAGAACAAACTTAAGGGTAACTAAAACGCGCATTTTGTCTATTTATTTTAAACGCAATCTGGAGAAGAAAGTATAAACCACATGAGTATGAAAATAGAATTATAAACTCAAGAATTGTTCAGGAAAATGTCTCGATTAACTTTCTGTCCTTAAGAGTTCACCGCGCAGAAGTTGTGGGGGGAAAAGTTGCTTGAGCCACTATTGCTTACAGTGATGCATTTTACCTGATTTACTCAAGTAGGAAGAAGCTTTAAATTATATATTTACCATTGCTGCATGTTGTGTTTGACAGACCCCGCAGCTGCTGGCGCTTTTCGAACTTGGCGTCCGCCGAAAAGTCTGATTTCGCCCTCAAGTGGGGAACTTTCTCCTCGTCGAGATGCGTCGCCGGTAATTCGCCGTCGGCGTCCCTTTCACAAACTTATCATCGCCGTTTACGACTGTCTCAGGTAGAACAGGAAAGAACAGCCGCACTTTTTTTATCCCACTGGAACCTCTGCGTCCGAGCTGCTTCGCTGTGGGGGGAACAAACGCGCGTCAAGACGTTTGGAAAGGAAGAGAAACGCCACCGCGACACTCGGTCCCCTCTTTTTTCAAGCGGAGACAGCGGGGATCGCTGACATCCTGAAGCTGGGTTGTAACTGCTTGTTCTACCTTGAGAGAAAAGCTAAATAACGCCTTCTCACACTCCCCCGGTGGTTTCCTTCTGCAGAGTCAGCGCGCTGCGCCGAGGAGAGTCTGCGGACGGGCTCCGGGCTGCTGCAACTCTTTGCTCGCCGAGTTCAAACCAGCGTGTTTCAGTAACCTGAGTTTATTTCCTGCTTAACTATGTTGTGTCAAGAGGAAGAGTCACATCTTTGCTGCAGGAAAATGTGTGGGACCCCCCCCCTACAAACAGACGAAATTTATCCTGTGCGTATTTATTGCCTATACAGAGCGGTCAAAATACTCAACCCAGAGTGAGATTTGTGTGTTAACATTTAAACATCGGGCGGGCCTATAAACTTTACATATGGGCCATAAAACTCGTAAATTAACATTTCTGCTGACATCTTCTCTATACTGTCAACATATGAGGGGGGTCGATGGGCTCCGCACCAAACTTTCACTTTTTTCCCCACTTTCTATTGACTTTTGTGACTGCGTGACGTGTTTGCGCACACGCACGCGTCTTCCAAGCAATTAGAAAGGGGGTTGTCGGGGATGATGTGACACTGATTTCCGGAGCCGTGTCCCTCAGATCCATCAGACGTGGGCGCGCTCATTAAAGTTTCATTGCGCGCTTGTTTTTACGAAGATTTGCTCAGCATTTGAGTGAGACATCTCAAGAGTGAAGAGCTGAAGTAGACGTGTGTGTGTGTGTGTGTGTGTGTGTGTGTATCTGTGTGTGTGTGTGTGTGTGTGTGTGTGTGTGTGTGCGAGGTGGCGGTGGTGGTGGGGGGTGATAGAGTGGCGCAGAAAGAGAGACATACCGCGCTCCTTAGAGTCACTGCCTTCCTCCGCTCGGGTGAGGGAGGCAGCTGAGTCCCAGAGCAGTCATTTCTATCAAGTCAAGCGTCTGGAAGCCCCACTTGCATGTTTGGTCAAGGGGTAAATAATAGATCAGGGATTAGGCTTGTGTAGAATTCATTCCAGGGTAACAAGCTTCTGAGGTCCCAGGATATGCATATTCATTCCTTGGCCAAGGCCGTGGGAGAGCAGAGGACCATATGCCTGTCTGTTAGAGGGCTTAAACTGCTAATTAACTGAGATATTACATATGTCTGCAACTAAATAAAAATCATTGGAATTATTGTGCAGGTGGTCCAATCTTTTTCTTTCGTTCTTTTTTTTTGGGTGTGTTGATGCCAGAAGGTTGCATCTCTCCTTTCGTGCATATTAAGTTTACTCTATTTTAGGATTCATATATCAGTTATTGTTGTAGAACCAAGATGTTTATTTAGAAATGACTCAGATGTATGCCTCTAAGCACAGTGATAGTATTCCAAAAGCAAACTGCCTTCTAATTTGAGGTTATTTTAGATTACAATAGCAAATTATCATAGAAAGAAACAAAGTCAACATAATAAGAAAACTTTTTAATGCAGGATAAACTGCTAGTTTATAGTGTGTGACAGTAAATATTTACTGTCATTTCTTAAAATGCAGTTAATACAAATCAAATTTATAGCATATTTATATAATTGTTGCATTTTTTAAATTAAACAAAAACCAGAAAAGCTTTTACTGACATTTATTTAAAATCCAACAGCTTGTAGCATTTTTGTGTGTAGGCTGCTATCCATTCCATGAGAGGACATGGAAAAAAACGAGACCAAAATGCAGAAAGCCGACGAAACAAACATACAGGTAAAACTCAGTTATTGGTGTGATTATCTTGCTGTTTTATTTTTTCCATATACCATAAAAATATGGTAATAATGTTTGTTTTAACAGTGAACCCCTCTGCAACCAAACTCTGAGGCCCATTGACTGGATCATTTCAAGGCCTGTCCAGTTCTGGTGATTTGGCAATCTGCATTACTGTACGAACAAAGATCCATTTAGCAGATCTGCAAAATAATCCGCAGATGCTGGTTGATCCAAGCCCATTAAATTCAGCCTGGCTTCTTCACTGTAGCCCAGTTACATTTTCTTCCACCACCTCGGTAATCAAGTAGACACTGACATTAATTTGTGCCCTAGAAGTTGCCACTGAAGGCAGCTTAATAGGGAAGTGGAGTATGTATTTATTTGTCCCTGTGACAGGATCCCGCTGCTCACTAATTATCCAGCAGGGCCCCTGATAATGAGCTATTGAACCTGCTCCTGAAGTGTTCACCCTCCTGGGAGGGCCATCAGATGCTTCATTCGTGGATCCATCAAATCCACAGAGGTCCTTGTCCTCATTAATTTCTTCACACTAAAGGTCCTGAAGGGTCAGTTTGATCATCGACATAAACCCTGAAGAGGTTTTATGGACAGGTTTACTTTAATAGTGACAGTCATTATGCTAAGTTACTAAGGTACCAAGTATTTGAATAGATATTGAGGTTTAATCAAAAATGTCGAAGTAAATTATTTCGGCATTTTTTCTCAGATTCCAAACTGGATGGAGTGAAGATATTGGAAGTAAGACAAATTATTTTCTTCATCTAAAAGCAGTTTTCTAACATTTACTCATGACGATCGATGTCCCATGTCCTTGCTCTTCTCCCTCGTACTCCAGGGAAATATGAACTTAAATACGAACTCACCACCTTAATTTACCCTTTTAAAAGCAAAGGACAAGCTCCCCGATGGAGGGCTCCAGGGAAATAGCCAAACTCCTTGTTCCCACAGACCCCGGGGGAGCTGACAGGGGTTGAGATGGCACACTATCTTTGTACAAGTGAGTGTGGCCCTCACGGTACACTACCATCACACACACGCGCCCATCACACACACATACGTAAACACTGCTTCCTCTCAGAGGCCAACATGGATCAATTCATCCTTTATGAGGGCTCTTGTCTGTTGAAAACGGGACCAGAAGGTCATCAGATGGGAGTCAAACAAAGGTCCATGACATCTCATCGGGGCGGGGGGTTAGGACATGAACGACGGGGCTTGTACATACTGCATATGAGTTGGGGGGGTGGGCATTTATGGGAGGTCAGTGCTGTCTCGGTGTAAAGGGTGCAATGAGAGAAGTTTTTGAGTCAGTTTTTTCTAGTTTGTGTACTCAGATATTACATGTCTAAATGTTGAAAAGAAGGAAGTGAAGTGGTAATCAATGGTTTCTCTGTCCTGGGGTTTTCTAAAGCAGTCCAAGGTCTCACACGATTGAGCATGCGGTTGCTCATGCTCGAGGTCAAGAGTGGCTGATAATTCTCCCACGGACTCAAGCGAAATATAACATCCCTCCTTAGGGCCTCACTTGAATAGTAATGTGTGCAAACAAGCTTGAAAATGTCTGCAGCTGGATGCAGTTTTGCTGATTTCAGATGGTTTTTGTGGCCAGTATGTCCATTTCAAAAGGCCTCTGATTCACCAAGAGGACAAATAGAACCATAATACCTAGTGCTGTGAGGTGACTGTGTCGTTCAAAGACAATGTAACTTTCACATGTTAGAATGTGTCTCATTACCATGCAGAGGCAGTGTTGTTGTACTAAACACTGTGCAGGTTTGACATCCCAACTGGCACTTGTACAATCAATGTTCCTTTAAAGCTGGGGGACTTGTGACTGTTTAGTCGTTATTGTCGTCTCCTGCAGTTCCCTGGTTCTTTCCATCCCTCAGCATCAAAGCAAGGCCACATTAATGCAGACAATATCCTCACTTACCTGAGGCGGCAGGCGGAGACTGCACTTTCACAACTCTCTGTGGAGTGTCACGTTGCACCTCTCTTCCTTCCTCTGTCAGCATCGGCACACCGGGGCTTGTCATTTGGCTGTTGAATTTTTCATGCCGGGTGCATTTGCATGATCACAGCTCGCTGTCACTCCTTCCTGCAGTAGATTAAATGCGGCCCAGCGCTCGGAAGTTCTCTGTCATTCCTCTGAGGCAGAACAGAGGTGAAAAATGCGTGCTTGTTGGGACTGTCAATGCAAGAGCTGTCTTGTTTCAAGGGCTGGCTCGTTACATTTTTAACAACTGGGCAATTTGAAACAATGGCTGGTTTCATTTACATTTACAGAAATGAAAGCCACTTCTGTGCCATCGCAGCTACAGCTTATTTCATTTGCTGGAGCACAAAGAAGGTTAAACCTCAGAAGGTTAAAAACAAATCCAGTTGAGCATAGAATTCTGCATGATATAAATGATATTGATTATGACAAGAAAAAAAAACCTTGTTTCAATCAGATGGGCTGGTGTAATCATGAGCGTTTTCCCCCTAAACCCTTTACTGATCATAAGAGTCAACGGCTTAAAATATTGTATGAGCGTTGATTTATGTCATCAGATATCAGATTCTTTCTAATTTCAGATTAGCATGAGTCTGATTCTAAGCAGCATTGTCTAGATATCTCCCATTTATTTGTAAATAATGCAACCTGAGTCATTGTGAAAATGAGCATTCATACAGTTCTTTTAATACTTTTTAAAATACATTTCTATGGATTTTGGAGCACATATTAAAGACTTATGCAAGATGTGTGATTAAACCTATAATAATATATGCTTCTACTTAGAAAAGGACAAAAACAAGGTTTAGATGTTTGTGTTTATTATTCAGGAGTCAGGAGGAAGGTGCAAGTCGTATGTGATTGGCAAAAGGAAAGGGCGTACTGTCTAAAAATCTTTTATGTATACAAGAAATGCTCTCAGATCTGGATTAATCTGTCATTAGTGGGACAGCAGGTTGGGACAGACAGCACACTTAAAAGAGGGTGGTGCACGCGCTGGAAGGAACATAGACAGGCACTGTCAAAACGTGGTGGGACATGTCTGTGTAGAACACCTAAGTCACTGGAAGTAAGTTGGGCCACACTGCACATATTTGGACATAAAGAGGCGATAGTTAAGAAGGAATCCCTCTGAATACACAGAAAATCTGCAGTAAATGGAGATAATGTGATTTCATATGAAGCACATGATCTGGCATGATGACTCACTCTCCAAAGTTCATTATATTGAAAATGGCACCTGTAATTTTGTCACTGACAATTTTTGTAACTGAATATACAGGCAGATGCTGTGCACCATGTATCAATCCACTGGCTCTTAATTGTTCTGCAAATGAGGATCTTAATGAGAGGCGGTTTCTCTGGGTCAAGGAAGAGCCTAATCATGTCAAGTACATGTGTGTGTGTGTGTGTGTGTGTGTGTGTGTGCGTGTGTGTGTGTGTGTGTGTGTTCATAACAGAGTGAGTAGATGAAACATTTGTCTGGCTGAAGGGGAGTGCCAGTCCTCATATTTCTTCATTTTCCTCCCTCACCCAGTGCTGCAAGTCTAAATAGACACTTAAGTACATTAACCACACAATGTGGAGTTGTCCTGTCTCAACAGCAACAGATGTCAAATGGGCCTTCATGTCTTTGTTCATTTTCTCTTGCTTGCATCGGGTTCTCAAAAGCTCCCATTATGGATTCATGATTGCAATGTGCATAATGCCTTTGACCTTACAACAGATCATTAAAAGCATATAAAACAAGGCAACTATCAGGGGAAGCAATAAGTGTGTCTATTACAGGAACAACAACATTTTGAAGATAAAGCACTACATAAAGACCAATATCATACCTCCCTCACCATTATTCATTTGGGTGCTGATGTTTAAGAATTACAGCTGTGTAAAGTTGTGTAAAACAGCACATGCATGTATGATCTGTCCACCAGATGTCTGTAATATCACAATGGTGACACTGCACATCTTCATATTCATCATACTTTTCATTTTCATAAAACTCACTACATTTTGTTTTCCCACATATTATAACTTCCCCCAACAGTGTGGAAAGGGATTTGCAGTCTGTTTTTCTTGAAAGATGTCAATCAAATATACATTTTTCAAAGGCAAACAGAGTATATTAAGTCAAATGTGTTCCCTTACATTATAGTGAATGGTTTGAGTGTAAATACATAGATAGGTTTGTTAATAATCTTGTTCCAATACGTCAAAGATCATTTGTTTAAAAAGCAACAAATGTTTTTACATTAAAATTTTATGTATATAAATATAAATAATCAATAAAGTATTTCTATTCTATTATTCTATTCTAATTAGTATGAAAATAAATTCACTATAGTGTAGCATTTAATAACACTTTCTACTCTAAACAATAAACTACATTATCCGGCTATTTTCTTGAGAAAACACAGTAGTACATTTACTATATTTTTCAGTGGAACTTCATCATTTCGTGCCAACACCAGCTCTGCCGTATGTTTTAGTAGCTGTCGTAAATTGAAGCGATTACGACAGAAAACGGCGGGTTTGTTTGAAAATAAGGAGGATGTGGGAGGAACAGCTGTACCTAAGCGTTTATGTAGTTATTGACAACGGTATCATACATGAATGAACTTAGTGAGTTTGACAAACTTCCAAAAAAGAACGACTAAATAGTTTTCTGACGTAGCTCTTGATATTAACTTCCCTTTAAAACTGCACATTTAAAACTGAAACTCAGTGTAGTGTCGTGGCTAAAGTTAGCTAGGATAGCCGCAACAACATGCCGGATGAGGATCAGTAAAGCCTCAACTTGACTACATCATCAACTGGATATTGAAACAGGTAAGAGACAAAGAGTTTTGAAGTTACTTTAAAAGAGCATCCGGTGTGTTTAAATGTCTGCAAGTATGCTAAATCGTGTAGTAGCTAATGTTAGACAGGAAAACAGCGCTGATTGTGATCTGTGTTTAAACTCAGCGATGCTGCTAACATATCCTTAAGATTCCTCTAAATGTTGTTTCTCCCTGCGAGTCTGTAATAATGTTAGCTGTCATGATGCCTTTTTCAGTTTCAAAATGTCTGACGATCGCAGTATGACTTTGGAGGAGCAAGTGAAATCTCTATCAGATGAATTAATGCAATGCCAGGTATGTGTGAACATGTTACAATGTGTCTAAATAAAGCAGTCGTTCTCTTGTGCTAATCAGTGTATTTGACAGCTGGACATACGTTGTATGACATGACGTTGTGTTCAGTCAGATTAACATAATCACATGCACAGCTTCCACAGTTAGATGCTTTAGTATGTTCTCTGCGACTTGATTTGCTATTTCTATTAACATGAAAAGATAGATACAGTTTTAGCATTTTTTTAACAAAACATTTCTCAACAGAAACACAAGATGGTTTAACCTCATACTGTAACTGAGTGGATGTGGGGATTGTCCATGCGTATTCACCACCAGGTGGTGCCTAATAACATAAGGAATTTAATACAGCATTTTGTCATATCTGCAGCACATTACTACATCAGTAGGCAGACAGATGTGGCATTCAGCAGATGATAATAATCGCTGTGTTTTGCCTCTTTATAAAGGAAGTTAGTTTTTTGTGTGTGTGTGTGTGTGTGTGTGTGTGTGTGTGTGTGTGTGTGTGTGTGTGTGTGTGTGAAAAATGGGACACCTGCATTTTAGAAACGACACTAGGCACAAGACAACCTGTCTGTCAGAAAAAAAACGTTTTGCCTATAGACAGCTGAAAATACCATAGAATAATATCATCTTTACAAATACAACAAAACTCCCTTGAGTCAAGAGAATGCCCTTTTGAGTGTTACTAAAAATTATATTTGTTGCATCCATATATAAATTGTAGTGCTGTAGAAATTCCAGTAAAAACTTTACTCCAGAATGTCTGTCTTGAATGACAGTGAACTGACATTGAGGGCATCCTTGGTGGCCTGGTCTTGTGTAGAACATCAGGGTGTTTTTAATAGGGACCTTAACTCACACAGTGTTCCATTTAAATAGCAATATTTGAATACGATTGATGTCTGAAGTCTTTGGCAAAATGTGCTTCAGGACTGCCATTAACTACAAAGACTCATCTCTCGTCCAGCAAATTTTCCTCGTAGACCCTGCTAATTTTATTAATGTGGCTGAATTCCAGTTGCTTTGGTATGTTTAGACCATGGTATCTCAGTGGCTACATTCATGTTTAATTACTAAGTGCTCATCAAACACAGATTCAGTGCATGTTTAAGTACCTACACCCATGGCAGCAGAGTGCTCTTGATTAGGAATCAGGCTGATCAGTTGTCAGTGGAACTGCTAATAGCAGCCAAAGGCGAGGCGCAGGAAGACCACCTATTTTGAGTCGACCACGCTGCCTTTAATTTCATCGTTAGTTGCATTGCAGAGCTGATCTTGTGCGAACTTGACCCCTTTCACCCAGCTCCAACTCTGTATACACGCACCCCAGTGATGCATACAGAGATCTACAGTCCTTCTACTTTATATGTTCAGATCATGGTTTTATCAAGGACTGCTTATGCCATTTTGGTAAATAATTGATTAGACACTTTTGAGAAGGGGGTTAAAATTCATGTACTAATTGGAGACCAGTAGATTCCAGTGGGAGGGATGACTTTTATCTTATGATGATGTGAACATAATTCATCAGATAATTTTGTATTAGGTCGATTTGGTATAATTCTGTCTTTTAATGTCAGAAAATGTAGTTTTTAGATGTCCCTCATTAAATGTAATGTAGCTTAAAAATGTTTGAAAAACCAGCGAGACAATTTGAATTGGAAATGTTTCAGAGGCTGGCTGGGTTTCTCCACTTGAAGATGACTGTCTCTGTCATCAGTTTTGAGTTTCTTTGGGGTTAGTTACTTTGGAGCTGTAGTGGAAAACATATCTGGAGTGCAGTTGATTAATAAAGAAAATGCAAGCTCAACTGCTGTGTTTTGATTTGGATCCTGGTTCTCCCTAGTCATAAATAGTACATTATGACACGTGTCAATGCTTGCTCCCCTTGAGTCGAAGGTCACATCTCAGTGATGGTGATTCCCCTTAAGAGAAGATCCTTATTAGTGAGGGCAGGTCAGATCAAATCTGATTTTAGTCTGGATATTTAAATTATTGATTGACTATCCCTTCTGTCGTATGCTAATGTCAGCGAGCATCCCATTTACATTTTTTGTTTTTCCCATCAGAAACACTGAAATTTGTCGTTGCTTTCCTTACAAACCTATTCTCAGACAAATTAATCAAAAGATATTTATCTCTATTAAGTCGAGTAGCTGCTGACTTGCTGATTTTTTTTTAATTTCACAGGCAGACAAGGAGTTTGTGTGGTCCCTGTGGAAACGCCTGCAAGTGGCAAATCCAGATTTGACCCAGGCAGTCAGCTTGGTGGTTGAGCGGTGAGTGGGTTCTATTTTTTCAAAATGCTACCCGAAAGGCTCAACAGCCGAAAATTCCTTTATCTCACAAGTGAAGGGAATAGTGTGTGAAAGTCGTTGAAGGGGTGTTCAAGGCACCTTGGCCATTCTGCCAGGGTTATTACGGAATCTGGTGCAGATGCTGATTTAAGCCATTTTATCCCCGGTCTAGCAGTTTAGCCATGGAAACCCTCTAATGAAAACACTCCTCTTGTGTTGCACTCATCGCCAACACTTGAAACGCTCTGCCAAACACTTGCCTTTATCGGATAGATTGTGAGATAAAATATGACCTCGTTGGCAGAGTGGTTAAGCCACAGCAAAAAACAGTGGCATGGGAAATTTCTGAAAAAGAAATAAGAGATTTAGGTGTTTTTGCCATTGGATAAATTTAATATTTTACTTTCAAATTTCTTTCAATTAGTTTTTGATGAAAGAAGCATCCCACCTCAGCTATATCTGGAATTTTATCTCCACTGTTAACTTTGTCTGTGAGCTGTTACTACAGCACTAATAGGGGTAAATCACAGTGCAGCAGCATGCAGAGAGTTCTTCAATACCTGTGCCTCCTTTTTCCACACCCTACTTAGTTTCTTTATCGCCCCAAAGGAATCCCATCAAAGTGTTCTGGTCCCCCGTGACTGGTCGGGGGGAAACATGCACCCAGAGAGTGTGTGTGTATCGTATCACCTGATGCGCAGGAGGATATTGACATGGTAATTGTGTCGACTCCAGTCAAGCGCCGGTGCCCACTGGGAACTGCGATGCACCCTCCCCTTTCTGAGTGGATCTTGTAGAGTGATTGGTTGGTTGCTCAGGACATGCTGAACACAGCCCAGTATACAAGAAGGTGTAGTGTACCTAGGTCAGCCTGCATTACAGCTCCTCCAGGGATGCCACATACTTATTTCAGTGTCTGCCAGGGGAGCATGATGATCAGAAGAGGCAAGGAGACGTGAGAGGAGGCCTCAGACATAGGATGTGTTGAAGGAACAATGATGAGTGGAGGGAATGGGTGGCCCCTGGTGGCCTGTAGGAGTTGAAACAAACAGGTCCCCAACTGACAGCTTGTTTTTGTCTCCCCCAAAAGTTCATTATGATAAAAGAGGTGATTGTGAGCTTGAGGGAAAGGTTCGGAAACTCTTATCTTATTATTTTTCTTTTTTTACTAGTGAGAAGCACAAAGCTGAGATGAGAGACCGGAAAGTGTTGGAGATCCTCCAGTTCAAAGACCATATGATAGAAGAACTGGAACAGGTATGGTAATGTCCGTCCACAAATGTACAAATGAATCTGATATGATCGGCTTCAGTGGAGTAATTAAAAATACTTTGATTACCACAATAACCAAAGGTCCAACCTGTAGGGACTGTCCCTGATTTCTTTCATCTAAGCTACATCTCCATAGTCCCTTTTTGGTATTTTGTAATAATGATCATCATGCATTTCCACAAATATATATTACTGTCACAGTTTTGCTTGTTTTGTTTTCTTTTTTTTTTTTTTTTTATTTAGTGGCATATATCCTCAAAAATAATTAACTTATTCCATGTAAAAGATCATAAATAGCACAACTCATCTGTACTTAACTAAACACCTTCATCATTCTTATTCTCTTACCTGTCAACTGTCAGTCCCCTTCATTAGTGTCCCTCACTAATGAGAGTCATGTTCAGTCTTAATGAGACTGACTGCAATGGAGCCATCAGCCAGTGTGTTTTTTTTTCCCCAGCTGTGATCCACTCAGAGCAGCAGTTACTGTATAAATAAAATCGCGTCATCATGTTATAAGTCTATGTAGATATCTTGATCAGTTTGGAGCCAGTAAAGTTGTTTTCACATGTGTGATCAGGAAAAAAATGATACAAAAATTTCTTCATGGAAAAATTAGTGATCAATGAGACTTATTATTACATGGCCCCAATTCTGAGTGCTTATATGAAAAATATGTTGATCTGTAGTATTGTGTGCCTTTACATGGGCCATAAAGCTAATATAAGGAATAATTATCAGTCACATGCTTTATTTCTATAAAACTTTCTCAAACAATAGCCACAATAAATGCCACAAAAAGTGAGAAAACTTTAGATTTTGGAGTCTCATTGAGAGTGTTTAGCGCTGTGCTGTGTCATTGGTCATCATATCTGCACTTTTGAGCCATACATACCAAATAGTGAATAATTGGATTTGAGATTGAGATTTGACTCGTGAACCATGGTCCAATGAATCCACAGAGGTTTGTACTCTGTTTTTAATATCTTCACTGTCCAACTTTGATAAGGATTTTTTTAACGTGTGCTGCTCTTTTCCCGCTTTTTTTCTACACCTTTCCATTTTTGTAACATAATTAGCTATCATATTTGAACTGCACTGGGAAATTTCAAATGCTAATCTTTCTGTCCGAGACCTCTTAATTTGGCCAAACCACTCCTTTTTTCTTTTCTATCAATTTGGCACTGGCGAGGTTCAAATTGTTCTTGTCTACCTCATTATCAACGTTTGAATTTATTTTCCACTCTCCAGTATAAATCTCTATTAAAGCCCCTCTGTTCTTACTGCAGCAAGCTAAGAGTAGTGAGGAACGCTAAATCCACTATCTGGATATATCTGAGTGATTCCCCCCCTTCAACATGGCAATTAATTGCATCCCAGAGCTCAGTGTTATTTGAGAAGAGGGTGCACCCACAGAAGGCTGTGGATTACTAGGCCAATGTCAAACCCCAGCTGATGCAGTGTTAAGAAGTCGGCCTCATCTCGCTA
The DNA here is from genome assembly GCA_015343265.1 of Pao palembangensis. Classification (NCBI taxonomy): domain Eukaryota; kingdom Metazoa; phylum Chordata; class Actinopteri; order Tetraodontiformes; family Tetraodontidae; genus Pao; species Pao palembangensis. Next base: position 4,526,328 of record CM027089.1, on the reverse strand, counting down.
AGGCCACAAAGGCCTCCAAAAACCATGAAGCAAACCTATGCCAGCGTAATAGTTTGTGACAGGCTTTTAAATAAATTAGTTTGACAACGTAACAACAAAGATACATCTGAAGTCAGTAAGGGCCTTTTTCTTGTTTTGTTGTATACTATTAATAAAATGTTTAATATAACAGCCTATTGGGAGTTTTTTTATGATTAATACTTTTATTTTTACAGATTTTTTTAAGTGAGATTTAATGAGTTATAACTTCAAACGCCTTAGATTTTTCTAATTTAGACTCTGGAGAAAATCCAGTTTTCCAAGACTTAAATGCATGATGTAACCTGTGTTTCTGTTCCTCTTTTCTTTTCTTAATGCCTTTTCTCGCCGCAGAAAGTTGTGGCACAACAGCAGGCGATGAACAGCCTGGTGTCAAAGAGGACGGCAGTGGACGATCAGAGCGCTCTGATGAAGGAGCTGACGGTGCTCCGTGAGCAAATGGTCAACAACAGTCAAGAACTCAAGGTTGGTGGAACAAATATTATGTGGAGGTGTGGGCAGTAGAAGATGGGTGTGAGCCTCAGAGGTGGGAAGCCATTTTTTTTTTTTTTTTTTTTGTGTGACATTGAACACGACAAGTCCTCCATGCTTTTAACCACTAGCGTTAGAATCATTGAGAATAGACAGAGTCAGCCCTTGGGAACATGGTGCCTCTCCCTTTAGCCTTATTTTATTTTTTTTTTACTTCTATCAGAGAATTCTGAGCAGCTGGAAAGTCCCCATGTATGTTTTAAAGAGGGGAGGATAGAGAGGAAGGAAAGCTGGTTGTTAACTTGCAGATTAATACTTAATGATTGCTTCAGTGGGGAAAGTAAAAAGTGTGCATGTAATGGTGTGGCTTCTCCCTAATTATGCTTAGATAGGACCTGGGTATGATTAATTGATAAAGGTATGCTTATATCGTCTTGGCGAGGTCTCATGGCAAGAAATTGTGGGGGACAGCATCAAAGGAGACCTGGGTTGAGCCTAATGGGTCTTGCAGCATTCACCATTCTCATTAGGAGCCTGTCATTAAAGTTGACAGACTGGCCCCTGCACCTGCGTGAGCCTGACTCTTGCGGCATGACTCGCCTCTCACCAGCATGTGGCCACGTGGGTCCGGTCATACGGCACCACCAGGCGACCTTGGCCAATCAACAGCCCATACAGAGGGCTTCTGCAGTAAAATCAGTCTGCAGTTTACATATTCATCTCGGTTTCAGCCCCACAGGTTGCTTCTTCTTTTTGTATTTCTCTCCTACATTTTTTAATCTCTCAGTTTGAAGCCCTGCCTCTTCTGTTTCTGTCTGTCAGTCACCACTGTTTACCTGGCCCTCGTGACCCTCTGCTCTCCTTCTTCTCTTATCTAGGAATTGAAGATGGAGAGGAGGAGGAAGGAGGAGGAGGAACGGCAGGCGGTGCTGGCTCTAGAGAAGGAGAAAGAGGGATTAACATCCTGCTGTGCCACCCTGCGAGCTGACCTGGAGGAGAAAGAGAGACAGGCCAACAGGCAGCAAGAGCAGATTGATGCTACCCAGACTAAAGTCAAGGTACGAGCGTGGGGACAGAGCGATAGAAGAACACTGTTTCCTTTTCTCCTGTATTCCTTGAACTGTCTGATCCCTCATCCTTTTTCTTCCTCAGCATATTAATATAAAAAGGCATCAAAAGCACATAATTCAATTTTGCAAAGTCCATATTCAAAGGAAAGAAAAATTACCATTCAGAATTAACTGCAAGCGAGAGAGAGAGAGAGAGGTTTACCATGCTGGTGGTAAAACCAATGAATTGACATGACTGGAAACTAAAAAGGAACTTTTGTGAAGCCATTTGTGTGTGGGTGAATGAATCACAGTTGCTGTCATTAGTTTCATTTTAGCTCCAACCAAACATTCTTCCTGTGTACATCCCATCTCAGTTGCCACAGTGATTGAAAACCACTGTGACAGCGGCGTGGCTCTTCACACATTCAAATGGTCTAAACTTTCTCAAATTTTAATTGGCATTTCCACAAGCTACTGCGTGACATCCCAACACACAAGTCATTTGCTTTTCAAAACCAACATTCCAAGACACCTGACATCTTCCCTTGTAGGCTAATGCAGACAGAAAGTCTTGAATAAGTCAGGGCTGCAGAGTAATTACACTTGGATTGGAGAAAGCCCAGCAACTCACCTATGCACATCCATCACAGCCTAAGACACTCCACCTGTTCCTAATTTTTTTTTTTTTTTTTTTTTGTATCAAACTTTGATTAGAAATATGGAGATGGAGAACATGGGTGCTGCTATGGCTCCATCATGCCAATTTGTTTAACAAGGCAAAGGTTTGCACAGAAATGAATAATTAACTAGCAGAGATAGATAAGTGATACATGCTGCTTTTTTTTTGTTTTATGTTTCTGAATGTTGGTGCATTTCTTATAATGGTGGTGATGCTTTTCAACACACTTTCACAGGCCAGGTTATACACCTTCTCTTTGTTAATTAAACTTGTCTGTAACACCTTGTTTCCTGCTGCAGTACAGTTAAATCAGCATGAAAGCAGCAGCAGATGTCCTGTGAAACATGCATTTTGACAGTGCTCGTGATTATCAAATTGATCAGCCATGCTTAGTGACTGCAACTTATTTTATCAAATGTGTCTGAAATGTTTTATTCTCCTACATCAGCAACTGGAGGTGGAACTGCACAACTCTTGGCAGGAGCTGTCCAGCTTGCAGAGCCACTGCAGCGATCTGGAAGACCAACTTTCTTCCAAAGAGAAGGAAGCAGCAGCAAAAGATGCACAACTCGGTCAACTTCGGTACGGTGAAAACGTCACACTTTAGAGTCTTTTCTCTTTGTCTTATTATGTGCCTACAGTCTACATGTGCATATACATATCAGAGCAAAATGTCTGCAGCATTGTAAGGCTCTCTACACTGTGAGGCTTGTGGGTGTCACAGGCGTCTTCCTGATAAGCCCTGCATAGTGCATGTGCTTTACAAAAGGAAGAGAAGGGAAAACGGGGCCGGCTTTGGTTAAGCTTTAGTCGATATGATAAAAACTGTGAGAACTGTAGGAGTCTTAGCGGTAAGCTCAACCTTTTTTAACTACTTTTCTGTTTTAATGCCAGAGGCACTCTGATGTGTCAGTCACACCTGGGTTGGAGACCGGTCTTAAGGTTTTAGCTCGGTGATTAAAGATGGCCTTATAAGTTAGTAAAACACTTTGTGCCGATTCCTGGGGGCACAGTTTTCACTTATGATGCTGTCATTTTATAATGCGTAACTGTCATGTCCCATAAGTCATAATGCGGCTTATAAATTCATATAACCTATTTTGTCTGTGTGTGAATGTAGACATGACTATGCAGAGGTGCAGACCCTCTATAGACAGAGTGCAAGACATGCAGCTGAGCAGAGCCAACTGATCAAGCAGCTGGAAGGTCTCAACCTGGACACACAGAAAGTCCTGAGGAACCAGGAAGAAGCGCATACTGCTGACACCTCATCCTATCAGAGGGTACTTACACATCTGTACACATGTGGAACCTCAAAAGTCATTACAGTTTCTATTATTATAACCTCTGCTTTTTATTCCATGACTGGATCTAACCTAGAGTTATACTCAATCTAAATAAAAAAAAAAAAAGTCTCTGTCCCTAAACTTTATGCACAACATTAGCATCTGAAATAAATGTGACTCTTCGTGTGTCTGATAGTCATCGCTCCTTCTAATCATGTCTCCCTCTGCTTTTCCAACCGTTTTATTCCTGTTTATTTCTGTTGGCAGCTGTACACAGAGTTGAGTCAGTGCTACCAGGCCCTTGTATCAAGTGAGGCCAACCTCCGCCAAAGTCATCAGGAGACGAGTGCCCTGCTGGCTCGGAGAGACAAGGACATCTTGCAGCTTCAGTCCCAGCTGCAGCGGCAACAAATCCAGCAGCAGCAGCAGGCTCAGCACACCTCCATTCATCCCACGTCAAACAAACAAACCAACTTTAAGGTAATTACAAGTCTTTATCCTCAAGAGAAGCCTCTTTTAAAGTTCATCAGGTGCTTTAAGATTTTAGTGTAAGCAGCGATTTCTTTTTTAACCCTTCCTGCTACAGATGTTTTGAAATTGCTTTATGAAAAGCATCGCTGTGATCCATCTTTCAGTCAACTGTTGAGTGTAACTGTAAATATAAGGCAGGATGGAGGTTGATTAGTAAGTGCAGTAATAACTGACAGGCACCAGCGTAGCCTCCAGCAGCTTTCTTTTTGTAAGTATCACTCTTTTAATACCTCTCCACTTCATCCTTGACCTATCCATCTCTCTGAGCACCAGAGTCTTTCATGGCAGTTTTCTGATCTCAGTCCTGGACCCGCACTGACACGCACTTTCTACCAGCCCACCCAACCACCTGAGAACCCTTTTATCAGACACTAGTCAGATAGCAAAGATATGTAATATGTGGAGAGGGGTGATTTAGCCCAATAATGTTCTTGACGATGATGTCGGAGTTACATAAGTACATCTGTCAGCCATCGTGGCGTTTGGGTTTGGCTCAGTGCCTTTGAATCGCCACCTCAGGGCTTCGGAGACTATGTTAATGCTGCTGGCACAGTATAATTGTCATTTAACAGCTTCTTAGGATGTGCTGATTGATGTTTTTGGACCACCAAAGACTGAAGGGCAAATTGGGTCTCCATCTATTGTACCCTTTAATACAAGCTCATTCATCATCAATCAATCACTAGCTTCCGGCTTTACATTTGTCTCAAGTGGGTTTTAAAGTGGTTTATATAACTGCAGAACATGTATGTTATAATATGTTAATTATTGGTGATATTATTGCAGCAGCAGTAATTAATTTGGCCTTGTAGGCTCTAGTGGTTTTATTTAATTCGTTAGTATTTCTGATAACGCTGCTCCCAGACTGTGAAAGTTAAAAGATATTAGCTCAAATGTTAAATGAGTTACAATCACGCTGCCTCACTTAACCCTCTTAATTTAACCAGCAGCGAAATATAAATACATCATTTAGCCAGTAATTAAATACAATGCTGCAGCCTTCCCTCAGTAATTAATACTACATTTAGAGAAGATAGGCTTGTATGTATGCATTCTGCATATGTGTGAGAGCGTACATGCATGCTGCACTGACACGTTCCCGTGCCTTTTCCACAGCTAGGTCAGGCTGGGGAAAGAGATCTCATATTTCTAGGGCTGAGGTGTATTTACAGAAATTCGGTGCAAGATAATCTATGTCAGAAATTAATATTGAGTTTTGTTTGCTGAACACATGTAGGTGCTGTCTGGCTAATTTGTTTTTTTTAACTTTCTTACCAACTGACATCAAAGTGAACAGATCAGGTATCCCAAGGTATAGTGCTCAGTCAGGAGGGCTTTCTGTTTCCTGCTCTGTAATTTCACTGACAGGTTGTGTGACTGTGTGTGGATACGAGTCTGTGTGTTTGAATGAAGGTGTGTGTATCTGAGCACATAATCGCAAATTCTGTAACAACTTCCTCCCGAACACCTGTTAAATTCTAATGCTTAGCTTGTTAGGGCAGATTTGATTTTAATTTTAAATGTTATGGTGGAAGTTACCATTGGAGGTGATCAAAGTGTTGATCACAACGGGGGCACAGAAGGGAAATGCAGCACTCATTTGAATACGGACCAGAGCAGCGGCTTTGAACACCCCTCCCGCAGTGGTTTTGTGGAAGGTGGTGGGGAAGGGGGTGAAAGGAATAACACCCATTGTGTTATATTTCTTTTGTGTGTCTTCCTGTTTTGTGTCAAGTTAAGGCTTTACTGAAAGCTTAGCATGAATTTGATTAATGCTCTGCTGTCAAATAATAAAGGTTATGTTTTTATCCAGTTTTCTTATCCTTAGCAAATTTGTTTGTTATGGCTAATGTGCATAAAATATAAACTATTTTAAGTGTAAATAATATAGATGTCTGCACTAAAATAGTGAAATGTTCCTCCATAATTGCAGACCAAAAAATGGCCTTGTACCCTGATCTTTCAGCTCCAGGGTCTGGACAGTTATCAGCAACTGGATGACCCCCATGCGCAGTAAGATGCAATCTAAACAAACTGCCAAGTTGGGAGGATGGAAATGCCAGGTTGGGTAGTCACCATCAGAGGTTTGGAGCAGGCAGCGCCCTCATTAGTCCACATAAAGCTAGCTAAAATGGACGTTTAATCATTAGATGCCGCCAAACCACATTGGTGAATTTTACACCAGTTTAGTGTTTGGCTATTGTCGGAGTTTTGCGGTGATTAAAGACCAGCATTATAATCCATAACAGACCCGAGGCTTTCTGGAGGCTGCCCCACAGTAAATGAGTGATAAGCTGGTAATTGTACGGGTAAATGGGCAGGCATTCAAAGCACTGGTTACACTCTCATCAGCACTGGAAAGGCAAAATTAGGCAAACTCTTTCACTCCAGAAAAGTTTCCTATGAACAGAAAAGTCCTTATGACTTCTGTGCCATTCATTCCTTATGCCATTCTGTGCCATTCTTTACTTTAGACCTTATTTTCCACAGAGGATCTCCGTGCTCATCACGGTGCGTGGGACGCACCGTGATGAGCATCAGCTACCACTTTGTTACTTACGTTTGATAATGTAGACTAGATGTGTAATTAAAGTAGTAGTCGCAAACACGCGCGTGCATGGATACACCCACCTCTCTGCGGGGTCATGTTTGAGTTAGGTGAGGCTTTTCTTTTGATCATAGTCATCATTAAAACAACAATCTGTAAATAATTTCCAACCAACAGCCTGACAAAGAGGAAGAGGTCAGCCAGAGGGTTTTCTTGTGTGTTTTTATGTACAGTGTCTTTTCAGGGCTTTTATGGAGCGTTGTAGCCCATAATGAAAGGCTTGCTGCGGATCATTTTCAATCCACTTTTACATTGTTTTTTTTTTTTTTTAATCATTTGGAAAACCATTCCGAACCCTAATCATCAGGAGTGTGTAACAAGGATAGTGCACCCTGCTTGTGTTTTTATATCCCTCTTCAGTCCACATAGGACAATATTTATATAGATAAATTTTGTTCCATTTTAAAATACTGCTTTAAAATGACTCTCCACTCTTCTATTCACTAAATGTTGTCGACATGAGTGTGTGTGTATGTTTGGAGCTGGGCCATGTCCGACGCCAGGACCACACTAATGACACGAGATCCAGTGTTGTGTTTTTTTTTTTCCATCTCAACTGCTCTCATTAGACGAGAACCTCTTTGCAGCACAGCTCACCTCATTAATTAAGAACAGCCATGTGCCTCAGCAGATACGGCCGCTCACACATTCGAGTGTAAAACACTCGGGTCAAGCAGACTGTGTGGGCGGTCTCGGGGCTGCATACATGCGCACACAGTAACACACACGTACTTGACATCCTACTCACTGCACATTGTCTTTCCGTAAGTCTTCACCGCATTCCAGGTTATCCCAAACTCGTGTATTGGGCTGTGTTTTTCATTTTTGAAGAATCAGTATCATGTTTACGAAGTTCACTTAGTCTGGTGGTGGATGTGTACCCTTTAACATGGATTGCTCAGCCTGTGCGAGTATGTGCATGCATGTAGCGGTGCATGTTTGTGAGGCAGGGCCCCTCCTGATTATAGCTGCAACATAATTAACATTGATCAGATTTGTTTTGTGGCATAAATGGTGCATGTGTAGAACATTAGGTCTGGCAAGTCTCATTTCACATTCAGCTCAAGGGCTCGGCAGCAGACGGGTCACGAGCTTCAGGGAGCGCAATCACAAGCCTCGCTCCATATGGTCCTGCCTGCCGCATCCTCACCAATGAGAGCGATGAGTGCCAGACAAGTTCCCCCAAGAACCTAATCGTGTTCGGTAATTACCAGGACTGGCTTTTCTCTTTTTTTCCCCTTTCCTTTCTCATCTCTTGCTTCTTTTCATTGCACCTGGATACCTTCTCATGCTCCTTTAATCATCCCTGCTTTATCTGTGTCTGTTCATTTAAACAAATTATTTTACCTTACTCTAAAAAGCTCTGTTCACATCTTCATTTAACCTTTTGCCGATTTTGTTTGTCAGTTTCTGTTTTTGGATGAAAATCAGGACGGGGAGGAGAGAGCTTGTGAGTAAAGAAAGTCTCTCCCAAATAGGATCATTTTTAAATTACTTTATAAAGATGATACCGAAAAAAATTGTTCATCCTCCTGACTCGCTAGAAATTATAAATAATTGTAACAGATGCGCCAATATGGCCGGCCTCCAATAAACGAGGCCCCAGATAATTTTACCAACCCCTTTTGACAGGCCAATTTAATAAAACATGAACAAAATCTTCCTCACTAATAATTTATCATCCCCTCTCCTCCCCTTTGGTTAAAGTTGATTACCCTGGCAGTTAACAAGGTCACGCCCAGATGCCAGTTTTCTGATAATGCAATCAGGACTTGTTATCAAAAAGGTGATGACTTTCTCTGCGGTTTTACTCCAAACACCGTTTTCCAGAAAATGCCGATTCCACAGTTTAGATTGGACATGTTTTTGGAATTTGCAGGGAACACTGGATTTAAGCATTTTACACTTCTTAAGATAGTTGTGATAGTTTATGCACTAAGGTGGCAGAATCAAGTGGTATGAATGGTACAATTTATATACAAACATCTGAGTTTTTCTTGTATTGCTGAATTATTGCCTCTTACAAAGCCATGAAATTTATAAGCCAACTGGTAGTTGGTTAGTTTTAGTTTTGGTAGTTTGTTCTGTTTTCAACATGGACGGAATACGGGGCGGGCCAACACAGCAGGATGTCTGATTCAGAAACATCTCAAACGAGTCTGTAAGTGGTTAATATCGGCTCCCAGCTTATCTTAAAATCATTTCCACACTGTTGTTTAGCTTCAAAACTTCTACATGTGATTTTCATCATGAAATATAATGATCGGCTGCAGCTCACATACACTCTGCATTGCTTTTTTCACAGACAGCAGTGTCAGAGCAAGTTGATAATGCACCTCTCATGTCCTGCCCCGACCCCCACTGGAGCTCTTCCCAAGGACCAGATCCCAGGCCAGAGGATCAGATCCTTCATCGTAGATCAACTAGTTCCGTCAGAAGACAGGTACTGTGGGCTAACACACACTACACTCAATTATGACAAATACAGTGTGGGGCTGGGGGGGGGTGAGGAATAAACATACCCACACCGCACTGTTCCCGCTTCACCCAGATTAGATCAAAGCCCTAGAGAATGGATATGAAGGAAATGGTCTGTTGAGAATCATGTGATTTATCTGACCCTGTCTCTGCCAACCTTTGTCCTGAACTCCTCAACACACTCACACACACACACCACCCTCCTACTGTGACCAGACCAACGTGTGCTGCTAGTTTTACGCATGCCTTAGGCTCAGGCACTGGCTAATTTACCGCTTCAGCAGTACATTATGAACAAGAAAGAAGCTTTTGATCTTCTCAGTCTTCCTCTCATAAGTTTGGCAGGACATGTTTTCTAGATGGCCTCACTCACTCTGAATCAGGCTTGAAGACACATTGTTTGATTTCTACAGCTGTCCTCATTAGAACATCTGTCCAGGGGCTTCTTTTTTAGCAGTTTATACTGTTTATACATGTAATATAATTATGTAGACCATAAATAAACAGCATCAGAACCACTGTATGTTCTTCCCTGTTCTGGAGGCTCTGCTGTGTACGTTTAGGCCTTTATATTGGAGTCAAACTGAAATATGTAATCGATTTTTTTTTTTTTTTTTTTTTTTTTTTTTTTTATAAAGAATCAAAACATGGATCAGAGTGCATGTGCTGTCCTTCTGCCAACTAAAACCGATTGACAAACCTCATGAAAACATCTTGCATTAAGTTGGTTTTCTTTTTTTAAGAATTTAGCAGATCACCCAAGATGATGAAAAATGCATGCGTCAGGCACAAATCAGCATCAATACAACATTTTTCTCCTAGTCTGAGTCATCAACACAGAGGTGCAATCAGATTACAAGTTTCTCTGCACTTTTGAGCTAAAATACTGTCGAATTTGTTAAAGAGATTCTCATTACCTTAGGTGTAGGTGCCTATATTATATCAGTGCATGTCTAGGTCATTGATTGTGTAGAGTTTGAGTTCAGTCCCAAGAACTGTAAAATTCCAGCTTTAAAGGCTGCACTATTACAAATGTAAGGAAACAGGAATCATCTGCAGAAAATATCTGCATCAAAATGTAGTCACCAAAAATCATGCCTTACAGTAGGCCAGCTTTGCTGTTTAGTTTCTCAGAATTTCTTTTGGTTTCACTCTTTTCCCTTATGCACACAGAGACTAAGCCAACTGGACTGCCGCTCATTAGAAATATGCAGATCCATCTCCTAATTAGCTACATAGAATCATTAAGACTGAGTTTGAACACATGGTTGGCACTAATACTGGCATGATACAGCAGCCGGACACCACAGGTCACTGAAGTCAACTGCAGCCCAAGGGCAGATTCCCAATTATCATATAGCGATTGTTTTTTCTGTAGTTTATACATGGTTACTGGCAGATGTCCCCTCTCCCATGCAGGATTCAAATTCCTGAGCTACATTCAAGGTGTTCATAGAAAACAATAGACTGGTTAGGCCAGTGGGAAGGTGAAAGCATCCAGATAGACCATGAATCCATAATTTAGGATTGCTTGTCCTTTGTGGGGGTATTGGGTGCTGAAAGTGATCGCAGCTGATATTAGGCTTGTGGTGAATTACCTTTGCTCCAAGTAGGCCCTGAAGACATGCTTCCTGCTATTAGTATTTTGCATCAGGTTGAATGGAACAAGAATCCACAGGTGGTTTAATGCAGAGGGGGGCTGAATTTTAAAGTTTCCTAACTTTAATGTACTACATATCTTGTTTAGTTACCAAACGCAGTTTTAGTACAAGATGCTTTCTATTATAGACCTATTTACTCCCTTGCCTATACTTCTCATCTATTCAAAACCAAGTAGTGGTGTATGTTTACTCTCTTTGCATATTTTAGCCTGCCATCTGGTCAGCTCTGCCTGGCACCACAGGGGGGCTCATAACCTCTGATATTCATATTCCACTAGCATATTGTTCCCACTGCTTCTCTACAGTGCGGGCCCAGCACTTATTCACTTCTTTATTTATTTCTACAGGAAAGGATGGCTAGCAGCCTCCCCTCCCCAATCGTCGGCTCTTCCAGTTGTCCTATCAAGTGTAACCTGGAGGCCCCTAGTAGAGCAATTAGAGGAGCCTCCCTGCCCACCTCTTGTAATGAAGCCCAGCACATTCTGGAATCTATAGCCCCTTTAGTCTCCCCTAATGGGACATCATTATTGTCAAAGAAACAATGTAAATGGAAATGAACATACTCATTAGCCAGTCGCAGTGAGAAACCTTTGGCGCTTTCAGCTTGCAATTCCTGCTTCCAAATGCGCACACACACACACACACACAGAATCCCCTCACTTTGCTTCCAGTTCATGTGGACTGCTGCTCCAGCGTGCTTTTTTTCTGTTTCCAAATTTGTATTGAGGAAACTAATGTGCATGTTTTACACAAGATAGAAGATCCATGTAGTAAATATGGATAATTATAAAACTAGCGTTAGAGAGTGTTTGTACTGATCCTTGTTACATAGATGAGCTTCTGTTTTTAAGTCAAAGTTCCACACCAATGCACCTTTGCTGTCTCGCAGGAAGAACCTGTGCTGCGGTCTAGGTCTCTGTCCCCAGCCAGCAGTGTGGAATTGGGTAGTGGGAAGAGAAGAGAAGCAGAACAGAGGATTCGAGACCTTGAAGAGCTGTTGCAATTGAAGGTAACCAGTTAATACTCGTAATATCCTCTCATCTTCTCTTATCAGCATTAATCTTTTTATCCCCAGATCTTCTTTATGTCTTACTGTATAACATGTAGTTCTCTTATTCACATTACCTCTGCATTTTCTGTCCTAAACCTCTGTTAATCATTTTTCCACATAAAGTTGTCTGCAGTTGTCTTGCATCATAGCAAAATTGCTAAATAACAACTAATAATAACAGCTTGTTGCTGTGGCCGTTATTTCACATGTGATTGCTGCTATCAGCTATCCAGAGGTCTGTAGCTAGGTAATGGTCATCGTCTCCACAGGGTCAATTGCACCAATGCTGCAGCTGTCTTTTACATGACCTTCTCTTACAGTCACTTACACACATGTGCTGTCCGTGTACACATAAACACAATGGGTCTAGGCAGTGAAGCACCTGGAAAGGAGCAGCATTTTCACACAGTACAGACACACAGTATTGGCCGCATTTGGTGTTTAACCTTCATGTTCTCTATCAACAATTAAAATCTGTGCAAAACACATTTTAATTGCCCATGCTTCAGTCTCAAAATGTCATCTTTATATTAAAAGAGTGTGGGGGTTTTTTTGCCCCTTTTTATTACCTTTCCTTTTTTTTTTGCCATCTTTTAGGTCAACCAAGACCTTTGTAGTTAAGCAGAGGTCATCTCCTTTAGAATGCCGTACTAGGAACACATTAGGCATAATTTACTTGTCAAATCTAAAGTGTTACATTACTGACAGAAATGTAGTCAGGTAATGCTTAAGATAGATTCATATGACATGCCTGACTGTCTTGGTTAATGGTGCCAGCCATTTACGTTTCTACCGGTGGAGGGGCATTTAACAACAGATTGAGAGGAAGACTGTGATTGGCAGGTCAAAGCTGTAGCTGTATTAATGAGGCCGTTTGTCAAGAGCAGGGTTTATTGTTTGAATTTAAACTCAAGAAACAACTTGAGCTTTTAATCAGTCACATTTAATATACTACGTCACAGTACTCCAATGTTGTCCTGTGGATCCTGTCTGTTGGTTTACCAGCCTGGGCCATTGACATATTGACCTTAGTAACTAACAGCAGCAGACAAACAAACACTTCTCATAATAACAGGCTTTTTTTTTGTCTTCTGCACACTTTCAAGCAAACAATATCTGTTGCTGTGTAATTATTTTTCAGCTTGAGAACATCCAGACATGCGCATGCTGGCCAAGTAAGGGTGTGTATTGATTGGTAGGCAAGGGTCTGCGGCTCGATGACCAGAGCTGCGTCACCCAGGGGAAACTCTATAAGGAGCACAGAAAGCCATGATGTGGCTAATTCCCTGCCACTTGCCGGATCCTTCGTTCCTTTTCTGCCATCAGTCAGTTTCAACTTTTTTTTCCCTTCCCCCGGCTCCTAGTTCCACCAGTTAACACTGCCCCGGTCTGGCCCCTTTCATTAGAGCCTTGTTTTTGAGAGGTTGGGGCAGCTTGAAGAGGTCGAGGATGTCTTGTCCATGTCCTTTGTGAATAATCCACGCCAGGGAAAATCTATACTTGTCACACTGGCAGTGCGAATGGGCATTGCCTGTGTGTATTTTGTATCCAGTGCATGTTTGTGTGCTCACCCTGTTCTCTTTGTCCTTGTTAATAATAACAGGGCTGAGGGCTCGCATTTCCCTCTCTGCAGGGCAGCCGTGTCATATCAGCAGTAAACAAGCTCCTTCCCTTCAGAAAGCGCTCGACAACTCTCCCTAACCCTGGCCACTCAAGCAGAAACCTGTCCTGGACTCTTCCTTTCGCTTTCCCTTTTGCTTTCTTTCTGCTCTCATCTCTCTCTTCACTCTTTTTCTTCACCTCCCCCCATTCCTTTGCTCTCTCTCCACCTCTGTTTGTCCTATTTGAAAGTGTTTTCTCCATCGCCCACTCTGTTAAGGTCAATGTGATGGGGAGGAGGGGTGCCCCTGACAAGAAAAATCTATATGTTGTCTTCTCGTACTCCTTCTTTAAAGCTAGATTCCACTCTTGCTGTGTTTTAATAGCTGTCAACAAAAGTGTCAGTAACAAGACCAGCAGTGCACACCCCACCACTGTAAGTCGTGCTGGTCATCAGTAACCCTTGTGCTGGTTAAAGAATGTGTATGTAGCTCTGCTCAGGGTTCCATTGCCCCATTTACTCACTGTGTAAACGTTGTCTTTTAATGATGCCTCAGTTGTCCAGAAGCTTCCTGTCATTGGAGAAAGTCAAAAGAGAAAGGACTCTGGTGCTCTGGTTAGATGATGGTCCTAGATTTAAATGTATTGGGAACTTGATAAAGAAACAATCTCTATGTCTTACAGATAGAAGAGAATGAGGAGCTGAGAAGGGCTCACGATAAACGCCGGGAACGCATTTGTGTTATTCAAGCTAACTACAAGACCGTCAGAGACCAGCTGAGGGAACTGGAGAAGTCTCATTTCCTGTGAGTACACTACGTCTTGCTATGTGACAGGGTCTGGAAATTGTAAGAAAACAGTGTCGAGTTCATAAACCCCAGCAAAGGAACTTGGATAGCATCCTCCTTACATCAACAGTCAGCAAGAGATGTTTGATGATTTGAAGAATTTCACAGGTAGTATTAGAGTGTCACTGCTCCTCAAATATTGCCCGACAAACCCTGAATGCTAGGTTTTGAGAAAATGAAGGAAATTCCCCCCTTTGTCTTTGTAAAGATCTGAGGTCTTAAGCTCAGCCTGTATGGACCATTTTGTGCCAAGTCTGTGTGTGCTTTTCTACGTCTCTCTTTCCCCCCAGCGTTCATTAGGATGTGAGAGCCATAGGCTGGAGGTGTCTGCTCCTGGGGGTGTGAGATGTGTGAGAAGCCCTGTGGAGGGAAGAGGGGCACTTCCTCTTTCAGCATGTTATATTCACCAGAAACCACATGACTTTCGCTCGAAATAGAGAAATAAGCCAGGCTTATATCAAGGTTTTGTTTGCTTCACCCTCCAAGCCTTCTCACACCTTTCCTGTGCCTTTCTTTTCTCCAATGACATCACTGACCCATTTAATATTTTATTCAAGCAATTACTTACATATGCTTGGTGGCCATGTGGAGCGATGGAGACCGCCCCTCAACTGTTCTCTCTGGGTTAATTAAGGAAAACAACTGTGCGATACGAGTCCGTGAAAGTAGAGTGAGAAGGGGAGCGCGTTAAGTGCCAGGCTCGACTCTGCTCATGTCAGCTCAGCGCGGCTCAGCAGCATGTGTCTAAGAGAGTGGGAACAAAGACTGAGAGATGTAAACTCAGAAACATCCAAACAGCAACTGTGCTGCTCCTATACATTTTAGCTGCTTATCAGAAAACAGTAGCTATACTAAAACAAAGCACATCAGGATTCTTTGAGAAATTCTAAGACAAAAATTGGTTAAGAAAGCTCAGAAGACCTAAAAGGCTATTTTAATAAGATCAAGTTGACATGATATTGATGCAAAGGGCAGCTTTGCCCTTTTCAGTCACAGCATTTTGTGGCAGTAGTCAGTCACTCAATGTTATGATACTGGCATTCATTTGGCATGAAGCACCATCCCTAAATAGATCCGAACCCTTCGTGGTAATGCCAGAGTGAATGAGACACGATAGAAAATGACTTAAATATTCCCATTAGTGTTGGGAAGTCAAGGCACTAACAAGTCAGTGGGGATAGGCATTGGATCTCATTGCATTTCAGGCTCGTTAGGGATTCCCCTCTAGCTTCCATGCTGTGTTGTTGTTGCCTTTTTAAAAAGATGGGGGGCGGGGGGTGTTTTAGTTCCCCCTTTGTGTAGGACTAAGATCAGACTCAGACTCAATACCTGCTTGCCTGTTGCACATCCATACCTGTTCTTATAAGAGTTTGTTTTATGCAGCATGTGCCAAAAATTAATTAAAATTAAATTTTCTATATTTTTAAATTTTCTACCATGCCAAAAATATTGGCTTATCATCAAAATCTGGTTGTAAATTAAATAGTTGTTTGTGGATACTAGCAAGCTAATGATCAACGTCACCAATAGCTTGCCCCACCCAGGAGATAACTACCATCCAGTCGTCAAGCACATGATGATTCCGTTGCCTCATTAGTATGCAAATTGCGAACACTTGCTCAGTCCAGTGCAACTATCCTGCCATTCTCTATTACCGCCATATTTTCCCAAAATGCCATGTGGACGAGGGAGGAGGGAAAAAAGGCCAAAGTCTTATTTATATTCGAAAAGGGAAAAAGTTTTTTAATCAGCCGAGGCACGATGGGGGTGAGCAAATAAAATTAAAGGTTATTAAAGCATCCGTACTCAGATCAAAGTTGCGCCCATAAACAGATTCCCCCTGAATCAGAGCAATTAGCCACAGCAACGTGGAAAAGTTCTCTCCATTTCCTCCCGCTTAATAATGGAAACTAGGAAAATCATCAGGGAGGAAGCTCTAAGGCCTGAAGAAGATCGCTCTCTCATGGCTCTGTGTTCAACAGCTTTCAGGCCCACTGTAAACAAATTAAAACATATAAAATGTTAGTGTGACTTAATAAGCTTCATATACTTTTCATAAGACATGCCGTTGATAAATTACATACTTCTGAAGTCACACTGAGACAATTGAAGCTGAGTTGTGGGTAAAAGATGTTCTCCCTCTCCAGGGGCCGTTCCTATTTTCACAGGTACCTGCAAAAGAAATAGAGTAAAAGTGTATCTATCAATCTGTGACTATATAAGTGAGGTTATCCCTTAAGTAGCTCCACTCTCTGGGAAAGGAAAAAAAGTCAACTCACACACATACACTGTGAATAAGTTCAAGGGCTCCAAATTGCTCACAGGGGCATCAGGAGTATTAAATGAAAACATTTGCCGTTTCTTGGTAGCCTCCAAGTCCCAGGCTTCAGGGTTTAACTAGTATTAGTGTAGCATGGCTGTGTCTACATAATCAATAATGACCACAGAAAAAAGAGCTCTCCACAAAAGCAGTGACCCCCCACTATCTGTTTTTACATCTCCACCTCAGTGACTGAGTAAAAATGAGAAACAAGCGTAGGATTTCTGTCAGTGTGTAAGAGAAAAATGTCATTCTCTTCTCACTTAACCATGTCGGCAATCTCTGATTTCTTACTAAATGCCATTTCAGTTTGCAAATTAAAGGCTAATTGGAATCGAATGTGTTAGGCTTGAAATGGTTGATGAGTTTGGGTATGCAGGGAGGCTGCAGGGACAGGGACTGTGTTTGTGTGTGTCAGAGAGAGAATTGAAGTTCAATGGAGGACGCAGCCACTGAGCACAAAGTGCCATTAAGTATTCATAAGTGAGGTGTAGATATTTGAATGACCTCGTTTGTGAGTGTGTTTTTGCCATTATTTACATTTCCATGGCACACAAGGGATGGTCCACCGCCCTGCCACACGGGCAGTGCCCTGGGCTCTAACAAACATGCATGTACATAATTTGCCACTGAAATGTCAAAGTCAAGGCTGCTCATTTTAATACCACTGATGACGGCTGAATAACAAAAACAGTATGAGCATGGGGGGCAGTGTTATCCCAGGTGAGTTGACCAGAGATGCCAAGGTAATGTATAAGCATATGTACAGTAGTTTCCATTGTTCTTCCATTGTGTATGTTTGTAGGCCTGGCGGAAAGCTGCAGCGTGCAGAACCTTGGCAGCTAAGACAAGAGAACAGCGATGCAGTGTGGAATGAATTGGCATACTTCAAGAATCTCACCAGGAAGCTCACAATTGAAAAGTAAGTGCCCCACTTCAACATGCCCATTTTATCTGAGCGTGCATCAGTGTGTTTAAAATGACATCACTGCCAGCCATCAGGGGTTAAAGTAAGATCTGTAGGCCTTTTTTATGCTAGATTGAGACATGTCACACTGTAGCTGTCTGCAAAAGAACACATAGGCTCTAAATTAATGCATAAAAAAAAACTAGACTGTAGTAGTCTTTGGATGCTGACACTCATGACTTTTGCTAGCACAGTGTATTGTAGTTAATTTCTTTCATTGTTGCCTAATTTTTTTTATCATCATTTTTACTTTGTCTTTCTTTAGGTGTAGTATGACCATTGTCTCGTTTGATCTTGAGAAGCCTCTCTAACCCCACTGCTAACACTGACCCTTTATGATGCTTCACAAAGCTTGGCCTCAAGCCACAGCCTCCCCTCCCCTCCCTTCTCTTTCGTAGCCTTCACCTTCTCCTCATCTCTCTGCTATCCTTCACTTCTCTATCCTCCTCTTCCCCCCCTTCCCACTCGTCTTCCCAGTTGCCACCCCCCGGCCGTCTGTGATAGTGAGGTGGGTTGGGGCCAGAATTCTGGTACTTGCCCCTCACTCCCTCTCCTACTCTCCCCTCTGCCCACCCCCTGCCCTGTCCTCCTAATCCCAGCTGAACTCATTATGATATAGCCCGACTGCCTCTCTCCAAGTCTGAGCTGTCCAAGCTAATTACAGACTAGCAGCCCCAGTGCCGCTGATGTTGCCTGTTAAGGGATGTCCATCCACCTACTGGTCCGCCTGTCCACGACTGGGGCCAAGTACAGCAGAAGACAGAAACGGATGGGCAGGGGTGGAGCAGAGAGGTGGGGCTCACGGGCTGCTCTGAACAGGCAGGGTCCTTGAAACTCCCCTGCAAGGAAAATCACAAGGGATGCAGCTAGGCTTTGTCTGAGCTGTGTAACGGGCCTGTCCTCTGGAGGGTTAGCGTCAATCCCCTTCATGTGCCCCTGACTAGGTCTATCTCATCGCCTCCATTCCCCCCCGCCTGCCAGGGCTCCATTTACTCAGGTGGCTGGTGCAGTAAACTAAGATGGAGTCTTCGAACTTCAAAGTAAGACAACATTACTGCCCACCTTTATTTTACTACTGGCTTTCTTCAGTATTCATGGGAGTAGTTTCAGTTTTAACATCCCTGAAATACAAATTCTTGCTGTCAGGAAACTGACAAAGGAAGAATTTGTTAATCTTTGTGTTTTAGTAACAAGGTCATGAAGTCATAACAGCCTGGAATCTCTTGTGACGTGTACTTGTAGCTTGTTTTTCTGTTGGCCGTGTTAGAAGAAAGGTTACACCAGGCAACATTATCCACTAATCACTAATTCAGATGTAACTACCGGCAGCTGAAACATTTATTATAAATAGAGGCATCTTTGTAAAGCCTGAAACGGATGATGGTTGAGGCGTTTAAATATATGTGCTAAAATTCTCAATTTATCCCCCATTCTCTTCTTCACTGTCATAATATGGTGCACAGATGCTCCCGCTCACCTTGTCCAAAACAGCACTGGTAAACTACCTTCTTGAGGCCCAAATGACCATTTGCCCAGAATGGATATTGCTGGGATAACTCCTGCACAGTGGGTCCGCACAATGTTAAGAGAGGTTATAGAGCACACTCTGTTGAATGAGATGGACAGATCTCTGGTCTCTATTAGAATATTTACTGAAGATATTGTGTTTGTGACACTTTTTTCCAGAAATCTGTAAGTTTTTTTTTTTTTTTTTTTTTTTTTTTAAAGGGGTACATGGTATGGGTTCAAAAGTACGAAGGGACACAGCCCTGTGAAAGCTTTGGGAACCTCTGTATTAGGCGATGCATGTATTATTATTATTTTCTCAATAGACACATTAATGATACAAAAATATCCCTCTCATCCCCGTCAGCCCATTAAAACTTGCTCAGCAGTCCCACTGCTGGTTGATGTAGATAACTGGCAAGCAACTGTGGACAGGGTGGGCTATAAAATTCGCAGTGGGATCATTCCACGGTATCTGCTTCATTATGCATCTGTCTGCAGCACTCCGTGTCCGTGTGTGATAATTGTTGTTAAAGGTCTGTTGCTAAAAAGAGGCAGGGATTATTAAGGCTTCATAAACAGAATAAACACATGCAGTGCGCTTTTGGCCTTAAGATGCTTTGCTCAGATGACATCAAAGCATAAATTAGTTGGCGATTACTCAAGAAAAAAAGCCTCCGAGATCATTTGCGCTGTGGCAGCAGTTACAGTTCTTCTATAGAGAGTGACCGTTGTGGACGTTATGCTCCCCAGTAAACGACGTTGACTCTAATTAATTTTAATAAAGTTTACCCCGATGGCCTTCATATTCATATTTTCCTCCATTTCATCCCGATTCGCTAATAACTAATAGAAGTAATGAGAGTCCTTTGCCCCAAGTACCAGAGATTAGCTGGAGGAGGGACACGCAAACAGAATGTTTTATGCATGTTTTATGTTTTTAGACCAAACAGCAGGGTTTTTTTTCCTTCATTAAGTATATTTGTAAATGTAATAAATAGGTTTACACTGAGTTATTTATTGTGTTTTAGTTTGTCAAAAAATCTCTGATACTTTTGCTTTACAGAGTTTAGAATTACAGCATAAAAACTTCTGATATTTTAAGCAAATCCTCTGAAATATAAAATGTGATACAGGAGATTATTAGTTTCATATATTTAAATAGGGACTATAAAATGCAGTTGTTCCTTCTTTTCCTTGTTAAATAGATTATTGGTCATTTATTACCTCTGCCATCTGTCTGTTTGTGAACAAAATAACTCAGAAAGTTATGAATGGATTTTAATGTAATATTCAGGAAATATTGATAACGGCCACATAGAAAAGATGATTAAATTTTGATGATGTTCTGGATTCCAGAGGGACTATGACCTTTGATCTTTCACAGATCATAGGCCAATATTAAAGGCTAAGGGGTTTTGACCATAAAGCAACCTAACATAACCATGTTATATAACCTTGTATTAGTCCTACCTACATATATACACTCTATTACAGGTTTAAGTCAGTATGTGGGATAATTAGCTGCTTGGCAGAGGTCTGCATTATCCAAGTCCTTTTCTAATATTAATATTTTTAGTGGATATAGTGGAAATATTTGGTTGTTTTCAGCTGTTGCTACTAAGTAGTGGTTGTGGTTACTGCATGCCCATGTATTTCTTCCCATCATTATATATCATAATGTATCATTGAAGGCTCACTGCTACATCACCTGCAGCTAAAACATAGCCGTGAGCCATGTAAAGTCCTCCAGGGAGTCCCCGATTCTGCTGACTACAGTGACTTATCCACCCAAACTCCCTCCATGAATGAACAGCCCACTAGCCTTATTTAACCATTGGGGACTCCCTCACCAAAGCCCTGCAAAACAAGACTCTTTCCCCAGCGATAAAAATGCCAGAGGTGTTTTCACTCCCTCACCCCATTCCCTAATCTTCCTGTGTATTTTTGTGTGCGGCGCAAGAACCCAAGAGTAGTCTGGGATGTGAATACACAATGGCTGCAGATGATGTTGTGTTGTAAACCCTTGTGGATGGAGGCTGGCAGTTTGTGCTCTAAGCTGTGTTACTTACAACGCAGGTGGAGATGAGATCAAATGACACGGAGTGGATCGCTTTGGGCAGAAGTTCTAGCGCTGCCCAAGAAAGAAAATGTTTTCAGAAATGAGGCCAAAGGAGCAGCATGAGGCACAGACTTAGATTTCAGACCACCTCATTACCAAACATAACACCTGTCTGTTGCCTTTAGTTTAGTTTCCTCAAGAAAATTTATTTACTTTTATCCATACTGAGTATTTTCTACCTTAGGAGAAGCCGCCGAGTTGAGAGGGGAAAGAAATTATCATGCTAGCATGTCTGGATTTAGCTTCCTTGTTAGACTGAAAGTCAGATACAGCTGGATACTCAATATGCTCAAGTGTAGGGATTTCATACAGGACTTGGAGTAGCATTTCCTGACTCAGTTTATATCCAAATGATCATTTTCATCATGGTTTTGTCAGAATTCTGTTCTTGCTCTTCCTTTATTACAACCTTTGAGGTGGCCCAGAGCTGCCCAGTGCCCCAGTTGTACTGAGAATCACTCAGATGTGGGGGATTACACAAAAGTAATCCACTTATCGCCCTTTTCATTTACATTTAAGGTAATTGTAACCTGTGAAAGAGAGGTCTGCAGCCCTTTTAAGTTTTACCATTTTTATGAACTATATCATGGTTAAATAAGGATGAGCACTAATATACTGTAGATCTTTAATCTCATTTATTGATATTTTGTACTTTTTCAATTCTTCAAATATTGTAGGTTTCTGAATTTGTTTTTTCTCTGTCGGACAAATGATGCAGAGACTTACTCAGTACAACTGCAGAAACTGCTGCATCTCTACTACAGTGTTATGATGTGAAACTGGAGTCCTCTCTCCAACGAGCTCCACATGCAATCTTATCCCTTATCCATCCATGATAGCAGCTCACTCTTCAACAAAACTGAATATTTTGCACGCGAAGTTTAGTTTAGCATCAATACCATCAGCATGTGAAAAGACATAAAAGAGAAACATGAGATGGAACCAGCAGCCTTCACATACTGCATATTTCAGCTCATTTGTCCCATTAACAGCCTGGACACATAAGGCAATGCCAGCTTCTCATCGACTTGAGTTCATTTATGGAGTAAAATCTATAGAGGAGCGACACATATCCATCTGCTTCCCCAACCCCCCTGAGGGAGAGTCATTTCTGGACTTATTTAATCTGTGGTCAGCCATCAGATCAGGCCTCTGCTGGACTGTGTGGGCTGAAAAGCTAATTACTTTTCTTCCCTGTGCTATAGCAATAAGTTTTCCTGAATCATTTTTTTTCAATGCTGAAAAATGCCTTGGTTGATGCAGAGGGAAAAAAATGTTTTGCTTTATAATAAGTAAAATGCTGTCCTGCCACGAATGCCTTGTGAGTCCTTAAACACATTTGGAGTGCATCCTCCATGCTGCACCTTCCAAAGGATAGAAGACCTGCAGCTGTAATGAGGTTAATTCAGTGAAGAATGCCACTACAGTACAAGGAGCTTGTTTTTAGCGTTTCTCTCTGACTCTCTGGAGCAGAGGGGAGGGAAATTAGGTGTATGTTTCAGGTGTGCTCGTCTCAGCGGGCTCGTGCGTATCCTCTGTAGACTTCAGCTGGGGTCCTAATAATAACTTGAAAGTGCAAAGTCTCAAGCATGGCTCCACATAATTAGCCATTAGCAGGAATCAAGCTAATTGCAGGGAGGTAATTGTGCACACCTTCTAGTCTGAGTGTTTCTCTTCCTCTTTTTTTGTGTCTCTCTCGCCCACATACACACACGCTACATTGTTGTTTTCATGTTTCTTGTCACTTTGATTTTCTAATGAATTATAAAGCATTTTAATTAGTCAAAGTTAGTACTGAGAAAGCAAGTGTGCAAGATTTCTTTTAAAGTGGTAAAAGTTTTTACCATAAGAGTCCACAGTGAACTCTTTTTTTTAATTATTAATTACATTAATTTGGGGAATTAAAGGACACATCTGATATGCTGTGTGAACACCATGTCTGCAGAACCAGCCTGGAGGAGGAGCTGGACATGTTGCGAGTCCAGGCTGCCATGGACCGGGCCACCGTTAAGGACCTCCACCTCTTTCTTGCTGAGGAGCACAAAGGTAAATAGAGAAAATAAATGATTCTGTACTAAACTAAAAATCAGAAATTCCACCTGTAACAGTAGATATGTAGAACAAGAGGACACATTTGAACTATTTCTTTTCCCTCTGGGCCATGTGCACTTGTGAGGAGAATTAATAACTTGACTCCCAATGGATTTAACGAGACAATTCAATTAAGACTTGATCAACTCCTTGCAAGTTGATTGGAAGTTCAAGTGGCATCCATCTTGTCTTGCATTTATCCTTAGCACAGTTGTAACAGACGTTGCGTTTAATTCAATCTGCTACCTTTTGTCAGGCTGAGACCATTGAGTCCACCGGTTTTAATTAACTGGTTCAATAACAAATCTGTTGTAGAGCACTTTAATTTACTTCACAACCAATGAAGTGTCAGGTGGTGCTACAAGTGTCTGACACTAATTTAAATAGCAGATCCTCTCCTATTGACAGCCGAGTCAGGAGAAACGCTGTCATAAAAGATCTTTCCAAATGGCAAGTTGTCGTTCGCTGTTAAATTCTAACAAGTTTACATACACATAGTTCATTGTAAATTATTTGTTCAACGAAATTGAGGCAGAGTGAGATTATCTTTTTTCAGTGTTTTCCCAAGTACTGCTTTTTACGTCATTACCGTTTTATTGTTTCTGTATGAAAAGCACAGTTTTAAGAACTTACTTCAAAATAACATTATTTTTATTATTGTATGTACTTAAATTGGTGCAAAATTGTCTAAACTGACATTTGAGTCTAGGTTTGTCCGTCTCAATTATTTAATTAATTTATTTGTTGGGTTTTTTTTTTTTTTAGTCCACAAAAAGTCATGTCAATATTAAGAAAGCTTTATGAAAGGCCAGAAAATCTGCTCCAAATGAACCTTTGTGGCCCAATCAAAGGGAATGAGATTTGAAGCACTCACGCCAAGATCACACTAACAAAAGGCAGCAGATAAAAGGAATAGGAGCGCTTATACTGCAGCCCACGAGAGGACGTGGGAGGGACGTTAATATATGATGCACTGCCAGGACCTCCTTCAACAGCGTGTGACTAGGGAGCCACCACGTCTTCTTATCCAGGTATTGCTGAGGTGCCAACTCCCATGCCACCAGTGCCGGTGCAGGATAATTGTCTCCCAACCTGGTTATGTATCCAGCCAGCCCGGCAGCCCTCCTGTCCTATTTGGTGTTGCATCTCATTGAATGTGACACGCTGAGAAGACAAAAGAGTCAGCTAATTCAGAGTAACAAACTTCCAACGCAAAGCGAAGGGAGCCACACTTCCTCACTACATCCAGCAACACGTTCTCCTGTTAATCTTTGCCTCTCTGGCCTCTTTTTTTTAACTCGCCCAGAGGATGAGCTGACCTGAAAAGTTAAGATCCTGAATATTCAGCGTTTCCAACCACGTTTTATAGATGATTTTCATCACGTTTTCTTGAATGTGGACATGAAAGGCACAAAGTTGTGCATTGTTTTTCTGTGTTTTCTATTATAGAGGAATTTGCAGGAGCAGGCATTTTTATTCCTCCATCAAAACATTCGCATTTAGGCTGGTTGGATTCAGAATGTGCAACACGTGTGTATCAAATCCCCAAGCACTCCTGTATGCATACTGTTGTAATCTTAAAGCCCAAAACATACACGGCCACTTTTGAACTCCTCAACTAAAGAATTATACTAGTCTACAGAGATTAGTTGTCCACTAGGGAAACCCAGTGGACTACAAAGCAGTGCAGCCCGGGGCGCTGTGTTCACAAGGGATTCCAGTGCTCTTCATTGTTTGTATTCATTCCCCCGAGAGAGGTTGCACATTGCATGTGTCTGCGTGTGCTTTTGAACGCTGATTTCCTATTTCTTTGTGGACCGCTGAAGGAATAAGACAGGTTAAAGGTATAAAATGAGTGAATAAAGGGAATATTTCACTCTAGGCCCTTTTGAGTTGATTGACAAAAGGAAAAAGGGAACCTGGTCCCTGTGAGTAAAATTAGGGTCCTAATAATGCTAATTGAGTTAATGTACCCTCTTTGTCGTGATTTTCTTTTTTTGATCACGCAGCATGAGTTTGACGCGTTGTGTCACAATAACCAGCTTTGTTCCTGCCTGCAGAATTGCTTCACAAAGTGGAAAAGGAGAGCCAGGTCAACAGCAGCACTCCAAAAAAGGCTTCTGTTTCTTCCGGGCGAATGGAACAGTCATTTAAAAAGGTACAGCACTATACCACATTAAAAGTTCTTTCACTGCTAATGAAAGAAATCCGACAGAATCATAACTGCGGAAAATGCTAGACTTAAGAGGAAAGGTCAAATCATCATTTAAAAAGTCAAGAGAGACAGAAATAATTGTTACTGTACTAAGTGTAACTACTTCAGCAAATACTGCAGGTGGAGTATGGAGGTGATTTAACATAGCTTATAGATCAGAGATATCAGGGGTCTGCATATATTTATGCATATGTACTTATTAAAAGCAGTCAAAAGCAGGGATAGGTGTGTAATTTTGTTTGAAAGGCAGAGGGATTTACCAGCAGCCACAGTGAGGGCTAAATAAAAGGGAATATTGCCTCCAGGCACGAACCCAGTAGGAAGCCCTTCCGTTAAACAGTCTCTACCAAGGATCTAACAAAAAGACTAAGTGCTCATGGTTGTTGCCTTGTTAGGGGTGACCAGGCTGACTGTGTGCCACTGTAATAGCCATAGCTTTGCTAGGGTGGGATATCAGTCACAACAAATTATCACCACTGATTGTCATATTTTAATTAAACCAGCCCTAACCTTTCTTAAAAGGCAGGTTATTTAGATGTCATTTTGTTAAATCTTGATAGCTATTACACCAAATGGCTTCTAACAAATCATACCTCTACTTTAATTTTCAACATCCTGCTTCGGTGTAATGGCGAAATTTACGTGATCTTCACAATCTTGCTGTGGGGTGTGAATGCAGTTTTGAGTACCCAAGGTGCTTTTTACATAGCCCTCCCTAAAGTCATTAGCGTGCTTGCCTAAAGTAGCATTTTGTGGTGAAGCCATCAACTGTAAACTCCAAATGTAATATATCAGAGTAATTTAATTTGTATTACTTTTGCTGCACAATTTTCAGGCCAGTATCTTTCAGTTTTATTTTTGCTTGTTTTTTGACAACAGTTGTATAGTAATGAAAAGTGGGTTAAAGTGGGAGCTCTGAATGTTACTGAGTTTTAACTGTAGAATGCTAAATATAAAGGGGTAAAAAAAAAAATGAAAAAGATGTACCACTGAGGCCTTCTGTCTGTGATTTCTTCAGATTGAACAGCTGGAGCGGAGGATGATGTCCCTGGAGGAGGAGGCTGAGTTACTAAGGGATGAGAAGGAGCAGTTACTTGAGGCGCGGGAAGACTTGACTAAAAATTGCTGCACACTCAAAGCATCCTTGGATCATTTGCGAACCCGGGAAGTCGTCCGTGAAGAGGCAGCTTTATCTCAGGCAGAGCAGCATCTCCATGAGATCGCGGCTCTAGAAGTCCAGCTGGCTGCCGCACAGAAGGAGGCTACCCAGCTAAAACAGCAGTTGTTCAAACTGAGACAGGATCTAGGGATCCTCAGAGCAGCCAGGGATTTCTATAAAAACTGTGCAGCAGGATCAGCACGGACAGCCGGGATTGCCAGCAACATTAGCAGCAAGGTCAAATTCAAAACCTCTAAACTCAGAGGTCCACCGCACCGGCAGTGTCACCAAAAAGTCAGCCGCAATCAAGTTATCAGCTGCCAAGGCCACAGCCCAAGTCTCGCTAAGGACGAGTGGGAGGACATAAGCCTAGATAGGTAATGATACTTGCACGCAGATGCTCTTAAGACACATTCTCACTTCCTCATTATTTTCACATGGTTGGAGTGGAGACGGTAGGCTGGCTGGATCATGGGGGGGTGGGGGGGCTACGCAGCATCAAGGGGACAACCTGCATATGCAAAGCATAACCAAATGGGTGATTGAATTTCATTGTCTGTCTAGTTGGTATTCTAAATCCAAAAGAAGATCGGTAGCAAGAATGATAGAGAGAAGAGAGGAGGGGGAAACCACTGTCGGATCCTTTGAAATATCCTGGGATGCCTTGCTTGGAGCTTATTGACTGAAATTTGCATGTAAAATTAGCCACCTTTCCACACAGAGTTGAACCGATGCCAGAAAAGCCCAGGGATAAAGGGGGCCGCAGAAGCCTTGATACCTTCCAGTGATGCCATTTTCGAGCACTAGTCACGTTACCCAAAATTGACAGTTTGGCAGTTTGATTTAATTTTCTGGTCCTTTGCATATTAACTAACCCCCCTCTTGACAGTGCTAAGGATCCCTGTGCAAGCACCAAGCACCACCCACCTCCACCCAGACACACACACACACACACATATATTTATGGAAGCTCACTCTGTGTATAGGCCTGCTTCTATTTTTTGTGGCACATCAGTTCACCAGTGTTTGTGTGTGTGTGTGTGTGTGTGTGTGTGTGTGTGATGCTCACATACACACCTCCTTCCAATCTCACCCACCCACCTCTTCCCACTGCTTGCCTTAATTTAGTTGGATAAATTTTGAATGACCCTACTCGGCTCAGTACCAGATGTCTACAAGCTGTTTAACACCCTCTAAATTAAGAACCATCGACAGTAATTATTTCATGTATGTTTTATGCAAAAAAGGCCACTGAGCCAGCATCGGTTGAGTGATGGTTGGAATGATTTCATTTGGGGCACTCAGAGCAATCAATTTTTCTCCCCGGCACTCCTCCTTTTATTCACTTTTTCTCAGTCCGAGTAAGTCGTCGACAGATTCATAAGTCTGTAATCCACCCCATCGGTATTCATACGAGGCCTTTTTGCAGGCGCTTGGTGCGGCTATGTCCTGTTTTCCTAATGCCGTCTCCATGTGGCTAATAAGCAGCAATCTAATATAGCCTTTACCTGAGAGAAGGATCTAAATGGATTTGCGAGGAAGGGGTCTTATTTAAACAGCAGCCACCTGATTTGCGACAGTAAAGCCTTCAGTGTCTTTCCTATCTCAGTGGTCTTCTTAAGGAATATTTGTGGTCGGCATTCTTGGAAATACAGTATTTCTGCCTTTGGAGGTTTGGTCTAAGAAGATGCCAAATGAAGATGTCAGCCATTAAGGCTGGTCTGGTTTTTTTCCTCATGCCTGCCTCTGGCTCCCACTCAAGTTTTTTGCTGCTGGAGGCAGCAGGCCATTTTGGGTAGATCAGCACTTTTGTGTTCGAGTCAGGATGAAGCAGAGGCAACGTGAGTACACTGGTGTTAGGTCACTAACAGCCACATAAACAGGCTTTAACCTTGTTATATGGTTGCTCAACATCCATCTTTGTTGATCTGTTTGAAAAATTAGGCCATCTTCATGTCTGTTCAGTGACCATTTGATGATTAAAGAGCTCTCCTTTCCTTTCTAATTGCACTCTAGCATGACAAACTGTTCTCTTTCCTCCCAGTAAGTCAGTGATTTAACTTGGTTTTAATGACATCATTGTTTTACCTCTGTGTGAGAATGGATTTCATGAATTTATCAGATGACTGTGCTTTAAAGTGATTTGAACTTAATTTTAGATGACAAAAATGTAATCTAGGGTTTCAGTTCTGCATGAAGCGGCCAGTATTTTCCATGTAACTCTTCAAAGTGGCAAGGATAAGTGATTTTTAGCAAGTCCCTGTGCCCCCGTCCAGACCAGGTTTAACCCTAACTACGAGCCCTGAGCCCTGTCATGTTTAAGCTGGATTCCCTCTCTGTGGTCTTTACCTCTGCTGCTTCTCCCAGGCCCCACCTTAATAAACCCACCAGCGTAAATGTCACTGGCTTCCACCTTCACGTCAAAGGTCACTGTCAATAAACCTGTGTGTGCGCGCATGTGTGTGAGAGAGTGTGTGTTTGTGTGTGTGTGTGTCAGGAAGCCCTCACAGTGCATCCATCAGATGCAACTTTGCTTGGCTCCGCTCAGCCGTGCCTCTCACACACGTCTGTCACACACAGCGGGCTAATGAAGGCCACAGCCGCTCTCATACATGTTGATGCATTCACCGTCTGCATCACACGCTGCAGCTTTTCACTTCATTTACACCCACATTTACACTTCCAGCTCTGAAATTGGATGGGACATTGATTTTCTGTTGGTAGAAGGGTGGGGTCAAAATGCACATTTATTTATTTTTTTTTCCTCCCTGATGTCAACTAAATCAACCATAAAAGGTAAATTGGAATATGTGTTCAGTGGTGATACTTTAGGACTGTGTCTTTGGTTCAGCTTCTGAACTAACCACTCTCACTTTTCTCTGCAGTGACAGTGGCGAAGAATACGTGGACAGTCTCAACAGTGTGCACTCAGGGACAAAACACAGACGAAAAACCAAGGTTTGTCTGCACATAAATGATCATTATTACATATGTATATTTAGCCCAGTACTAAAGAAGTTTCTGGTCATTTAGATGTATAATGAATATCGTGAAGTCACAGGCCTCGGATGCTGTCCTGCTACAGCAGCAGATGAGTGTTCATCATGCAATTAGAAAAACAAAGATATGAAATTCTGTTTTTCATATATATGAAAGGCCCAGACTATATTAATACTTTGATCAGATTGATAAAACATTAAAGCTGTATTTGATCAGGCTGAGGCTGCACATGACATGCATCATGAAAATATACAGTATGTGGTTGTCGGTACATCTTTTTCCCCTCTCTCCATGCCGTAAAATCAATAGGTCCAGACCCTTGTGTTGTCCATGTCAAACCACTTCATGGCAGGACATGGCAGCTCCTAACCCGCTTGAGATATGTCCGTCAAGAAGAGAGTATAGAGGGGGACCTTTGGAGATAGTCTGTATCCTGTCCTTGCTTTCCTTTTTCCAGAAGGCGGAGAGGAAGAAAGAGTTGTTAACATAGCCAGGGAGCTGTCAGTATCCTCATCCTCAGATCCCCTTTAGTTTCCCTGGCTCCAGATCTGCTAAGTACGCCCATCACCTTCTCTTGGGTTTATCTCTATGACAGCCCTGGTTCCTCATGGCATGCTATGTCACAAACCAAAGGGTTCATCTCCTCTCTCCTGTCTGCAAGGCACCGTGTGATCAAACCTGGCACTGATCAAATCCTACCTGACCCCATATACAAAGGAAACGGGTAGCAAAGGAGGGATGTAGTGATGGTGGGGGTTTCTTTGATGTTGTTACAAACGATGTGCAATTGGGAGTTGTCACACATACATGCCTATAAGTTCAAATGACTCCACACGCACACACACACCCACACGTCACACTGTAGGAGTGAATCAGGGTTTTCAAGGAGTGATTGAACAAAGGCAGCATTTGCAAGCATCTGTCAGGAGTTATATCTGTGCTGAGCAGCGTCGAATCTGAAGTCAGTTTAACGTGCTCAGGTGAATTATTAAAGCGCGGGCTGATTTGTCCTGTCACTTTAAACTGAGCGGCCCGTGTGATCATAGTGTCATTATGAGCTGCGTTTTAAGAAGCGCAACATGTCAACCGGTTGTGTTCGGTTTAACAGCTGCTTTTCATGTTGGTCTCTGGTTTCTCTGCTCATTCAGTCCTACAGATGTGCACTGTTGTCGAGCAAAGAGGCCCCAGCCAGAGTATACAACAGGAACCAACCCAGTGTTTTTACACAAGGTAAGATGAGTTTTAACCTTTGTGCAAAATTAAAATTATATTTATTATTTAAAGAAAAAAATACATTACTTGTTACTGTATGAAAATAACCAATTAAGAGTTTAAAAGTTTTTTTGAGCATTGATTCTTTTGAGTAGGTAAGAATTAGAGGCTCACATGCATTTAGATGTCAGCACTGACAATATACATACTGTACCACTGTTAACGCACAGCTATAGCTTCTAAATATGGATTTTTTTTTTTTTACTTGCACTTGTTAAATCTGAAGCTACTGCATGTACTTCCTACCATTAGACCATGAACAGCATAAGTCCTGGGAACATGGGACAAAAGGAGCAAAAAGGAGGTGGAGAAGGAAGAGGATGCTAATGAAGGCCCAACACTACTGCTCCTCCTCCTCTCTGCAGCAGCGTATCGAGTCTCAACGGCGTCACATTGACGTACTGCGGAGCGCAAAGGAAGATGCCGTGCTTTCAGCCAAAGAGCTGCACAAGGCCAACGAGAGGATCAGAGCACAGCTCAGCTCCCTCACTGAAAAACTCAGCAGCAGTAAGCAGCTCACACAGGTAACTAGGGGAAATGCTTCCATCTTTGTGGCTTTTTTGCTGTTTGCTCAGGGCTGAGAGCGCAGCAGCAGCAGGTCCTTTGCCCTTATCATGCTTAACAAGTGTGGCTGACAGGCTGACCCGTGTCTGCTAAGGTCACTGCCACTGTACAGAAAAGTGGAATATTCCCCTTCTGTCTTGACTGCTGTCGTCTTGTGCCATTGAATGTTTCAGGAAGGCTGTTCTCCATCACAGTAATTGTCTTGAGCCATATGTGTTGGTTGCCTCCTTCCTTATAGTTGTTAGGTATAAATTATTAATAAAACAGTAAGCATATGTCTACTTAACAGCATCTTTTCCACACATGGCACACAGACGTGTGTGTGGAACAGACATGGTCATTAATGCAGAAGACAATATTTCAGTTGTTGGTAGCAGCAGCCAGGAGTGGCTGATTCAATACCTTATTATTCATGTGCGCCTGTATATTTGCTGTGTACAGTGCCGATAGTATATATCGGACTGGTGCTCAAAGGTCAAAGTGTAGCCATCTCAGTGTTGCTACCTAGGCAGTGGCCCTCGTTCTCCCAACAAGGCATCTGATTGCTGAGGACCATCGAGACCTTAGACTTGGGCACAGCAGTAAAGCCACGTGTGCACACAGATAAACAGACACACACTATAACATGGATGAGTGGGCAGAGGGGAGATTGTTGTCTTCCTGTTTGTTTCGTCTTGCAGTATTAATGCCACTCCATCAGAGAAAGTTGGAGTTGACTGACTTACCAAAGTCAGATCCCATTAGCCTCTCTGGAAAGGCCAGAAGGTGATGGACTTTAGGCTTCTTCCAAGCAGTCCTTCCCTGCCAACTCTCCAACTAAAACTCCACTTGTAATTGGCTTAGGACAGCCTGCACAGGGGCTGTCATGTGAGAAGGAGCGTGGCAGTTTCAGAGAAACTTATATGTGTGTGTTGCTGTGGCTGTTGGTCCTTCTGACATTCTGCCTTTCCCTTCTTGAGCCTATTTTCCATTTTACTTTTCCAGTCCATCTTGTTAAACAGCAACTGGTTTTATATTTTACTTGTGGGTTCTTAAACAGAGACTAAAAGTTTTGCTTCAAGTGACGTTTTACTGCAACTTAAATCCCTGCCGGTGAAACAGACTCGCAGTAGAGATGTTAAAAGTGCTTTCTCATGGTGCACTCAGCTCTCAGTGTTACAGCCTACAGGCAACATGTGTTTAATAGCATAGTGACACTTAATGTATCCCCACAGGTGCCTACATCTTCCACTGAATATAACTAGTTCCTCAGTATTTTAACCTTAAAAACCTTAAAGGTCACAATTTATTTGGTCTCATTTATAATGTCATATTCATCGGAGTAATTCAGGATATTAGAAAAGTGGAATATCCTTCAAGTGGGCCAAAAATGACAAAAACTAGTAAACCAGGCAACCTAAAAGCATTTGAATTTGTAGATAAAACTTCAAAGGGAATGCTCTGCAGCATTGATAAAGATCTGTCTGTGTGTAAGGAATTTTATACTGCACATTCATCCTCATCGTGAAGATGGTTGTGTAACCTGAAAGTTTAAAACATTTGAATTCGGCAATGTTGCTTTATTCCTGTACATTAATGCTTTAGTTGGAAGTGTTTTGATTACTGATGACCAAACTTCCAATTGCAAAAAATTACTGAAATGAGACTCCAACTGTCACAAACTTCAGACTTCAGGTGTCATCAACTAGAATCATCCTCTTAAGCTGCATGAGAAGCTTTATAAAATTTCAGGTGGCAGGTGAAGCATGCACTCCTAATGCTGCCGTGTCTAGCTCCTGATTAAATGCGCTAGTCATGCGCGTCACCTAAATACAGGATCATTTTGTTGTTTGGATTATCTACTTGACTCAGTAATTATGTCCTGTTTGGTTTGCTTTGCTGTGTGCTGTGTGCTGTGACCACACCAAGCATATTTACTTTATCTCTTTATTCTGGAGTATCCTACCCTCCTCTTACATGTACATTTATGGGATTATCACTGGATTAGTATATCAGGCAGAATTTAGCACAATTTTAAGATACATTCCCTTCCCAAGCAAATAGCACAGTGGGTTTATTTTAACTAGGCTGATATACGTATGTGAACAAATTTACTTGAATACGCACACGTGTGAGTTTATATATTCTGGTTTTGTGGCTATTTTAGAGGCCTTTTCTTTCTTTATCCTGCTAATTATTAGTGAACACTGCTCAGCTGGGAGAGAGATGTCCTTTCTGCAAGAATAAATGGACAGCTGGCACATCAGTCTGTGTCAGTGTCATCTCTCAGCGAGGCTGAAAATGGCCTGTGAAATCAAAGCCTGTCTTACAGGAAGTGCCATCAATGCCAGTCTTGATTCTCGCACCGCGGCCAGCGCCTCACTTTTCACTCACTGCACCCCCACATCCCCTTCCTCATCTACTACTCTCTCTTTCTCACCCCTCTGGGAAAATGCCATGTGTGTCTTCAACAGTAGAGAGGAAACCTAAAACAAGAAAGATTCTATTAAAAGGTGTCAGCCAGCAACCAGATATCAATATCCTGCTTGTACGCAGAGCAGAGAGCAAACCCCTGGGAATCTGCGGTTTCACTTGGGCGTGTGTCTCTGTGTGTGCCTGAGTGAGCGTTTACTCTGTGTACTGTATACATCTTTACATATCATGTCTCATATTTATGTCATTGAGTATTTATAATGTTCGAAGTGATACAGAGAAAGATAAAGTGTGTTTACTCCCAGAGTTTTTTCAAGAATCACATAGAATTAATCTTTTAGCTCTGTCAAACATATTTATTTTAGATATTTTAGATACACATTGTAGACAATTGCTTGATGTTATCTTTTCATCACACCAAAATAAATCACTCCCCAATTGCTGAATTCTTTTCTGTCCCAGAGTGCCTTCTGATTCTGCAGGATGGCTTTATTATGAATGCCAATCACATTGAAAATTAGACCCTACAGTATTGACTGGGCACCAGCATCTTTCCTAATTAGCATAAAAGAGGGAGCTTTATCACATCTGAGATTGTAAAATAGTGTGCCTCTAGCCTGTGGCTAACTTCTACACCATTCCCACATATTGTTAATTTTACTTGTCTTCTCATTTGTGTTATGTATTTTAAAATCAAAAGTACTTGTTAAAATTAGTTTGTTCCTTTAAAGCAAAGAAACATTAAAATGAAATAATTTATTTTGTTGTTCTAGTAAAAGCTGAAATCATGTTTGTATTTGACATCATCAGCAGAACCCTAGCCTAACAGTCTGTTTGTCAAACAACAGAAACTGACCTCTGACCTGGCTGGAGCAGAACAGCAGAAAAAGGTTCTGGAGATGGAGCTGAAGCAGTGGAGGCAGAGCACATTCCCCCAACAACCCGCACCGACAGTATCAGTAACTGCAGAATGCTCCTGTCAGGCCCAGGCCGCGCCTGCACCGGCTAATGCTGCATCCCAGACCCTGGAGGCCGAGGTCAAACAACTCCAAGCTAAAGTAAAGGTTGGTGTTTGAGTTACAGGCAGAACACATGGGTTAATGATCTGCCCATATCCTTTGTCTTATTCTGTATGCCTTATTAGGTAAATCTCTTAATAGGATTATGCTGTTAGGAATTATGTTCATTTCCAATTTTGTGCACTATGAAGCTTGAGTGAATAACACCATTAGAAACAAGGAAAGGAGTTCTGATCCTGTTTGGTTCAAAAATTAATTTACTATGCTGCTATTATGAATACAGCATCACAATCTTTTTGTTGACTGGAAATATACTTTTATGATGTATTATTTTATAGTCAATTAAACACGCAATTGATAATTTAAATAAAATCCCCTGAAAGAAAATGCTGATGTTTTATTTTGAAAAATGCCAGGCTTGAAATGTCCATCCAGATCACTTGAAATTAGCTGTGATTTGGACAAGAATTTGCATTTCTTGTCATTTGATCTTATTACGGCGTAACTGTCAGATTGATGAGTAATGGGAAACAGCAGTTGCGATATGGCCGACATCATAGAGAATAAGATGTAAGGGTGTTACAGTATTATCACCCTTTTTACCGTCTGCTCATCAGCGTCACCAACTCGATTGCTGCTGTCATTACACACGGTAAAGAAACTCATGTCAGGTGACAGCGCGGAGCAGAGACGAGGGCTGCACTCTAGGGGTGAACACATGTGGTTACTGAAGGGTGGTGCTTGTACAGTTCCCTCGAAGGGTCACGGGGCCCTTTACGCCAAAAATGTGCATGCACATTGAAATCTCCATCAGTCTTATGATCAGAAGCCAACCTGTCACTGCGATGCCTAATGTAGAGCTACAAGACATAAAAAAAACCCATTTTATAAAAGGAAGTCATTAATATTAACACCATGTTTGCGGCTGAATTTTTAGACTCCTTCTATGCAAAGCCTCAGATAAAACATCTCAGATAAGACCAGTATAGGTCTTAAAAGTAGCTATTTTCTCTAATTAACAGCCATATCTCATCTAGTTAGAAAAATATTGCTTTCCTCTTAACCTCTTTTAGCACCTTCCACCCTCCCGCTGTAGCTATAATGAGGAGGCATGCTGCGCCTGACCTGTCATCAACCGTGTCGTGAAATCCTTCCCCACCCCCACTCTCACACACCCAACTACATTAACTTACACACGCGCCTTGTGCTTTGCCCCCAGAGTACGAGTTCGGAGGTCACAAAGCAGGTGGCAGCTAACAAAGCCCTGCGAGGCCAACTCCAGGAGAAGGAGGACAAGCTCCGCCAACTGCAGGAGAAGTCAGTCTCTCACCCCTTTTTTTTTTTTTTAAATTAGTTGGTCCTGTTTTCACATTTTTCTTTTATTTGTTTTGAAGCGCTGCTCTTAATTTTTCCTTTTTTCATTCTGTCTCTCTTTTGGTCTTTGTCTCTCCACCTCCCCGCGTTTCACTCAGCTTGTCTGAGCACTTCTCATCTGTAGTGCTTGAATCCACCATGTGGCGGCATCCTGTCTGTTCCACTTCTCTCAAGCCTGTCTCTCCTTTGCAGTAATCATTTATGAAATTGTGCATGTTCTCATGAGTGACTGCATAGAAACGACTCGAGAAATGAATGTGCGTGCACATGTGGGTGTCTTGTGTGTCATGTAGTGTGGTGTTACTTATGTGGGCAGCTGAAGCAGTGCTGATCAAAGCAGCATATTGATTGTTTTTGTGCCGCAGGAGGGACCATTTTGGCCCATGACACTTAAACCCACACAGCATCACACTGGCCTGCGGGCCACAAGCCCTAATGAGTTCCATGCTTCACCCACTTTAGCTGCTGCTACATTAGAGAGTCAGAATGTACATATTCACTCAGGGAAACTGGTCACTGGTACTTAAACAGCATTGTGAAGCGCATACATTATCCTTCTGCATAAGGCTCTCATCTCTGAAGTGAGAGAAATATACAAAGAACAACTTTGCTTTTTGCCTTTTTGCTTTCTTTGTCTTGTACACTGTGTCCTCTGCTTGCCATTCTCAATAATGCATCCCAGGCATGTGTACAATCACAGTGAGATCGTGGTGTGTTTGTATGCGACCAAAGCACAGTGGATCACAGCAAGACGGCAGGAAACACCCCTCAGATGAGTCTTGAACGACGGCTTCATTCTAACATCGCGCATTCACTCGTTGTACACTCACAAACCTGACTCGCCATCCCCTCTATCCTCCTGTTCCTTTTGCCTGCATGGAGGGACCCCTTCTCAGAATGAAAGACATGTCTAGACGTTTCTGAAATATACATCTCAGCACGCACACGCGGGGAAAAAGCCTGCTTCGCCCTTAAAGAAGAGAAGGGGGTGAAAAAAAAAAAAGAAATGAATTTCAAAGTATAGCAGCATGTCCTCAGTCAATATCCGGCACTATGGCCCTGCCTTATTTATGAAGCTGCCTCTTTCATCTTTAGCCCTGTTGTCTATCAGCCACATGAAACATCCACCAGTGCTTAACAACATACACAGAAAAGTGCGCTCTCACTCTCATATTCACAAAAACTTCAGACCGCCGTCTCTTATCATTACAATACAGGCAAGTTTGATGAACAATATCGCCAACACACATGGAAAAAAGAGAACAAACCTGTGGACGATTGGTTTATAGTTGAAGGCTCGCTTTCCCTCTCTTCCCACTAACATTCATAAATAGAGATCACACAGGGTGGCAGAAGCACAGTGTATCCCTCATTCTTTTTTATCCTTTATTCTTTTTGGGGTGCAGGGAAAGAGAACATCTAAAATAAATGTTGTCTCTCTAATTGCTATTAGCATTCGGGCAGAGGGAACCGCTGTGTGCTCTTATTGCGCCGCTCTGTCTTTAAGTCAACACTAGACAGTCATCTGAAAGGTTCAATATGGGTTTTCTCATTAATGGCCAATTCCATGGGGTAACCAGCCAGCGCAACTTTCCCCCGAAGACCCCTGGCTAGACTCCACTCTCATTTAATTTAATGTCACTCCAATAGGACAAGCTCACATTTATTTAGCCAGTTCGCCCTTAGGCATTCATCCACCTTGGGATACAGGGACATTTACTTACAGAAAAGCATTTGCTCAAGAGTTGCATCATCTGTTTGTTTAACACGCAGAAGCCATGATGCATGTGGGAGTTAAGCGATCCACTACTATCTTTAAAATAAAAAAAGGCAAAAAGCATTTTAATTAACTGCATCCCTATGATCTTTATTCTATTTGTTCTAATTCCCTGAGGCATAGACAACCATGAAAAATGCCTCACATTTGCCTTTTATGAAAATAGAATAAAACATACTAATATACTGAGCCCATTTAACACAAGGTCTTTAGTAGAATAGAGCTGAGTTGTGCACTGAAATATTTAGCATGTCAATACAGCAAATGATTGAAGTAGAAAGCGATGCAAGATGCTGTTTTTAGCATTTAAGCCACAAACAGTGGCTCCTAGATACCAAAGCAATGCAGATCACAGAACATTTTTTTTTGATTTGCGTTCCCGTTTAATCATTTTTTAACGATTCGCTAACCCGTTATATAAATGCGCTCTGACCTGAAAATAATAAACATTTAAATATTGATCACGGCCTTTCAAGTAGCGTCGGTGCTGATTCAAATTGCTGTTTGTCATAAGACTCCCCAGTCACTTTTAATGTGGCGCTCCCTGCCAGAGCACTTGTTCTAATATACTGTTTGCCAGTCAGAATTATATATGCATCCTTATTTCACACCCCCCTCCTCCTTTAACCAAACAGCATGCCAGCGTATTTAGTTGTCATAATAAGCTGTCATGCTTGATTCACTGCACAGGGACAGCGTGCCTGCCAGTTGTGGTTGTGTGTCTTTCTGTGGAAGCTGAACGTGGGTGCGGGCCTGCATTTGAATGTAAATATGCCTGTAGTATACTCGTTCAAGTCTGTTAATTATACTTTCAGGATGAGCCACGCAGAGCGAGATGCCAACTTGAAAAGGCATCTGGTGGAGGACTTGAAGTCAAGACTGCAGGAGATGGAGAAAAGTTACCACAAACAGGTGGAAGACCTCGAGAAGAAGGTACACTCAGCTCAGGGGAAATGATTTGTTGACCTGTCCTTAAAAACTGTCCTTGTAAACTAAAGAATTCCTTTCGTGGAGCAGTTTTTGCTATGTCTGAAGGAATATTGAGACAATATGGCGCATTACTGTTTTTGTTTTTGTGTAGGTTAAAACTTTATCAGAGGAGGCCACTAACAGGAAGGCCCTCATTGCATCTTTAAAAAGGAGGCTAGATGTCACTACCAGTGAGAAAAGCCGGTATGAGGCCTCTTGCACAAAACTCAAGGAAGATGTAGAAAAAAAGGTGAGATA
Source organism: Pao palembangensis (assembly GCA_015343265.1). NCBI lineage: Eukaryota > Metazoa > Chordata > Actinopteri > Tetraodontiformes > Tetraodontidae > Pao > Pao palembangensis. The sequence continues at coordinate 4,487,000 of CM027089.1, read as the reverse complement.
CAGCCACCACTGCAATGATTTTAATGTGCTGAGATCATTTTTGCACATTTTACTCCTCTGTTTGGGTCCACATTTACATAGCTGTACATTTCTTTACAGGATCAGCGTGTGCAGACCTTACTGACTCGTTTGGGAGCCAGTGAGAAGGCTTTAGCTGAACTGGAAAAGACGGCCACTGCCCAAATGGAAGGGTTGGCACAGCAGAGTTCGCGCGCCTTGGACAAGCTGCAGAGACAATTAAGCCAGGCCTCCTCTCAGTTGGAGCAGCTTCACTCCTTCATAAAGGTTAGGGTAACACAGTAATGAAGCCTCTAGAAATTAGATAATAAAATGAAACGTGGGTGTATTCATTCACACTAAAAAAAAAAAGGAAAAAAAAGGAAGAGTGCCGAAAGGGACGGAGAAGGTCAGCGGTTCAGGCCTAATCCATCGCCTTGAATAATAGATATTTTTGCCTTTTTTAAGTCACTTCACATACACCAAAGAAGCACTGCACTTCAATTTACATGGAACCTAAAAATAGAGACTCATAAAGGCATCCATATACATGTGTGGAAGCACAGTTCATGCTCATGTAACACCTCTCCACCATTCCCATAACCTTAGGGCGGTGCAGCCATTGTGCTGTTGTGGAGGATTCACATCATTGTTTGTCTCCCCCGGCTACTGTGATTCTCCATAAGAACACCGAGCCCTTTGATTGGACTGCCTGACGTCCGGAGGAGATTTACTCTTGTCATGTATTGATCAGGACCGGAGGGCTGCGTGTGTGCGCGCGTGTGTGTGTGTGTGTGTGTGTGTTTGCGTGCCTGTGTGTGTGTGTGTGTATCTGTCTATCTGTCTGTCTGTCTCTTTATGAACTTGTTTTTTTGTTTTTTGGTTTTTTTTTGTTGTTGTTTTGTTTTTCTTTTCTTCTTTGTGCCTGTATGTGTCGTGTGTATTTGTGTAAGAATCTTTTTTGTGTACCAGAAAACCCTTTCGGGCCCTGAACATGCCCCAGGCTGTAAGCACTGCTTGTTGAACTGCTCAACTGTGGCCCTGCATTCAGTGACTTTTCCAGAAGACACACACATACACACACACCGAGATTAAATATTTTGGCATGTATCACTTCTACCAGAATTTCAAGACTGGAGCAATTTTGGTTAAAGCTATTATTGTACTTGCATTTTCTGGAATATGAAGCCTTTTAAAATCACGTAATGACAGAAATGACTAATTGGAAAAAATGGCAAAGAAAATTTGGATTGGCTGTGTGATCCCCCAAAAATGAAGCTGTTTCCATCAACAATCTGCTCTTCATATTTTTGAGCAGCCTTTTGCGCCCTCATGTGAGAAGAGGTTTAAAGGTGGCTGGTCGTTAAAAGGGGATACGTTTTTGTTGCCGATTTGATCCTCTCTCCATGCCTTAATCCTCACCCTGCTTAACTCACCCTTCTGGCAATAGTGACGGTGATCAAAAAACACACACACGTGTGCTCACACACACACTGCACATTGTGTACTTGAATAGCATGCATTTACTCACAAAAGTATGTGAATGCCTGCAGATCTCCCTCCCACCTTTAGACGCTCCTAGGACTGAGATGAGTGATAAACTAACCCTTTAATTTCTTACTGGATTATCTCAAATGTGGGATTCAGGTCAATTGAATGTAACCCAACTAAATTCTTTCTTTTGAGTCATTACATTATATTTTTTTTCTTATATTGCTACATCTATGTATGTACACACCCTTTTTTCTTGCTTGATTTTAATCGTTTGCAGAGTTATACTGTTTTTTAATTTGTTTTTGTGTTTTGTGAGTTCTCTGGTCTCCAGCTCTCCCTCATCTGACCATCTATTCCAAGGTCAGCTTTTCAGAAGGCTTACAAGGGAATGATACAGAAGATTATTGCCTCGATCAATAAGCTCAAAATGAAGCAAAGGGGAGTTTACTTTATTGACTTTCTTGAGTACAGTGGCAGTTTTAACATTTAATTGTCTCTCTGTATTTAGAGCGAACTCCCATTTAGTGCCTGACAATTGTGGCATCCCAGGCCTTCCCGGTCTCGCTTGACGCTCACCCGGGTACCATTTAAAATTGCCCCTCATAGCCTAATTATTTACAGTGTTATGCTGCCCGGTTGGACTTATGAGAAAGCAAATAAATAAATGAATGTATTTTCATTACCCCATGTGTTTCTCTCACTGATACAATGATTCTGTCTGTGGAGATTTTAGCAACTTTTGGGATGCCTTTGGTATCAAAGCTGCATTCCCCCTGCTTTCAATCGACAGAGCAGCAAACCCTCAGGTCCGCATTTCTGCAAGGAAGCTTGAGGCGAAACCGAAGAGAATCTGAGTGTTTCAAACTCAATATTCCTCCATAATGTACTAGGTCTCTCTGGCACATGCTTGATCAATTTCATTTATTCATCTGATAGGCAGAGTTATCCACCTTGTTTTTTAAGATCTATTTCATCATTCTCTTTTTTTTTTCTCTTCCTTCTTCTCCTTCAGGGCCTGGCCAGTGAAATACTCTTAGACGTTCAAGAGGTTAAGCAGCACTTGATGAAGAGGAGGAGGCAGAGGCAGGCCGGCGCTGTGGCTGCGCGGGGCGGCCTCTCAGCCAAGTCTGTGATCAGAGCCAAGTCCATCGCTGCCTCCATTCTCAATATGTCTGAAAACGATCTGGCAGACATCATGGACACTGACCAGGTAAGGGTCAACATGTCATACAAACACTAAATTTCTGATACAACCACTGAAAAACACTCGCGTACCTGTAATAGATTATCTGTCTTGTAATATTTGAACCATCCCTTCAATTTTCAGGTAGATTTGCACAGGAGAATTGGAGATGTTGCTTCAAGCATCATCTTTGTCAGTGGAGACCAGATGAGGTGTAAGGAGTTACTTTAACTTTGGACTGTCCACTGGGATTGAACAGTGTGGTCAAAAATATTTAATCTTGTTTCTATCAATCCCTGCTTCTGTCTGTAACAAGATATTCTAAGGTGGAAAAAAAAGCGAGCCCAAACTTGGTTGTAGATTCCACAATTGTCAAGCGATCTACCTGTATTTTTCCACCATGACGCTGATGTTTATAAAGCGGTAAACTCAGTTCTGACTTCAGGGCATGCTTTCCTTGACTTTCCTTGATTGACCACAGCTTAATGGAGGAGTTTGGTGGGAAAAGCAGAGACACTCCTGTCACTTTTTACAAGGCTTCAGGTATTCCCTTCAGGTTGTTCTTGCCCTCGCGTTTCTGCAGCTTTGACTGAGTGAGCACAACTCGTTTCTTTTGACTGAAAACAGTCATTTAATAAAAGACTCACAAAATGCATTCACTTTTCCAACTAGGAAGAAAACTTTCTCTGCCTCGTATCAGACTCATCTATGTCATCAATTAGCACCCCCATCTAACAATCAAGCTCCCTTCCCCAGGGACTTTCTCCCTGCAATCACAAGATGGGAGAGGTTGTACCGGGCACTTACTCACACTTGAAACCAATTTTAGCCTTTTCCAGCTCGACTCCGCCCAGCAGATGACAGGGAAGAGTTCCTCGCTTGACAAAAAATGTTCTTCATCAGAGCTGAACCCACTGTGGATAAAATCACTCTTCTCCTTTTCTCATTGGCTCTTTAGCCGAAATCAAGAGTGAAGAGAATAACAAAACTACCCATAAAGGTTGTTGTTGTTGCTATTCTACTTTGAATATTATATTGAGCCGTAGAGAGCACTGGGGGAAAGTCGCCACTTATGCTGCCTCTGTCAAAGGCCTCATAAAGTTTTTCTCGCCAGCTTCAGTCTGCTCCAGAGTGTGCTTGTTAGTCCGCTACTCTGGTGGTACTTTAAGATGCTGCTGCACAGCCATGCGCCTGCCCTCCTTTGGTCCCTGTGAGGCCGTGCCAGGCTTGTCACATCATTTGTAGCGGCAGTAAGGCGCACTTGGCCACACTGTTCTTCGGCTTGTCATTAGCGTTAACAAGCACTGCCACTCTGTTGGATATGGGGACATGAGTCGCATGCAAGAGAATCCAGGCGACTTCCCTCTGAGATCTTCATTGTAGACCTGGGCGAGTCCCTCCCTAAAGCTGAAATCTAGCAGTGTAGCCTTACAGATGGATGGCGCGTCTGACTGCTTCTGTCTTGTCATTCACATTTGTTGTTGTATTCGCAGGCAACAGAAGCCCATTCAGAGAGTGTGAGAGACCAGGAGTGGCTGGACCACTTCAACCGCATCCTCCAGCAGAAGGTTTGCACTGATCTCACAGTTTTAGATGTCTGATGTATTAAGTGCTATTTTTGTGTGGGCAATAATTGCAGAGTGGCACAGGTTCCTCTCAAATACATTTTAAAAGCAATGATGCAAAAGATAAAACAAAGAAAACATACTCCAGCCTGAGTGCCTGTGTGTAAAGTCTTTGTGTTCCCAGCCGCTCGTGTGTGTGAGGGCTCTGCTGGAGCTTTACTCAAGTGCTGTCAACATCCACTTGCAGTTATATGTGTATGATTGAGAGCGTCGAGTGTGTGTGTGTGTGTGTGTGTGTGTGTGTGTGTGTCTCGTCTGTGTTCTTGTCAGTGGCTGCCGCAGGCACTCGTGCGTCGCCTCCGCACCGCGACACACACCAGACACTGTTCTCGTTCCCCAGATCTTCTCCTGACCTTTCCACCTTACACTCCCCCTCCCACACTAATACACACACACACTATACTCAATCCATGTTTTTCCCTTCTAGCTGGACAGCTCTCAGTTCCTGTTCTGTCTCTCTGCCATCTTCCACTGTCCTGTATTCATCACTTTATCTCTCTCCCTCTCTCTCCCTCCCTCTCTCTCTGGCTCAGACCCCGAGGCAGCTTGTTAGTGGGGAACTAAATATTGATTTGGTGGGCCTGTCGATGCCAGGAGAATGAGCTAGTGTCCACCAGAGACCTCGGCACCGGCAGCCTGCTATCGACGTTTTCCGTGGGCAGAACAGGGGTGGTGGAAGGAGGGGGAGAGCCGTTGTGTTGAGAGGAGGAGGAGTAGGGTATGACAAGGCTGAGACTTGCCCCTAGGTCCCTGTGGGGACCACTGGGACCTCAACAGTCACCCCCCCCTCACCGCAGAAGATTCCTTCTATCCCCTTTCAAGTCCATCTTGTTCTCTTTTTTTGTTATTTATTTCTTTACCTCACATTTTTTCTTCCATCTCACTGTTTCCTCTTGTCTCCTTTTTAATCCCACTGTCAAAGAGGCAGACGATGTAGCTCTCAACTTGTTTTTGATAATTCTACATGTTCCACAACTAAGGAAGGACCTTTGATATACTTTTAACACGTCTGTCTTTAACAAGTGTAATAATATAACTGTACTATATAGTCTCTCTAGTGCCAAGAGGATCAACTATTTTATGAAAGACTCACCAAGCAGAACATGTGTGACCTGGCCCGTCACACTGCCCATGACACTAATAACACACTCCCTTAATAGTCACATGATCTCACCCCAGATCTGCTCTGACACACACACACAGCTAGATATTTGGAATAAAAAAGGCACCGAGACAGAAATAGACCCAATGAAAGGAAAGATGAGAGCAAGTTCCATGTCCTTAACAGGCTGGCTGTCACTAAGAGGGGATGAGGATCAGCCATCTGTGCGCGTGTCTGGTTATGTGTGTGTGTGTACAGTGTTCCCACGTTCGTCTGCACTCCCACGACAGCCTCTTCTTGTCACTGTCAGCACCTAATGGAGCTGCCAGAGGGACAGCACTTTATTATCTCAGTGGCCCTGTCAATAGCACAGCCATCATTCACTGTGTGTAAGAGTGCGGATGGAAACAAGTGTCTCTGTGCACGGCCTGTCGTCCACATCACTGTCGTGCACCGTCACATGTCAACATAACAAGAAAGCAGATGTCTGCCAAACTGAGGCTGGAATGAAGACGTGTGATTGGGAACGCATCGAGTTCTTGTTACCTTTACAACGCAGAAGTGACGCGTGTTCTTGGACGTCCAGTACAGCCGTCCAGTCTGTCCATAGAATCCAGTTGAATCATCGCGTTCGTTTCCTCGTCCCTCACCTTCACTGGCGAGTTAATGAAATCAAACCACGTGCATCTAGGTGGAGAGCCACCATGAGCAGCCCTTCCATAACCTGGATCGAGGGACGGCTCTGTCTAATAATCATGAGCAGGCTAGGGGGTGAGTTGTATAGCTCCACTGCAGCCCACCATGCATAAGGCCAGTGGAGAAGATGGAGTGTCCACGAGGGCCGCGGGGTCCAGGCACCGGCCCGGGGAAGCATTGATTTAATTGCCTTTGGTATATTTGTAGAGTCCTAATTATTGACTGGAGGTAGAATTTAATGGGCCGAGTCTTTATGAAGACAGGGAAATGACTGGCTTCTGCTGCCGGCCAATAATGAACCCAAGCGTGCAGGCGTGTGTGTGTGTGTGTGCGCATGCAAACACAGCGTTCCCCCCAGATCATTTTTCATACTCATTTTGTACGCGCACACACTCATCTCAAGCCTCATGACAGCACAGAAACATTTAAAAAGTCATTGACTCCGTTGATTTCTTTACGAGAGGACAGTGGTTTGGTTTACTGGTATCTCGGCGGCGCAGAGGGCCCGCTAATATTTACTTCACAATCACACCCTGGGGAGACGTACAGGCATCACTTCTTATCAGCCTGGAAACTATAACAAGCAGGTGAACATTACATTAAGACAGTGGAGAGCAGCCGGACCAATCTGAACCGGACTCGTTATAAAACATCAGAGGCATTTATCGGTGGACCACAGGGCTGAGATCCTTCCTTCAATTTCCACCTTTTATTGAACTTCGGGGAGTGTCGTTTTCCTACTAAATGACTTCATTTACATAGAGCAGCGGCTTTTATTCATGCAACTTCTTGTTGCTGCATTGGCACTTCAAAAAGGCATCTCCTATTTAAAACTAGACGGAGCCAAACAAACACAGACTCTGCCAATTTCGCTCCAGTTCGCCGTTGTTGTCTACACGCGGCTCATTATGCCTCCGTAATGACAGAGAACGTCTGCGAGTCCCACGCTCCTCTCCAAAGGAAAGTGACTCTAATTAAGCTTCATTTAATGATTGAGCTAATTAAATCAGTGACTCTTTTTCTGTCTCTGCGTGTGCATTTGTATGGGTGTGAAGGGGACTGGAGCAGAGCCTTTGTACTGTAAATATGTCATTGGAGTGAGGAGGAGCGTTCCCCAGAGGAAGCTGGTGTTGAGATTGATTTATTATTTACTAATTTAATTTAGCGATTGACAGGGAGGCCAGTTCTGGTTTGCCAGAGCTGGCCCTTTGCTTGCCTCCCACTGCGTTATCAAGCCTTCCGTTGAACCACGGCTGTGCGCCTGATTGCTCAGTTTCTGCCTAAAGGTTGCGTCTCTTTTGTATGGATATCACCTTTTTAAATCATCACCTCATTTTCACACCTAATGAGTAGGAACCAGAAACAAAGACCCCAGGCCTTCCTGTGTTTAATCGCTGGTGTATTTGGGTCAGATCCCTAACAAACGCACGTAACGATGTTCCCAAACAAAGTATCAAGAAAAGGAGAGATTTTTAATTACGGTATTTGTGGCCCCAAGTGTCCAATTCCCTTTCATATCTGTCTCCAGTGGCCCAACGGTGAGGAAAAAGAGGGATCTGCTCCACGGCAGGGGTGGGTAATTATGAAGGAGAGGGAGAGAATAGGCTTGTTGGTGATTTCCTTACCTGAGCTCCTCTTTGTAAATGTGACAGATTCATTATCAGATAATCAAATGCAAGACTTTTTAGCGTGATGCCTTTGTGCTCTTTTTTTTATCATGCTGCTCTTGTTGTTGTTATTCCCCATTTGATAAATTTGATTTTCAAACAAAAATGAGAAGATCAAAGATCAAAGAGCTGTTTTCTTCTTCTTTAATAAAACTAGCGTAACTACTTCTCTCTCACCTTGAATAGTGGCCTAGATTGGGAATCCGCTCAGCAGCCTGGGACAGAGATTACCAGCAAGAATCTTTTGCTACTGTCGTATCTGTATAATCTAAATCCTGCTCTGGGATTTTATTTTTCTAAATTAAAAAAATTGAGAAATTTCAAAGTCAGTGAAACAACAGGGTTAGCTTTAGTATCAGTGTCTGACATTTAAGGCCAAATTAGAAGTGAGGTTGGGATGATGAGTAAATAAAAGAAAACGTAAAACAGTCTAAACTTGAAAATGGTTTCAGTGGTTTTGCCTCTCATGACTCTTCTCTCCGTCTCGATTCGGAGCCTCAGCGGCTAAACAAGATCTTCGCAGCCACTCACAAATTGGACCCATGGAGCTAATTGCGCTAACTTGTTTCGGGGGAGAAAAAAAAAGAGCTGGAATCTTTATTAAAAAAAAAAAAAAAAAAAAAAAAAGGTTGTGCGTGTGATGCCACATCGAGACAATGGTCACTGGAGTGCTTCAACTTTGAGCCGCTCCTTGCCTTGAGGTTTGCCCCAGGCTGTAGAATAGCAATGTCATTTAATTGGCTCATGAAAACACCTTTTGCTTGCAGCCCCTGTCTTTGTCTTCACACACACACACACACACAAGCTCAGTCTTTCGCACAAGCCTGTCAGTGTCACTGGCTTTACGTGTCAGTTCACTTCTAAAACGTGTTCATGAAATCATACCTGGACCAAAGGTCTGCTCTGCGGGGCCTGTTGAATAGTAATAGATTCGAGTTAGCATGACTTAATGCAACAGTAGCTCTTTTTTTAGTGTTGCCAAAGGGGACAGGGCCTCTTCCAAAATAACGGTTATGTTGCTGGTGTTGGCTAGCTCAGCCAAAGGGGACAGGGGCCCCGTTAAATCAACTGTAGCATAACATTAGTGCCCGTTCCTAACACTGCCTTAAGGAGCCCAGGGGATGCAGGAGAGCAGCTGCATCATAGCTTACCTACAACCATCCTGAGGGTTGCTGGGCCCAAGTAAAGACAGCAGGTAGATGAAAGGCCGTGATGGTGCTGCCCGTCCTGTTTGTAAGCCTGCATTTGAACACTCGGTTTTCATTGTGTCAGAGTCGGTCGGAGCGAGTCACATTCCATTTGGAGATGAATCTGAATGATGGGTAGTTTGGAGGAGGAACACATCAAGAAGCAAAAGCTTTGTAAAATGTCTGTATCCCCAACCATTTCCCATTCTTGACATTGTTCTGTTTACTCGGAGAGTTTCCCTGTTTTTGTGATCAAGGCTACAGTTGGCGATGATCACACGATGAGATCGAGTAGTAGAGGAGATAAAACCAACGCGAAAGTGTAACTCAAATCAGAAGTTTCACCCACCCAAACCTTAAATCAGGTCCTTGTCAGGCCTTCTGCATGTGAAAATGCCCCATGATCGCCTGCAAAATACTTGATAAACATTCTTTCAGTCTTATCATCAGTTTATTTAGATCATGTTTACCTGTTAGCGATGTTTACCCGCGCTCTCATATTGGGATTTTTAATGATCCAGTCTCCGTCTTTGCTGTCCCATGGAGCCTTCTGTTGTGGCTAAGTCTCTATTTTAGTGGGTTTGTTTGCATAGCTAGTCCCTCTCAGCGCAATTAGCTGATTAGAAAATTGAACATTTGTGTGTATGTGTGTGCCTGTGCATGCACTTGTGAGACTGAGTGTGAGCTGTCCCAGGAGTACAGACGCAGAGGGAGATGTCTCAGCAGTTACTTGAGTGCAGTCGCTCTCTCAGGAAAAGCACCGCGTGTTTGATGCAGCTACCGCTGCTGGAACCGACTCCCAAACACACACACACACACACACCCTCACACATGGGGCCTGGTGTTCTTGCTAGTGGTGCCTTTTAATGAAGAGGAAGGTGTCAAGGGGCTGGGAGGGGCACTGTGCGGATTTTCCAGAATTTCTGGGGTAGTCCCTCTCCAGATGCATCAGAAATTGAAAAGACGGTCACAGTTACAGCCCCGATTCTAGTATTTTATAAGTAACAGAACAGATTTTATTCACCTCCAAGTGATCCATGGTTCCAGATTCAGATAACAGTCAGGAAGGTTTGCCAGGAACTTTGGGAAGACTGCTTGAACAGTGAGTGGAAGTGAATATTGAAGCCTTTATTGGAGCATCAGGATGACTGAAAAATCCTTTCCATCCATTTAGACAGCGAAGAAGAAGCCGATCCATCATTTCATAAATGAAAGCTGTGTAAATACTGAGGACGTCTCTCCTCTTGTCTTTTTTTTTAAGTATAGAGTCCAGTCAAGTAAGCAGTGTTCTGTAGGTTAGTGGGTGATGTTTTAATTACTGCTGGAGGCCACGTCTGCTCTGGAATGCATGGCCAAAAAAAAACCCACGTCAGGAGTTGTTCCATATTTATATCCAGGAATCTTCATCGGTCTCAAAGAAATCTGCCTGGAAGAGTTATATTCAGCCTTTGTTTCTAAAACTTTCAATCTTTACTTGCTCTAATGACATTAAATTGGTGGTATAAAACAGATGCAGAATTAGGGGGAAACTCAATTCCTGACTTCTTCAGAAGTTTCACCAGCCTCCAGGCTGAAAAAGTGTCAAAAATCTGCCTTTTTTTTTTTTTTTTTTTTTGCAATGGTGGTGCATTTGTATGTTTTCCTCATTTTCTCTAACCTAGCACCCCCACACCCTCTCCCCACTCCCCTGCAGATCCCCTCTGTCGGCCAACTAATGGAAGCGCTGCGTGTGAAGATGAAGGAGAGGAAAGTGCTGACAGAAGAGCTGGCCACGCTTGCAACACTAGTCAGCGAAAAAGCTTGACTCCCTGGGCTGAGGCTGGGAAAACTGTCATCCTCTCCTTTTTCCCCCCTTCCCTCCCTCCCCAGTTCGTTCTCTACGGGAGCCGAGCTGAGCCGGGGCGGCACAACCAACATTTGGGAGGAAAACAGCGGCTGGCGTTTGTGAACGGGCCCTCGACATCTGTGTTAGCACTCAGGCCTGTTAGCACCAGGCTAATTTACACACATGCGCACACACACCTTCTAAGCACAGACCTGAGGTGATGAAGTTTTCTCTTTTTTTTTGTTTTTTAAACCTCTCTAATTTATTTGGAACCTCAGGAACCTGAGGGTGCAGGGACTTTATGAGTGTGACAGCAGCTCTGCTCCTCAAACCTGCTGCTCTCCGGAGCCACGTCCAGTCACTGCGAGGCACTTCGGTTGAAGGAACATGTTTTTCATATGATATTAGATTTGAATTGTCCTTAAAATGTATTCCAACGCTGAAAATAAAAGCTGTATTCCTAAACTGTTTCCTGTTTGGTCTGTAGTGAGTGATGGTGATCGAGAACGAGCAAATGAACAGCGGAAGGGAGGGGTTCCCCTCACCCCTCCTGGTGATTGACAGGCGACTGTCGGGCCGGGGGTCCTGTTGGTAACAAGTGACCCCTGCTGTTGACATCATTAACGGGGGTCCGCACAGGCATGCAGCAGAGGAGGGGGCTCCAGCCCTCACACCAGCCACCTCCAGCCCCTTTTATCCATCTCCCTCTTCCTCTCCGTTCTTATTATTCATTTGGAATATTAATCCACCTTCCCTCTCTCCCTCTGTCCTTGAGTTGGCATCCTGCTCCAGAGACCACACACTCACCGGAGTTGTACCTTTTCACTTTTGTTTTCCTCCTCTGCCTTCGCTCTCTTTTTATTGTGTGTAATTAAGAGTGTGAGGAATCCCGCGTTCAGGATTTAAAAAGGAATAATTCCACTTCTGAGTCCCCCCTCCCCTCTCAAGTATATGCTAATGATGTCGTTTTCCTTTATCTTTTTATAATAAAGGATTAGGCCAGGACTGTCTCTGGCTGCAACTCGGGGACCAATTTAGCCGGGATCCAGGAGAGAGGAGCCCTTGTGGTTAATTACCATTCATTAACATAGTTTGCATCTTTTCTTCTTCTCTGATACCCAGGAGCCAGCTATTGTCAATATTTGTCCCATATAACATCCACCCACCCCCCGTCACTGTCCTCAAGCGTAATGCAGTTAATGACAAACATTAATAACGGGGAGAAATCCGATGGCGTTCTGTGTGTCGAGGAGCGAAGCATCAGTGCCACAGTTATTACCCCCGCCGCCCCCCACCCCTCCATGCTGTCTCTCGCTATCTGTCTCTGTTAGAGTGGATTGCATAGTCAACATGTTTGCCTGCCCCTCCTGCTTCTCTTGTGACATATTCACCACCACCACCACCACCCCCCCCTCCCAGGGGCTCCCCCGGGTTTAATTAACCTGGCCTTGCCTCTGTCGCTCCCTCAGTGAAGATGTTACAATGATCTTGAAAACACCCTTCAAACAACCCCCCCCCACCACCCTCACACTGATGTCGTCCATCTATGAGTCATCTCTTTCTTGTTTGCGCAGAAACAGGGTGCCACACTTCTTCTCTTTCACTGTCCTTGTCTCTCTCCCTTCTTCTTTTGCTCGGCTCTCATTAAAGGGGGGGTGGTTTCCTGTGGGGAATTGCTTTGATCCTTTGATACTTCCAAATGCAAAGTTTTTCTGCTTTTTTTCATTCCACAACACGCAGCTCCTGACATATTTGTCCCCCTCCAACATTATCTCATTTCCTCACCCCGTCTTCTTTCTGGGGGACAGTAGAGACGGCGGGGGTCACGGTTTGACCTGTGGACACGCGTCCCTGTGCTGCTTTGTTGTGCAACACTGTTTATTAGAAGGAGAGGAGAGTTGGAGCACAAACGAAGAAGCTGAGGCACAATTAGCCCTCACAGATCTCATCAGCAGCTGTGGTGTGGATGGAAAACAGCCTCTGGTGGCTTCTCTTTCTTCGCTGACACAGTTTTGCTTCAGCTATCGCTGCCAATGCATCAGCTGGCTTTGATTTCACACACACACACTTGGCACCGTCTTTACAACAAGGTGCTTGTGACATAAAGCCAAATTTGTTTTTGACAAATCTATAATGCAACATGTTTACTGTTTTCATTGTGCCTCTCCCTCGTGTTTGGTCCACGGGGAGCAGGATCAGAAACAAAAGTTAGACCCTCCCGACTGAACAGCGAAATCTCGGATTAATAAAGATTTTTTTCCCCCTTAAACTTGGAGATCACAGCTGCCGCTCCTCCGGTACGTGCATGCATAATTTCCTTTTTTATCATTTTGGATGCCACCTTAAAAAGAAAAAAAAAAGGAATCCCATTCTCCTGGCGCGCATATGCCATGTATACAACCTCATTGATCTTCGCTTGAACAAGTCCCTCATCCTCCTCTACAACGCTCCAGACATGAAACGGCAGCAGATTATGGGTGGATGCGGCCCACCGTGGGAAGCTAGGGAGCAGATAAAAAGGCCAGCCACTCGGGGGACTAAAGCCATGTTTTGATGGTTGTGTGATAAAGCAGGAGGCCGAAAGGAAGTGCAGAGTTACCCGCACGTATACATCCTCCTCTCCCTCCTCACCTCTTTTTCTTGTCCGCTGCAAAGCGAGCTGTTCCTGCACTCTTCTTGTTCTTTGACACTCCGTCTCCTCAGTCCCGGCTGACCGTCCTAAGCCTTGCTCATGGCGGCTGTCTCTGCAAAGCCACGGCCTGAGCTCCCGGCCTGGAAAAAAAAGAGGAGAATGAGAGAGGAGAAGATCTGTCCTCTAATCCACTTTCTTTTACAGCGTAGGAGGAGAGCTGGAGTCCTCAGCATCACTTCATAGAGCAGCCACTCTTTGATTGTGACTGCCTGAGCTCTCCTGTGTCCAGATAGTGTCCAGTGGAGCAGAAAATGTGGTCAATCCATCATTCTTGTCAAGTATTTACTATTCCTGTGAATTTATTGGCCTGTTTTAAACTTTCATATCAACACAAAACCAAAGGTGCGAAAGTTCTTCCATCTTTATAATAGAGGCCCATCCTTTGTCTCCGCTCCAGCATCTATAATCACACCTTATCTGTGGAGTATGCCTCCTGAAAGCACCTCTCCACCTTGACTAACTTTTCCAAGCGCTCATTAGTGGACTGGCTGAAGTTTGGAGGGTATGAAGTGGGCCAGCAGATTACCCCCTGTAAAGTAGCGCACCTCAGGTAATCACACTAATGAATTCAAGCACCCCTCACCTCCCATCACACTCGCCCCGTCTCTCTTTTTCCCTTTCTCCTTTCCTACTTTCTCCCACACCGGCGGGTCGGTGTGAGAAGTGCCAAACAACAAAAGAAGTGTTTGTTTGCATAATATTAGCGCCGGCGCACAGTGGCGGGGGCCCCGACTGCAGGACTGGCTGGAGGCTTCCCATGAACACAGGTGGAGCAGGGCGAGCATCACTGGGACCAATTAGAGCACAGCTCAGGTACATTAGCATGTTTGAGTGGAGCCGGATGCTAGGAGGGGATATTGCGGGCCTCAGGAAACGCAGAAACGCATGACGGCGGCCTGTTATGTGCTACTTATTTGTCTGCAGCATCACCTGTGACATAAATGCCACATGTGCACTTTGGATGTTAATTGAGTTCCTTAAGTACTCAGATCTATCACAGACTGAAAACAGAATCATTTAGTAACATTTTTAAGATTACCATGAAAAGGTGAGGCCCTTTTCTTGTGGACTGGAGCCTCAAAGGTCAACGGAAACATGTTTGGTTTACCAAACGAGGTCGGTGAAAACTAATAACACTGCCGTAAACACCATTTCTTTCTCCACTGACATCCTGGGTGGGCTAATAGCTGTGGAAGATGGGTAAATTCTCTTTTCAGCTTCCTAGTCTGTATTGAGAGTCGCGGTCAGTGTTATAGAGCTGATGGCAACACTCATATTTCACAGGAGTGCAGCCTCCACCTGTCTGCACAGAACAGGTGAGATTTATTGTCTTGTGGGTTAACACAAATGGACACTCACCTCAGGCCATAGGACCACATACAGATCACTGAGCTGTAGGAGCTGGCACTCAATCACCAGTCACAGGTCTACAAGCAGGAAAACCGCTCAAATAACGGCAGTCACATCTCTGTCTGCTACTAATTTGATATGAGTCCAACTTTCTCTGGTAGACAATAAAGGTTGCTCAGACAACACTTAAAACAACGTTAGTGTTAAAAAAAATCTATATTATGTTTATTTGCCTTTACATTTATTCTGATAGCTGCCTTCACGGCAGAGCTCGGAGTGGGTAATAAAAGTCGTGGGTGTTGTATCATTTTTTACCACTAGATGGAAGTAATGTACCGCAGGTTGAGGTTTGTGGCGATGTATACATTTAGGGTTTTCTAAATAATAATAATATAATAATTAATATTATGATTAATATAATTAATATTAATGTTATTTTAAATTTAGATAGAACTGCGAGGGATTTTTTTTTTTGCCCGGTCGTGTGTTTATTTTATGGGGGTTTTTTTGCCATCATAAACTGAAGTTTCGTTTTCAGCTCTGGATTTTTGTGGTATATTTTAGAATAAGTCTCGTGTATATATATATATATATATATATATATATATATATATATATATATATATATATATAAAAATTTCTACCTCAGGTGTCTTGATAAATTTGAAACTATTTGAATGTTGAAGAATGCGTTCGTATTTTCTCCGGTTGAATTTTCGAAATGAGCCACGAGATGGCGCTACTAACCCACGAACCGCGTCTGGCTCGACTGATCTGCCTTATAATCTGCGGTTATAGAGGTATTTGAAACATATTTGCAAAGGATGATGTGTGCAGTATTTAGCTACTAATCTTTTACTGTTTTATGAGGTGCTACATTTAATTTGTCGGCATTTAACAAACAGTTACGGGGATAATAGACGTTTATTTACAAGTTTATACTCATGTTTATCAAATGATCCCTACAGATACTCAGTCTCCTTTTACATGTGCAATGAATAAATACTGCAAACCACAAGCAGCTCCTGGGGATTAAGAAAAGATGTATTTAATGGTCTGTTGTTTGAAAGAAAGTTGATATTTAAGATTAGACATGCAGACTCTTCTGTGGTGCCATATTAGCCTGGACTTGATTGGATGTGGATATTTCACAGCCACAGCTTTGGCAGTCTTGTTGCCATATGGGACACTTGTCTGACAGTCTGCCCAAGTAAACCACCCCTACTATTGACCCTACCATCTGGTGCGGAGGGGCTGCTGCTGAGCTGTTCGAATATCTGCAGGTGACTTCTTAGCTTTAATTTGTAGTCATTGGTTGCATTAGGCCTGCAGATTCGGGCCTCTAATCTCACCAGCCAAAAGATCTCATGGTGACAGATTGGGCCCCAGCCTCAGTAGCTGTGCTCTTAAAGATCTACTGAAATGTTTCCAACAGCGGAAGCGTTTCAGCAGTTTTTGGTCACAAGCTGTTCCCACTGTCCTCTATTAACGACCAGCTCATGTTGACTTTGCAGGTCTCCGGCAGTCACAAACATTCAGCTGGCTTTAAGCAGATAACAGTCCCTGTCAGTGCTGACAAATGTACTAAAAGGCATAGGTTGACAGGTGGCTGCATTTATTTAAGGATTTTTCATGAAAATGATCTTTAGACAGTTCTTAGAAGCTACATTTGGATAATTTTACCCACAAGTGTTTCCAGTCCAGCCATTTGTTATTGTGGACATATTTAGAAATCAGCAATAGCATTTAAATCTTAGTTTCTCTCCTCAGAAGTGATTATAGCTGACATAAGTGATGCAAACATGGTTCACACACAAGTCTGTTTGTGTGGGGGCTAACTGACACGGAGGGGGAGTTGCATCAATATTTATAGAATTGTTTTATATCAAGTAAGTAAAAACAGGAGTTTGGATGCTCTCCTTAACATAAGCTGCCTTCCATATCGTGAAATAATTTATATCTTAGAATAAATTATTAAACATCTTTACCTTTAACATGTTAATGCTGAATTAAGTGAGTAAGTAAGTGAAGGCCTGAAGGATAAAAAATAAAATTGTGTGGTGATGATCTGACTTATCGTTCCGTGTGTGTGTCATTTTTGTCGCAGTGTTGCTGCTACATGAGGAACAGTCGGGCTCGTCGCCGTGGCAACGGAGCTGCCCAGGGTGCTGAAACTGTCGCGCGCGCGCGCGTCTTTCAGCTCTTTTTCGTGAATATTTATTCATTTTAGTGGACATGGAGCTCTCCGTTCTGTCCGCTGTCCCCTGAACCTGCAGAAGAGCCCTCTCCCTCGTGTGTTTCAGCCGGGAGGAGGCGGACACTGGAGCGGCTCCGACGTCAGCGCCGCTGCAGACATGCGCCTCCATCATCCAATAGCCTGAGCGGAGCTGCAGTCAGCTTCTTTCTCACAGGAGATCCCACCAGTGAAGACCAGCGTAGGCAGGACTGTAGATCACTTTCAGGACTAAGCAGAACCGAGGTCTCCACCATCACACGGCGGCAGAAGCGGCTCCATTTCTCGGTTGGAATCACCGCGTAGCGACCATGTCTGTAGCGGGGCTGAAGAAGCAATTCCACAAAGCCACTCAGGTAAGACTTCGACCAGCAGCGGATATTAGAGGTCCATGATGTGGTGGAATAGGACAGGGGTGTTTTCAAATGTTAATGGTGATTTATCATCTGAGCGTCGTCGCGCTGGTGCGGAGTGGTGTTGCGGCGCTGCACCGCGAGCATCCCTCAACTGGCCTTTCTGGTGTTTTAACATGCGCGACGGGAGCGCGCTGATATTCCGGTATAGTTGATGTTTCTCTGTCTGGGAGGCAGGTGACATGATGGGGGAGAACGTCAGTTCCTCTCAGTTACCCTTCAGATGACATTCTGCACAGGAGGAGGAGGGAAAAAAAACAACAGCCCGAGCCGCAGAGCATGACGGCCGCTCACGCTGACAATGCGCAAGTTGTTCCCTGGAATGGAGGAAGATTTAAATCAGCGGTTCCCTCAGCGGGAACTCCGTTATGCAATCGTTAAGTGCGGAAATCCTCTCCGAGCAGAAACCGCACGCCATGACCTCGGCGCCCTCTAAACGCATTTAACGCCCATCCCGGGACATCGGTGATTAAATAAATCATGCCCCCTCTGTCCTGTAAAGGTGCAGGGGCGTCGGGAGCCGTTCAGGTGATTTTAGCCAATCAGGTGAGGGCACACGGAGGAGGCGAGACCGCAGGATGCGCTCAAACTGGCCGAGGCCGCTCTGACGCACGACCCAACAAACTGACGTGTCAGTCCTTCGGTTCTGGTCATTCCCAGTAACCGAGCTGCTCACTCTTGAATAGTGGCCCCTCACAGATGTAAAACCCAGTCAAACCTCGCAGATGTTTAAGGTTCAGATGGATGAGCCGCCAGAAGCCACACGTGAGACAGTCCACGTTGGGCTCATTCTGTGAGATGAGTCTATTGGAGCCTATTGGCTGCCCCCCACCCCCGCAGATCTTCCTCGTTGCCTCAGATGCTTCTGTGTGTGTGTGACAGTCGCTGCTGCGTGCGCGTTAATACGTCATCCAGCGCGTGAAGGTGCAGCCAGCCATAAATGTGCATCTTTATCACTCATTTATTTCGGGTGTGTGCTTGGTCTTGCATGTGCCGTTTCAGCCTTCTGTTGTGATTCAGTCAGCACACACACACACACACACACACACACAGACACACATACACACTCACTCACTCACGCTCACAGCTTTCCAGTGGCAGAAGGCTCCTTTAACCCCTCTCTTCCTGTGCCATAGTTCTGTAGATTTACAGCAATCTGGCTGTCAGACACCAGCAGCGCCGCCACCCCCACCTGAGGACAGGAAGAGGGGTGGCTCACAGGGCTCTTCTAGTATAGTTGTTAGGTAAAATGCTGGAAAATGTAGATTGTAATGGAGCTGGCTGGTGTGCTGGATCTAATAATCTGTGAGAAAGGAGACTGGTGGCGTTGAAATCAGGTGGAAGGTCACAGAAACCATCAGAAGCATCACTGGAGCAGAGGTCAGAGCCTTCAGAGCAGCACCGATCCGCCCTCGTCTTCCTCTCTGCTAATAACATCTGCAGCTCTGTGGACTACATGACACCTGGGATGGAACATTCTTTCTCTCTCACACACACAGCCACATACACACATGTGCACATGATCTGACAGGATGAGTGTTACCTCATGTTCTTTTCATGTAATTTACTGCCACTGAGAACAATCACATTTCAGTTAATAGCATCATCTCTCTCTCTGTTGCTCTCTCGTTCTCACTCTCTCCATCACTCCCTCCCTCCCTGTCTCTCTCTGTCGCTCTACCAAGGACATCGGGGTGAGGGTGACACTTTAACAAACAATGGAAGCGCAGACCATGAAGGACAAAGTTCATGAAAACCCACTAAACACCACTTTTAAAAAATGTATATTTTTGTTATTCTGCCGATGACTGTCATGCTTGCGCAGACGTGAGTCCCTTTAAACGGCTGCGTACCCACAAACCTCATATTTTACGTTTCTGTAAAGATCAGTCCTGTCAGAGGTGATGTATTTACACCTCCGGCCACATGAGTCACGCCTGCAGCAGACGCCATCGTGCTTGGAGTGGTACGTCTGCGCTGAATCTGTGCAGGTTCAGAGCTGCAGAAAGCCTCATTTTGTCTGGGCGGAGCGAATCTGGACTGGCTGCAGGGTTAGGGGAACATGTTTGTCAGACAGAGATTGTTGGGGGAGACAGCGGAGAGTTTTTGTGTGAAATATGCTGATAAAAATCCACAGAAGATGTGGAAATTGAAGAGATGACACAAAATGCTGCATAATTTCTTTCTTCTTTGTACATTTTTCCTGTGTGGGTCTCCTTCCAGAGAAGGTTTGGTAGGAACTTCCTGGCAGCCATCTTGATTTAGCTTTTTTCTTCCTGCGGAGGCATCGCTGATTCGATCCTGTGAGTGGAGAGTGGAGCAGAGATCTTTTATTTGTAGTCAGCCGTGGTTTGAGCTGAGGTTTCCCTCCTTGTGTGCTGAATCTTAATATCCCTCTTATGCCCCTCTCTCCTTTGTTGTGAGCGTGTGCAGACTCGTGATTCACCAAAGTAAATCCATCTTTCCTCAAAGACGTCTCCTCCTGTGTGTGTGTGTGTGTGTGTGTGTGTGAAGCCTTTAGACTTCATCAGAAAGTGGCCCTGCGTGTGTCCCGCAGGTACATGCGCGTGCGTGCCTCCGTGCACGTGGTCAGCAGTGAGGTTCCTGGATGCTGCCGCGGGGGTCTGAGGGCAGCAGACTGTGAGTGTGTGTGATTCATCCAGCACGGATCCTCAGCAGGCCTGCAGTGCAGATCCGGCAGGAAGATAACAGACGGGGAGGGAGAGAAGGAGGGAGGGGGAGATGAGTGCAGAGGAAAGAGAGGGGGGTGAGGGAGAACAGGGAGGAGAGTGTTGAAAAATCCTCTTGTATAAAGTTGATTTTTGAGGCTCAGCTGAGGTGTTTACTCAAGCAGACAGATGCATGTGTCCCACTGTGAAAATGGATTTGACTGCCTCATTTTGCTCTCGAACATGAGTGCGCGCCGGGGCCAGGAGCTAGAAAACTGGCTCATCTGTGTTGTGACATCGGGGGTGAATGGCAGACGGACGCGGCCCGCATCGGGACTATTTCTGGCTCATCCAGGGGCCGAACGCCATCACGTTTTGAATGAAAGCACGGCTGAGCTGAACTCATTAAATGTTCTCATCCAGAAGAAGTGAGAATCGGCTTTTTGTTTTAATTTTTGGTTTGTTTAGTCTTTTGGTTTGCTTACTGAGGCGTGATCCTTTGATTTTCGCTGCGCTTCTCCCTCCGTCTCTCCCAGCATCAGTAATCAGCTCAGAGGATGTTTTAGTCATAATATAATAAATATTCTGGCCATCCCTCCACAGCAGCAGCAGCAGGAGAAACGATCTCAAGCTAAGACCTTAGATGCTGCGTAGGCTGACGAACCGATCAGTTATAAGTCCTTTCACTTCAGGCCTTAAACATTCAGCTAATGTTAACAGGTTTGTCTTTTGAAAGTGCATTCAGTCCATTTATTGGATTTTTTCGGAGTATATATATATATATATATATATATATATATATAGTGGCACAAATCAGCTTTTGTTGATTTTCTGTAGATGAAATATTTGCTGTCTTTTATTGTAAGAGTTGCAAATGTAAAAGAACAAAGCAAATCAGATTAAAGAGTAAATGTGCACAAAGACATCAGGGTGTTGGGGAAAAATCCAGGTGTGTTAATCTAATCAGATTAACACACCTGATAAAGAGTTTTTCTGATAAAGAGTTTTCTGATAAAGAGTCATCAGGTTACATGGTTACATAACCCGATAACTCCAGAAATGAGATAACGAGCGTGTTTTAGTGGTCAGGTAAACGGGCTCACAGGTCAGGTCACATCATTACCACCCAAATCCATTTCCCAGAAGCCTGCAGCACATTCTAATCAAAACCTAGAGAGCCACAAAGTGGGCTCTAGCTGTTTGTTGTGGCTATCATATCATATCATACTGGCCTGCTAATACTAGATCACCATAAACCATCCAGCTGAATCACTTCAGGCCACGCCTCATTAACTGATATTAGGCTGTAATATTCTGTCCATTATGTCTCCCGATTAGCAGTTGAACATGCGTGAAGATGGTGTCGCAGGTCATGTGATCACATACAGTAGATCCCTCCACAGATCTGATGATCACCAGTTATTTCCCCTGATGTTAAAGAGCAGAGGTGTCTGTCTGGCCCCTCGTGGCCGTCAGACTGCTCATCTGAGCCCAAGCCACACGACAGGGATTACGCTCAGATTAATCAGAGCGCCGTGACTTCGCAGCCGTGTGTGACTCTGAATCACAGCGCTGATCTCCAAAACGTGCCGCATGTGCCAGAGCAGGCCACCGGATTGTACCATGTGACTGCGCCATCCTTTCGCAGTCAGACGAGATATGAATTCAAACCTGTGCATGTCACATATTATTGCTTTTTACTGACTAAACCTGCATAAGCAGAGTATAATGATGATTGGAAGCAGCTTCAGTCTAAATGACCAGATTTAATTATACATATAGATTAACTGTGGTTTTTAAACTATTATCACACACTCCTGATATGTAGACCTACACTCTGCACATTAGAAATGAGTGATTCAATCATGTTTCAGCTGCATCCATCGGTATTCTGAGCATCTGATGACCTCCCCAGTGTTGAGTTGCAGGAAGTCGATATCTGGAGGATGTGGAGCCTTTCCAGCTCCAGCTTCTCTGGATGCTCTACGTCTGCTTGCTCACATCCATATTATTTATTTAAAGACGCTGTCGTGAGAGTGAAACTCGTGTTTCTGTCTCTAAGGCCTGAGCTTTTCCTTTCTCTTTGTCACTGTATTGATTTTTGTTTGGAAGATCGTTTGTTTGGTTCTCTGGGTCA
The DNA here is from genome assembly GCA_015343265.1 of Pao palembangensis. Classification (NCBI taxonomy): domain Eukaryota; kingdom Metazoa; phylum Chordata; class Actinopteri; order Tetraodontiformes; family Tetraodontidae; genus Pao; species Pao palembangensis. Next base: position 4,464,730 of record CM027089.1, on the reverse strand, counting down.
TTATTCTGCCGTTACACCCTGATGACTGTGGCTGGAGTGAGGAGGACGACTCATTTGTCTTCATCAGCAAGGATAATAAATCTGCTTTGGTGCGACTGGAGGCGAGGCTGTGAGAAACCATGTGTTGAGTTCAGGGACTCTGTTAACGCTTGAACAGGTCCGTCAGTTTGTGCAGAAGACGGTTCTTGTCCCCTCATAGCCCACGCTTTAATGTTCAACATTTATTACTTCATTTGTATAGTTATTAGTGAATTATTATAAGTATGAACATAGAGTTAATTTTGGTATTTTTCTTAATATATATTTCAAGTTTAATATTATGTTAGCGATATTTGGCATGAGTACCATAACCTTTATTGTATCTGAAGGAAAATTCTTGTGCAGATTTGGCATTTCACATCGAGCAAAATCAGGGTTAGGGTTAGGGGTTAACGGCTAAATGTCCAGTGAATATGGCAAAATTTCCAGTTTAAATGAACGTTAAAATGGTAAAATTTACAGCTAGAATGGCAAACCAATCAGTAAAAGGGCAACATGTCTACTTAAAGTAGACTACTTAAAATTTACAGTTTAAATATACAGTTAAAGAGGTAAAATGAATTATTAATATTTAATTTAGCGTCAGAACATTCAAGATTCAAGAACATGTCATGGTCTGGCCTGCTAAAAGCTTTTTTTGAGGTAAAATAAATGACAAAATTGGCCTTGGTTTGCCAAAGTCCCGACAAAACTACAGACCAAGCAGAATAAAAAAGAGTGAAAACAGAAGATGGAGGTGGGAAGCAATGAAGAGCCTTTCACACGTTCTTGTGGTTCTTGAGGAGAACCGCAGGAGGTGTGACTCGATAACAATGTTCAGAAAAGATCCAAGAGGGAACAATTTGTCCTTAGGTCCTGATCTCAGCAAAGCAGTAAAATACTGGCGTTGGTGGGACTGTACGGGAGCTGTGGTGCACCTCAGCTAGCGCTCACCATGTTTGTGTCATGTGTCATCGCTGTTGTCACGTATGCTCATGCTCAGACTCCCGCCAGCTGGCTTCCCCCTCACCTTCCTCCCCCACTGTCCCGGCGTGCGTCTCATCGGCTGCAGGCTTGACTGTTACATAAGAGTGGGCTCCAGATTACGGTGGTCATAGAACCCCCCCACACTCACACACACACACACACACACACACACACACACACACACACACACACACACACAGACACTCAGGGAGGATAGAGGTCAGTGAAGCAGTGTGGCCAACCAGTGGGCTGATGCTGGTGAGGACAGAGGACGCGTCCCCCTCCCTGCCCGGGCACTAATCTAATCTGATGTGTTCCTGCCGAATATTCTGATCCAAAGCCTCCGTCTGGGCACAAATCTATGACTGCTGTAGTTGCTTTTTGTTTTAAAATCACGACTGTTGACATGATGTCCTCACCGACGCCACCTCGGGCCTGGATGTTCCACAGGACTATGGTCAACCCAGAACAGCTGTGGGAAACTAATGGAAGACCTTTTAATATTGAAGGTGTAATCCAAAAATGTATACAGGCATCGATTATTGGCATAAAACCTGATCAGACTAACAAGGTCTTCCACCACCACAACAGTGCAGGCTCTGAAGGGAAGTTTTAACGCCATCAGGAATAATCAGATCGTTCTGTTATTGTCCAGCAGCAGGAGCCGTCCCCCTAATAGGCTCGCTAATCACCCCTGTCATTTTTAATCTCCCTCCTCCGCCCAGGGCGTATTTAAAGCGTGGCCCTCAGTGTGTCTGGCAAGGATTACGCCAGTGAGCTGGAGTGAAAGAGTGGGGGGGGGGCTGGGGGGGGATGGATCGGCAGCAGGCAGCAAACTCCTTGAATGACTCACATTGGGTGCCATGTGACTGCTGCTAACGCTAACAGTGCATTTGTAATACAAAGTAACGCACACAGGACGATGCTGCGCAAGATTACACCTTAAAAGCTCCTGGGATGGTATTGTTGAGTATTAGAAACACACCTTAGCCAGTAAAATAGGGTCTCGATACAGAATCTGACTAAAACGCTTTCAGCAAGAGCCGATCATCAGCCATCATCAACCAGCCTTATTTTCCTGAAGGTTGTTTCCTCTGGTGCAAAAAATGACATATTGATTTAAAAGTCGAAGGCGTGATTTGAGCATTTTTGGTGGGAGGGAGGATGAAAAATCACCTTTATTAAAAAAAGAACGTTTTCAGTCAACATTCTAGTATAAATAACAGCATCGAATGTGTGAACAGGTGCAGGAGTGCGAGTCAGATCCAGCATCGTGATTCTGGCCTGTGTGTATTTGTGATGAAATATTAATTCTTCAGCCTTGTGCGCAAAGAGGACTTTCTTATCCTGGACATCAGACACTTTGTATGTCTGGGGCTGGTGTCTTCCTCACCTCTTTAATAGCATTAGCTGCTGGTGTCTTGTTCTTTACGCTCTGTTGTTTTCCAGGAGGGTTTCCATTAATCTGCCGTGGCAGGTTTTTAAATACTGTACCCTGCATTGTCTCTTAGATTACATCTAACTGTCTAGTGCTCTCAGTTGATGAGGCTCCATACAACAGTAACCAAAAAAGTCGCATCCCTTCCTGGAGGTTTTAGCTGGTTTTAGTCTAAATGGACCCACAGCAGCTTTATATCAGACTGTGATAGTCTGATAAACAGATTAAGGTTCAAGGAATTTCCTTGTGGAAAGAAGATTGAGCTCCTGAAAACTGGACAAGACCAGTTGGTGTGCTGATCATTCCAGACTATTTAAAGGGTAAATTCTATAACGGGTGTTTAACTGAACGTACAGCATCAGTTAAACAGATCAGATTTGTGTTGCTCACCTGCGGCCTCGTTAGTGCTTTTAAAGCTTCCAGTGGGGGCAGGTGAGGACAGGCTGACCCCTGGAATGATGTGGGAGATTAGGGGATGAGCGCTGAGGATGGCCTGCAGCCTTCGGTACAACTTCTGAGCTATTTTCTGCATAGCGTTTTTTTAATCCGGTCGGTCAGAGTGAAAAATGGAATGAGTGAAACTGAATCAGACCTGAAAGCGTTTTGCTTTGCCTTTTTGCGTGTAGCTTTCGGGGTTATGGCCAGTCCGTATTTCTGTTTCACTGGTTGCATCAGGATGAAATATGGACCCTCGCACATCGATTAAACCTGCTGTAAAACATGACGCAGAGATGAAGGTCTCTGCCTCTCCTCACAGCCCTCACGATCAAAAACTGGCTGACTGAGGGCAGGTAAGAGGGGAAGGTGGTAGACTGGATGTGAAGCCAGTGGTGTGAGATAGATGAGAAGCAGAACCCAGGAGAGCAATAATGGAAGCTTCCCTGCGCCCCCTGGCTGCTGTCAGCGCACGTTCCACCCTCAGACGCTAGCAAAGCGGAGAGCAAACGCAGCATTGGTATTTGAAATGGGGGTTTGAAGGATGAGCGCTGGTGTACGCTCAGACAGAACAAAAGAAAAAGAATCGTGTCATCGTCTTAACAATAGTGCCCTGGCTTCCATCCGTTTATCTGCAGATGGCAACACACAGGCTGTATTTTTAGACATGGTGGGTGTTTCCAGAACAGTTAATGGTGAGATCGCTGTCGTCTGAATGGATGATGGTTCCAGAGATGGAGGCGGTAGATTCCCCCTCTTCTGTATCCGGTTCAGGACGCTCAGCGCTGCTCTTGAACCCTGCAGTGGTCCAGTCTGCTCCTCCATCAGCTGAATATGATACGATGCAATCGTGCGTTTCATGGTCTGTATCATGAAGGAGGGCTTGAGGCCGTCTTCGGATTAGAATTTAAAAGCAGCCTTGACTATAAAAGCTGCAGCGCTTCAGGAACGTCACGAGCTCTGCGGCAAAAAGGCCGACTCCACTCTGCAGCCACGTCACGACAATTGGTTCCGCGCAGCCTTCTGTGGCTGACGTAGCGGCCTGTGACGTCACTTCAGCGTCACTGCGTCTACTTCCTGGCAGTCACGAGCTGTGCTTTTTAATCCATATAAGGTTCAGTTCTGGTCGCCTCTGCTCGGATCACCTTGGGATGTCCTCCTCTGGCAGAGAGGATGAGTAGGAGATGAAATGCTAGTAGTAGAGAGAAGAGATGAGTTCTCTTCTCTCAGCTCCATTCGTGCATATTCATTCTGATTCTGACAGATTTCTGCATCTTTTACTCTCTCTCTCTCTCTCTCTCTGAATTGCATCTCTCGTCACACTCTGCAGCCAGGGGACACAGACACCAACTGTGCTTTTTTCTCTGCCTTTTTATTGTCCAGTCGCTCCCTCAGAACCTGCACATGCCCCCACAGGGTCTTAAGTCCATTTAGCTTTAATAAATTGCACAGTCCGAGTTTCTCTGAGCTAAAGAAGCACTCAAAGACCCGCAGAGTTGGGTCTCCTCTCTCAGCTTCTGAAGACTAAATTATAATTCAGTGAAAATCCTTTCTTTGATGTTCGTCTCCTCAATTATTAACAAGCATCTCTTGGCTGACAGGACTGTGAGATTTTGTGTCTAAAAGGCTGCGTTCCGGTTCTGCAAACATCTAAAAATAGCCGTAATGATGGCTTCCCAGGTGTGAGCGCAGTGATATCAACGTGCGCTTTTGATGGCGGTCCAGCTGTGGATTGCGCTCAATCTAAATTATTAAAAACCGAAATTGATTCCATCTTTGTTTTCTTATGATCAAAGCTTAGATGACAGGATGAACAGGAAGTTGCAGATTCTGTGTGTGTGTGTGTGTGTGTGTGTGTGTGTGTGTGTGTGTGTGTGTGTGTGTGTGTGTGTGTGTGTTTTGCTGTGCTGTCACAACGTTTGAGCTTCCTGCTTAGTGGGATCAGAGGCGACTTTGCTGTTAGATGACTCACAGCGCCGATCCTCAGGAAGTCTTACACTGCAGAATCTACTGTCACAGGCTCAGTCTTAAACCACCACCCACCCTGTCACACATCACACCTCCGTAAATCTCGCAGTAACCGGTTCATTTACACCCGCTGCTGGTTGAAATCATCTTTTCTTGTTAAAAAAAAAATCTACCATCTCATCAAAGGCGGCGAACAGTAATGGGTTCACTGGAGAGGCTTCCTCTCTTGTTCTGTCTCTCCTAAAATCCTTTTTTCCTCTTTGGCCGTCCTCTGAGGGCAGCGTCTGCCCTGATTGTGTCAGAATGCTGCCACCTCCAGCCATCTGGTGGCATCACAGTCAGGAGCCGCTTGATGGAAATAATAGTTTTATCATCAGACAGACAGCGAGAGAGAGAGAGAGTGTGTGTGTGTGAGTGAGAGAGAAAGAGCAAGCAGACATCAGCCCAGGGTGAATGTGCTCTTTCTGTCCCCGCTCGGGGAACAGTCTAATGACGACCGTGAGCATGCAGCTGCCCATACTCCTCCTAGCGTCTGCGTAGAGTAGTTGCACAAGGTCACGCTCACGTTTGCTCGTTTCACCTGATCTCAAGGTGAAAATTGAAGTTGACATCATGGATTGAATCTGCAACCATCGAGTGTTTGAATAAAGTAAATATATTATGCTTAATGTCACCAGAACGAGGAATACACGCTCCTTGTTTCTCTACTTTAGGGATTTGTGAAGTCACTCCTCATTGAGCCGATAAAGACTCCAAAGCTGACTTGGTTTTTTTCTCTCTTGTTTGTTTCTCTTTTGCAGAAAGTGAGTGAGAAGGTTGGAGGTGCTGAGGGAACAAAGCTCGATGATGAGTTCACTGAAATGGAAAAGGCAAGGCTGTGTTCTCTCCACGATCTCCACTAAGGATAAAAGTCTATTTGTTTGCTAAGATCCTTGGTTCTCTCCTCATTTCGCCTCTAATTTCTGCCTTCCTGTCTCCCCACTTGTCTCGGTTTTGCCTTCAGAGGGTGGACATCACTTCTCGGGCAGTGTTGGACATCATGACGAAGACCACCGAGTACCTGCAGCCAAACCCAGGTGACAAGAATCAATAAGTATTTACAGACGAACACACACCCGCACACAGAAACAGCTCCGTGTCACTGATGAGCGGCCCGCCGTGGTGTCTTTGTCCTGCAGCCACTCGAGCTAAGATGAGCATGATGAACTCCATGTCTCGTATGAGGGGTCAGGAGAAGGGGCCGGGCTACACGCAGACCGAGGCCATCCTCGGCGAGTCCATGCAGAAGTTCGGCCGGGAGCTTGGAGAAGAGTCCAGCTTTGGTGAGCTGCAGGAGACTGTCAAAGAGACTTCTTTTATGTGGGATCATGTGATTCGCTCGCGGGCGGTGAGCTCTATTTTTAACAAAGTGCCTGAAGTTTGTTTCGCACCGAGTTCAAACAAAGGAGAACGCTGCAGATGCTAATCTGAGCTGGGAGGCTAAAAGCGCCTTTGTCTTTCAAGGTCTCGCTCTGGTTGACATCGGGGAAGCCATGCGTGAGCTCGGAGAGGTGAAGGACGCCCTGGACATGGAGGTGAAGCAGAACTTCATCGATCCGCTGCAGAACCTCCATGAAAAGGACCTAAAAGAGATTCAGGTAGGAAGAAGAAGAAGAAGAAGAAGGCTGGTTCAGGAGGATTCTTTATTCATTTGCTTTGGTCTCCTGTTGCAGCATCACCTGAAGAAGCTGGAGGGGCGCCGTCTGGACTTTGATTACAAGAAGAAGCGTCAAGGGAAGGTGACGGAGGACGAGCTCAAGCAGGCGCTGGAGAAATTCGATGACTCCAAGGAGATTGCCGAGCAGAGCATGTTCAACCTGCTGGAGAGTGACGTAAGTACAGCTCATCGCTGCATGTGTTAGAGCAGGTTTGTCCTCCGCTGCTGTCGTCCGCCTGTACAAATATGAAGCTCATGTAGGTTTAGCTTAAGTTAATGAAAATGTGAGTGCTTTGAGCTGAACATCCAGGTGTTTATTTTCTTCAGATCGAGCAGGTGAGTCAGCTGGCCGCTCTGGTGCAGGCGCAGCTGGAGTACCACAGCCGCTCTGCTGAAATCCTCACGCAGCTCTCCAGCAAGATCGATGAACGGTCAGCGCTCCCGTCTACAAGGATTAGCTGGTTTAGCTACAATAACACGCAGAATTCTCTTGTGATTCTCTTTGTTTGTTGAGGGATTAAGTTTTCCACTCCGCAGAATAAGAGAAGCCTCAGGCAAACCGAGGAAGGAGTACGTTCCCAAACCGCGCACGTCTCTGGACTTCTCCATCAGTGAGAACCACAACGGAGGGATCCACGGGGCTCGCTCTCCAGGTGAGACCCTGATCATATAACCCCTGTGTCTGACCCATGAACTTAAGCTAGTTCTGGTCTGGATTGTACCAAGTGATGTGAAGGAAACGTTATTTAAACTGCCTGAAAGTTTGATTGTAATCATAACAACAGTAGTATTAGCTTTAGCATCTGTTAGTGCCAATAGGCACAGTTTCTGATGTAATTTCAACTCAAAGCTTGAAGAAAAAAAAAGTAAATAAACAGAATCTCCACATGCGTAACTCCTAACGTAAAGGTTTTTATTTTGTTATTTCAGGTGCGCGGTCTCCAGGTGAGCCAGCTCAAATATCTGTATTTAAGTTCCACTCCTTCATTATCTTCTTACACTCATTTAAACACAACCCCCTCCGCTCATCTCTTCCCACCCTACTCTTTCCCCTTTTGCAGCAAGGTCTCCAGGTGAGATAAAAGTGAACCTACAGAGATACAACGTTATCTCTCCATCACTTGCTCGCGTTTTTTTTTCTGTCAGTCGCTCTTTCTCGTTTGTGTCGCACAAACAAGTGGCGTCCTCTCTGTGTTGCAGAGAGCTCAGACCTACAGAAACGGTGAACAGGGGACGAGCATTTCCATCCTCTCCACCTGTCTGTCTTCTCCTTCCATTGTCATCTAACCTGCCTTTTTTCCGCTTTTGTTTAGTGGCCTTACCATCTTCTGTTCTCATCATAACCTCATCAATCACCCATCTTACACGCTACCTTTGAACACGTTGGATGTTTACTTACTGGATGTTTTTTTTGGACGCGGTGCAGCTCATCTGCGGTTCTGTTTCTGTCTAATCTCTGGTTTCTCTTTTGCCCCCGTTTGTTTTTGTTTTTTTTTTTCTTTTGCTCATCTTTACTTAAAGATCGGTTCAGCATTTTGGGAAGCTTCTCCTGCAGGAAATAAGCTTTTTCAACAGAGTGAAATGAATGAGTTGATTTCCCAAAATGTTAAACTATCATCTCCGTGTATCAGTTTTGAAGACTATATGAGTCTTTTGTGACTTCTGGGAATTAATGTTTGTCTCTCTTTTGCTTCTCCTTCTGTCTGCATCATCTCTTCCAGCGAGGTCTCCAGGTGAGCATCTCACCACCTTTTATTCTCGTCGGTTTTTTACAGACCCAGTCCTCAAGGACCGGGACAGGACGCTTGTCTTGGTGAAAGCGTTTTCTGTCTGGTAGGACAGAAAACCCGACAGGATTATGGCCCTCGAGGACTGGGTCTGGAGGTCTCTGCTCTTGTCCCTCTCCTTCACCGTTCTCCTCATATCTCTCGTTCAGCTCCAATGGATCAGCCCTGCTGCCGCGCCCTCTACGACTTTGACCCCGAGAACGACGGTGAGCTAGGGTTCAAGGAGGGTGACATCATCACCCTGACCAATAAGATCGATGACAACTGGTTTGAGGGGATGCTGCATGGAAACTCTGGATTCTTCCCAATCAACTACGTGGATACGCTGGTGCCGCTGCCCCACTAGGACGCCGCCGTCATTCTCCATCCTCTCCAGTATTCAGAGTAACCCATTCACCCAAAGTCCCACCCACCGGTCACCTGAGCTCCGCCTCAAAGCAGCAACAGGGCAAAATCGAGGAGAGACTGAGCAGCAGCTGAACTTAATATTTTATTTTAGGATTATGGGAAAATTGGTCTGTCCATCAGAAGTTTAACAGCAGCTTTAATGAATCACTTGTTCTCCCAGAAAGCTTAGAAACATTCAGGGCAGATGCCAAAAACATGGTACAGAAAAGAAAATGTTGTGATTTTAATCATCTCATGGGCTTCTTTTCCAAAAAAAAAAGTTCTCTACAAACAGTTCTCAACAATCTCTAACAACTCTCTTTATATTAATTAATTTTTGATAGATTCATTGAGCTGAAAAGCATTTTTCTATGTTACCTAGCAACAGCTGCGCGCGAGCGCTCGTAAGCAAGTTAAATACCAAAGCTACCTGCAATATAAATGAATAGATAAAAACGGCAATCGCGGAGATTCTGGAGGGGTAACCATGTTTGTGCTGATGCAGTATTTGGGGGATTTTCATCAGGGGGTGAATTTGTAGTCTTACCTGTGTGACTTTACATACCTGAGCCGAAAAAAAAAAAAAAAGGAACATCATTGTGACGTTTGAAGCGTGAAAACTGGTTGTACCTGTGATATAATAATTCTAACTAGGGTTTAGCTACTTGCGTGAGCGCCGTTTTTGTTCCGCAGCTCTTTCTGCGGCGTGCTAGTCAGATTAGTATTCTGTAGTTCAGCTTTGAGCTCTCCACCCAGGTGCATCTAGACATAGTCGGGGGCACGCAGCCAACAGAACCCAACCAGTATTTACTGTTGTGTGGACAGAACTGTTTTAATAATGGGAAATATGCAAACTTACACTGGAAAGCTTTTTTTTCTCTGTCGCTGTTTTATCCTCTTGATGGACGGTTTGACCTCAGAAACAAGCTGTAAGTTATGAAAACCTCTTTGATTTGGCCCTCGGCCGCTCTGTGGTCGTCTGCAGTATTATGTATCTGACTGATCTGATCCAACCATCCCATGTGTTTGTCTCTGCAGCATTGCCCATGTAACTAACACCTCTGCAGAAAACTGTGCAGCACTAATATCTGTTTTTTTAAAAACAAAAAACACCTTGTAGAAGTGTGCATGTCTCTTGTGTGTGTGTGAGGGGGGGGTGTATTATGGTTTGCATTCTGCACAGGGAGGGGGTGAAGGACCTCTGATGAGGTATTTAATGTTTACTGTCTCTGACAGTGTTCAAAACCATGGATCTCTCTTTAATCACTGGACCTGTTCATTATACCGGCTAAAATTACAATAAATTATGCAAAATCAAGCAAAATCTTATGTGTTTTTTTTAAAGGGAAGCACAAGACAGAATAATTAGTTGGATTAAACCATAATACAATGTGAAGGTTATGCATTTATTTATTTTATAAGGTGGTATGATTCCTTCCTCCTGATTCTCTTTCACCTATTTTTTTCTAACAATCGTGTGTATCTTTGCCCTCAATGAGGACTGTACAGCTTTTCTGTGTCTTGTTTTCACCTTGTGTGTATAGTTGGGCATCGACAGTAACGTATCTTATTTTTGTAACTGTGACAGAAGTATACACATACAGTAAATATATGCCGCGTATTATCTAGAAACGGTGTGAAAAGAGCGATTCTCTGTGCTGCACATGATTGTTTTTTGTTGTTTGATTTTGATTTCAGTTTGAGTACTGTTATTCTCACATTAGATTCTAAGACTGTATGCTTGATGTAAAGAAACAAATGTGACAAGTCGGTGTAATTTATTCAAATAAATACCAAGAACTAGTTTATGGCTGTCATGACTTTCTGGTCTACAGAGGATGGTTTCTAGAGATAACGTACAGTCTAAATATAGAACCATTTAGGTTGTTGCTGCCGTCTCCTGCTCCTGTTTTCAGAAGGGAGACGCAGCAGGAAGCAGAAAAACTGATGCATTATTCATCTCATTCCTTTTCCTGCTGGACTCTTCTTGCAGCAGTCCAAACTGAAAAAAGTAGGCCAAGCAAAATATTCTTTTTGTGCCACTAAGACTGAATTACTTGAATAAGCTGCTGTAACAACAGCAGAATCACAACTTAATTCCAAACAAACATCAACTGGAATCCACAATCCAAACACATTCAGAAGGAATTATGAGAAAAAGGTCCTAAATACTGTATATCCACAGCAATAGGACTGGGTAATGTACACAACCTGCCAAAATTGCAGTTTTTTTTCATACTTGTTACAGTGTACAGAATAGATGCAGCTGCAGAAACAATTAAGGGATTTTTTTTTTTTTTTTTTTTTTTTTTTTCAGAGGGGCACACTTTTTTTAACCTACATTTATCTTCCTCAGGCTAAACGGTAGCTCTGTGGCTACTCCTAGAGTTTGTAATATAATTTTCTTTCACTAACAAGAGGCAGTTCATCCTTATATTACGGAGTCCCCGAAGGGACATTGGGGGAAAAAAAATTGATGGGGGGATTTGCGAGATTTCGCAAAAAGTAATAACGAGATCTCCCAAAACTCAAATCTCGCAATTACTTTTTATTTTTAAGCAATATGCTTCCGGGTCAGTAACCGGAAGCAAAATAGACACAAAGATGGAGTATATGCATTACCCGTGGGACTTTATTGAGTTGTATTTTTGTATGGATATAGAGATATTAAATCAGTTCTTGGCTCTAGACACGGCTTCAACATAAGTGAGAGACATCTGAAAAGATTACTCAGTGCGCGGAGACTTTCTCATCGTTAAGGGTACTTTGATCTTGCGGTCTTGATTTCGCAAAAGGGCGTCCTTTTTTGTCTCGCCTCCTGCTCCAAAGCTGCCCAAAACAGGACAGTAACGCTTTAAGATGCAATTCACCACACTTGCCATTATTGGAAAAAAAAATAATTAAAAACATGCAGATTATTTTATTGTTTGTGAACATATATTCAAATATTTTGAGTCAGTTAAAGACCAAAGTACTTTTTAATCAGTCCGTTACTTAGGTATAAGACACAAGCGGGCGAAAAAAAGCCGTTTTTTCGTTTTGAGCAAAAAAATAAATTACTTGAATGTTTATTGGGAATGATTGATGGCAACTCAAGGGGGCTGAGGTGAAACATAAGCACTGATGTCAAATGAACACTGGAGTAACATTCATGCTAGAGGAGGAGCACCAGGAGCAGAGCAAAGCAGTGCGTGACCCTTCTGCCTGCAAGTAATGAGTATGATTCTTGAGCTGTGTGTGTGTGTCTGCTCACTCCTGTACGCACCGTCACTCGTCTTTTTTTTTTTTTTTTAATGCCATTAAAAAAAAATTTGGAATATCCATTGTAATATTCAGTCCAGGGACAGAAGAGCTGACACCGTGGGTAGGCACGACCCCCCCCCCCCCAGTGCTTGCCCAGAATAGAAATACTGTACTGTAAATACGGTATATATAGTACATACAGCGTATTTTAAGATGCAATGACTAGATTTTACCAGATGGGGGCGGTAACAAAAAAATGAACATATAATTTGTTTTGAACCTGAACAAAATAATACACGGAAAGCTGTCAGCACCCACTCACTAACAGTCACAATGTCTGGAATTGTCTAGTCTTTTGATCCTGAAATAAATATTACACCGGAAAACTGTCAGCACTAACACATTAACTCAGTTAATTTGTCTTGATTAATTTATCTATCTTCTTCTTTTTGAGGAGTATCTGTCTTTGTTAGTCAAGGACTAGGTGGTCATGACATTTTTAGTTTATTTTATTTCTTAAGTGAGAAACAAAATGACTGCAAAGACGCACACACAGAAAGAGAGAAAGAGTTCAGTGGGGTCTGCTGGAACAAACTGTAGCCTCCCAGGTCTTTTGATCACATCATTATCACTGTCACACACCCTGAGACCTGACGGTCCACCTAGAACTGCAAATAGACACAGCCCGGACTTTGTTTGATATGGTGCAGGTGAGATAAACACTAAGCACAATAACCTCTTCAGCATTCTCTCATTGGCATATGTGCACGCTCACTACACTGGTCACATCTCCTCAATTAAAGAATTCATCAGTCATCGTGGAGAGAACGATGTCCGGATCCAGTATAAATCAATTTAAGTCAGTGACAGTGAATAATTTGTATATACTTTAAAACCGATCTTAATTTAATTGCTCTTGTCCTGCAGAAATTTATTCTGTTTGTTCTCTGTCACCACACAATCTTCTTGGGTCTCTACATCACCCACTATGCATCTCTCACAGCTCCCAGTGTGGAATGTTACAGAGTATAAAAACAATTCTGGAAATACCTCCCAGGTCATTTTGAAACTCTTTAAATTTTAATATTTTAAACATTTTAAATACCTTTAAACCATCAGTAGTGACACACAAACACACACGCGCGTGCACGCAAACACACACACACACACACACGGAGACATGCGCCTGTTGTGGAGTGTGCAAGAGGAGACAAGCAATCTGGTAAAAAGCATTCCTCCGAGTGTCTCTCCTGGTGGGTGGGCTGCCTGGACACCGGCCCACAGATCCTTCACAGCCTGCGTGTGCGTGTGTCTATGCCCACGAGTCATCCACTCACACAGTCATGAACACACCAATGATGAGCTAGTGAACCCTCAGACTCAAAGGTTGTTCCTAAACTCTGTCCATCTGCACCAGCTGATGACTGTGTAAGAAACTGCTTAAATCTGCACACACACACACACACACACAGGCGGAGATGTCAGACATGCCATCATATTTGACACTTGAATTAGCCGCAGCTCTTAATAAATGAATGGCAGGCTGCTTGTGTGTCTGCACCAGCCTCCAACCGCAGCTGGCCACAAGTCACCCATGGTTACGGCGTGTCGTGGAACAGGTCTGCAGTTATTAAACCTCGGCACCTCCCAGCAGCTATCGGAACAGGTTCTACGACTGCCGATGTCACACGGATAAAGTGAAAATATGAAACAGTGACAAATGGGGACACCAAGAAAGCGTTGTCTCCAACCGCCGAAAAACAAACACAAGAGCAGCCTGAAAAGTATCCTTGAAATTTCTCTTAAAAAGTTGAGGTTGAAGATAAAATAAAGGAGCATCATATATATATATATATATATATATACATATATGTTTATATATATATATATATATATATATATATATATATATATATATATATATATATAGTTTTTTTTTTGTTTTTTTTTTTTAAAGCACATTTACGCCCAGTGCATCTACCAGTGGGATCTGTTGGCTTCAGTTATGCAGGTGAGGTCAGGTCACCTCAAATTAAAGTCATGGAGGACAATTAAGGAGGAAGTCTAAGATCAGGAGACGCCTCCATGAACATCAATACAGAGAGTTCGCAGACAAGATGATTCAGACGAGCATTCAGGAGGAGCCAGATTCTTGGGAGATATGGAGAAGAAAAAAAAGAAGAAGGTCACTATTGATCACGTAACTGCAGGCAGAGGAAGAATTCTTACAAGCCCACTCAGGCAAACAAATAAGATACTATTTAGACAGTCACATGATAATGACAACGACCTGCAAACATGCAGCAACTGAAGGCGGCTGCAGTGAAGGTTGGACCGATCATCTCCAGAATCTGGTCACGTTCAGACAGCCAGCAGCTGTGAACCCGACAGGAACATGGAATTTAATCAGCGTTTAATTCAGTTCAGCTGAAAAAAGGAACCCCTCAATATTAAGTTGTTCAGTAACAATAATAACAAACCAGAGGAGAAGAAATCACACACACACACACACACAGGCCCACACAGAGGCGCAGCTGTTTGTGGGAGTATGCCAGTCTGTGTCATTACATGTTTTCCTGTGGTGTTCTTACATAGTTTTGCTATTCAGCAGGAAAGCCCAGCTCTCAACACCAGACAGAGGCAGCTAATACCCCTGTCCGTCAGAGACACTCACACAGGCGCTGAGTGGAGATGACAAATGAGGCAGCAAGACAGGTCAGGCAGGAATACAGCCGCAGCAGCAGCCCTGGGTGGGAGCCAAAGGACGGGGGGGGTTGGCTCAGGCAAATATGCCGGTGTCAACACGCAGCAGTGCATGCATATGTGTGTGTGTGTGTGGCATGTTTCTTGACGGCAGTGTGAGGGTCTGCAGGGCTCTGAGGCCACCTTCGTCTGCGAGGCTGGAGGAGAGGGAGGCCCGGTTCCGGCTCCGCCTCTTCCACCAGGGTCAACGTCAGTAGAGGGTCATAACAGACATGCAACATGTGTGAATATACAGGCAGATACATCAGCATACACTGGTTGGTGGTGGGAGGAGGAAATACCTCTTCTTTAAGGAACAGTTGAAATAAAAAAATCAGTGTAGCAGATAAGTTGAACCTAAACACAAGTGTGAGGAAGGAAGATGCTATAGTGACAATATTGTCTTTTATTGTTTGAATATGCTGTCTATTATGAGCTAACTCCATCATCACAAAGGCACGTATGATGCTCTTTATACTTTCATCACACATGCAGGTTGATTAATGTGAATTTGATACATGTACAATCTAAATAAATGCAAATGTTGCACATGAAAAATACTCTCACTCACAGCATGGAGTCATTCAGACACTCCAGCCAATCTGAAGTTTGTGGGAGGAAACTGGAGCAACTGGAGAAAACCCACACTGGTTGGTTATTAAAGGCAACGAAATAGTGAGTGACCTGACCTCCTTTTAAATGTCTTGCTAAAGTTGTGAAATAACATTCAGGATAACTGACAGGTGGATAAAGTAATGATAGTCACCTGTTCCAAATGCATTGTTCTCCTGGAAGCTGCAGCACCTGTCACTCAATGTGAAATGTCTGACATGAAGCATCCACCCAAACATCCGTGCACAACAGCCGCGCAGTGTGTGAAGAACCGGCTTTTGGCCCGGGCTGACTTGGCAGGTGACGGCGCTCAGTAACTTTGCAGTAAGTTTGTGCAGGGACAAGAATTTTCCACTGTGGTTTAAGTTTGTGAAAGAGTGAAACTAGAATTGAATTTCCGGGCTTTCAGCGCGAGCGAGGCCAGAGTCGGGGCAGGCCTCACGACATGCAAAACAGCGCCATGGGACAACATTTGCTGTGCAAATCCATCACACCATTCAAATGCTAAAAAATAAGTTGATGCACAAACAAATCTAATGATTTCAAAGAATTAAAAGAAGAATTAATGCCAAAAAAAAAAAAAACAGGTTGATCAACTCGAGCAGGCTCTGTCTGCGCACCTTTAGAATTGGACTCAAACGATCACATGTCTGAATTTCTCTGCCTGGTGCGAAGAAGGAGCGGAGCGATGCAGCAAAACCTGCCCATTTCTGGATCTGTTCTGCTGCTTTAATCCCAGAGACGGTCACACCCGTCACTCTGCTTTTGTGCAGCCGAGGCCTCTGCACGCATGGCAGATCGTTGTTTATCAGCAGCCTGAATCAGATTTACATGCTTAGGTTAACGATGACTCGCATCATTCACTTAATGTATACCTGCAAATTAGGGCCTCCCCCTTTGTCACTCTCTGTCTCTATCTCTTTCTCTCTGACACTGATTGAGTGTTGCCTTAATTAAAGCATTAAGACAGAGAAATATCAATTCTTTTGTTTTTTTTTTACATAAAGATCCAGAAGAACTGGCCTGGCAGCAGCACATTGTCCTCCTGCACAATGCTGTTTCATTCCCGCATGCACAGTATTGCCAGAATAATGAATGTTAACTTGTCGAAAACCTGTTGACCAGCTCTGAAAAACTCTGAACCTGAACTTTGAAAGGACGAAACACACGTATGCAACATCTCTGAATTACATCGAGCAAAATTATTTTACTGCAAGGGGCCACATCATAATCTAACAATCAGTGTAAATGAATTCTAAACGGAGAAATTACATCAGCCAAGTTCGGGCCTGTTTACTGTTAAAATCCTGAAACCCAGCAGTTTGATCTCCACAAACCAAACCTCGTCATTCTGTATCAGTTTCTCTCTATTTGTACCTGAGGATGCCATCTTTGAGGGGCTCTCCTTCAGTCAGCTCCACGTCAGGGGGTACGCCAGTCCACCTGCCTTCAAAATAAAAGCACCACAGCGCCGTTACATGCATGCTTGTGTGCTTATTTAGATGCAAGTGCTAATGTTTCAGCTATTTCCTGATATAGGGCTGGACATGCTTCTCTTGCTATTGTTTGTTTGTGACATGGCGAGATGCTGACTGAGACCTTAACAACGACCATAAACACTTGAGCGCTATCTGAAGCCTAATGACCTTTTCTGTGGTGACCTACGCCCTTCTCACCCCTGCTCACTTTTACCTGTCAGGTTGGTATTGGTATTAATATGATATTTATTGGAAAGAGCTGAGAGGGATCTGTCATCGGCTGCGTCAAGTGTTAGTATATATTATGTAAATAAATGTAAAACCCTGACAGGGCTCACAATGAATGGACCGTGACAACGTCTCCGAAAGCCTGAACAAAGAAAAGGAAAGATTTTGCTTTGGGGCAAACCTCCACCTGCTCCTGTACGGAGGTAGCGCAGGGAGAGTTAACCAACGCTGGATTCTCTCTCTCTCCCTCGTTGTCTGGCTGACACTCACTGATAATCTTTCCTCAACAGCTGACCCACCTCTAACCCAGGTTTGCACCCGAGCTCGTCTCCTGTTCTTTGCTGTTGGCAGAAACTGAAGAGGCCCCTCATCGCCCACATTATGTCTCGTACGGCCCCGGTCTGAAAATGTCAGTACGTTTGTAAGATTGAACAGGATCAAACGCTGTTTCCGGGTGTAATTACAGCAGCTATTCTGGTTGCAGTTTCTGTCAACAAAGAGAAATATTCTGCCGCACTGGAGCACCTGATTGCTCGCTCACAAGATCTGGCTTGTATGGGCTTTTTGCTCTAAGAACAGATAATCCACGTGTGTCAGTGATTGAGGAGGTACAAATCCCACATTAACAGACACACAGGTGGTATTGGACAGACGCTGCATACCAGTCTAGATTTCTTTTGCTGCCTGTCTTGCAGGGCCAACTACCATTAAAGGCTGAGTCAGAAGGGCAGCCTTGCTTGAAACAGCCCTCATACAGGTATGCGTGAGACCTACGACACCCAGTGAGCCTCTGCCTCTCTCCTGCAGACAAACACACAAGTGGACTGCTCCGCACCACATCCTGTTTGAGTGGTCACGCCAACGTCTCTCAGACACGCAGAGTTGCGTCTCTCTGAAAAGACGAGCTGCAATTATCCTGTGAGCTACTGTTTGCTAGTAATCACTGGAAATGTATGGCTGCATGCTCGAAAAACAAAAGGAAATAAAATGTATTTTGCCAGAGTCAACATGGTCAAAGGGAAGGCTAAGAATTCTTTTTAAAAATGTTTTTGGATTTTTACAAAAAAACCAAGAGGCAACCCTCATAAATTGAAGATTGGTATTCAAATTTGGACACTAGTTTTAGATTTATATGATATATTTACTATAATAGCATGTTAGCATTGTGAGTAGGATAGTACATCAGGACTGACCAAAAAAACCACAGCCTCAATCTTACTGTTTCATATTCTTATTATCTTTTATGTCTAAATTATTTTCCTCTATATTTCATCACATCTGTGTCTGCTCTTTTTAAAAGCCTGCATTCTGCCTAGCAGATGTATTAACTATTCTTTCACCACAGACCTTTTTCACTATTATTATTTATCAGTCTTTGAAATTAAAACGATTCCCATATTTATTCAGCAAAATCAGCATCAGCCGCCGACAAAGGCGCTTTGAATAGTTGAAGCCTTCCTGCTTCACCTGCCCATCTTTAGAAAGACATGTCAGCAGTTTGACAGCTGAGAAAACACAACAGCGTGCTCCAGGATATTAGCGGAAGATGGATGAATTCTTGTATCTTCCTTACGAGGAATTGGCAGATTTGAGCAGCGGTGAAAGCTTGTCAGCAGTCACACACAAAAGCCTTGCCATGCATCAGTGGACAGCTGCAATGCCGGCTGTTTACGGTCCAATAATGATAGAAGATTGAAAAAGTTCATCTTCAGAAACACACTATCAGCGCAGGAAGCATGCAACGTGATAAGTATATGGAACATGCTTGATAGTGCTTTTAGCTTTAGCAGGTTGAATAGATATTCAAAAATGTTACATTAAAGTTTGACTAAATAGTTAACACATAATATTAGTAATATTAGGTAATATTGGTAATTTTACAGCACGCTGTAGCTCAGTAATCACTGGAAAGACGATTAGCAGACACAAAGGTTGATTAGGTTGTTTCTCCTGAGTAACAGAAGGATAAAATTCTTTTATATTACATGTGGGACAAACAGCAATGGCGTCCCTACTGACAGTACCTAAAACTCCAAAAATGTTGCGTGAATCTCAAGCCTGCACAACAGAATTTGAGAACATCCTGCAATTGTTTAATTATTGTAAAAATGCTAAATTGCAATACAATCAAGTCTTATTTTTTAATGGGCTGCTAGAAAATCCCTAATTCCTGGGAAACAGTTTACCTCCGAGAACCCTGACCATGGTTTCACAACCCTCCGCCTCGACAGCAAACTCAGCCCACCACCAGCTATGAATCTATGTTAATGAAGTAGAACAAAATAAGGAGGATCCCACTCGGCTGCCATAGCCACGGTACATGCAATCCTATTGTGCAACTGTGGTTTCTTTCAGGTGCAGGCATGGATAAAAATGCTCATCTGTGGCTGCCTGGGACCTGTGCAGGCTGAGACATCTATGAGGTGTTGACGCGCAGATCCTAACAGGGCCAAACTGACACAGATATGCTGACATTTGCAGCCAAGCGTGGTTATAATTGTGAGCTCTGTTATAGTGTTGGGAAAAAAAAAAAGATCTTCTCTATCAAGACAAGTGAGTCACTCTGTGAGTCATTCAACAGAAAACCTGATCTGCAACTGAGTGAGGATATGGATGTGCATGGTCACAATACACTGTAATTCAACGTAAACACGGCAGTTTAGAAATCATCCAAAGAATTCTCATCAAGTGCTGGCACCAATGCTAAATGTGATCTGATAATTAGTTAATGAGCTTGTCCTGTTGACTTTTTCAAGCAACAAACTGATAATTAACAAATACGACACAGGCAGGCATGGTGCTGAACTTCCAAAAATTTAGGGCCCTTTTCTGAGCCTGGGGTGGTGTTTGTGGTGATGTTCATTCTCTCAAATGTTGACCTCAAGATTTGAATGATGCAGAATCTGAGCAACAGACTTCTTCAAAGTGGCCCTACCACATATGGACTGTTTATTTTTACAAAAACTTGAATCAAAATAAACTTACAACAATCCGGTTTACAAAAGTGACCAATATGTAAAATTGTGAAAGTATTACTTCCTCTAAAGTGAGCAGGAATTAAACTAACCAGCATGTTATTTTAAGCCCTCTGATTACCTAGAATGGTTTATTGGTTCTGCAGCAACAGTCCCACCTGTTTGACACAAAGTTGTTCACACCTATAAGTCAAATAAGGGATATGCAGTTTATACAAAGGTAATATGTTTGATTCACAGCAATCAAGGCACCAACCGTTGAGCTGTTGGGAAGAAGGCCAGAAAAACAAAGAGAAACAAGCCACAGGAAAGAAAAAAGAGAGACAAAGAGGTTTCCAACATCATCGTCACTGACCCGGTCTCACCTGCTATCTGTGGATCAGAGTTCTGCTAAAATAACCATTGTATTTGTTGTTAATGTCGAGGTTTGAGGTCTGCTCCAGCTGCCAACACCTTGTAAACACCACAGTACAGAGTTAATGCAAAGGTGTGTGTGTGTGAATGCTGCACACACACTTACACACACACACACACACACACACACATACACACTCACACTGATTTAACGGCAGGCTCCCCGGCCAGTGCAGTACTTCAGTTATGTAAACTGGTCTGGGTTTGGAGCAAGTCAACCGTCAGGACTTTGCATTTTCTCCGAGTCCCTGCAGCTGCAAATGCAAACAAGAACGCTGCGTTTTCTCCAGGGGCCCAACTGAGGCAGCGTTCTCTGTCACTTTCACACACCACACACACTTTTCTCTTTGTGAGGACTTCCATAGACTTTATGGAAGATTCAACCTAAACCCAATACTCACTTTAACTTTTAAATCGAGTCTTAACCTTCAAACAGACGTTCAAAGTTGAGGACCAGCAAAAACCCAGCAAAAGTCATTTAAAAAAAAAAAAAGGCATTTAAGCAAAACTTTTTGGTTAAACTTTTTAAATTTAATTTTAATTTAAAGTTTAATTGATGTTTAACTTGTATCGGATGTATATTTGTCCTCCAGGAGTTAAAGGGGGGGTGAATCCTTCGCTCCTGGAATCAACACCTGGACACATGCAGCTGCCTGATGGCTAAAGCCAAGTGTTCAAATTCAAATGGCTGATTTGTTTGTCTTTGTTTGCAGAGAGCCGTTTCTGCCGGGAGCATATGCGCCACACAAAGTCAAGGGCCCTTCATTTGCCTCGCCGACTCGAGGCATCTCCTGGCAGCACAAATGCGCGGCTCCGGGGCCCTCGGTTGTTTAGGCTAAGCTAAGTCTGCTTCATAAATAAAAACTGCTCTCGTTGAAATCGGCTCTGTTTCTACAAATAACCTAGCCACTTAAGTCAGTCCGGCATACATCAGAATGACTGAAGATGCTAATATTAATTAGTATTTAAGTTGCAAGTTCAGGTCTTTGGGCCAAGAAAGTTTAATTCTGAGAGGCTTTTTTTCCCTAAGTGGGTCTGAGGTCAGACACTCAACGAGGAGACAGTTTGTTAATAAATAGATAAATAAATAAATAAATAAACACTGAAATGTAAAGGACACCAGAATCAATTCATGTTAATAACCGCAACAGCGAGTTCAGAACCATGCAGACAAACGCTTGAGATTGACTCCAAAACTGTCTGTAATTACGCTGGGTGTTTGTTGTTGTCCCCCTTTTCTCCCCTGTTATTCTCTGTGACCGTGAGTATTTCATGTGTCAACGGAGAACACACAAGAGGGACAAAACCCCATCACACGCCATCGACCATCAATGTTAGCAGAGTCACCTCAGAGGAGCATGGCTAATATTTTTGATCCACTGCACAAACACAGAGATAAAAGGCTGGGGAACAAATATTAACAGTAGATACTGTCTGAGTGCCAACCATGATGTGTGTGCAAACGATGGCGGCTACGAGGCAAGCTGCAGCAATAACGGCTACCTGCAAATGTACTCATCCCTAATTGTCCTCTGTCAGAAAGCATAAGAAGCTGACATGGAGAGAGGGTGAGGCCTACTGCAATCAACACTGCGTGTCCATCACATCTGTCAGGGAATGAAGCAAAGAAACCACATCATCAAACATAATTAGCAGAGTGACAATGTAGAGCCGCAGTTGCACCGGTGGTCCAGAATGAGCATCTAGTGTTAAAGATAACAAGTTTGAATCTGTTTCCACTGATCACACGTGCAAAAAATGTTAAATTTGATCCCTCTTGGCAGACAGAAGCGTTCTTTTTTCTGTTTCTACAGTTCTGTCTACTGCAGGAATTCTGTAACGTATGCAATTAAAATATTTGGATTGTGCAAACTATTTTAATCTTGAAAATTGCGTTGATCAATGCAATTAAAATATTAAAAGTCTTTTAACGTGTGAGACATTTAAGAGATTCACATTATGACAGCACTGCAGCGTTCTAATTTTAAAAGGTTTTTGGAGAAAAAGCAATGATTTAAAAATAACAAAAGAACTGAAAAAGCATTTTCATGAGTCACAGAAGTACCAGAAATATAAGATATGGAAATACAAGATGGAATAAATGAAAATAAATGTAGAAATTTATGAAGAAATAAAAGAATATACCAATCAAATGCAACATGATTTATGGAGTTTAAGTTTTATTTAATTAAATTAGTCAAATTTATTTGAAGGACTGAGGAAAGCAGCTTCATGGACCTTCTTATGAACCCGTCACGTGAGGCCATGCTGCAGGTCCACCCAGGATGGACGTGACCCTCCCTTCCCCACCGGACTAAACCTTTCATCGGCTGGTTTACGGCGAGCAAGCCCCCGCTGTGACACACGCCTGCAGCTTTAACCCTGCCTGGTGTTGAGCGTCCTGCCGCGTCCCCCCACCCTCTGTTTGTTTAAGTGATTATGAAGATGAACCTGAGACCTGCAGACGCCACCAGAGCTCCTCACACTGAGCTCTGTGGCCATCCAAGTGTAGGTGTAGGTGTGTATTTCAAAATAAAATACCAAATAAAATAAAAATAGCAAGTGGACCTCTGAAACCTCCACAGTCGAAAATCTGAGAGATTTCCATGTTGGTTATTCCCACCTCTGGGGCCGAGGGCCTGTAGTTTGCATGCTGGAATCACTGGACGGCCTTTGTCTGAAAAACATTTACATCTCTTAACACAGCTGGCTTGGACAACCACTGGCACAAAACAAACAAGGAAGCAGCGTAGAAAAACAACAAGGAGGGTGAGTTACCACTAAAGAGGCCTTTTAGTGTTAAACATCAAAACAACCTGGATCATTTTGGACTTTTTAAAATAAACTGAGGTTGGATTCAAGGGGATATTTGAATATAAGAAGAAACCGTATCTGTTTCAACAGCTCTGGGTAGTGAAGCTTAAAAAAAAAAAATCCTCTTCCTGGAAAACACAACAAACCTGACAATTGCACCTAAACAGATTTTCCGAGTGTTTTTTAAACAGACATGAACTTAAATTGAAATCTTAAGTGGGGCGAAAATGTAACTATCCACTACTGCACATGCAGACTTTGCCGACTGTGAACAATAGGCACAAATAAAGCTCAGGTATGTGGAGAACATGTGATGCTGGAGGGGGCGTGGCCCTTCAGGTGCCCTGTGGAGGTAAGTTGCTCTTCAAGTAAGAGTGACTCATTCTCACACAGACCTTAAACGCCATGGTGCTCCGTGTATCGCAGCTCTACAATCAGACTTGAAAGACGGAGGGAATAAGACAGAAAAAGTGAAGAATTTTGTGAAGATTTGGCCTGAAAGAAGTGCTGGATCTGGACTTAAAGACAGTGAGTGTGATCTTTCCTGCAGGACTTTGCTTCTGGTTTGTGTCACATTAGTTGTGGAAGCACTGAGAAATAGCTCTTTTCCTTTCATCGGACATTTTTGAATCGTCCATGACAATGCCAGTTGTCAAACTGGAAAAGGACTCTTCGGCAGAGAACCCCCCGCCTGCCTCTAACCTGCTACAGCAGACAGAAGAACAACCACGGGGAAGGAGGAGAAAGAGACCCCTCCAGCAGGGGAAACCTCCGTACAGCTACATCGCGCTCATTTCCATGGCGATCGCTAACTCCCCTGACCG
This sequence comes from Pao palembangensis, assembly GCA_015343265.1. Taxonomy (NCBI): domain Eukaryota; kingdom Metazoa; phylum Chordata; class Actinopteri; order Tetraodontiformes; family Tetraodontidae; genus Pao; species Pao palembangensis. Next base: position 4,440,684 of record CM027089.1, on the reverse strand, counting down.
CAAGCTCACTCTGGGGGGGATCTACAAATTCATCACAGAGCGATTCCCTTTCTACAGAGACAATTCAAAGAAATGGCAAAACTCCATCCGCCACAATTTGACTCTCAATGACTGTTTTATCAAGATCCCTCGAGAACCAGGGCGGCCAGGGAAGGGCAATTACTGGGCTTTGGACCCCAACGCGGAGGACATGTTTGAGAGCGGCAGTTTCCTGAGGCGCAGGAAGCGCTTCAAGCGCAGTGACTTCAGCACCTACACCTCTTATGTCCATGAGACCCCGGTTTTCTCCCCCGTCCAGATCACAAGATCAGCTGCGTATGCCAACTCGGTCTACCCCAACATGGCGGTCGGGCCAGCCTACGGGCAGCAGTTGCCCTCGGCGTATTATCCCTCTTCGTCACCTTCAGGGTTCAGTCCCGGACAGTCTCGAATGTTCAGCATCAACAACCTCATCGGGCATCCAACCGCAGGCAGCATGATAGGAGGCCAGGGGCCGGATGCGGTGCAGCAGAGCAACAGGAGTTTCAGTCCAGAAGGCCACCCAAATGAATCCACTTCCTGCAACCTGGGAGGCCCCACCTTCCAGGGTCAAACATGCAGCGCTGTATCATCCCGAGGCGCCACGCACCCTAGTTTCACCTACTCCGGACAAAACGTCCACCAACACCACCACACACACCAAAGCGCATACGGACAGGGCCACACCCAGGGGTACGCCGTGGCGGGACGTCTTCATTCTTCATCCCATGGACTGACAGACTCCGTAGACCACTACGGCCGAGTCTCCCCAGTGCAGCTAGGCTCATTCTCCCAGTACAGCACTGGTGGGGGTCCCATCACCAGCACAGGGGGGTACCTGCGACACCCCACATATCCGGGAAATATGGACAGATTTGTGTCTGCAATATGAGTATTTTATTGTTTAACTGTTTTGTTTTGTTTTTAATGTTGCCTTGATTGTTTTTTTGTCCAAGTTTAAACTCAAAGGAGACCCAACACGACTGTGACTTGACAACATGACCACTGGTGGTACTGATGGTGGTTAAAGATACGCAGTGTATTTCTGTGACCTCCTCACATCGCGTGAGAACTCTTCTGGCTGTAAACTTTATTTTATGTCATTATGGAATTGTGCAGGTTTAAAGTCAATGTTATCGGTGATTTCATGTGAATAAATTATTGTAATTGGCGGTCATTGGCTTTTTATTTTGTAAAAAGTAGCTGGTATGAAGAACTTTTGTATATTAATTTTGACATTTTTGGAAATAAACAGAATTTTGTAGCACCTTTGCTGTTCAAGAATACAGCAAATTGATGTCTTAATGCTAGCCCTTTAAGACTAACATGTTATTAGCTATGTTATAATATAGATTAACAGGAGGTAACCGAATCCAATGGTTGAAAACACCAAACAATGGCGAGGGAAATTCCGTCGTTTTTGTTCCATACCCTCTTTGCTTCTGCTCGGCTGGTTTGAAGTGTGTTTTGGAGCCGCGGTGATACCAGCCACCGTGACCGGGCCTCAATTATCGTCTGCAGACATCAACAAAGCACTTGAGCAGACACACTTAATCTACCACACACTTCCACTAATCAGGAAAATGAATTGAGCCGTAATTTGATATTTCAACCCAGAGTCGAATTGTCAGAGTTCTTTATCTCAGCACCAGAAAGACCCTTCAGGTGACAGGATGGGACTTGTAGGAGGGCGCATCTGACACATTTGTCACGATGAGAGAAGCTTTGTTGACGGACAAGACCAGATATTTGTCTTGTTCTTAAACAAAGTGTCCCAGTTAATCTGGAGTGCTGCTGAAAATCTGGGCAGATTAAAGGGAAAAAAAAGGAATCAGTAAGTGCAAATTGAACAATTATAAAATGACTGCAGCATAATTATTGTGAGACTACCGCAAATATGGTTCCTGGCCTTAAATCTGTTAATATATTAATTTCATAATAACATATTTTACCATTAATATTGAGGCTACGGTTGGGAGAAAAGACATTTTTTATTAAATCCAAACTGAAGCATGACAACTTAAAATCAGGATAAACAAACATTAATATAAATACAAAGATTACAGGTAATGACGGCCTGCACATTTATCCGAGGTATTCGACAAGCTGTTGGAGTGTTTCGCTGTTTTTCACCACATCTGGCAGAGACAGAAGGGCCTATGTAGAAAAAGGCTTATGAGCTTAAACATGCAGGGTTTACAGGCTCAAGAAGGAGAAATGATACAAAAAAAAAGCCTGTCTCACCTCTCTGGCTTTATTGACCATGTTATTCAGGAGCTGCAGCTCGTTCTCACTCTTCTGCTGGTTGGTCTGGTGGATGATTTGCTGTCAGACAAAATGAAACTTTCATTTGCTTAAACCCATTAGATGAAATAAAAATAAGGCTACCGTGCTTCATTTGTCGTTGATGGGACACTACGCTGTCATAGTACTTTTACTTCCCACAGTCCATACGTACATGTCTTTTTGCCCGTTCGAGCACTTTAACTCTTGCCTGCTCCGACTCCTGAAGATTGGTCTTCAGTCTTTCCACCTACAGAAAAAAAAATTGATAAATAAAAGAAATTACGTTCATTTCCTCAGCTGCAGCATTTTAAACAGTCATACCTCCTTCAGTAACTGGATCTTCTCCTCCATGAAATGTGCTGGTGGAACCAACTGACCTCCGGCTTTTTTCAACTCCCCCCGCAGGAACTGAGTCTCCACCTGTGACTGCTGGAGAGAACGACGGAGCTCTACCACCTCCTTCCGTACTTCCTGTAAATAATCATTAGGATTTTAGGATGTGTATTTCTAAATTACGCCTTACATTGTATTACATTACAACATTATGCCTTACATTACTCTCAGCCTTGTGTTTTTTTAGATCCTCCTGGGTTTCCTGGATGTCAGTCATCAGCCTTGCGATAGTTTTTTCATCCTGTGCAAAAAGAAGCAGTTTCCTCACAATAACTGCAGAACACATTTTAGATCTTTTAACACAGTTCTGAGGTGAAGAGGAGTATTTCTGACTTGAGTTTTCTGTTGCAGAGCCTGGTTTCCCCTCTCAACCAGGGAGTTGAGGCGGTTTAGTTGATGCTTCAGCTCAAACGTTTCAGCCTGCTGCCTGTTGCTTGCAGCCTCGTGCTCCACCTGCAGGCGACAGCTGGAACAACACATGATTAATTTTATTATTATGAGATGTTCAACATTCTAAAATTAAAATGTGTCGGTTACAAAAGTGTATTAGATTTAAAAAATATATTAATGTATGTAATGAATTAATGAATAAAAAAGTTAAGTGCAATATACATCACTTACATGGTGTGCCGAAGTTCTTGCAGCTCAGCATCTTTGCGCTGACGTACCAGCTTCAGGGTGCTGATGAGCTCCGTGACTGTGCCGTCCAGCCCAGCAAACAGCTTTGTTAAGCTGCTCTGCTCTTCTTCCTCAGGTTCTAAGTCTGCAGAGTTTACATTTTTCTTCGGGGTGACAGCTATAAAGCGGGTGAAGGCGCTCGTTTCACTGAATAAAGTTCCGATCGAAGGCTCGGGAACGTCTGAGGACCCTGAAGAGAAAGACCTACAGTTGCCATTTCAAGTCTGAGCTGAATTTAGACCAGTTTTGTTCATCTTTATAGATGATCTCATGAAGACATATATGCTTACTCTCTCAGAAATAGCTTTATTTATGCCCTTCTTCCTTAATGATTCACTCAGGCTGACATGGTACCAGCAAACAGCATGACAATTTGATTCAAGATTCCAAAAAACTGAACCAGTACATGTCCAGTAGCTGTCACCTGTCAGTTCAGCTGGATGAACGTTTCTGTCTTCCCCCTCCTCCTCTGCAGTTAATGCAACCATGACCCTGTCCACAAAAGAGCTGGAGGGGTGACGTCGCCCTGTATTGTGGGATCCTTCGGTGTCTTTATCCTTCAGCGATTCTGCTCCCTGGAGAGGTAAAGAAGGTAAAAGTAAATGCTGTATTCTCTGCATTGTGCATTCTGCTCTACAGAGAACATTCAAGATGCATAGTTTCGATATTTAGGTGTTACCTGTTCAGTAAGAGCAGCATGTAGCTCATTGGTCAGTCCTCTCAGCGTGTGATGCATCAAAGTGATTTCAGTACCGGCCTGTGCCAGCTGCTCGTCCAGCTCCAGCTCTGCAGCGCCAGCCCTAGACTTGCTGGTTTCTAACTCAGCCTGCAATCTCGTATTATCCAACCTGCACACGTACATGCGTAGACATAGTAAACTTTTTAATTCTTGTGTGTTTTTAATACACACAAGATAATCTTTGGTTTCTTTTTAACAGATAAGCCAATTCAGCAGAATAATATAAACGTTAATATTTAATTGTTTAGATGAACTAAACTTACACAAGTTGATTCAGCTCTCTTTTTAGGTCCTCACACTCAAAATTCCTCTCCCGAAGCCCCTGCAGGTTGGCCCTCAGCACGCACTCACTTTCAGCCATCTGCTCCCTCGCTAAGTCATTCTCCATCTGTAAGAACTGTTTCACATACACACGCACAAACACATTTTACTCAACACCTAAAATACAGAAACCAAAGGTTCTCCCAGCTTCTCGCAGCGTCAAAGTATATCCATTACCAAGCCCATCAGATGCCGTGTCAAGGGATTTATCTTTCACTGAACACTTCAGTTTCCACAAACCAAGAGTGTTCCAATCAAGCCCAGATGATAAGAAAGCAAAAGTTACTGAAAGTGGAGAACAAACGATAAAACAGACACCAACCTCGTTCATCTCCTGGACGCCACCGAGTTGTGTGCAAACATTGCGGAGCTGCTGGATCTCCGTGTTCTGAGACTGTGAGAGGGACTGCAGCCGACTGAGCTGTTCCTCACTCTGAGCCAGGGCTTGGCTTAACTCACACACACGTTGCTCAGACCGATCCAGTGATGTCTCCAACCTGGAACCAGCGGAAATACACAGTTACATTAGCAAAAATGCATGGTATTGTTATATGTTTCTGAAGGAACATTTACATGTGATATACATATCAAGTTCAAGCCTATATTTCACATTGTAACAAATCAGTATTCTTCAGTCGTACACATTCTACAAAAATGCTGATTTCCACCTTTTCTGTTAAAGTTAGCGTTCTCAGTAATTCTTACTCGCTTGCTCTTTCTTTGGCCTCCTTGATGTCCTTCCATGACTGCTGTAACCTGAACACAAAAACATTTAAACATCTGTGTGTAAAACTTAAAAATGTAACGACTGTGTTTTTATCCTAAATATGTGTATTCTGTGGGTTTGTACTTTGTTGTTTCTGCAGCAAGGGCCTGCTCCAGGAAGGCGTAGGAAGCCAGTGTGGATGAAACGGTAGCAGACAACTCTGTGGCCTTCCTCTCCAGCTGACCTTGCTCCTCCTCTCTTTCCTTTAGCTTCTGACGCAGCACTCCCATCTCTTAAAAGAAAGAATTTTAGCAAAAATCACATTACATTCTGTTTAAAATAAAAAAATATACAGTATATTCGAACAAATATGTTTTAGATGTGGTTATTTTTTTTTTTTTACCTGAGGTCAAAATTGTCACCTGCAGATTCAAATCATTAATCTGGTCTCTGGCTGCTTGAAGATTCAAATTAGTCTGGTTCCATTCTTCTTCCATCTGCCAAGCACAATCTAATTTAATAATAATTATACAGCCACTATCACCTCACAGTTCCAGGATGACCTCGGACCTGTTCTCTGTCTTCAACAGCCTGATCCCTTGCCGACATACACTCGTCTCGCTCTTTCAGAGCAGCAGCTGCCTTCTCATTAAGCTGCAAGAGCATGGGGACAGTTTTCTGCAGAAGGCCCCTGACTGTGCAGAGCTGCGAAAAGATAAAAATGATACTGCTCACATCCTGCTCAGTTGAATCTACCTAAATGAAACGTGCTGAACGTACATTTTCCATCAAACTGGCCTGTTCCGTCATGGTTTCAGACAAGACAGCCGATGCAGAATTCAGTGTGTCATTGTAGGCTTGGTTTAATGCAACCTTGTGGAGAAAAGAAAAGAAACAACTATAGCTTCCCCTTTAAACATTTTATTTCATTTCTGTCTGCTAAACTGAACTCACGCCCTCCAGATATTCATGTTAAACCTCTGCAGCGCAGACACTCTTTAATGTGAATGTGCTGTCAGATGTCAATCTTCTTCTCAATGCTTCAGTTCACTTTTTACACAATTACAACGTAATATCCAAATCTACATAAGGCTTGGTTAATAATTAGCCACACATGGCACTGTGCTGACTACTGTTTCCCTCTCCTCTTCCTCTGATCAGGTTGTGGACCTGAGTTGCTTCATTTCCACTGGAGATCAGTTTGTTTTCGGTTTTTCAAACCCCCTTGAAGGTGGTTTGCCTGAAGGGGCTGCATTTGTTCAGATATTTGGTCTGATACTTGAATACTTAATTCAAGGATGGAAAAAGATTAGAGTAACGCTGTCTGCTGAAAAAACAGAGCTCCTCTGTGTCTCCCTGTTCTGTTACCAGTTCTGGGTGAGTCTGCTCCAGGGCAGCTGACAGTTCTTGCTGAGAGCCCAAATTCCTCTCTAACTCGGAGATTTCTTTGGCACAGTGTGTCCTTAATTGTTCCATCACACCAAAGGCCTAAAAACAGAAGCCAGAACTTCAGCAATGAACAATACTACAAAAAAAAAAAATACTGCATATTAACTACAATTAACTACTAAAATTATCAGACCCTGTAAACACCTGCCATCAAAAAGACATGCTAAATAAGATTTTGAATATAAGGATGCCAGTGTTTCTATAATAACAGCACAGAGATAAAGAACTAAGTAAATCTGCCTCAGGACTTACCGCTTCCTTCGCTGTGAAAGCTTCCTCCATCTGCAACCTCATGTCATCCCTTTGGTGAAGGATATCTTTGACCTTCTCCGTCATCGCCATGTGCGCCTGTTTCGTTCTCTCAAACAGAGACTTCATTTGACCATACTAAAAACAAAAGGGAAAAACACATACCATTTCATATTCATATAATTTCACAAAAGCATGCAGCCGATAACAAAAGTTACAGATTTTAAAGTCATGTTCACACACGTGTGTAACTAGGCTTTGATGATCTTCTCTGACAACATCTTCAATTTGCTTCATGTTAGTGAGTGCAGCTTCTGTGTCACAAGTTAGAGAGTTCTGTTGGGACGAATACAAACATATTCACTGCAGTTACATACAAAAATGTTATCATTGAATATATATTAATTAAAACAATTGCAAATTATGTTTGCACCATTGTGACTTTCATGTCCTCCATACAGCTGATGAGGTTCTGTAAGGAACTCCCATCCACCTCCAGCTCACCAATCCGTTTCAGAGCCTCCAAGTACAGGTCTCTGTGCATTGTAGTCTACATAAAAAACAAATAAGACATTAAATGGCCTTGTAACGCTACTGGATGACACCACAGACAAAAGTATGAATATACACCATGTGTTCACCTGATTGAGTTCAGTGTGGTCCGTCTGCACTAGTTTCTCTCTGAGGTCTGAAGGTGCAGGCCCTGAAGGACATACAGGTGCTCTGGCTGTTGCCAGCTGCTGAACCAGAGCCTCCACCATGATCATGCTGGACCTTAACCTCTGTTCAAGCTCTTGTCTGGGAAGACCCTCCAGGCTTCCTGGAGGTACACTGACAACACAGAAACAAAGAGTTTAAAGTATGTTAGTTATGTCAGAATGATGAATCAAATATTGATGAAGTACATAATCTAAAGATAACACCTACTTCCACAGGAGTGGGTCAGTCAGAGTGCAAGAATCAACCACAGAGAAATCCCTCTTTCTCTCAAACTGGCTGGATGTGTTGATGCTGTGCTCTATACATTTAATAAGAGTGGTGCCCACACAGACACTATGGGATCCCACTGGAGTTGCTTGCCTTGAAGGGACTGTGGAGACACTCAGAGGGGGAAGTGGTGCAGAGGCAAAACCAGGACTGATCTTTCCTGATGCTAAAAGCAGGAATTCTGCCATCTGTCGAAGCTGCTGCTGAAGAGGGCCGTCTGGAATCAAAGGAGTATCCACAACTGGCTTCTGCACCTCTGACTGAGGGGCATCACAAGGCTTCTGATCCACATTCTCCACAAGGTCAGTGACCAAGCTCCGCTGGTAATTGCAAGCTACAGCTGTAGAGTTAAACAAGGGATGTGGCATAGGGCTCATTGGCTGCTCTGCTGCCCAGAATCCAGCAGGGTTGATGTTAACATTTCCCAGCAGGCTCTTGTCAGCCTCAAGAGCAGAGTCATCAGTCAAACACTGGTCCACGGGTGGACCCTTTCTCGACTCTGATAAAAACTGAGAGGCTCTCCTCACAGCAGGACTGAGCTGTCCCAGCTGCAGAACTGAAGCTACTGAGGGACACTCTGCCAGCACTTTTAAAACATCAGAGATGAGTTCTATCTCAGGTTTTTCTGCAGAGTTACAGAGGCCTGCAGCATTTCCAGATGCTCCAAAAGCACTGTCTTTTCCTTCACTGACTTGATGGGGTCCAATGTGTTCCTGATTTTCTTCTGCAGGTGTACAACTTCCTGCCGATGTCATATCCTGACTGCAGCCAGATAACTCTGTTCTAGGTTCTAATGACGACAACACAGCATCCTTTTCTAGCATTGGAGAGTTACAAGATTTATGAACCGTTTCCTTACAGGATTCATTAGGCAGTGAAGGTTTATAGAGTTCAGGAAGATTCGAATTGAACGTGTCACTGTTTTTTTTGCTCAATTTGTCAAATCTTTCTTTGTTGGGACAATGTATGTTATAATCTAGAGCTGGAAAAATCAAAACCTGGTCCTCAGGCAGAGAAGAACCTTTCTGAGAAAACAGAATACCATCTGACTCTTCAATCTCAATTCCAGAGCTCTTCAAAGACACCGATTTAATACAAACTTCATTTTTCTTTTGGTCTTCTGGTAAAACAAGGTCACTAGGGTCTGCCCCTTCTGCAGCATCGGGGATGTCTGGTAATGCTTGGTGAATAAGACCACAGTTGTCAATTAAAGGAGATGGATCCATTTTGATATTACAGTATGGATGATCTAAATGTTCGCTAATGTTGTGAACTTCTTGCGCAGTAGGGGATATGCTTGGATCATAGTTGGATGACTCATTGCAGGTTGAGATTTCTTCAGCTAGTAGAGGAACAGTCTCATCCTCAAGTTTAGTGCCATCAGAAATCTGAATCTCACCTCCAGTGCAGTTAAAGGATTTGAAGGTGATGTCTTCTACCACTCTGGCAGGATCCTCAAAAGCACTTGCATTTTCAGAGGAACTGGGTGGAACAGCATCATCATTTGTACCACAACAGTAGGGATGATCTGCATGTTCCAATTTATACTGTTGGCTGAAAACAGACAGATTTTCTGCAATTAAACTGCTTTGTTCCAAATGTGGAGAAAACAGTGGGTGTGGCATGGGAATTGTCTCCTGGATCATAGCCACATCAGAAATGTGTACTTCACCACCTTCGCAGACAAGAGGTTTCCAAGCTACATCGGTAAAATCTGTGGCACTTTCATCTTTCAAATTTGCATAATGTTGCGAAGAGATAGAGATTTCCCTCGTTTTGACAGCAACAAGTGAAGCACCTTTCATCCCAGGATTGTGATAAGGGTGTTCCTTGTGGTCAGTACAGAATGACTGATCTTTCATGCTGATAGAATTGTCCATATATTCTTCCTCAAAAGTGTTATTTACTTCTTGATCCTTCGGCAACATTAAACTTGCTTCTGAAAGCAATGAAAAGTCTTTAATCTCAACTTCCCCAGCAGCACTGATGATGGATTTATATGTGATGTCTCCAAGTTCAAAGGCCATTTTCATATCAGTAGTGACAGCGCTTGTTGGTATTACTTTGCTGGTTAAAAAACACTCTGGGTCAGAAAAAGGTGTTTCTCCCTGTTGATTAGAATGAACAGAGAAAGATGTCACATGATATTAAAAAAAAACAATAAGCACATTTCCAAATATCTCCTCATTAACCTTCATCAGATTGACATCTACAGTGAGCAGAGGTTTTAATTTGGACGATTGAGTTGATGGCCTCATCACTTCATTTTCCAGCCTCCTCAAGGGGGTCCGGACTCCATCTCTGCTTAAAGGCTGCCATGAACAAAAGTAAAAAAAAATGTTTACATAACTGCCTGCTCACTTCTCTACGTACACAAGAAATTATTAAAGTCTTACTAAGCCTTCCCCACTGGAAGTTGACATCCTGGAGGATACTTCCGTGAAGAAATGCAGAACTGTAAATGCAGATACTTTGTTTTTTTTCAGCGTTATTACATTAGGATCACCAGCTCATGTGAACATAAGATGTGCGGGCCAGCCCTTAAGTATTTAGATATAGAGCTCTGACAGTAGTAACATAATTTTAGCATCTATCAGCTCTAAAACCGCATCAACTTCATGTTAAAAATAAGCAAAACTACCGTTAACAATTTCTAAACGCCATAACTCGATAAATAGCATAAGGCTATATTAACTTAAATTGTAAGTAGCGTCACCTGAATTAACTAAAACTATTTTACAAGGAAGCCCACTGCAAAACAACAGAGGGGACACTTACCGTACAAGAGTTATTCACTAGTTTTAACAATTGCTTTTTCTTAATAACAAAACTTGGGCAAACACGTCTAACTTTTAGCGTCCATCAACCTAACCGCGTTTCATTCAAAACACAAATGTCAGTTCTCCGATTGGATGACTTTTCTTCTTCTTTGGTTAAGGGATTTCTCGGCCATGAATCGGCAGCATTCACAGCCTGCCGCCCTCTTACGGCGAATCCTTGGCACTGCTCGATTTTTGAGGCGGTTAGGGGCGTCGATAGTGTGTGTGTGCGCGCGCGCGTGCGTGAGAAACTGATTTGAAACCGTACAAAAACTATTTGCTCCACGTTTGGTTGCTGAATATACTTTATACTTGCACTCAAAAATAAAAATTATCAATAACTGGAGAAAAAAAATCAACTCTCTACCCATCAATGTCTTAGTTTATTTTTTTGTCAAAATAAGAGCACTGTATAGTGGAAATTAGCTACTATACTAATAGAACAGCAACTAATTCATACAATTACTTTAATACTTTTGTGACCAGTAAAGCTATGATTTGCTTGATTTAAACACCACTACAGAAGAATAACTCTTGATCATACATGTCATATGGATGTAAAATTTATTGACTAAATTGAAATACTACTATAACTGCACACAGTTATTTAATCTTCAAACTACACAATATTTAAAATATATTCCAACGTATGTGTTTGATAGGGAAAAGTCCAAACACTTAATAACATTTGAATAACATTTGACAGTTGACCACATAAATGTTCAGGACTTGCTCCCTGCCAGATCATGTCCCATCAGCAGGGAAAAATCTCAGACGGCGATATTGTGTTGAACAGATCGCACCTGCAGCACTTCAGCAAACCCTTCTCCAAACCAACAGGTGATGTGAGCTGTGTCCAAGGTAAAGAAAAAGAGTTTGTCTCTGCAGCGATTCCTCCTGTAGACTGACCTTGGGTCAGCTGAAAGCACCCCTTTGATGGCAGCAGCAGCCTCCTCTGTACTGTGCAGAAACTTGAACGTGGGTTTGTTGGTCTCCCCAGACCCTGTGTGACAGGGGGCAGCATGAATAATATATGAAAATGGTACGACATTTATGATGTTTTACTGCAGTTAACATTGAATTTGTGGCTATGGACAAATTCTTATCAGAGTGTCTTTCTACAGAAGAGGACCAAAATTATGTTTGGTTAATTTCACAATTCTGAGCTTAAAATGTGTAATAGGTAAATTTAATTAATTTACTATAAAGTTTGACTGACCTGCCAGATGGGAAGGGAGAAACTCTGCCAACTCTTTTTCAGCATAAGGTGTGAATCGCACTTCCAGACTACCAACAGGGGGCGCTCTGATCCAGCCAGCGATGGTGCTGTAGGCCTTTTCTCCAAAGGACACGCGGCCCACCGTCGTCTCCAGTGATTCAGTTTTGGGAGGGACAGAAACTTTATCCTCAATGTCATAACCCACCTGACAAGAGTTGCTCTGGTTCAAGTAGATTTTGACGTCCACATTTGTTATGTGTTTATTGGGGGAAAACTGTGGAGCAGCTTGAGATGAAACTGGACCATCAGCAGACACGCATTCTGTGAACAGATCCTCCATTTTTTCATCACCACATTGTTTGCTTTCAGAATCCGATAGAGTCTCTGTATCTGATTTTTGGTTTACCGACACAGAAGATGGCAGTAAATCATGCAAGTGTGGGTCTGGGCGCTTCCTGGTGTAGGGAGAATCATAGTCTGGAATGTAGGGCTTTATGTCTAATACAGGGGTGCCATCGATCACATCAATGTCAGACAGATATAACATGTCACCTGTGAAATAAAGTTTTAGATTAGCTTTTTTCAACGAAGTTGTTCAGATGTTTTTGTTTTGCTGACATTACTTACCTACAACTTTGTCAAGTTTAGCTAAAGTTAGGCCCAAGGCATTAGGTCGATGAGGGCTGCGGGTTGAGTATACACCAACCTTCTTACCATCAAGTCTGGGAGGTTTTACTTTAGCTTTGTAACTAAGGTGCCCATTTTTGTGAAACACAAAGATGACCCTGCAGACCACAAAACAGAAAATAATAAGTGAGAATAGAAAATGTGCAACAAAGAGGAAATTAATGGAAACTCTTCAGGTAAAGTGTTCCTGATTTGGAAAAGCAAACTCCAACATTTTCCTCCACTGTGCTGATGAAAATGTAATTTAGCAAGTTTGAATTCATCCTTTGATATTTTAAACCACTACATGAAATGACTATATGTTTACTACCAGATGTGGGAGTAGTGCTCCAGGCCCAACAGAGAATGTTCAGGGTTATTGAAAACACTCTGCTGGATGTGCAGTTCGGCCCTGGAGGGGCCACAGATGGTTGGCTGTCTGGGGGTTGCGTTTTTAACAGAGAAACAGGAACTGATGTAGCCAATGGGGACTGTCTGGATGTTTCCTGCAATGTTACAACAATGCAGATGAGGTTTAATTTCTTCACAGCTTCTATGTTTTTCATATATTAAAAAAAAAAAAATCAAATGTGCATCAGTTCATACTTTTCATAACTGCTAATACCAATCCAGGAAATACATTTCATGCTACATCACAGCTAAAGAAAAAAATTCAAAAATTATTACTAACATCATTGACAATTGGTCGAATATAAGGTATGCTTTTTGGCCTAAGTTTTACTGCTATACAGTTATCTACCTGCCAAATGACATTAACAGAAAAAATGTTTTGTATTCTGTGCATACTGAATGTTTTGGACACAGAGACATGTATCATTCACTCATTTGAAGCCGTCGTTGACCTTGCTTTGATGTCTCGATGTGTTTAAATTGTGGGACATGTCGTGTTTCAATCTGTCACTGGGTTCACTAATGAAGATTACCCCTTTCTAATGCAGCCTGTGATGGATCTGGTGAAGGTGGTGGTGTTGTTGTTTGCTCTTTACACGGTTGTCTGACTCCATTCATTGACACAGTAGACTGAATGGCCATCATGTGCTTGCGATTAGCTCGGATTGCGCTGTCCAACATCTGCCTGTTGAAAACATATTGCGAATAGGCAATACTAATTACAGTATATAATTAAGTAACGATTGTTGCCATGAGTCTTCAGAATATTACTCAAAATCACAGGAAAAAAAAAGTTTCAAAGGTTAAGGGCACATTTATTTGTATATAATTCATTACATGTGATGTAAACACACCTGAGATTCTTGAGTTCCTTTCTCATCACAGAAACCTGCTGGTTCAGTTTGTTGATGTTTTCACGACAGCAGGCACACAAAGGACTCATGGTTGCGATGAAGAGACAGATTACAAAAGAAAAAAAAACAACAACTGACAAGTGTTCAATAAGTTAACTGTTAGAAATCGAAATACACTACGCTCTCACAAGAACTTTCATATGCTGACACGCACAACGACCGTCCGGAAGTACATGTCGAACTTCCGGCTTTGGCGTTTCCGGTGACAATACAAACATGGAGTTTTGTGGTAATATTCCAAGATCCTTTGGTTTAATCTCTTGTGTTGTTTCTGGTAAATATAAACCACATTTGTACCTAATATGTAGAATTTGCGTACGAACATTGCATTATTTGCGTATCTGATATTCCACTCGTGTCCAGCAGATGTCACCAACGTCAAATGTACTTTTTTTAAACAAAACTTTATTTGCAATTTCTCACTTTTGACTGCCAACTACGGGTCACGCGACAGAGAGACGTAAATACTGCACATTTATTCCACATAATGAATTTAGTGCAAAAAAAATTTTAATGGACCACGTAAATTGTCGACACTACTCCAACCACACATTAGAATTAATATTCCGAATTTTGTTTACGGCAATTCAGAACAGTTTTTTTGTTTGTTTGTTTTGGTTTGGTTTGGTTTGTTTTTTTTGTTTTATTTACAATATATAAATATAAAGGTTTGGGTAAACAAAATTAAAAAGAACTCAAAGATGATTTTAACATTCTGGAACTTTCAAATTTAGACTGAAGATATAAGTTAGGACGTCTACGCCATACTAGAAAAAGCGGCTTTATACAGTTTTAAAATGTTCCTGGAAATTATACATCTCAAAATATATTGCATTAGTAAACTTTTTTTGTTTTTTTAATTTGAGAAATGTATTTTTGCGTTTGATGCACTTATTGAATTATATATTACTAGACTGTATTTGAGAGACTGGGAAGAATTATTATGATGATGAAGATGAATATTATGAAGATGAAAGTTAGTCCCATAATTCCATATTGTATTTTATTTAGTTACAAAAATGAAATCAATTAAATCTACAATTAAAATATAGTCTTAACACAGGTTATTAGCATATATACTTTAAACAAATAAATCAAAAAAAATTTAGCTAATAAAAACACAAAACAGAACTCATAAACCTTTTTTTTCTTTGTCAAGAACACACCAAAATAAATAAGGTCTCAGGCCTAGTTTGAATTTATACATTTGTAAATATCAACATGTTTGGTCTCTTTAACATGCTAACCACAATTGTACTGAAAAATGCTGTTTTTTCTAAATAAACTGACACTACGCTTGAGATGTAAAGTGCAGTAAATCAGAGTGAATTTCCTGGAAGATATTCTTGTGGAGGCAGCGGTGAAGAGAGGTTGGGAGCTGAGGGAACTTTGGTTTGTCCAGTTATGTCAACTGTTGTGGTTCCATTCAAATCTAAAGAACATTTTAAAAAAGCAAGAGTTACATAGGAAGATCTTCATATATTTCAACATTTCTATTCCAGTCATTCTTCTGGAAGTCTTAATTTCATCTGTTACCTTCATCTGTTATTTTGGTTTGGGAGAGGGAGAGATCTTCCTCCTCATCTGGGCCCAGATTCTCAATGTTGACCTGGCCCTCTCTGTCCTCTCCCTTTGTCTCATTAGGAGCTGCAGGAGGAACGACATCTGCAACTGGAGGTGCAGCTGGAGCAGGGGCTTGGATCAAGACTGGAACATCTGGAGCTAAAGCTGGAGTCTGATCCTGGACAGTGATCGGACCTTCAACTGGAGCTTTGGTAGGAGCTGGTTCAAGAACTGAGGGCGCCTGAGTTGGGTTGGTTGAAACTGGGGGAGTCGGAGCAGGAGCAAAGCTGGAGCTCTGGACTGACTCGAACACTGGCAGAGGAGCAGTGGTGACAGATGCTGGCTGGGATTCCACAGCAGACAGGGTGAAGAACATCTGATCTGGGTTGATCTGAACAGGTTCAGATACCACCACCACTGCAGGTCCTGCTGCTGCTGATTCTTCCTGGATGACAGATATCTTCTGCACGGACTGGGCCTTTCTGGGCCTCCCCCGCCTCTTTGCACCACTGCTGTCCCCTGCGCGCCTCTTCCTCGGACTCTCCTCCCTGAAAGTACAGAACAAGCTCAGCAAGAGTGGGTGTTGTTATTAGCTCATTTTGAGCAAAGCTAATAATACAAAGTCCTTGACCTGAAACTGCTCAACATAAACACCCGAGCAACCTTTGGCTTCCTTTTGGTCCACGTTCAGTATAAAACAGAGCAACGATAAGCAGCTGATAATGTTGACACAACGTGCAGGATAGCAGTTAAGAGCAGAATTTTTACAAACAAGACACCGAATCTGTAGAATTTGCTAAACCTGTGATACAAATCCAGGTGAGCGCAGCTGTAATTGAAGGTCACTGCACTAACTTTTTACATAAATTTACCCATAAACCCACTGGTTAGTCTCCTTCTCTTCTGCTTCAGCCTTCCTCTTCTTGAGAAGGTCCCTGTCCCTCAGACGTTGACGGATCCCACCTGCGACACACAAGCACGTGCATGGAGACAAGTCTTAAAATTAGTCAATTCCAGGGACTTTTTTAAAAAAAAAAGACGTTTGAATGTTGAAGAAAAATGAGTTTTATTGAACGCAGCATTAAAATATTTGAACACTCAACATTTGTAAATGAATAACTAGCTCCTTTAAGTTTGGAGTGAAAAAAAATTTGAAAACCTAAAATAAAGGCCACTTGAGAAGAAAATAACATTAAATTCAACCTTGTTCTTCATTCGGATCTTTATATTCCGACTGCTTTCTTTCCTGCTGAAACGGATCCTCCATTCTGCCTCACGACTTTGAATGAATTGAACTCACTGACGGCGTGCAAGTACAGACTAACGTCTGACTGTTTTCTATTCCCACCCCTAAATGAATTATCTGGTTAACCATTACCATAGAGTTGGGAGAGTTCTTGCAGCCTGGGTCTTATCATATTTGTAAAGCTGGGGGATTTGGCACAGACTGAGACAGAAGAGCAGCCTGCCAAAGCTCCTGTGTGACAGGGAAAATATCTACACTGTGTGCAACAAAAAAGTGGAATTAAATAAAGATATGGGCTGAGAATTCTTTAAAAAAAAATGTGGCAAATGACATTAAAATGTGGAGAATAGACAAGAAAGCAAAAAAGTAAATGTACAGAAGTAGTGATTACAATGACTAACAAATTTGAAAAGTTCATAGGTTTAAAAACAGCAAAACATCAAGTGTAATAATGTTCTTAAAGTATGAAAAATGCATTTTTTTCTAATAAAGTGTATTCTCTAAATGATGAGATAAAACATTAAATCAAGGAGTTGTATCTTGCAGGTGGGGAGCTCGGTTGGGGTGTGTTCTTAATCTACTCACAACACATTGAGCCTTTTTTGTGCGTGTGTGTGTGTGTGTGTGTGTGTGTGTGTGTTGAGAGAGAGAGACAGGGAGAGAGACAGAGACAGATAGAGAGACAGAGCTATTTGGAGAAGAAAGAAGCTGTCAGAGAAAGTAACACTTAACTGCCAGTTGCTTGCAGCACTGTGGGGGTTAAGGGGTGTGTGGAGGTTCTTCCATTTGAATTCCACAACGAACACTTTGAGGATTTTATCAGAACTGAATTCCAGTCAAAATTATTCTGGCTCAGTAATGTTATATGTCTATTGTCGTTGTTGTTTTTTTTTTTTTTTTCAGCAAATTTTCCCATTGCAATAATGGCGTAAAAATTAGCCAACAGCCGGATTTAAATAAAAACTGGGTGTGCTCAGTGGTGGAGTCAGTGAAAGTCAGTCAGCAGCAGAGACGGATTGTTATCAAAGGCTCACACACCCCTTCGGCCGAACAATGGAACCCGAGTCAAAGGCGATGCTACAGCGCCATCTTCTGGTCACAACATTACCAAACACTGATTTAATTCCTCCAAATGTATCCAAATGTTTGTTCTGTAGCTCATATTTAATTTCCATAAACACAAGTATGGGATAGTTGATTAACAAAGTCTTACCCAGATATTGCTAGGTAAGACAACAGTTTGAATTATTTCTCTTATTTTACTAATGTTTCAGGAAACTTACAAAGACTTCATTTCAGAAGCAAACCTAGTTCATCAATATTTATTTAGAAATGAATATTTCTAAATATACTAGCACTGACTTCTACGTTTAAGGGTTCTGTGTCTCGGGAAGTTATGGGGGGTGGGGTCGGAGGGAGAGTCCCTCTCCGTGCATATACAATGCTCTCTTTACTGCAAGGCAAACACATTTCTCGCAACGTGTCCGAAAGAATTTTGCATGAATGACACCAAAGAGGCAACACAATTCATTCATTATGACTTTTATTGATCAGACTTGTTCCCAACAAAACAGCAAACTCACCTCAGACCGATAAACAACAGGTTTCATTACAACTGTAACCAGTTTTTAGAAGGCAACAATATCAGAATTGTGTCTCACACTCCACAGTGAACATAATAAAACAAAAAACGATACATAAAAGGTCACTGAACTTTTATTAAGTTTAGCGTACAAAGTTCACCTCATAAACTATATCAACTTTTGACAGAATTCTGTATATTTCAGCGGCCCTTTTGACACGACTCTGCAATGGCTTAAAATACAAACAAGCGCGTCTTTAACAAACACAACACACCACATTCCTGCAGGAATAAACTGCACCAGAGCACATTAAGGGGCAGCGTCATGTTTAGTGACTGCAATGCATTTGTAGCTGCGATGGGCGTCTGCGGCCGCAGATGGCGCTGTTGAGCATATATTTGTTTCAGTCCCGTTTCCCTCCATGGTTTCTCCTCTCTCCGACTAACTTAGCGTTAGGCTCAGTTCATTATACAGTCCTATATTCTCGCTCCGTTAGGGCATCTCTGCCTTCGGACTAAAGATCCCACCAAAACCCTAAAGAGAAAAGTTTAACTTTGCCAGGACAAGATGGAAATGAATAGGAGGATCCACTTGGAGCTAAGAAACAGGACACCGTCTGATGTGAGTCGTGCTTTTTAAAACCATCCCTTAGTTTTCTGGCTAGCCTCGTTAGCCAGCTTGCTACTTTTTCTGCTTTGCGAGTGACCTGTGCGGCTAACGCAATGGTGACCACATGGGCTTTAGATTCCTCCTTTTCACGCTCATATCAGGGCGAAAATCACTCGCACAACCGCCTTATTCTTTAAACCGTCCGGGTTTGGGCGTATGTGGCAACGAGACGAGAAAAGCTAAATTCAATCGTTACTTTGAGACGGCGATTCCCCTGCTTGCTGGCATTATTGCGACGCTTTAACCGTTTCGTAGCCTCTTTGCTCAGCGGTGCACGCAGGATCCAACCTGGGTCCTTCATCGTAACACAATTAGTAAACTTCTTTCAACGCCAAATTGGGACCATTTCTAACCGTGCCGCGTTTGGCATCCAGAGCGGTATATTTAATACAGACACTGGAAGCCATGTTTGCTGCTAGCGTAACTGCTATAACGGGGCGCTTTTTAAATTCCTGATTATTCTTCGCAACTCCGATACGTTTGAGGGTAAAAATCTGAATTTCGGCTGTGATCACGTCAAAGGCGCGCCGGGAATTGTCGAAAGATTTTTTTGTGGAGTGGGTTAACAGCGATCTCAAATGACCAGATCAAGCAGCGGCAACAAAAGTCACTTGATTCACGAGTCATCCATGCCGTGACAATTAAACACCAATCCGCCGAAAATATAAACGCAGCCGGCCAATTTTCACTCCAACTACCAACAACCGGCGCTGCTGCCGTCCACGTTTGACCAAATCCGCCTTTAAGCTATGACAAATCGTAAGTTTTAAGTCGAGAGTGTAGCGGCCAATTTCCCAAAATAGCTTGCATACTTGTATCACTTATGTCGCCATAAGAGGAATCATTTTATCTCCTTATCCAAGTGTCGCATATTTATTTCAATAAACCTTTTAATTCACGATGATCGGGAGTCACAACCAGACAGCAGCCGTCTAACTTCGTATTTGTTCCCGCCATATTACCCCCGTGCTCAAAGACACTGCTCAAAGACACCAAAATGCCTAAATTTATAACATCCTAACACGTAAACACTGAGTATGTCCGTCCATCTGTTGCCCTTAAAGCGTAGCTGCGCTTTTGTAGCCGTAACAGATGGATTTGTTAGCCAGCGGCTTCAGTAACCGGGCCAGGCTGCTTGAATGACGCGGAGATCCGGTGCGCCTCACTTGGTGCGTGGGCACTCAAATACTCGACCACCGGCGTTCCGACGCGACCCATGCACGCATAAAAACCTGATTTAACACGAAAAATTAACTTAGATGATGTATGATAGCGGTTAATAGGCTTTCCAAATACCACTGTGTGCCTCTGGAGTGTTCAGAGAACTGCATACTGTATCTCAGGAATCGCCATGTTGTCATTCTGTCGTCTTTGAAGCTCTGGGAGAAAGGAACTGTCTCCATCTTTGTTTTTACTAAATTTCCGTTCTCAATATATTTCCTTCGCCATTTCGCCCTGAAAACGATGCGGCGCCCTGCAATAAACTGGCGATATCGGTCTTTCGCTCGACGACAAAGAATATTCCTCTTCCCAAACTGAAAGCTGGCGTTAGGGAAAAAAGTCACATCTTTACGAGGGGTGTATTCGCAATCCTTTCCGTTGCTGTTGGGTTTGCTAATGGCGGGCAGACAGGCTGCTCGGGCTGCTCCTCTGCACGGCAGCGTTTAAAAGGGGCAATGGCTAGCCGGTAGCAAGCTAGCTCACAAAAATCATTGCATTTGTCATTAGTGCCGACATCAGCAGGCCGGGAGCAAGCCGCTGCGCCTCTTTTCGTGTTTCCAAAGAAACTATTTCACTCAGCAGCCGTCTGTAGATGAAGTTAACAACGATCCACCGTGTTTTAGGTGGAGACACGCTGTCCATTTAGGCGTTTTTTTAAATGCAAGAAGTCGTGTTCTTTGCCGTTTGTCAACAACTTTTTTTTTTGCTTTTGTGCAGCGCTGAATTGCGCAACTGGTGTTGGCTTTAATCTAATCTAACTCCGCCTTTTCATTCCTTTTTCTAATGTTTCACGACAAATTCAAAATGTGTTGATTATTTTGCAGAGTCATTTTGTAATATTAATAAAGACAATTGTTTGCCGTTTAGCAACTTTTTTTTTTAAATATGATATATCAATACAAACACTGCATTTTTACAGTAGTTTGAGTTTATGTAATTGTTTTGCACTATTCTAAATTTACTGTCAGATTAAGTTATCAAGTTATGAATAAATATTGAGAATAATCACACTTCAGGGTAAGCCCCTCATAAAATAACATGAAATGTGTTTTAGGTACAAGAACTTGTGCTGGACAATTGTCGATCTCTTGAAGGAAAAATCGAAGGCCTCACAGAAGAGTTTGTCAACCTGGAGTTCCTCAGTTTGATAAATGTCGGTTTAACTTCAGTCTCCAACCTCCCCAAACTAGAAAAACTCAAAAAGGTAAACCCATTTCACACCTTGTCCTCTTGTCTCAAAGCCAAAGGAAGGAAACCTGGAATAACCGATGTGTTTCGCTATATTTCAGCTGGAGCTGAGCGACAACAGAATCAGTAGCGGCCTTGATGTTTTAGCAGAAAAACTTCCCAACCTCACACATCTAAACCTGAGTGGCAACAAATTGAAAGACATCAGCACGTTGGAACCGTTGGTATGTTACAGTTTCTATTCTCAGCGAAGTAGTTCAGAAGACATCAAACTTGCCAAACTAAGTTTTACATTAAAATGACTTATTTAAGCAAAGGGGATGCAGCACTCCTGCATGTGGGGGCGGTGCTAAATTGATATTCTGTTGTGTTAAATATTCAGTTCTCCGCTGTGTCCGACAGAAAAAGCTGGAAAACCTGAAGAGTTTGGACCTGTTTAACTGCGAAGTGACAAACCTGAATGACTACAGAGAGAGCGTGTTCAAGCTGCTGCCCCAGCTCACCTACCTGGATGGTTACGACATGGAAGACAGGGAAGCGTCCGATTCAGACGGAGAGGTTGACGGAGACGGCATCTACGATGATGAAGATGAAGGTAAGCAGCCAGGTTACCTGTTTGAAAACTCACCCCCGCCAGTCCACACCAGCGAACCACGGTTACGTTTGCATTGCAGAGGGAGAGGAGGAGGAGGATGAGGATGGAGAAGAAGAGGACTTTGATGAGGAAGATGATGACGAGGAAGACGAAGAGGAGGTGGAAGGAGAGGAGGACGATGATGAGGTCAGCGGAGAAGACGAGGTAACAAATGCGTTTTTTTTTTTTTGTTGTTGAACTTTTGGATTAAAGATGGAATCATTTCTGATCTAACCCATGTGTTCTGAAGGAGGAAGAGTTCGGTCAGGATGGAGAGGTAGACGAAGAAGACGAGGATGAAGACGAGGATGATGATGGTATGTACTCATCCAAAACAAGACCGAGACCCAAAACAATGCATACGATATTAGAAAGCTATTATTTTATTGGGGAAAGATGTTGTTTGGGTAAATCTGAGGGTAAAAGATCTTTTCAATTTCAATATCAGTGACCAACAACTAGCAGATTTATTTAAAATGTTTTGTGTTTTTCTGGTTTGAAGAGAAATCAGTCATGATAAAATCTTTACAGAAATATACTGACCCCTGCTGGTTGTTTAGAGAATGTCTGTCTGGGTTCATGTATTTTACCAGTTAAACAGACAGTCAGATAATACTGGAGAATATTTAATAAAGTGATTTGAAAGAAATAGTCTGGTAAAAAATAAGGATGTATAAGTGCCACCAATTTTGTAAAATAAAAGTTAAGACAGAAAAATTGACTTTTATCTGGCCATTTGAGTCACTGATGCTACTCTAAAAACAATAAGTGGTGTTTTAAACCCCTTTGGCCCCTCCCCAGAAGCAGAAACCGGCAAGGGCGAGAAGAGAAAGCGGGACCCCGAGGACGAAGATGACGAGGATGACGACGAAGACGACGATTAAAAAAAGCAAAGCTGGGATCGTGCTTCTACCGTGTTTCCCTTCTCTCCACCCAACCCTGGCGTCTGCCCTCCTACAGCTTGCACCGAATTTGTAATCCCCCCCCCCCCCACCTCCTGCTCTAAGCTCTTTTTACTGGGGCAAGACTGTACTGGAAGGGTGGGCCAAGTGGAGCTGCATTGTCATCAAGCCCCCTCCCCTCCCCATGGAACTGAGAGCCACCCAACAACCCTCCACCTCCCTCCCACCCAGCCCCGTGGTTCTCAGGCATCCCAGCACTCAGCATTCCACAATTTCACTGTCGACCCCTCGTTATGTATCTCGTGTGAGGACTTTGGGACTGGTATTTAGTTTTTGGGTCTGTGCTTTTAATATTTTGCTGAATGATTTTTTTTTTTTTTAAGTTTGTTATTTCTCTTGTCTTTTTTTCCCCCTGTTCCTTATTTTTTTTTTTTTCCCCAATAAAATTATTGCTATAGCAGCTGTGCAACCAGCGAGCCAGGATTTTTAGTGTGGCTGCCTGTTGCACAAATCAAGGTTGTAGCTACATTTTTACTTTCTGTATGACAAAAAAAAAAAAAAAAAAAAAAAAACTTTGTAAATAAAATGTTAACATTTTGTGCTTTGCTCTCGGTCTGGTTGGTGTTCAGCAGCTTGTCGGTAACAGACTTTTGGTTGGTTGTTGTTAAAATGGGCCCGTTTGGACCAGCAGAGTCCACCCTCAGCTGGAATGTGTCTCCGCTGGCTGAGATCAGATTAAAACCATGCACTAATTTTTAATCAATAGCAAATTTTGACTTCAAAACCCACATTTATTGTGTTTTAAATTAGCTCTAATTGTTCTATATTGGATGTAATTCGTCATTAACTCTGCCACCGATTCACTGGTTTTAAACTGGTTAACTAAATGCTGAATCAACAACCACAACCTTTCAAACTGTGTGGAAATTCTTTATTT
Organism: Pao palembangensis; assembly: GCA_015343265.1. Classification (NCBI taxonomy): domain Eukaryota; kingdom Metazoa; phylum Chordata; class Actinopteri; order Tetraodontiformes; family Tetraodontidae; genus Pao; species Pao palembangensis. The sequence continues at coordinate 4,416,886 of CM027089.1, read as the reverse complement.
TATCATAGACTAGGGAATATTGTGTTCTGTAAAAGGCAAAAAGGAATTTTAAAAAGAAAAAGCACTTGTTTTGGAAGCGCGGTGTACATGTTTTAAATTTAGAGAGACAGGATTTCAACAGGTAAAATAACATAAGATGGAGGCTTTTAGCACAGCCATCAGCTTTTAATGAAATAATTAATTAAAAATCAATCGAGTGAGCTAGGGAATGCTACATTAAGCTCCAGAATACAAGAGGTGAGTTTGGTTTAATACAGACCTCTATATTAAAATCAAATAACTGTCTCATAACAGTAATTCAGCAACAACAAAATCCTGATCATCTGCACTGTGGCAACTAGGACAATTCATGAACTCAAACACTGAAAACACTATTAGTTATGTCAGTGAAGTAAACACTGATACAGGGGTCAGACTCTAAAATTTTGGTCCAGTGTGATGCAAAAAGAGATTCCCTGCAGGTCTAAAGTCCCCACAAAGCAGCCAGTTGCATCTTTCTGGTAAACATAAACCTAAAATAATGTCAACAAATACATGGTCTATTCACTGCACATTTCTGATTAAATGTGATAAAGATATACAATAGCTCAGTTATTTCAGTCCCTTTGTTCCTGACTAGAGTAAAAAACAGCCGTCCTTGCTTTGTTAAAATCATTAAAGGGAAAAATGAGCTACAATCTGCAGTTGTGTAAAGTTCATTCATATGATTATTTGTATAAGAGTGATTTTAAATAACATTACTGATAAAAGTGGTTTCAATGGGGCAACAATCAACAGCCCTGGATTAAAATGACAGATTATGCAATATATATTTACAGTATAAACTACATCAAGCCGTGAACTTTGAGCTCCTACTGCCCAAACATGAAATATCTCCTGAGAAACGGATCAGGGGTTTTTTTTTTTTTTTAATTAGTCGGAAAAGTAGCATCACCGGTGTGGACGGGGCAGAATCGGCAGTGTGTTGAGGGAATGTGTGAAGTCTGACGTTCTAAACTGACGGTGGGGCAGTTTCTACCGGTGTGATTTTTGCTGTTTGTGATCAGTAATTTGGGAATTATCAACCACACACTGGTTTGAATGTCTGAGTTCTCTCAACAAGGGAAAGCAAAACGCGGAATGTCTTAAAGCAAGCAAAGTTATCAAAGTCAAGTCAAAGTCAGTTATCTGTTCTGGTTGGCTAAAAACAACAAAAAGGACAAAATAATCTGACTGCAATATGGCTAAAATCATGAATGCCAGCCAGAAGTTCCCTGAGGGAGAACCCACCCCTGCCTGCTTTCAGGAGGACGACCGACTGCGGAGTCTTCAGTCTTTGTTGTTACAATACTCATAAGTTCTGCAGCACATTTTATGTTCCGTTCATCATCATCCAGATGCAAAAACACCTCTATCTATAATAAAAGAATGAAACATTTATGTTTAAATTGATCAAAAACTCCAGTCACTCCCTTTTAGGAATTTATAAAACAAGGAAAATGAAACTTAGTGTTAAAAGCTAGAAGACCACGAACTAGCTCAGGGGTACAGGACTACAACCCTGCAATGGCTTTAAAACTGTTTCTTCACAGTGCTGACTAAAAATTAGGAATTCAAGTACATAATTAGATGGCGTTTTCTTTGATTGCAATAGTTTGGGACAAAAAAAAAAAAAAAAAAAGAGAAACACTACCTCAGGTCCTAGCATTCAAACAGATTTCACACCAATTTCTAGTTGTTAAAAACGCATCTCAGTGGAACCCGGGAACACAGCAGGGAACACGTTCCTCATCGCATCCAACCACGCAGACCATAAAACCTCACTTACAGTATCTTAAATATTAGCGGGGAAAGAACTAATAATTACAAAAAAACCCCCAATAATCTGCAGTGTTGCAGTGTTTTTACAGTCAGACAAGCTGTCTGCATCTACAACAGCTTTACAAACAGCAGCCACACATTCAGTCAGGGTAGGCTTCATCATTCTTTCCTTTCTCCGATATTAGGAATATATTTTAAAAAAGCTAAAAAAAAAAAGTAGAATAAACTTGCATAGCTGTGCAGCAGGAGCAAATAAGTTGGTAAGGTGTTTAAGTGTATGTACAAGAACAAAACGTGCACTCTGTGGAAAGAACAGAATGATAGAAGAGAAAGTCTGAGGTGAAACTTGACAAAAAAAGAAACAAAATCACCCCTGTGCAGTGAGATTGGGCTCAGTGAAGGATAGCAGGTGAGTCAGGACCTCGGTAAGAGCGCGGTGGGTTAAAACCGGACAGAGGCGCGTGGGTCGAGTCTTAAAACGAGTTGTGAGAGTTTTTCATGTTCTTAATCTCCAGCTCCAGCTGCCTGATGTGCACGTCCCTCTGGTTGAGCAGCTCCCTCAGCCGCCGGATCTCCTCCTGCTGCTTGTGGAACTTCATGAGCAGCTGCAGACAGAGACAAAAAAACACAAGTTTCAAACCCAGAAGTAGAGGAATCCTTCCAGACGAACCAGAGCCGCCCAGTACCTCGTTCTCCGTCCTCGGGGGTGAGCAGAGCAAGTAGCCGTCTCCATTGACGACGGCCATCTGGTTCACACCGTCCGCCGTGCGGTTGCCGTCCTCGGAGCCGTCCTCGGTCCGCAGTTGGTTCTGGATGTAGCCCAGCTGTGCGGAGGCCGATCTGCTCTGCCTCTCTTTGTTCACCTCCGAGTACGATTCCGCTACTTGACTTCCAGGCTTCAGTGACATCATCACCGGGCCTGGAAGACAAAAGAACAGTCGAGAAGAAGCTCCATATTTAATGCTAATGTTGCTTAATGAATGTAGAATCAAGAGTTTAAAAAAAAATCATGATTGCATTTAAAAAAGATGAGCAAGTCCTCTTTTAGTGATGTATTCAGACATGCTGACCTTTATCAATACCGCTCAGCCACTCCTCTGCAGTCAAGGCAGGCGTGTTCCCAGCTGTCATTGGATAGATGTCCTCCTGGTATGACTCCGACTGGAGGTAAACACAGGGAGAATAAACACTCTGAAATCTACAGGAATCACTCCTCGGTGAAGGAGTGTGTGCCTCTCACCCTGCGGGGCACGATCATGGAGAGCGGCTCAATGAGGCTTTTGATGGTCACGAGTTTGTAGAACCTGAACACCTCACAGGAGCTGACGTCCAGGCCTCTCTTTGGCATCACACCTGAGGGAGGACGCACCATTTGAGACACTTTTTCTGTTCATCCACTGTAGTGTGATTAGACGGTGATGTCAAAACATGTCAGAAAATGTATGAGGGCAGTGACACTAAGGTCCCACAAGGGTAGTAAAATAAAACAAGGACTGCTGAACTGAACATTTATCATAAGAAATTCACCAAATCACTGATTAATAATAAAAGATTCAAAGGTTTTCCTGAAAATCCCTCAAATGTTTCCTGTTTCAACACCTGCAGGCCTCTGCTGCAGACACTGGAGCCATGCAATGATTTATGGTCAGCTCGTTTGTCTATTCAAATCTTGTGCAGCATATTTGCACAGTCGCTTTGTTTGCAGCTGCACGAGAGTCATCACTATTCTATACAGGTGAGATTGCGTGTGTGTGTGTGTGTGTGTGTGTGTGTGTGTGTGTGTGTGAGAGTTTCTCACCCATTCCTTTCTGAGGTAAATGCGAGCGGTACTCTGTTAGGTAGTGAATATACGGTTTCTCTGAGCTGATCTCGTAGTACCTTATGTTTCCATCACCCTGACAGGAGCAATAAAGAGATGTCATGACACCTTCTAAGTTGTGCAAGAATATCGGGAAGCTTCACTGAGCTCTCAGAGACACACCTTTCCAGCAATGTAAAGCATGTGCGTGTCAGGGTCGTAGAAAGGAAAGAGGACTCCAGATGACCCATCCAGGTTCTCCTGTACCAAAGGCACAGACAGATCGTCCTAGGAACGCACAAAACCATCAAAGACGCTCAGAAACGCGGATACAAATCACTGATAAAAATATTCACACAAATTCTGTTTGAAGCTCTCTGGTTCAGTATAAAAAAAACGGAGCCCTCCATCCCTAATCCATGCTTCGGATTAATCCCCCACCCACGGTAAACCTGCACAACAGGCCACCCAGCCACAGACACACGGACGTCACCGCTCTTGGCTTGAGAACAATCGAGAGGAGAAAAGCCTGATCTTTCTTCCAGATATGCTGATCAGTGTGTCCACTAGATGGCAGAGTTGTGAGACACATTGCAAAAGCAATTGATTCCATAAAGGAGGCTATGTTGAGCTAATTTTACATAACGAGCCACATTTCATCGCTATAGTGACTCAGGTGAGATCATTTATTCTAGTCTTCTTCCAGAGTGAATGCAACATGTTTAGATGTCATCATGTCACCTGATTACATCATCATCACGCAGAGTTGACACACTTTGACACCTGACCCACCTTCATGCGGATGAAAGTAAGTGGGAGTAAAAAAAAAAAAAAAAAAAAAAAACAAAAGCTAACTAATGTGACCCTGATGTGAGCGACCACGCCGCAGGTCTCACCTGATCCCACAGAACCATCTGCCGCTCATTCCACCGTGACGTCCCCGTCGAGAGGAGCGTCTTCATGTTTCCCAGGATCAGCACCTTGCTGGCTTTGTGCGCCTTACAGCTGGCCTCCTACAAATCGCAAGGTATAGTGACGTCAATATCTGGTACAGCATCATACAATAGTCTTTACGAGAGCGCTGTGAATCGTTAGCTCGATGGCTGACTGGCGGTGATGCAATGTTTCAGTTTGGCAGGAGAAAACACCAAAACAGGCTATTTGAATGTGTGTGTCACTGGCTGGTGATCTAGAGGTGTGTGGAGTGATGTAGCAGGTCTGCTGCAGGCAGAGGTGTCAGTTTTGGCTGGATGGTTCTGGACGAGAACCCGGGTGAGTAAGGAGCAGCACTTAAAGACTAATAACTGCTTTTCCATACAATCACATGATGGATGCTAATTTTCGCTTTTATGCCAAATTGGTACTACTATCGTCCAGCTGTTAGTCTCTCCCATCAGTGCCTGAATGATCTGTGCTCACCTGCAGGAGGTTTCCGGAGCGTGACTCGACAAGTCGGATCTTTCTGTCCCTGCAGGTGGTGGCGAAGAGGCTGCCGTCTGTGCTGAAAGACATGGAGAGGACCACGTCTGTGTGGTGGCTGATTGTCCGCACCGGGTTCTTTATCACCGGTTCCAGACAGTCCAGGTTCCAGATCATAACCTGCATATCAGGTCACACACACACACACACACACATTTAGTACTAAAACATCTCAAGGATTAATTTTCATCATTACATCAGTGCACTATAATTACAATAAATGATCAACTAATGTTAGTCAGTGGTCTCCGAGCCTATATAATCAACGGGTTTTAACACATGACATGAGTGTAGATGGTCAGCAATACTGTGAAACTGATTTTATTGCTCCGCTTAATCTGAGTTTACACTTGGTATCACTGTTAAAGACTTTAGGAATCCAGTATGAAGGTCTAGTCATGTCATTTACAATACTTCATAAAATAAGCAGCAACAACTGGTGTGTTGCCCAGCAACAGCAAAAGAGGTTTACAATCAGCTGATAAGAAGATCTGTGCTGTGACAGACACATGACCTATAGCGTGTCAGCAGTTCCTGCGAATTCACCTGGTAGTCATAACCCGTACTGAAGAGGATGTTGTTGGCGGTCGGGTGCCACTCGATGAGGCCCACCCTGCGCCTGTGACCCTGAAGCTCCTTCCACGGCGTCGTCAGGTTCTTCACTAAACCATGAAGGGGGATTTCCCACACTTTTACCTGCCAGCAGAGGATAAAGACATATATTCATCTATGGCGCAGCGCACTTTAAACACAAAAGCAAACTTTTCCCTTCACACTTTCACAGACTGTTGGCTTTATATGAAAAAAGTGCCACCCCGGTCCAACACTAGAGCCCCTGTTATTTTCTCTTACTGTGTGGAGATTTATTCTGTTCTCTCAGAGCTGAGGAATGTGTGGAATGACTCCAGGTTAGTACTGAAGGCCGAAATGAGAGGCAATAAAATTATCTGCCTGCCGCTACATGCTTATATTTGTGCAAAAAAAAAAAAAAAAAAAAAAAAAAAAAAGCCAGGGAGTCGCCCTGAAAATGGACAAACCGTGGCATCCTCGGAGCAAGAGGCAATGCAGTAGTCATTGAAGGGATTCCACTTGATGTCCAACACGTTGCCTCTGTGGCCCGACACTCTGGGGTGGTGGGGGTCCACTTTACCAGTCTGAGAGAGAGAAAAAAACAAGACGATGTTAACATACAAGCCAATCAGTCATCTTATATTGAGACGAAATCTATAGATTCTTTGACTCCCATCGCCGCAAGCCTGGGCATCATCTCAACAGTCAGGAATTCTGAATGCACCGCGTGTGCTAGTGGAGACTCTTTGCCTCAACATGAGCGCTAATTACATTGGATCCTCGTCTTCCTTCACACGGAGGCCGCGTTTCCGCCTGTTTAAGGTGCGTTTTGGAATGACATAACCTTCAGCATTTCTGTGGCGGGTTGACTACCGTAAACCCCCAGAACAGCAGCCCGTCTGTGAGCACACGCACGTGTACGTAGATGTGAGCTCGGCGCGTGCTGAATTTTCACCTTCCCGTGACACTAAAGTGAGAGGGAGAGGAGTGGGATGGGGGGGTCAAACGGTGAGTTATGCCATTCCTGAGCTTGTGTGCAATACCCGCCCACAGCGGTGATCATCCGCCCTCACGATGAATGATAGATCTTGCGTTTTCCACCGAGAGCACGTTCAAAGATCACGCGATTATCGTAACAAGTGAACTCGATATTACAGGTGATTCATGTTGAAACTGCAGTCGAGGAGGAAGATAAGACAGGAAAATGAGGAGGAAGAGTAAAAACCACATGTGACGTTTAGGCCTGAGTAAATGAGCTTTCTTTAAGTTCTGTTTATAAGTGGAGTGTTTCTGTTGAGCTAGACTAACAGCAAAGGTGTGAAAAGCCAAATCTCCTTCGCTTCATCTTGAGAAAATTATTTTTCCTGTCCAACTATGTCACTTTGTTCTCTCTGAAGCTCATTTTTTCCAAGACTGGCCATACTTTCTATTTAATTTCATGGAAAAAGTAAAACAAATTTGATTTGGAAGGATGTTTCATATTCTCTCTGCCCTCACCCTCTTTTGGACCTTTGCCTCCTTTGTCAGGACCTGACTTTAGCCTGATAATCAGCACAACAACAAGTTCTAACTTCTTCAGGCAAGTTTGGAATCGGACGGGATTCCTGGTATTAGCAGTTAGCCACAAAAACCGATGCATCCGAGCAGTAACTTTAACATCCCTGCCTGACGGTTGCCACGTGCCAGGTTCGGCTCTCTGACCTTGTTACCGGCTGGATTGCAGAAACAGTCAGGACCCCGAGCGCTAATTTCAGATATGATGCACGTCACAGGGCATCCAAACACCATTTAATCAAACAGATTTTCTGAATAAAAACATCATTTATAATTACATATCAGCACTCCAGGCAAAATAAAGCTGTGCACGTCTCTTTAAAAAGTGCTTCTGAACAACCGCGACGTCACAGAGGCACTCACATGATGGATGGACAGGACCAGGAAGGCCCCTCCTCCGGCGCATTCGGTGATGACCGCGAGGAAACGTGGATTGACGGCACAGAAGGTGTTGTCCTGGACGCTGCGTGTGATCGGCACGCCATCATAGCAGCTCTCCTTGGTGGCGGCCTTACCAAACACGTGGCGGAACTTGGAGCTGCGGTACTGAGGACGCCATGTCATCTGGAAGAGGCGTGGGAGGGATGGAGGGAGAGGGTTAGGTATGACTTACATTTCAACTCAGGTTATTATGATGGATGAGACAATATTATTACTGTAATCTTAATTTTTAGACAGGATGACAGCCTGCCATAAACTTCCAACCTTATATCATTTATTCACAGTATGAAAAATAATATTTCCTTGAATAAAAAGAAGAGCATAGATATTCTTTCACTCGTTTGAAATCCACTCGTCTCCCTGCCACTTTTGTTGCTGGAGTAGATGCATACATGACTCCTGTCAGAGATAAGTGGTTGTGGTCCACTGGGAGCAGGTCCAGCCAGCCAGTGTGTCTGCTCTGCTGCTCCGCCTGGCTCCCAGCATGCCTGCTGTGGCCTCATTACTTATGAATTACCAGCACAGGAGGCCGATACAACATGTTAACACAACAATTGGACTAAAATGGGATTTCCAGCAGATGCTAATGCAGAAACTGTGCAGCCAAACTCAGGGAAACTGAAAAATCAACCCCAAAGAATGAACCAATATTGAAATAAATATATATTTTTTAAATATCACAACACACAGCCAAAACTAAGCAGAAAAAAATAACATTTGGTTAGAGTGCCGCGGGCGTGGCAGTGGTGTTGATAGCTGCAGGGAGCTCAGCAGGAGACGAAAGCAGCAGATGGAAGAAATCTGGTTAAAAAGGAGTAAAAAGAGATCTTCTCAGAAGGAGATGTGCATTCGCCCATCCACCCCTCACCTTCTGCCCTGTCATACTGGATTATTTGTTACGAGACCAAGACCATTGAACACATCGATGTGACCATGGTGACGGCTCCTACAGTTGATGCAGCACCTTCAAAAAAATCTAATGACTAAAGAAAGTGTTTAATAAAATGGTCTGTCTGCAATGGTTTTATCAAACAAAAAAATAAGTGTGTAGATTTTTTTTTCGTTAAAAAAAAACAAACAAAAAAAAAAAACGCTGCTGAACGATGATATTTTGCTTGTGTGGCTGCAATCGTGCATCAGAAGACAAAACATTACAGTACATCCAGGATATTGTGTGACGGAATGTTATATCTGTAGATAAAATTATTACAGCCTGAAATAAGCTGATGTAGCATCAGTGTCAACAAAACAAAGAACACTGTGCGTCTGACATCCGTCTAGAACTGACGAGTTACCTTTAAATTTTTCTAATTTTTGTATTTGTGACAGCTTCAGCTCCATAGTTCATCTTTTTTTTTACCTTCAATCAACCAAATTATCTATTAGTCACTCCAGTCAGGAGACGTGCATTCCTTATCTCACATGCATTACTCCGTTTGCTGTTGTCAGTGTCAATATTTCCACCCTGTAACACCACGTGTGTTGCAACAGCGACTCCAAATATATCCCTGATCGGTATTAAACCAACCTGCGCTACTGGACTGAGAGCTGAGTTAGTGTCTGAACACAAGCTTCAAACTGGAACAGAGAGAGAGAGAGAGAGGTGGACAGTCGGAGAAAAATAAAGGTGGAGAGAGAGAGAAAAAAGATCTCATCACGGTGAGCAGTGGCAGTTCTCTATTTTTACACCCGTTCTTCGTTGATTAAAGACCATCACTGACAGCAAGAAAAAAAAAAAAAAACGATTTATGGGTTTTATTTATTGACGGTTTTAATGTAGTTCACCTGTCAAAGTAAAAGAAAGAAATGAAAAGAGGTGCTGTTCCTTTCATGTCGCCTGGGACCAGTGAGTCATGGCTGAAAGTGGAATAACGGAGCTTTAAAAGCTGAAGTGAAAATGCAGATTTTTAAAAACTCATGCTGGACTTGGTCTTTACCTCCAAGTCCTTATTCACCAAATTCACAAGTGAGGCGCCACAGCCACGCTCACGCCCGTGGCCACTCCTCCGAGGGCTCTGTGATGGAAGAGGAAGAGTTCAAAGTTTACTTACTAGTGTCATAATGTGTGTTACTTAACCATCGAACGGCATCGAACGGCAAGACGACGCCTAAAACGCTAACACTTCTGTTGTCAATACCCCCAAACAAACATCTGCTGGGAGTTCTGGCCTCCTCTGACCTCCTGAACCCCAAACCATAAACATAACCCAAACCATAACCCAAACCAAAAACAACAGTGGATTTCATATTTTGTAAACATCCACAGTGAAATTCAAGATCTCTCCTACAGGAACGGCGGAGCAAATCTGGGTGAATGAGGCGCGCTTCCCTCAGTTTACACCGCCACACACAAATGACTTGTAATCGGATGACCGCCGTGCCGGTTATCCGATAGCTGCTGCAGACGCTTTAGAGGGCACATGCGAATGAGTACGAGAGGATGAGATGAGCTGCAGCGGTCTAAGGTTTACCTGGAGAATGTCTCAGCTGTGTTTGCGGAAATCGGGAGTTAAGGTAACAGCGGTTGTACATGTTAGCATCTGCAAGAGGTAAACAATCACCTGCAAATCACCACACGAGTGGAATACTGTTCATTTGGAAAGCCGCTGAGTCCACACTAGTCCTTTACTCAAGGAAGCTTCTTTTAGGAAAATCATGGATGAAAAACAGCAATGTGACTGAATGATTAACGCGTACAGGAGTGTGGGGGGTGAGGTGTGGATTATGCATATAAAACCAACCACCAGATGTAAAAGTAAGCCTGTGACTCAGACTACGCCTGAAAAACGTGCAAAAAACTGAAGAAGCACCGAGTTCTCCAACAGGAATCTAATTGGTAAAAGTACCCCTTAAGATGGGGGACCAATTTAGCTCCTGTTACAAGGTGGACTAAACAATGGGAGCAACTACATGGTGAAAGTATACGCTGGCTGAACACCTTGCAAATCCCAACTGCTGCCATTTTTAAAAAGCGTGGCGCCCACAGTCAGAGATGGTTTACGCTTCCTGGATGCTTCATGTTGTCATCGTATCAATGAGACAGGGGACAGGACTGAAATGAGAAGTCAGTGTCAGGGAATGAAGGTAAAGAGCAATGGGGGTCAAAGCCGTCAGACCAATCCTCTAAAGTAGTGTCCAGATCATTTCAGAAGAATCAAGCTAAAATAAACCCTAAGTTGGACTGAAGCTCGAGCTGACTGTTAATTCAATTCAGTTTTACTTGTATAACGCCTTTTACAATAAAATTGTCTCTAGGTGCTTTACAGAGGCAGGAACCCAGAGCCTGAACCCCCAGGTAAGCACAGTGGCAAGGAAAAACTCCCTTTTAACAGGAAGAAACCTTGAGCAGGACCAGGCTTAGAAGGAGGAGCCATCCTGCTGAAAGCCGGACAAACTGTGATCTTACAAGCCAGAGTTAAGGACAGAGGGCATACATTTCAGTAAAAGCTAATGTTTTTATTTAGAAAGAAGGAAAAAAAAAGGCTTTGGAGCATTTTCATTTCAACTTCATGTCTTGTGTTAGTGTCCAGATGTTTAGGTTTAGCCAAAAAAGCTGTTACATTTTCCTGATATCATCAGACACAAGTCTCTAACGAAGATGTTTTTATTTGCCTCATGCAAATGTTGGACTTTAAAACCACAAACAGTGTCTCTCTGTCTCACACACACACACACACACAAAGGTCAGAAAGGTAAATCAACAGAGAATGTCCATCTGCAGAGACAGATCTGAGGATGAGACGAAAAGAAACTCCCAGCAGAACCAACACAGAAGGCTGAAGTTGTGCAAGAGACCGCGATAAAGTCAAACTGCGAGTTCAGCAAACTCACCCTGTCGAGGGAGTCGGCGCCGAGGCCTGGAGGTGACAAGAGTTACGTCCGTGTCCCAGGAAATGAGAGACGATCCTTCCCGGAATAAAAAAAAAAAAAAAAGTGTAATATCACCGGTCTTTTAAGAGCTCATGGATAAAGTCAACACATGTACCATCGCAGGCAAACGCAGGGGCAGAGAGTCCCAACACGGTCCCGTCCCAACAGAGCTGCTTCCCCTCTGATGTCCACAAACCAAAACAGGAGACTCAGTTGTTGCGTCTGCGAGTGCAGCATGAAGCAGAATGCATGTGTGAACAAGCAGGAGGTGAGCACAGGACTGCCACGCGTGGGTGGGTGGGTGTGTGTGTGTGTGTGTGTGTGTGTGTGTGTGTGTGTGTGTGGACACTCCCTCAGAGGGTGGTGACTGTCAGTGAGAGAGCGAGAGAGAGCAGGTGAGCTGCGAGCGTCGCTCCCTCTCCTCACTCCTCCAGAGTGTTTGCTCAATCAGTCTTTCAGAAAATACTCCTTCGACATGCTCGTTGCTTAATAATTAACGAGCGCCATCTCGGATACACTTTTAAAACTAATGAAAAAGCATCCATCCGTGGTTCTTGGCTCTTCACGGCCGTCATTTCAGCAAAAAAGACAATCCTGTATTTCTGACGTTGGTGGAATCTCCCTTTAAAGATAAAAATTATGTAAGATTGGTAGCCAAGGTCATCTTGAACTCTAGATTACTGGTTTCCAGACGGCAGATCCACCGGTGGGCCATAAAGAGTCTAGTTTCATCTGCTTTATAGTTGAAATTCCATAAATTTTGCCATGTTGGAAAATCCTATATCAATAAACGTCCTGTTGACAGGAAGGAAAATCCCTTCAGCGGAGGCACCGTCGCCCAGATGTTGGACTTCTTTATCTGTCCTCGTGTTTTTATTAACGTCTTTGCTTGGCCCAAACACAGCCATGTTTACCGGCGTGCATTACGTAATAACACGCTGGCGCCAGAAGCCACAGAGGGACCAGATCAATGAGGACGAGCGGCCTTCAAACACTCGAACGTGAGTGTAGAGATCGACTGATGCTGTTGCGTAAGCGTGCACGCCTGCATCACAGCTTCAACGTACTCTCACCAACGCAGCTATTTACTGCTATTAATTTGGTTTCATTTTGTAAAATACTTTTATGATAAAAGTATTTCTATATATTTTGAAGGGATTTCAAGTCCACATGATCCTTGTATTTGACTTTTTTCTGCGTAAATAGTCAAAGCTTTTGCTCAGTACGGCCTAATTCCGCTTGGATCCGCACAAATCTACACTACTGATAACAGGCAGATCCCTAAACCACTCAAAGAGATCCACTGATCCACTGGTCACTCCGAGTTTAAAAGAACCCTCACAAAACGGCCATCAGTTACAGGAAGTGGATAGCTGGTCAGCAGCAGGTGTCGGGCCTACGTTACACAGGTTGTAGCTTGTGTTGGCTCTTTCATGTATGTTCCTTTCTTCTGTTGATCCCAGAGTCACGGCTGGATGAACGGGCACGGCTGCGGACGTGGGGAACTGGGGAACCTGGAGAAAATCCACACAGATGAGGTGGAAAACAAGGACAAACTGGAATTTAGCCACACATACTGGATTTCCTTCCATTCAGCTCCTGGTTCTGGATTAGGCCGTGGCGCTCCTCTGTGAGTGTGTGAGTGTGTGTTCTTGGTAATCATCAGTAAGGACAGGGCAGCGAGACCTAAAAGCTTGTTACTCCTCTCCGGCCGGCTCTTTAATCACAGATCACACGGCCGCCGGTTAATAGCTGGCTGCTGTGAGAAAGCCTTTGACTCCGCAGCGTCGTGGCGACCTTCCCTCCCTCGTGCTGATTAGCCGTCTGTGTTGTGACTGGTTCCAGTACACCTGGTTCCAGTACAACCGCTCCGGGTGTCCTCACTGGGCCACAGACTCTTTGAGTCTTTTCACTATTCAATTGTAAAATTCGACAAAAAAAAAAAAAAAGCAAAAAGTTCAGCCTCATCGGGCCGTGCGTTCACGTGAACAGATGCAGATGAGTCGCCTGGAGCGACCGAAGGGCCGCACACGCAAGAATCTCCGTGAAGGACAGAAGCAGAACTGGAGTGTTGTCACAGGAAAGATCTGAGGAATGTGAGGTGTTTGACCAAAAAGTCAAGTACGAATGCCACAAAATCACGTAAAGGCCCTGCATTCCGAACCAGAAATGAGAAATTCTAAAAAAGAGAAACGTACCCGTTCTGCTTAACAACCCTCCCTATAATGTGCTTAGCTTTGTGGGCTGCTTGTCAAAGTTTTTCATCTGTTTTTAGTTTAGAGTGGAAAAAAAAAAGTGCTGGTTAATAAACTGCCTTTAATGGACACGTGAGGTGTAAACTTACTGATGCTGTCAGGCAAATGCGGAGGGAAGCAAAGCTTTACAGCGTTCAGATGGATCATGCAGAAGTACCGCAAACTTAAAATGCCGTATTTTAACAACTACATTGCTATGATCAAGCTAGTCTTTTATTTTGAAAGTCAAAAGAAAGCACGCTTTAGGTTGTTGGTTTAAAACAGTAGCACTAACTAAAGATATGTGGTGAAACAAATCAGATCATGATTTCATCTGCGTCTCGACAGGTTTCAGGCGTGGCGAACAGCGCTGATAAGGTCACTAAAGGCGAGATTGTTTCATGGACTCCCACGCAGACGTCTTCTGAATTCGCTGTTGAGGTCGATGGCGCTCAGACAGGAAACAATGTGCTGAACAAAATGTGATAAGATGATTAACTGTCATGTCAGAACGACAGTGATGTCATCGTATGGACAACCAAAGTACACGGTGTGATGGTGATTTCAGCTGTGGGTTCGCGCTGATTCACAGGCTAGCGTGTCTCCGCAGGGCACATAATTCTTTCAATGACTCAGAGGAGATGCAGTTGTTGGAACCTGCTTCCATGTCGTAATATTATAGCCCTAAATACCTGCTCTGGCTGTCAGAGACGCGCGTAGACTCCGCCTCTGGACTGAAATCAAAAAAAACATCAGCATCCAGCCAGGTTGTAAACCACGAATGATCAGAGGGCATATTTATAATTATTATATAAGTACGTGTTTCTCAGGTGTCTGCAGAGGTGCATTAGTTGCAGTCTGCTTCTGCAGCTCAACAGCCACACAGTTAAATATATTTCACATCAAAGTGAGGAGCAAAAGGGAAAGAATGTGCAACAAAACTGGGTTAGATAGTCCAAAATTAGCTGGAAAGAAACCGCCTTGGGAAATGTTATGGTAAAGGGACAGAATTTATGGCAGAATGTCAAATTAATGCACACAACAAATCCAGAGTGATATAGTGTGTATATACACAGTACTACTCGGAAAATTAGAATATCGTGATATCGTGTAAAAGTTGTTTTAGTCAGGGAATCCAAAATAAGAGGTGAAACCAATACATTTTTAATACATTACATGCAAAGTGAGATATCTCAAGCATTTTTGTAATTTTGTTGATTATGATGTTTTTATTGATTTCAAGCAATATTCTAATTTTGAGTTTTTGAATTTGAGGTTTTCTAAAGTCCTACTCAGAAAAACAAACAAAAAAAACCAAATAAATAAAAGCTTGAAATATATTGATTCGCATACTATTTGTCTATATAATATGTACATTTCACCTTTAAAGTTGCGTTACAGAAATGCATGCACTTTTTCAGGATATTCTAATTTTCCGAGTAGTCCTGTATATATTTAGTATGAGTAGTCCTGTATATATTTAAGCTACACAACAAAGTAAATCAGTACAGTACAATGTCAGAGGCTGAAGCCTTCTTTCCATCCCAACCATAGTAACAGTAGTCAAGGGGAGTTTCACTTTCTGAGCCTCAAGAGGATTAGCTCGTCTTTACTGTATATAGGCTCCGCCCTTCTCTCTCGTAAACAATGCACAGATATCGTACTGCAGCAGTCGTGCCCTGCAGAGCTCAGGGCGGTCACCACTAATTAGATCAAAGCCATCAGCCGGCTGCATTAACCTCCTGAGTGCACGCACACCCACACACACACACACACAAACACAAAGGTGTGTAGCTAAGATTGCGCTGAATGCTAACCTCAGCTTGCTAGCCTTCTGACAACAACAACATGCTAAAGAAGATGACGTCCAAAACAGATCTGGTCATGAAACAGGTTATATATACAGCCAAAAATCCTTTTAAGTGTTGCACGTTTGGAGTGGCCATGCACGGTGATACTTGTCTCATAAAGCAAATGAGTTAATTTGCGCTGACAGCTTTTTGTTTTCTCTCCGGTTCAACCATCAAAGCTACCTAAAAGCTTCTGGAATCAGTGGACAGCAGCTTCGTAAGAGGTCGCCCGCCTGTCCTCTTGAATAATAAATAACTCTCTGCTAATCCATCTGCCTGATGCTTTGGTCAGAATTCTCATTCCAGAGGCCACAGAAGCCGAATCAACATTTATTGACCTATTACTATTAATGGTCTCTGTCTTATACATGTATATATTTAAGATTGGCCATGTGGGATTTAGCAAAGTCTAGTGGTCAGACTACAGACAGTAAAAGTTCAGCACCTTCCCGTCACCCTTTTTTTCCAAGAGTGTCAGAGATCTGTGGTGGGAGTCGCCAAACAACATAGATTTTTCTGTGTCCCGATGTGACGTTGAACAAATCCAGTCCCTGCCTCTCACTGTCCCTCTCTTTAGGTAATCCCCTCCATCCCTCACGTGCGAGCAGCACCAGATAATCCTCAAACGGTCGGACAGCTGTCATGTCAGGAACGTTGCAGACACCCTGCTGAGGCTGCGAGAGTGACAGCGACATAACCACAAACACAAACTGGTCTTTTCAGGCTGGCGTTATGCTGTGTTGTGTAAGAGGGACGTGGGCAAGACACAGCAGGAGTTAGTGTGTGTGTGTGTGTGTGTGTGTGTGTGTTGGGGAGGGGGGGTCTGCAGGTCATCTGTGTGTGACCGTGTCCGGCTGTCACGTGCAGACTCTCCGGTTACATAAGAGCATTTCAGGCTTTCCAAACCACTGTAAAGACACCAGTGATCATCATTTATCCAAATCAGTTTGGTCGTTTCTAAACTTCGAAATCTCAAACTGTCAACAGATATCATCAATAAACCACTCCCTGTCCTGCATGAACAACTTCCTTTGATTGGGACTTTTTTTTTTTTTTTTTGCAACTAGAATTTTACATGCACAAAGTTTTCAAAGCTAGCAGCACAGCAACCGCAAACCTTTAGACTATATCTGCAAAGGCATGAGAAACACAGCATAGCTATATTAGCTGGTTTATTCACAGTTTAGGAGACAATGGGATTAAAGAGCAGACAAACACTGCGAAATCCACCCAGGGGAAAGAGGCGGGCTTGGAACCGCTGGAGATCCCTGTGGGTTTTGTTCTGAAAGTATTGTCATGGATGAGCTATAATGCTTCATCAGCTTCTCCACCCTTAACTCGCGGACTCGTTCATTCAGCTCGATGATGAAGCAGCAAAGCGCACGTGACGTCATCTCGCACACACTCAGGCTGGGTTCTACAGGGTTCTAGACAGGATAGCAGGAACCAGACATTCCAGAAGGAGTCATAAATGCAGTTATTCAGGAATTCAGGGACTCCTTCAAATATTGCAAATGTTAAATGGAGTCAGTTTACCATCATCACACCATCACCACAACAGATTGCTCCATCGGGAAAGCGAGAAAAGGTGGAAGCATAACCCAGATTAGCAGCACTGATGCTTCGAACACATCCTTAACCCAAAAATACAGGAGGTGTCTTTGCTTCTGCTTCTAGAGTATAGTGTGTTTGAACCTGGGGGATTAATGGACAAACAGTGAAGATAAATCCCGGCAATCTGGACCTTTGATCATCTTAATTACTTTATCCTCAATTCCAAGTTGACATCTGTGAATTATTTAATTTCTTCAAAGCAATGCTAAAATACAGAGTTCAGAGGGACGGAAGGGGAGCTGGGTTATACTGACCTAAATGCACTTGTTTCTGTGAAATACGTGTGGTCCTATATGATGACATCATGCTTATGGGATAGGTCATTGATGGTGTTAATGTCAAGAACAGCCTGAGAGTAAATATCCACAAGCTTCTGCTGTAATCCAAGTGTCTGAACACAGGTTTCACCTCCAGCTGCTGCACATGTCATCAACTGCACGACATTCACATACTTGCCTAAGGTTCAAGGGCTTATTTGCTCAAAAACACGCCTTCATTTCACAGCGGTTATTACAGCAGGTTGGACTTTGATACCTGGAAACAGCAGCAAGTGCAGGTTTTTGTCCTGTCATATCAGAAATCTGATCACATGTTGCTTCCATGCAGAGAAGATAGATGTCAAGTAAATTATAGAGAGGGGAAAAAACAAAAACATAGAAAAAAGTAGAGGTGAACCTTTACAGCACAAACCACACACAGTTTGTCTGGACAAACTGGGAAAATTTCTGGCATGTGTTACAGCGTGATAGCATACCAGAGATAAAGGTTAAAGTTTTATGGCTGAAAGACACGCCCACTGCAGCCTTTACTAGTGACAGAACAACAAATGAAATTAGACTAGTGAAGGACCTTTAAATACCACAAACTCCTAATTTGAAATATCTGGAAGGAGAAGTTTTCTAACCTGAGATTTAAGGCAAAGCAAGAAGTGTGCAAAGATGGCGGCCAGGTAGCTCCATCCCAACTCCAGCTGTTATTAAAATACTGCTCTTTTTTGTAATCTGTATTACCAAAATCAAGTCAAAAGGTATCAACTAAGGCCAGGTCCACATGATTATTCACAACAAAAACTATTCCTGAATTACTGTATATTCATCTACAGGACCATGAGGAGCCTCCTGGCCAATCAGAATCACTGGACACACACAAGGTGGTGTAAACAGGAAGTAGAGGATTGGGATTATATTTTCACTCACAATTTTCAGATTTAGGGTTTAGATGTCAACCCTCTTAGAGAAGTGCATTTAAATAAGCAAAACAAAATTCAAAAGGCATGTGTGGATATTGTAATGTGGTTCCATTTTTACTCCACCCAAACAACAGAAAAAGGGCTAACTAGTTTAGTTGGTTTCATTAACTAACCACACATTCATGACCAGATAAACATCACTTTCCACAGAATCTTTGGTTACACGAGGAGACATATTTAAATATTTAAAATATTTAAAAAGGGAGCCCAGCTTAGAGACCTGATTTTGTGATCTAAAATGTTCAATTTAAATATCAACTCTTTAAATTTCAAATGAAAAATGTCAGCCTTGATAAATTATTTCCATTGTTTTAATATGTACAAATCAATGCAGCATGCACGCCACGGCGGAGGAGCGTACATTTGTCCCGCTGTTCAACATGTGGTGACCATTAAACTCGGGTCATTAACCACAGAACCCTCAAACCGATTTTCTTTGTCTTTAGTTTATTTATGTCCATCGAGACTACACAATAGATCCAAATCATCTGGTGGGACTGTTGGATAAGGTGGACAGACAACCACCCGCAGGGCAAAAATAACAGATTTCACATAAAACTTTATGAGTTTGTAGACATAAATGTGACATCATATGAGAGGGTACAATACAACCTAGGAAGATACAGTGGCTGCTGCACTGTGTATTGCGGCCTGTGATAACAACTGACCAGAATTATTATAATAAATATTTGGGTTTTCTTCACATACGGAAAAAGAAAATCATCTTTACACGGGTTGTTTGTTCCCTGGAGAAAAACAGCATCAGAACTCTTTATAATTTGTCTATGAGAGTCAATCAGTCCAGTATTTTATATCTTGATTGTGCTTTTATGGAGGTGTGCAGCTGGACAGATCACATAAATCAGTGAAAACTGCACAAGTTCACAGCAAAACTAATCAACAGCTGCATAAACAGCTACAGTATATGAAAAATGCATGTTTAAAATAAAATACATTGTAAAACTTTTTTACTTCATAGTATTACATTAATGTGGTGATGTGTCTGGTAGAATGTGAGAATATAATTTATCTGCCCACACTTCTCCAAAGGAGAGTCCTCACAGCGGCGTTCAATGCGCCCGCAGGTTTCAGTCCACACGGAACCTGGAGCTGTGTTTTCCTGGCCGCCCGGTCAGAGGCAGGAAGCCGCACGGTAGAGCCGCAGCTCCGGCCCACGCTGGGAAACTCTCCGCGAAAAGGCGTTTTAATCCCGCAGCGTCACGGACGCGTTGTGCGGGATTTGAAATGAGCCGGAGCAG
The DNA here is from genome assembly GCA_015343265.1 of Pao palembangensis. Classification (NCBI taxonomy): domain Eukaryota; kingdom Metazoa; phylum Chordata; class Actinopteri; order Tetraodontiformes; family Tetraodontidae; genus Pao; species Pao palembangensis. The sequence goes on along the minus strand of CM027089.1, from coordinate 4,397,168 downwards.
CGGCGTTAACTCACCTTTGAGACGGTCATGTGGCGCTCGATGCGTCGGCAGGTGGTGGCAGTTTTCCCCGGAGAGGAGCGAGCGGAGCGGCTGATGGAGGAAGTGGAGGCGGCGGCTGGCGGTGTGGAGTTAGAATACCGGCGTCTGTTGCATGGTGGTTATTTAAAAGTCATGGCTCGACCTTGAGAGTCTCCCCCAAAAAAATCTGCCGCGCTATAAACGAATCATATGATTCCTGCGGGCAGCGGGGCAAGCATGGGGAGGAAACACGGAGAAGGTGGAGGAGGTGGAGGGCGGATGCGAGGACAGGATGCGAAGAAGCGAGGGAGGGGGTGAGAAAGGGGGTGAGGGAGGGGCGAGGCAGGTTCATGAGAAGCATCCCGGAGGGATTTCACATCCCGACTTACTTCAGTATTGTAGAAAGTGAAGCGGAAACTTACGTCTTAGGTTTTACCTGCTAAATCAAACTTTGACCCTTTTGTTTTATAGGAATAAAATCAGTCGGAGTCATTTGTTAATTCCCGGAGAATAAATGTTGGTGTTGAGGTTGCCACCGAGGTTTATTGCTGCCTTTCATTGGAATATTGACTTCCACTGAGGCCACCGTGTGCGCGTATAGGAGGCTAAGAGTATCATCTCTATGGGTCCCATATGTGGACAGAATGATTGTCTGCAGCTACGGTTGTGCGCAGGTAAATATCTGATGCAGATGAGCTCCACCGACAGCAGGTCATATTGTACAAGGCGATCAGAGCCACGACGGTTTTCTGCTGCCCTCTTGTGTTGAAACAGCGATACTACAATATAATTTATAAAATAGGACGCTATGAGCGCGTGTCTTTGCATGAAATCTGGAGCCTTATTTACTTTGCGTGTGATGAGACAATGACAAAACGTTCCTGCATAAGTATGTGAGGGTGGGGGTTTACTATGTGTTGTGCCCAGAGGCTCTCAACAGTAAAACAGAAGTTTAACTGCTCCAACAGGTTCTCTGGCTTCTGTCACAATGTCATTTTTCTTCCACAAGTCATTCAGCTTATCCTGCTGCAAGTTTAGTGCATATGATTTATATACTGCGTCATTAGTGGAGATCAGAAATGTTCAAACTTTAAGTCAGACACGAAAATGTGTTGGCAGTTTTAGTAAAATTTAATTTATCTACAATTACTAGGCATACAGATCAATAGATTCTTTATTCACCTCAAGGTGGCTCATAAATCGATAAGTTACACAATATCATACACAAGCTGGATGCCAAAACTGGACAAAAAAGTTGCAAAAATAACTTTTTCTCACCATTTTTAGTCAGTGTTTTGCAGCATATTGTAGAGCTATTAGGTTGTTTTAGGGGTGAGATGGACCTTGTGTATATGCAGCAAACTCGGGGGGGCAGGGTGGGATCAGTGATCTGGTGTGAGCAGCAGAACAGGACCGGTCACCAGCATGTTCATGATAAAATCAGAATAAGAACGTGTCTGTCTCCGGTTGCGTTTCTGCTACATTTTCTTGAATGGTGTGTTTTTGAAGAAACTTTAACTCTACATGAAACTACAGCGAACGAGCAACAATCCTTCCCAAACTGGCAGGTAAATGGCAGCGGAGATGAAAGCACTGATATGTTCACATAATAATCCGTCACATCCGGAACACGAGGAAATGTTACATAACTGATCAATGTGAGAAAGTGACAGCCGGGTCTCTGCACAGTCTTCTCTTTTTTTGTCCTGCTCACAGATGAATTTCCATCTTTAATCTTGCGTTTTTCCCTCTAGTCCTCCTCTTCATCATCATCCTCGTCCTCATCATCCGTTTGGTCCTTAGCATCGAGGTCATCTTCGTCTTCTACCTGCTTGTGAAAAGATCAGTCAATAACTTGGAACGACTGATGATCGAGGATTCTAACTTTTGACCAGAGTCTAAAGTCGTACCGCCTCTCCCAGATCTTTGAGCCTCTGTTTCAAGCTGAAGATCTTCTGGTCCTGGTCGGCCAGGAGCATCAGCAGGTCGTCCTGCTCCTTCTTGGACTCCTGTACTTCTGTTTGCAGCTTTGCCTTCTCCGTCTGCAGGATGGCCACCGTGCTGGTGGAGGAGGCCAGCTGCTGCTCCAGCTCCGCCCGGCTCTCTGACAGTTTCTTGGCATCAGCCTGAACCAAAAGAATGACAGCTCAGAGAGGAGAACAACTGAACATGTAAAATACTGACATTTTAATCGTTCCACGAACTCTAAGTGTCTCCATCTCTGTCAGCTGTGCGGCGAGTCGGCTCTCCAGCTCAGCCATCTTGGCGGCATCTACTGAGCCGTCATTCTCGGGAGCTGACGACTGATGGAAATGAGCGAGGCGTGTTAGTTCACTAAACATCACATCTTTGACACGAAATGTCACATTTGCAGGATATTCACCCCAGCATCAGCTCTTCTCAGCAGTTCCTTTCTTTCCGTCTTCATCTGGTTGAGTTCTACAGCCTGAGACTGAACCTGACTCCTCAGAGCTTCCAGCTCCTGCGTCAAAGTCAAATACACAAAAATAGTTCATTATCACCAGCTCAACACAAGCATTTTTTGTTTTTGGGTTTCTGACAAAACATCCACTGTTCCAAATGGTTCCTAGTCAAATTCCGAATCAAAACTGGTCTAAGCTTAAGAAAGGCCCCTCCAGGCGTCTTGACCTATCCATATCCCTTTAGAGGCTTTTCTTACCTCCAGTAGTTGTGCACTGTCTGAGCCTCCTGCTGAGCCGTCGGCCATCTGTGACCTTTCTGACCTCTACAGAGCAAACACACAAATGATCTCACCACTGCTGTGACAGGACACAATAAATCTCAATGGCTGTTACGGTCATATTCAGAATACATTTGGCCTGCTTCACTGGACAAATTTGACATGCTTACTAACCAGTGTGTTGATCAGAGTGTCTTTGTCGCCGAGTTGTGTTTGGAGGAGGACGTTCTGCTTGCGAAGCTCCTCCACCTCCTCCCTGAGCAGTGTCAGCTCCTCTGTCTGCAACCCGTTCACCTGCGAACCTTCTCCCTGACTCTGGTTCTCCTTACCTGAAATTATGGTATTATGGTTATTTTATATATAACTTGAGGTAGAGCTCAGCTTAACTAAGAAATGATTTTTTTTTTTTAAAAATACCACATTTGTTACAATGTTACGTCACAAACAGCAGGGGGCGATATACCGCAGCGCACATTAAGACAGGATAACATTCAGGATAACACATCAGAGTCCAAATTCTGCAAAATCTCATTTAGACAAATAAAGATTTGCAATCTTTTTTCAAAAGTATTGAAGAAATCCTTAAATGTGATAATGATGGTGTTGCCATCAAACAGCAGCAGCGCTGGCAGTAAATTATTTTCAACTGAAAAAATAAACCCAATCACAGAAATATAAGACATTTAATTTGAGGTTTTGATTTAAAATAAGTATCCTGATTATTAACATTGGTCCAAATGTGTTTGTTTTTTGTTTTTTTTTTTACCTAAAGTTGCATCGGTGAAACCCACCTAATTTCAACTTGAGGATGTTGTACTGATCTTTGTGCTGCTGGATCTGTGATAGCTGCTGAGTCATGGTCGCCTGCATTTGCTCGTTCTGAGACGTCATGGATGACAACTGTTCTTTCAGCTCCTGGATCTGAGTATCCTGAGGATTGAACAGTCATAATGAAATGATCAGCACGAGTATTACCTGACTGGAAGATTAAAGGACAGGTCATCGCTGCGTGTACCTGCTCTCTGATCAGCTCTTTATACTGGGTTACTATGTTGTCGTGTTGCTCTAAAGTTTTCTTCACCTCCTCTTCTTTCTTCTCTTCTTCACTGGATTTGTGAACAGCTTTGGTGATCATACCTATAGCAATAAAACCAGCATTAACGTCATGAAAACCTCTCTTTGCCAACAATGACGATGTCATCATGAGTGGATGCTGTGCCTCCCACTGACCCTCCAGCTCTTTGACCAGCTTGGTGAACTCGTGGTCAAACAGCATCTGCTCTGGAGATGGAAAGATGGGCTGCGGCTTCTGAGCTGCTCTAGAATAAAGCTCGTGTTTGGTGATGAAACCCAGCTTCTCCACAAAGTTTTCCTTCCCGATCCGCTTCTCAATCAGCTGCTTTAGCTTCTCTCTGAGGAGGACAGAGAAGACACTGAGCTGCTGACAATACAGGCTCTATTTCTACTGATGGTGACACTGGCAGATAAAGGCCGTGAAAATATAACAGAAGTTATTTTAAAGAGTTGGTGCCTACTTGGTGTAGTTTTCCAGGGAGTTGTCGTTGTAATAGATGCAGATGCCTAGAAGCAGCGCGCACAGACCCTGCACCAGCCGTTCATCTTCCCCCAAGTTCTCTGAGATCTGCGCCGTCAGCTGCAGGAGTCAGTCAAAGATGCACACAGAAACAGTCTGCAACATGATATTCTCTATCCTTAGCAGATCATACATTTTAGCTTTGAGGACATTCTCAGACATTTAAAGTAATCTGCAAAGGAATAATGTAACAAAACTCAATACTCAAAACTCAATACATTAAGACAATTAAAATGCGGCTGCATGCTGTTTTGAGGATACAAAAGGAACATTTTCCTGATTGTGGAGAAAGTGTGTGACTGCTATGGGACAGTTGCTGATCCATGTGCACAGGAGCATGAGGAGCCCCACCCTGGTCTGCACTTTACTGCCCTGCAGAGCGCAAGAGGAGGGGGGGGGGGGGGAAAGCATTCAATTTTTTTCTTTTACGAAAAGCAGCATTTATAATCATTTGACCTTGTATGATTAGCAAAAAATTAGATTCACATATGAGAAGATAGGCGTGACTTTAACCCGACAAAAATATTCACATCTGATTGGCCAGATGTCTGAAGGTAGGCAACTGAAGCGTTAAAACACAAGTCAGAGCAGTCATTTCTATCAGCATGTGAATTAATTTCCTTCCATATAAAAACCATAAACACTAGAAGATATGAGTCCATCAATCACATCAAACATTAGTAGTTAATGTTGTTATAGCAAACATAAATGCTGGCACAAGAAAAACAGTCAAATTCAAATAAAGTTGTATTGACGAGCGCGAGCAGTGTTTTTCCCTGAAAGAGTCACATATCTGTAGAAAGCCCTTAAAGAAGCTTCGTCTTTACCTGAAGTTACCAACTATATTTCCACATACTGTAGTTATATCTTTTATAATATCTGATTTGCCATTACAAAAAAACATTACAAAAATCTATATTTCCAACTATCTGCACATGCAAAGCAAAATGAACATTTGCTTCCTGAGTACGCAAAGAGGAAAAAAAAAACAAGACTATACAACAACGATCATGCAAATTCATAAGAACAGATTTGATAAGGAGATAAGTGGTCAAGATCTACAACAGACTCTTCGCAAAAGTCAGTTTTTCGTGTAAAGATTTACAGGAAACGTCAGGGTAATTTAATCATCTCAATTAGCTGCAGAAAACAGAGGGATGATTTCCACGGAACTTTAACAGAATTTAATAGAGAATAACTTTGTGCTGTTGCAGAAATGAACTGAAATAAATCTCTGCTCTCTGTCTTAAGTTAGCTGATGAGATTATGAACTGTGAACATGCCAACATGCTTTCAGCAGAGCAGACAAATCTCCTATACTGAAATCAACAACACAGTGTAAATATGCCAGCCTAAGCGATGAAGGCATAGGTAGAAAAATATATAATTAATAAGTACTAAACTCCAAAACTTACAGTCACCTTTTCAGATTTAGTCTCCAAATGGGACATCATGCAAACATTTAAAAGAAAACACAAGAAAATGAAGTTTTAATTGGGTAGACAGTGACTCAGAACATAACCAAAAAACAAACAAGACATAATAACATGCATTCCCCACATTCGAGAAATGCAAAAAAACTGCATTTTCAAAGCTAACCTAGTTCTGTTCTGTTCCAAGGTCTCTTATACAGTCCAAAAACCCTCATCTGGAAAATATGATGTGATGTGGATGTGAGTTTATCTACCTAGTCCGAAAATTCAACCTCCTGCAGCACATGTTTTCCAAGTTTCAGATACTCACAAAGCTGTAAGCTTTAGCTGTAAGCTTACAGCAAAAGCTGTAAATGGGATATTTTAGCATCTATGATCATCCAAAAGATCTGCACAATCGCAGTGGAAGGTTTTTGGAACCCTCAGGTGTTTAAACACGTTTCAGACACATTCATCAAGCTGCAATTCAACTCAACATGATCTAAGGACCAAAAGCTGTACGTCACCACCCGGGGCAGGTGCCACTATGATGTCACCTGAAATGAAATAAAATGGAAAAAAAAAAAAAAAAAAAAAAAAAAAACCCAGCTCCACCTCATTTCTCTCCTGCACTCACTCATTCTTCCAGATTCAGAGCAGTGGAATCAAAGAGACCAACAACAGCATCCATAAAATCATTTTATAAACACTGGATCGCAGCGCTATGTTAGTGCTAGTAAAGAGCTAAAAGAAGGCAAGAAGCCCCCCACCCTCCAAACCCTTGGGCCGACCTGACCCTATAGATGCCAAGCCAAAATAACCAGCACGAGTGACGCCCCAGAGCTCAAACCTCAGGCAGACACAGCACACACGCTACTCACCCGCCGGACGATCTTATCTCCCTGTAAAAGCACAACAATGTGACACCGTTCTATTCATTGATGTTGAGGACACTGTAGCAAAAACCTTCATTAGAAACGTGTACCCCAACACTGTTAACATCTGCGTCACCTCGACCGTGTGTGTTATGACTCGTGTCCCACCTGGGAGAGGATGTTGGTGCACTGCTGCAGCAAAGACACGGGGGGCTTTCCCAGGCTGGTGGCCAGTTGGACCCGCAGCAGCTGCTCCTTCTGGGTGAGGTTGTCCTGCAGGGCGTGAGCCAAAGCCACAGCAGCGCACCAGTTAGACAAAGAGTCTGCTGAAAAGAGGCCTCCGCACAGCAGCTGCCCCGCTGAGATGGAATTTGCTGTGAGGAAGGAACAAAAGTAAAGCAATCAAGTTGACGTCGGTTTCAGCTGAATCCACTGGGACAAAAATCCAAGTGCATTATTCAGATGCTTCTCCTGCATGCACAGAAGATGTTTTGTTTTCTAAATTATTAAATCTTTGCCTTGTGCGCTGATCAAACTTTTGAACCTATATGACTAATCCAATCGACAAAGTCTCTTGTAAGCTACGCAGTTGATAATTCCATTTCAAAAGCAAAATTACCATCAATGGTGGAGGGCAGTAATGTAGCTACAATCTCCCCCTGGCCTTTCTGGTTCTTGTAGAGGAAACACTGGAAACAGTAGAGGACTGCACAGCGAAGCACAAACGGTTGTCTCTCGTTCACCATGGACATGAGCAGCACCACAATGGCCGGTCTACGGACAGGCAGGAATCAAAGAAAAAGACTTTAGCATCAGATGAAGACTGAAGGTTAATATCTCCGTGTGTGTCCTACCGCGGTGGATTTGAGGGAGCGTTGACAGAAGCAAAGTAGTCCTGGTTGACTTGTGAGCCCCTGATAACCTCCGATACAGTGTTGATGGTCTGAAATCAGTGGTGGGGTCAGGTTTGGCAGCTTCGCGTGGACCTACACAGTAGTTTACCTCAGTGAGGATGTCAGCAGGCACTCCAGTGGCCATGAGGATGGTGCAGAGCTGTTGCAGCAGGCCACACTGATACATGGATTTCTGACAGCTGGCTGTAGCTCCGGGGGAATTCACTGGAGACACCATGACTCGTACCAACTGAGAATACAGCAGAAAGCTCAGTCGAACAATACCCGCCGTTGTGCTGATTGAATCTAAAGTTAAGCTTCAGTGGCCGACAAATACGAGCGTTTTGTTTACCTGCAGCATGAGGTGAAGGTTGGTGACCTTTTGTGCGGACCAGCCCGAGTTGTCATCGCCAACCTCAAACCACGGCTTCATTCTCTGGATGTAAGAGCCCTCCTTGAAGAAATTCTGATTGGAGCTGTTGTTCTTCAGCAGGTTGAGCAACAGCAGCAAACAATCCTCCACCACAATACCTGCACAGAGAACCAACTATTTACATCAAAAGACCAACAGGTATTAGTATCCTGCTCTGAAACCCAAACTCCTTTTACCTCCGTCACTGCTGCCCTCCTCTGTGATGATATCAAGGAGGCGCTCGAACGCATTTTCAAACGCCACAATTTTCTGAATGGCAGCATTACTTTTGGTGAGCTGCTGAAGTAGCAACAAACCCTGTTGGGTATAAAAACAAATATTCAGGAAATACCGTTGAGGACAATACATTTGCACAGAATGAAAGTTATCAAGATGCTCTAAACACTGCCAACAGTGGTAACTTTTACTTTACACACAGTCTCACAAACTACTGTCAGACAAATACTCACATCATTTCGAATCACTTCTCTGGAATCTGCCAGTAGGTCCATTAATCTGGAGACACCTACAGGTGGACACATCCAAGATGAGATCAGGTATATGTTACAGTAGATATCTAAGGAGAAACTTACCCATGGGGCTGACCAGAATTACACCTTGGACCTGCGGCCCCTGGTTCTTCAGCAGAGCCGTCAACAGTTTCACCCCAGGCCAGCGCACATGGAAGTCAAATTCCTAAAAAAATAAACAAAAAAAAAAACACAATATCAATGATAACTATCAGGCAACTAATCACATAAATGTCAGAACAAACACTTCTGGCAACAGAAAAGGTCCAATACCTCCAAAAGAGTGAGAAGAAGAGTCACGTGTTCTGGGTCCTGAATGAACTGGTCTGTAAACTGGGCCCCAAGGTCGTCTACCTGCTTCTGGGTGTTCTCATCTGTGAAGACAGTTAAAGCTCCTGTTAGAGATGTTTCAAGCTGAGCAGAACTTAGCAAAACACAGAAATAAATGATAAAGGATGATCCTACAGAAATCTACTCTATACTACCAGGAAATAGAGGCGGATGTTAGTCATCAGTACCTTTAATCTATGAATCACCACAAGCCAAGCAAGTTTTAATTGCGCTTTTCAAGGCCCACTTCTGATGAGAACATATAACACTTGGAGTGAAATGCATTTCAGAGTTACTGCTAATGGGTATTAAGATAGACTTTATTCATCCCACAGTGGGGAAATTCTTTAAAGAAAAGTATAGAACTAAACTGGTAGTTGTTTGTTTGTAGCTCACAAACATCAAATTCTACAAGAATGAAGATTGGGTTGTCTAATCTAATTTTGCTGAAATGGTTTGAAAACATGAACAAGACCAACCAGCCATTAAAATGCGAGGCAGACAAAAGCTGATCGAGACATGGGATACAGAGAGGATGTGATGGGATTAGTGAAGCATTTTCATCACCAGCCAAACATCTCTGGTGCCAGCAGTGTCAATACTATAGTGAAGGTTTGTTCTAACACTGCCCAACCACAGAAACATTTGTATTTCCTTATGAGGGAGGAAAGGGTACTACTGCATCTAGTTCAGTTGTTAAAATAAAAAAAATAAAAAAAAAAACTCAACCCAGAAATATTTTCATCATTCCTCACAGAAAAAGTGCAGAACCAGCTGACTGACAAGAGTGAACATATGCCTGAACACCAGCCTTTCCATTTTTTGCAATCAGCTTATACAGTAAAGCAAGGTTGTTAATGTGCACTTGTTCTGCAACAAAACCAAAGTGAATATTTGATTTTGTGCTAGTGGTTGGTGGGGGAGTAAGAGGTATCATGCACAGTTCTGAAAGAGTTTTACCTTCAGATTCATCTGTAGTTAAAAACATGTAAAAGAAGAGAGATGATAATCTTTATGTAACGTAGTTCATAGGGGAACTTAACTGTGTGACATCCAGGAGACATGAATTTAGACTCATTTAAACATGCAATAACTGAAGCAGCAGTATTCACAACAACCAATTTAAGTTGAATGTTATTATTTGAAATTATTTTCTTTATCAGTACTATGAGCAGTCAGTACCTTGTTCTTCCTCTTCATCACTGCAGATGATGTTGTACAGTGTGTCCAAAGCATAACCAATGATTTCAGAGTCAGACCTGATGAATCAACAAGAAGATTGACTTATTATAGGTATTTATTAGGTGTCTTAAGCCACATTTACTTTTACACAACAACAAACAGGAAACGTTTTCTCAATGAAAAATAAATAACATGGACATACCTGTCAGTTTGCAATATGTTAATCAAGTGGTCCATTGCCTGTGTACCAACTTCCATTCGATATTTCTGCACAAGAACACACCCAGGACAGGTCACGAGTCCATCACAGGAAACGCATACCCTTCATTGACACTCACTGCTAGGAGCAAATTAGAGCCTCCAATCAACCTAATGTTCATGTGTCTGCACTGTGGTAGCAGACTGGAGAAAATCCACAAAGGCAGAGGGAGAAGATGCAAACTCCACATAGAAAGACCCAGAGCCTGAAAGTTTCTTACTGTGAAGTGAGTCTGCTAAACTGCTAAACACTGAAAACCTTTACAAAACAAACACATGTAATGATACCATTGTCATTTGCAACTAGGTACACTGGTACTGTGTCTGTGTTGATTACCATGGCCTTTGTACCTTAGAAAGAGACTTAAGAGCACGGACAGCATCTCTGCGGTCTTCTAAGAGTGTTGATGAAGCCACCCGGTCACATAACTTCTGGATCTGTCAATAGATTTACAAACATGCTAATAATTAAATATGCTGATTTTTTTTATCTTAGGAATTTCTTCTTTTATGTCTTTACGAGAAATATGTGAAGTAATAATGGCAGCATACCTTAGTAACAGACTTATAAAGCTGAACAATAGCATAATGCTACAGATTTTCCAACTTTAAATGCCCCCAGGAATTATTTAAACCAGGATGTGAATTGTTTGAATATTTAGATTGACTGTCTAACGCTCTCTAATGCTAATCGAGACTATCTGTTCTTTAATTTCCTAGTAGTCCTTCTAATAACCAGCAAATGTGACAGAAAGCTCAGCTGCTGACTGACAAATATGCTACGTGAATTAGCCCAATTAGCCTCCTGACAAGCAGGCTTAACTAATTTTAGGAGGGCATTCTAGAATCTTAAAATAAATAAATAAAAAATTGGTCTGTGTTAAAACTCGGATTTCGTTGGCGAGGGGTCTGTGATCTCCACAGATCATAGTAGTAAGAAGCGAAGCTAACGGCGGCTAGCCGGGCTGGTTTCTTACCGTCTCCGCTCCGGACGGTTGCGGCCCGGCTGCCTGCCCACCCATCACCCCTCTGAAGAAGTTCATCTTTACAGACGTCAGCTCAGTGTCGAATACAAAACGACTCTCCTCCTGAGGCAAAGCAGACTCTCTCCTCGGTGATCCGTACAATGTCTGCGTAATTAGAAAAAGGGAAAATGTGTAGAATAGTACCTTTTTCGCAGTGTACTATCCGACTGACCCCGGAAAACAAGTGTTGGTGCTCTGCGCATGCGCGCAGACGTGGCGATACGTGGCCTATCAGCAGGCACGAGCTCAGTTATTTAAAGGGCAAGAAAACCTAGAATAACCAGCAATTCTAATTACCAAATTTAAAAATGGTCAATTAAAATGTACAAATCGAAACTTTTTTTTTTTTTTTTTACAAATAGAATAACAGCCACATTTCGTTTATAGTATATATGATACTGAATATTTATTGAATTGTGATGTATCTTCTTGTATTTCCACATATCAACACATAATGGCTGAGGAAAAAAATTTAAGAGACCAAATACCCACCCTGATACAGATCTGGCACATCAGTGTCAGACTGCATATGAAAGCTGTAGCTGGGATAGTGAGTATTAACATCAGGGTTAAGGGGTTTTCTTTCCAGAGGTCCTCACATGGATGGAAGATTCATCTGAAAGTCGCCTGTTCACCATATAAACAAGACACTGATGCATTTGAAGAGATACAACTGATAATATGAATTATAATTGATGACAACACAAGAGTGCACATTGTACGGGGGAAGAACAGTAAAATTTCCTTCATCAGCTCTTGAAGATGCCATGTAGATCTTTCATATAATTTTACCATTCTTACAAAAATTCCCCAACATAACAATGTCCCACTGAGTTTAAATTATAAACTGCAAAGGCATGTTTGCAACTAATATTACAGTAATAGATTACACTACATTCATTTTGATTGGCTTGGAAGAGAAACATAAACACAGACACAACCCTTATGTTCAAGTCAATGTTTAAAAAATGCAAATATAAATATGAGTACAGCAATCCACCTTTCTTCAAATGGTTGCTCCCGAATATGCCTGGTCACTTATTCTGCACCCAGGGCAATGGCAGCCTTTATTGTCCCGTTTCAATGTGCAACAACAACTGCTTAAATTCTCAATAAAGCTGCAAACATGACAAACTGTATAGGAACAGTGCTGATATCAGTAGTTTATTGTATGTTAAGTCCAACACATTAAAAAAAAAAAAGTTAAAAAAAAAAAAATCTACCTGCAACACTTTTGAACTAGCAACAAGGGTAAACACAGTTAAAAGAATAATAAGATGGTAGCCAACTGTTTACCACACCTGCTGAAGTCAGGAAGGGACTTCCAATTCAGAAAAGAACAGATGATCTACTCTAATACGTGTTCAGCCGTGGGAGGTTACTTTAATGCGTGAAAGATTGAGTCGGACAACCTAAACCCAAATTACTATGCGGAATATTTTCAACCTCACAACCACGTAAAAGCAGAAGTGCTCGAAAGCAAGTCGGCTCTTCGCTTCCTTTGTTTAAAAGTGACTGCAGTCAAGTGCTCATGGTAAATTCCCTGATAGACATTCAGATGAGCTGTTTTTAACAAGAGACACCCCCCCCCCAAAATAATGACCAGCTGAGTGAAAAATGTCCCCTCAGAGACAGCCAAAGCATCCCTGAGGACTCCTATGTGTGGCAGGTTTGTATGAAAATCAGGACAGGTCTGCAGTGCCAATAGGTCATAACCTTTTTCCCAAAAAAAATATTAGCTGTGTTTAAACTGGCACGATTGTCCCAGGAATGTTGGTAATAGTGCAAAACTACCAGACAAGGATGGCCTTGTTGCGTTATCCATCCAGAAAAATGCTACATTGTTTTCACTTCCAAATCAGTGCAGGAAAAAAATTAAATGTTTAAAAAAGGCTGTTTTTTTTTTCCTTCAACAAAAGGTCTTCCCTCCCTACCATATGAAAAATAAAATAACAGTACAGGGAATCTACCATCGATGTATGCACAAAATAGGAAAGAAAAATTCAAATAAATGCACCTGCTATCAAAGAGCACAATTATTTGTCAGTTTTACCTCCCAATTATAAACCTGCTGCAGAGATGGAGAAAATTAAAAAGGAGAAATCTGATCTCTTCTACATCCTGGGACTGCTGCAATCAATGTAGACAACCCCAAACAGTACAATATCTCTTTCCATAACTAACAAAGTAATGGTATTAAAATTAAAGATCAAATATTCTGCATCACCATCTTTAATGTACCTTTTTGGAGGAATGCCTGAAGCATTTAATGTCAAAAACCCGAGGCACCAAAAGTCCTTGCCACACTGAACACACAACAAATGTACAAAACAGGAAACAAAAAGACCATGTTGGCCGTAAACAGTATGGAAAAATAAAGAGACATCCTGAAAAAAATGTAGCTTTGTAAATACTGTCCCCCATCTCTGCTGCCCTTAAACAGTAGCTCAGAAAAGTGGCCCCGCGTCAAGAGGTGAGCCCAGGACCACTCCACACTTCAGTAAGACTGGAAATGGTGAGATAGAAGGCACCATCATGCGCTTATCAAACAGAGAAATTAAAATATACACAGAAACAAAACATACAGTAAACTATCTTTTATGCTGTACATTTATTCTGTTACTCCACACTTAAGACAGCACGGGAGGGAGGCATTGTCCATCCCAGTCTCATGGTCTAGCCGGCAGAGAAAATACGAAAAATAAACCTGGAATTTAAGAAAAAAAAATAAAGAACGAGCAGCCATCCTTACTACCACTCCTCTATTGTTCCATTCTGTATCTTGAATATCCTCCTGTTCCCCCATTCATTTGATGAGAGTCAAGGACTTGAGATTTTCATTTGTAAATTAGAAATGAGGAGAAAAATACAATATAGATTTGTCCATCCAGCAGTAATTGTTTTGGGTCAAAAGTGAGAAAAGTACATTGGTCACAGCTGAATCCAGGCCTGCCACGGTGGAGTTGCATCACTCTGAGACAAAACAGGTGTCTCTGGCTGCGGTCCAAGCGAGGATATCAATGAAAATCGACGAAAGTACCCATTAGTGCATACTGATGAGTGCATTATGCAATATTGAAGCAGTGGTCTCTTCAAAGGAAAAAGGTAAAGGCATGCTTTTTCCTCGGAACTGCACAAATTTTGCACCTCACTCTTCAACAGTAATGGGCAGAAAACTACCACATCAAATGTGCAATAGGGATTTCATGAAGCAGCGCCTCACTTTAAGACGAGGCACGTAATCTCTTTTCCAATATTGGGCTGTACTGTCAAAGTTTAAAGTCTCATCAGTCCCTCCTAATGTGGCAGACTACTCCTGTTGGTTTGCCATTTTATCGTGAACTGACAAATTTAAGTTTGTGAATTTCTTATGAAACCTGGAAAGGAGGCTCAGCTCACAATAAGCGAAATTGGTTATTTGCTTATTTGGTCTATTTCACAAACAAATTGTTGACAGGCTGTGTCACATTCCAAAGCAAAGAGGGAATAAAGAACAAAACAAAAATCAAGTTATGTCTATACATGAAAATTTCTTTTCTTTCAGAGAACGGTTGAAGATGAAGAACACGGTACTACTTCCACAATGCAGGCGGTGTACTTCTCAGCGACGCTGGGTCGTGAAGCGGCCCTCTCCTTGGACTCCGGTGCCTCTTCCTGAGCCTGTGCCCAGTTTGGGGGCCATGCCGCCTCGAGGTGGTGGTCCCCTTCCATCACGGTCACGCATCATTCCACTTGGCACGAAGCTCCGAGAACCACCGGCACCACGGTCGTTGCGCCTCATGTCTCGGCGCTCTTCTCCATTGCGGATTTCTCGTTCACGCACGGCCCTCGTCTTCTTTTCCTCCACGTTCAGACGCACCTCATTTCGAAACATGATGGGCTGCAGAGAAAAGAGCCAAAATCACTACAAAAGAAACAAAACTGAATGTTTAAAAGAATGAAAGTGGGTAATTAAATGCTTGTGCATGTTGCCTCTTCCTCCATTCACTCTTTTACTGTGCAATTGCGTGCAATGCTCCCCACCTCTGTGCACAAAGACGAAAAAGCTGCACACTTAAAATATCCCTGATGAAATTTCACAGTTTTAGTCTCCCTAGTATGCACTTCTTTTTCAGCCAAGACTGGAGTGGTCTAGATGACATGCAGTGAAGTCAAAGCGCAAGGAGAGTTTCCAGAGGGCAGTGTGGAGTGACTGGAAACTAGACTACTTAAAGCGACATATTGGAACAAAATGACATTTCCAATGCGGTGGACAATGTGAACAGACACAAGCAGGGGATTGGATCGTTACTGCAAGAGAGCACAGAGGAAAAGCAAAAGAGAAACGAACTGTCACTCAAGAAAACATCAATCCAACACTAATCAAAATTTGCATTGACAAAGGAACCAAGATGAACACATCGATGCTAGGTGTTCAACAAATTCTTGACCATAAGTATACCAAAAGACTGGAAGAGTGATAAGGTGATATTTTATGACCCGTCATCAGATTAGATATGTTCACCTCGTCTCTTTTGTTAAGAATTACCATCTACGAAAAGTAACCATTAGTATTACTTCTGCTAATACAATCAGCTGTCTGTCTATAGCTTTTCCTGTACAATATAGTTTACAATTTTAAACTGTATATTAATGTTTATATCAGGAATGTTTCTATGCTAAGAGTAGATGTTAATTATTTTTTGACATAACTGTTCATATGGCAACTAATGCAAAATATTTTTGTCAAAACAATTTTATATTTTCTTATAATTAATCTAAATGTCCTAGATATTCAGAATGTCATGTTGTCAAAATAATCTGATTATTAATCATTGGAGTAATAGTTGCTGCTAATGATATTTGGGGTTGGAGAGGTGAGGCCATAACGCTGCCATGTGGACATAGTGATGACACTGAGATACTGCCCATGGTCACTCAAGCAGGTCATCGGGGGAGCTGAATGCCTGCTCAGGAGTTTTGAAAACTAGACAGAACATTGGCATCTACCTTGGCCCCTAGAATTCTCTGCACAGGTTCGGAGTCATCAAAGACAACAAATCCAAAGTTGGGCAGTTTCCCACCAACACCTTTGGTGTTGATCCGCAGCTCCAAAACATTTCCATATGCTGCCAAGAACAAAAGAAAGCTGGATGAGCTCAAAAAGTATTCGTTCACACTGAGGACTTTTTTCTGTTTTTAATCATTTAAAAGAAAACATACTCATGAAGAAATCTTTAAGCTCATTCTCATCAATGTCATGTGGGAGGTTGCCAACAAAAAGCTGGTGGCTGTCCGGGTAGCGAACAATTCGCCTGTTGTCCACGTCCCCAGATTCAGCCTCTCCCCTACCGCCTGCTGGACAGAAATACAGCCAAAGAAATCAGCTCACGTGAAACAGCCTTCTAAAATAAATAAAAATCCAATTAACTGCGTAAAAATAGTCACCTTTGTTGACAAAATTTAAATGCGATTTTCCTGCTTGTGACTCTGAAGATTGGACACCATCTAACAATGACAAGATAGCAGATGTTAGGCACAAATTAACTGAAAAGCTGAGTGACAGTGATAGAACATTATGCAGAAAACGATCACTGGCATTACCAGGTCTGGGACCCCGCTGGGTGAAAGTCAATCTGTCACGAGTGCGCTGGTCTCTGGGCCGTAGAGGAGCGTTCTGTGTCTCTGGCTTGGCTTCAGCTCTGGGCTGCACAAAACATGAATCAATTTAGTATTTCCTTTGACAAAGGAAACAAAAAAATACCACAGTCATTTACTTTAAAAAGCAATTTCTTATTACACATATGTGGAGAGCAGCATTCTTTAAAAATATTTAATTAGTATACAACAAAAGGGTTACCTGTGA
Source organism: Pao palembangensis (assembly GCA_015343265.1). Classification (NCBI taxonomy): domain Eukaryota; kingdom Metazoa; phylum Chordata; class Actinopteri; order Tetraodontiformes; family Tetraodontidae; genus Pao; species Pao palembangensis. Next base: position 4,380,093 of record CM027089.1, on the reverse strand, counting down.
GCTGGAAGCTTTAACAACATGTGGTGGGATTCCAGAGGAGGTGACTGTGCCAGTAGGAGGCAGGTTTTTGCTGGTCACAGACGCCCATGAGAAAGTCTGTATGGGGAATATAATAAAGCATCGTTAGGGTTCACAAATGTATCCATGCTGCAGTGTCAGTGGTAAACTTTTGCACAATTAGATGGTCATAATGGCAGATAAATAACTGCTCTGTGGATGAAATATATTATTGTGAAATTCACAGACTCCTCAGACTTAAAAATAGCTAATGCATCTCACCAAAGTCATTTTGCTTGGGTGCATAAATTTCAAGTGAATTTAGGATTATAAAGCTGCTAATGAACTTAAATGACACAAGCTTTACCTTGGGAGGCTCTTGGATATTTGGGGGAGACTCCACAGGCACAGGTGAAGGTGCTTTCTCCTCCATCTCTTCCAGAACTTTCTCCTCTATTTCAGGCTTTATGTCCTCCACTTTAGGTTCTGGCTCAGGTTCTGGCTCAGGCTCTGGGACCGGCTCCTCCATGGACTCCTCTACTCCATTCCTGATAAACACAAACCAGCACCAAGTCACTTTCACAGCAGGCAAAATCCCTTACTATAATAATAATAAAATCAGACAATAATAATGTTATATCTTACGCGACAGGGTGAGGTTCATAATAAGTGGTGCTGTTGGGGCTTTCTTGAAGGGGCTCAGGCGATGGCTGTCTCTCTTCTGCCTCTTCTTCAACTTCTTCCTCTGATTCTTAAAGCATAAAAAAATAAAACAGAAGATACCAGTGTTGGCAAACTGAGTCAAATGTGCACATTAGCAATAATATTAATACCGGTCAGACATGACAGCACATGCTTTGCAACAACAAGCTATACGAGGGTATGGTTCATTGTAGTCACAGTTTAGGATTTCACTGTGTGTAATATGTTTCCTTTAAAATAATACATTTAAAAAAATATATTCATTTGAGTAAAAAGTTATACTAATGCCTGGTTTGTTGTCTTCCTCTTACCCTCATCAAGTTCAGCTTCGGAGTCTTCAAAAACCTCATCCTCATAACGGAAGATGTCATTATGAACATAGAACTTGTTTGCCGCTGAACCCTAGAGAAATACATCATGAAAAGAGAAAAAAAAATGTATTTAAAATAATAAAAAAAAAAATTTCATGCCCCAAAAATGGGTAATCTATCAGTCACCTCATCAATTATTGATTACATTCATCTTAATCAAATTAAACAGTCACCTCATCACCCGTTTCTGCTGTTATCTAAAACATCTGTGATTGAAGTACTCACCTCTGGAGCAAGAACAAAGGTTTGCATGAACTTCCTCATGGGCTGACCATTGTTAGATAGTTCTCCAAGGACTTGCACCACAACTCCATCATTAAGCGTGGCATGAGCATCCACATGTCTGATTTTTGTGTGGCATTCATTAAACTGCAGAGACATAACCTTCTTGTGGATTTCCTAAGAGATTAAAAAAAAAAAAGAAAAAAGTTCAAAATCAAAAACGTGCATTGACAACAATTATGGCAGATGTGATTTTGTAACAGTTCATTTTAAATAGTTTAAGACCTATGTGTTTTCCAATAAATTAAAATACTGAACACACATTTTGTGAGTATTCAATAATATTCTTGCCCCTACCGCTTGCCCATACACTGCTTCAGCCAGCTTTCCACTTGAGTCAAGACCTCCATGAACATAAGAGGAATTCCTTCCATAAAACCTAGTTGGCACAATATGAAAGTTAGCCTACTGCCAGCAAATATACATTCAACCATGACTACATTTCTTCCCACCTGTGAAGGAAGTCTGGTGCCTTGTTCAACAGTGTGTAATACTGCCTCACAAACTCCCGCCCTACAAGCAGGGGACTTGGCTTCTCCATCACCATTTCTTTGGCAAACAATTTTAAGTGCTAAAAAATGAGCAAAACATAACCTTAATTATTGACATCATAAAATATGATTGATTATAGACAATCAACAACATATCATCTGCTATTACAGAACTCACAACATTTTCCACAAAAATGAAAGTGAAGACAGAAAAAGGTTTCATTAACAGGTTGAGCAAATTTTGAGGATTGTAAGCATTAATATTCTTTTTGATGAAGACTAGACCATTTAGGTTACACATCAAATTTGGTTAAAATATATATATAAAAATATAATATTATACCACACTGTAGTTTCGGTTTCCATGAAACAGATAAAGAAAGTGAATCTGAACGAACAACCAGGACTATTTAATCAACACGAAGTCTTCGATCCATTTTAGACGAATGTCTCTTCTAAACGTTAATCTTACAGCAGAATCACGGAAGCTGATTGTTTAGCTATCTGGCTACCACGCAAGCTAACTGCGCCATCAAGTTCATCCCATCAGACAAAGAGGGGAACCGGCTACGGATAGATGGAGAAGCAAGTGGTGCAGGTGCTTGGTAGAGGAGAAATGAAACTTAAAACTATTTGAACCCCTTAATTTAAGAGTTTACACTATACATGGAAGACATCGTCATTACATTGTGAATATTGGACCATAAGCTTTAATGTACGAGTTAGCAACCAGGCCTTTTGTGTTAGTGCTACCACTATTTAGCCATTTCCCCCTTACATCTGTCGCATGTTTATTTTGGTCATGATGCCTTCCACTTCCTGTATTGTTTGCGTCTTTTATAGCTACTTCGGGAACGTCACGTGTTTACATTGCCAGCAAAGCCGAAATCATCTACATTGCTAAAAAAAAACTAAACAAAAAAAAAAACAAACAAAAAAACAAATTGTCAATGGTCGGCCTCTTCATTTTGCTAAAATGCTAATGTTAGCCCAGCATACTGGAAAGCAACGCCAAGCCGCGACACTGTAAGTTAGCTAGCTAAGGTTAGCTGACTTGTGGCGTCGTCGTTATTCCGACAACCGGTGTTGTCAGATAATCGGAGCTCATTTTTCGCAATGTGCAGGTTTGTCACACGTAATTTTCATCAAGTGTTTTTGTCAACATGCAAACAAGACGCTTGTAGTACTTTCATAGCTGAGGACGTCAAAAAACAGGTAAATCTTTAGGTCTATTGATAAGCAATGCTGTGTCCAAATACAGTGTATTAATAACAAACAAGAGTGGCTCATATATTGACAACATGAATCTATATTTCTGTAACATAAGATCTTCACGTGAAAATATGTTCAGACATTAACTCGAACTTTGCCCACGAATATCGCAACCATAATGAAACAAGTTTAGTGCTATGCTGTATTAAACAAAGGGACATTTACTAATACAGGTTATTGAAAACCTGACGGCACAAACGGATATATATACGAATATGTATGGCGACCACACACAGTAAATAACATTTAATGAATCGATTCGATCTACACATTGTTGATTTGCTATACAATACAGCTAATGTCAACTTCTACGGTCGACGCTAGCTTTCAGGCACTCTCATGGCTAGTTTAGCATCAAGGATGGCTAACTTACCTTATGAACGTCCTAGCTACGTAGACAGCCTCGGATATAATAGCTAACCAGGGATAGTCTTTTATGGATTGCTGTTAAATACAGAATATGTCAAAAGTATATTGCAGTACTTTCCACCTTCTTCTAACAGTTTCGGATCTCTGCTGTACCAGAGATTGGAGACTTATAGTGATAGCTTGTATTTATTGTTTTACCCCTGCAATCTGGGGTAGGGAACCCCCATCACACACAAGCAGCCAATAGAGTCTTTACACTAAGCAACATAAATTATGACGTATAATGACCCTGCCCCTAAACTTTGAAACGCTAAGCATCATATTTCCCATATTCCTCTGCGCGCTTGTGGCGCTTTGGAATTTCTTATTACTTCCGCCAAGGGAGGAGGTTATATGATAGCTGGCGTTTTTTTTTTTTTTTTTTTTTTAGCAAAATAACTCAAAACGTTATGAACGGAGTTTAATAAAAATTTCTGTAAATGTTGATAATGAGCCAAGGAACAGAGGATTTGGCGATGTTCTGGATTGCGGAGAAACTTTCATCTTTGATCTTTTAAAAGGGGCTTTTATCAAGAAGCAACCTACTGTTATGTGATCTTGTATTGCAACTGCTATTTATACCATACTACAGGTGTACGTCACAATATGTGGGGAAAATGACCTGCTTGGCGATGGTCTGCTCTCAGTGCTTTTCTAGTTTTTAAGTTGAATTACCTCCATTAAAGGAAGACACCTCAGATCTCTCTCTTAAATTATGTATGAATCTAGTTAGCTATAGTGTGAACTGGCTGAAACAGTAGACTAAAGTACCAACACAACGAAGTCCTTTCAGTCATGCATTGTTGCCATGGACCAAAATAACGCACAGAAGTACATACAGGCAACAGCGCTCCCCTCTCATTATTGAGGTATTTGTCATTGATATGGACATGAGACGCCACCAAGCGGTCAAATTATATCGTTGCACATATTTTCGAATCATATTTTCAAATTAACAAAACTGATTCATAATAATAATGCTAATGATAATTTAAAAAAAAAAAAAACATCGTTTCTCGGTGTGTTTCTCGGTGTTTTCTTGCCAAGGATCTATAGGTGGTGACATTTGTCTTTAGCACAAGTTACCAAACGATGGACGAGTTTTATGACCAAAAACATCAGTTGGTAGCCTAACAGTGTAAAACAGACTGAAAATTATTCAATTATAAATGCATGTGTGTTTGTGTAAATGGTGCAAAAAGTACCTACACACTCATTTAATGCTAATTACAATAATGAGTTCGCTGTAAATCGAATATTTTCTGGAGTTGCTATTACGAGTATTAAGGTTATTATTAAAAACAAAAGTCCGAATGGACTAAAACGAAAATTAGCGTGTATTATAACGTTTCAGAAATGCCATCGTAAAATGCGCAGTAAGACTTGCAGTTGCTCAAAAGCAGGCATTGGAGCGCCTCTTCGTTGTCATAGCAACCTTGATCCAAACATAGAAATTAAAAGATTATGTAATAAGTTTTATGGTCATCTAAATAGTGTCTAACACATTGAAAAAAATCCCTTTTTAAATAAAAAAAAAAGTTAATCATGTTCATTTCATATTTTTTTTCGGTCAAAATATCTTAAGACACTTTTTATGAAGATATAACAAATATCGATGCTATTCATTAAAGAATAACATCATAAAAAAGTATTTTTCCATAGGTTTTCTCTGTAAAGGGAGTTTTTCCATCATTTAATGCGACACCGTGGTTTCTAATGTAATTCGAGTCCAGAACTTTTGAGAAGGAGGTTTTTTGGGGGAGAACGTTTCAGAACAAGATGGCTGTCCTGAGGCGAGAAAAGTCTCCTTCTTCCACCTAAACATCTCAATTTGGCCTCTGCAAGGGGGAAAAAAAGGCTTTTATCGTACCGCCATAACGCTTTCAGAGACATTTTTATATCGACGGGCCTTGTTTTTGAGAAAGGAAAGAATTCGTGCAGTTTGGTGAGATTTAAGACGATTTGTGCTGCGATGACGAGCAGGATAACTTTAACGAAAAGTCCTGATTGTGATTTTAAAGCCGCGTAGCATTTACTATACTAATTTTGACTGGTTTGAGTATTATTTCCCAGAAAAACCGAAATGATGAAAGTTTTATAAGTTACGGATCGTCTGCAGATGCTCGGATAACTTCCCAACAAAACTGGACCATGAGTTCATCCCGAGTCAGACCGCAGCAGAGCCCGGGGGCCAGGCTGCCGCACAGGATTGACTCCGGCGAGGGGATAGAGATGGAAAACATCCAGCACCAAGACCTGGGTCTCGGGGGAGTGATGGGCACCCCGTCCCCACCATCCAGACAAGCGTGGAGCCGAGATAATCCCGGGTTTGAGCCCGAGGATGCGATAATAGAAGCCGACTGGCCTCCGGCTAGTCCCGGGAGGAGGTCCGCTTCCACGGCCTCTGGCAGCAGCTGCAGCAGCGGCCTAGGAAGCTTCACTGGCGGAGGCAGCAGCACCCACCTTCCCCGAGGAGGACTGTTCCCGACCCCGACAGTGGACACCCAACAGCAGGAGAGTCACCAGCGACGCAGCTGCATGAAGCAAATCCTCCAGAAGATCAGAAGTAAGTGGGTTTTTTTATGCTTTGTACGTTTGTAACAAAAGAAAAAACGAGTCATTGCGCATAAAAATGCATTAATCTACATATAAAACGAAGTGCAAGTCTTAATAATTATTAAATTACTTACTTGACGGAGCATAGCTCATAACCACTTTGCACAATACCCACGCAGGCAACAAGAAATAATAATAATAAAAAAATAAGTAGAAACGTAGGTCGGTAGATGTGACTGTGTTTTTAAATGCTCTTCTTTTGGTTTAAGGCAACATTTTCTGTCTGATCTCTTTCTTAAATCTAATATGCTGATCTAATATGCTGATATCTAATATGCTGCCTTGGATTTAATAATTCATTGTTATTTACATCATACATTGTTAACATCTGAGGCATCTGTAATGTAAACAGTTTCCCGTTTTGTCACGAACAAAGCTGAGAACTTCTTCTGTGCAGTTCTGTGGGGAACCGAGCTGATGGAGGACAGCGACAGCAGCCGTGAAAGGTACCTCAGGAACATACTGAGGGAGATGATCACGTATATCGCGTTCCTTGTCACTATTTGTATCTGTAAGTAAACGCCCGATGTGTTCTGTGGTTTTGTGAAATATGTAAATAAATATTAAATCAGCCTGACCTTACAACTTTGGCAGCTGGACTTTTAACACTTAACAGTGGATTAAAACCCCTCACAGGTTAATGTGGTGGCTGCATATTGGGATGGTAAAATAATAACACATTTAGAATCCACGTGACACAGAAAAATGGAAGTTTCTGCTCTTTCTGTTTTGCTGCAGTTAAAAAAGAGCTAAATTACGGTTGTGGGTGGATCAGGAAATGACTTTCTAGCAGGGTGGATTATGGCAGTTTCTGCCAGACAGAGCTGCTCTTTTAAAAACAGTTTCCATGAGCACTTCCTGATTGATATTCAATACTACAAAGAAGAGAAACACATAATTGAAACCAGATTAAGTTTAATTTAATTTCAAATGTATTCAATTTGTACATTCCTCCATGTCTTGGTGGATGAAGCAGAAAGTAGAAATGTTCCTAATTTTATCCAAAATTAGATCTCTCTGTGTCAACTGGACTGAAAAGTTTCCTTGAAAACATTTCGCCCTCTCTCCAGAGAGCTTCTTCAGAAGCTCTCTGGAGAGAGTCCAGTTGACACAGAGAGATCTAATTTTGGATAACTATGACCTGGATGAGTGAGAATCTACACAGGTTCCTAATGTTGTTCTTTCCTTTACAGTGACTTATGGGATGGTTAGTGCTAATATGTACTATTATACCAAAGTCATGTCCCAGCTGTTCCTGGACACGCCACTGTCTCCTGGGGACCCAGTCACGTTCAGAACCCTGGCGACTATGGAGGACTTCTGGAAGGTAAAGCTGTCTCAAATCCTTGTTATTGTTTTTCAATCAGGATCCATTTAACAGTTTTTAAAGTGTAAGTTGCTTTCTGGTTTTGTTCCTGCGCTTATATTTCTTTGATGAATATAACGCTAACTTGAGCTTCTACAGTAGTTAGCCTAAAATTCGGAAAAGAGCTCCGTTTAGTTGCAGGTGCCTGGAGGGGATTTTCCCCACTTCCAGACAGAAACAGCCTCCTCCAGCTTTTTCCGCCCATGTTCAGTTTATGCACTTTTAATGTAGTCATATCTTAATTGCATACACATGTTAGGTGCAGCAAAAAAGAGATGCTAAGAAGCAAATGACGAAAATATCTCCGTCTGGCATCTTTTGCCTGGTCATTCGGACTGTAGTTCACAGAGGGGCCTTTCCTTAATGGCATGTACTGGGAAGTATGGTACAACAACAAAAGCCTGCCAGAGAATCAGAGCCTCATCTACTATGAGAACCTCCTCCTTGGGGTACCACGGCTGCGACAGGTCAAAGTCCGCAATGAGTCCTGTTCCATCCACCAAGACCTCAGGGGTGAAGTTCTCGAATGCTACAACCTCTACACCCCATCCAATGAGGACACTGCCTCCTTTGGCCCCAAGAATGGAACTGCGTAAGTCCAACAGAACAATAATTATTATGTTTGTTGTGTAATTTATTAACTTATGATGAATGAGTGCAGATGTTTGCTTCCTGCTGTGTCATAGGTGGGTGTACGCAACAGAGACTGAGGTAAACGGGAGCAGTTACTGGGGTCAGGTGTCTAAGTATGGAGGTGGGGGCTACTACCAAGATCTGTCGCGAACAAAAGAGGAATCAATGATCCAGCTGCAGCTTCTCAAAGAGCACCTGTGGCTGGACAGAGGAACCAGAGCCGTGTTTCTGGATTTCTCCGTCTACAATGGAAACATCAACCTATTTTGTATTGTCAGGTAAGAAGCAAAAACGCAGTTTTGCAGCAATCCAGTAAAAGAATGAAAATCTAATCCACTTGATGCACGTGTCAGGTTGTTGGTGGAGTTCCCTGCTACTGGTGGGCTGTTGACCTCTTGGCAGTTCCAGACAGTGCGTCTGATTCGATACATGTCCAGCTGGGACTACTTTGTGGGTCTTTGTGAGGTGGCGTTCAGTTTATTCATCCTGTACTACATAGTGGAGGAAGTGCTGGAGATCCGTATCCACCGTCTCCATTACTTCAGGAGCTTGTGGAACTGTCTGGATGTTCTCATCATCGTGGTATGTACCAGAAGTTCCTTTATGGAAACGCATTTCTATCACGTTGATTGAGTTCATGCTCTGCTCTTTTCTCAGCTTAGCGTTGTTGCTATCATCATGAACATCACCAGAACAGCCATGGTTGGAAATCTTCTCAAAGGTCTGCTGGAGAAGCACACTGCTCACCCCAGCTTTGAATCTTTAGCCCACCTGCAGGTCCAGTTCAACAACGTGGCTGCAATCATTGTCTTTTTTTCATGGGTCAAGGTATAAACTCCCATCTGCTTCAGAATCTATCGAAATCTACCAGAGGTGATTTTAATGAGCAGCCTTTCGTTTTCTCTCAGCTTTTTAAGTTCATCAACCTCAATAAGACCATGAGTCAGCTCACCACCACTATGTCTCGCTGCGCCAAGGACCTTGTGGGTTTTGCCATCATGTTCTTCATCATCTTCCTGGCGTACGCTCAGCTCGCCTATTTGGTGTTTGGAACCCAAGTCGATGATTTCAGCACTTTTCAAGCCAGCATGTGAGACCATAATAACTAGAATAAACAGATGGACAAAAGCCTCTTTCCTGTCGTTAAAGCGTTGTTTCCATCTGTGCAGATTCACACAGTTCCGGATCATTCTGGGAGACTTTGAGTTCTCAGAAATTGAGGAGGCCAATCCAGTGCTTGGACCCATCTACTTCACGACCTTTGTCTTCTTCATTTTCTTCATTCTCATGGTAAGTAGAACCTTTGTGAGCGACCAAGATTGTTCACCTGCTGCATGCTCCTCACCCATCGCTCTTCACCTCCTGTCCGTACAGAACATGTTCCTTGCCATCATCAACGACGCCTATTCGGAGGTCAAGGCCGACATGTCGCAGCAACGGTCTGAGATGGAAATGACTGATTTCATTAAGAAGGTTATTAAGCCGCCAGATTTTATTGAATGTTGTGACACGAATGGAGCTACTCGTCATTTCCTTGCAGTCTCACCCACCATTGTTCAGGGAGTGAACACTAGTGGCTGATCGGTGCATCGCTGCCGACTGTTTCTCTCTCTCAGGGATGTAACAAAGCTTTGATGAAGCTGAGGCTGAAGAAGACAGCTGTAGATGACATCACTGACAGTCTACGGCAGGCCGGCGGCAAATTGAATTTTGACGAACTTCGTCAGGATCTGAAAGGGTAAAGAAAACTCTGTTCTGATTCGCATTTAATCTTTCTTTAGAAATATCAGTGTTTCCTGACTGCTTTTCCCTCCTTTGCTCAGGAAGGGCCACACGGATGCAGAGATTCAGGCCATCTTTGCTAAGTACGATCACGATGGCGATCAGGAGCTGACGGAACATGAACACCAGCAAATGAGAGACGACCTGGAGAAAGAGAGAGTGAGTGGCATGATTCCATCAGCTTCCCCTGTTCAGACAAAAACACATTTTTCATTACATCACTGCTTTATGACAGGAGGATCTGGAGCTGGAACGCAACTCACTGACTCAACCCATCAGCGGGCGCAGCTTCCCACGTACCCAGGAGGACTCGGAGGAGGACGACGATGAAGACAGCGGACACAGCTCTCGTCGTCGTGGCAGCAGCTCAGGCGGTGTTTCCTATGAAGAATTTCAAGTGTAGGTATCTTTTGTTATCACAAATAATACTGTGGTTGCAAAAACTTATATCTGCTTTAGCATAACAAGTGAACACTATGTCCCTCAGGCTGGTGAGACGTGTGGACAGGATGGAGCACTCCATCGGCAGCATCGTGTCCAAGATAGATGCTGTGATCGTGAAGTTAGAAGCCATGGAGAGGGCCAAGGTCAAGAGGAGAGACGTGCTGGGCAGGCTGCTGGATGGCGTCATGGAGGTGAGAGGTTGGACTGATGCCTCTAAATTTGCGGTGTTACTGTTTTGAAATGATAACGGTCTGTAATTTTTTTAAAGGAATTTTCTGATAGTTTTGTCTAAAACTTAAATATACATTGAACACAGAGTCATACTTGTAAACTAAGTTGAAACCACTTTATTATTAGTTATGTTGCCCCCAAGTGGCCAATTGTGGGATCACAGGGGTTTGGCTATAAATAATGTGTGTTGTAGTTCCAGTAAATCCAGATTAACGGTTACATGTTTATGCTGTCAGGACGAGCGTCTGGGACGTGACACAGATATCCACAGGGAGCAGATGGAGAGGCTGGTGAGGGAGGAACTGGAGCGATGGGAGTCTGACGATATGGGCTCACAAGTCAGCCACCCACAGCCCACCACTCCCGTTGGAACCCGACCCCGTCCGTCTTCATCCATGTCCACCGACGGCCTCGACACGATCACAAACGGAAACAGCCACATGTGAGGATGTTAAGACAGGATGTTCAATTCCTGACAGACATTTACTTTGGTCCAAATAAATGAAGTTACCGGACTGTTTTTCTCAGCAGAAAAGGACAAACCCAAATGAAAAATGCTAACGTGTTCAGGCAGAGTATTACAAGGGTGTGAAAACAATCAAACGCACATCGCCTCAAATACTAAAGTGCACTGAATGTGAAAGAGGCTTCAGACATCAGAAATTCCTCCCTAACCTGTAAAAACTGTTGATGAAATGAAGCAGAAAAGTGTTTAAAATAAGTATTCAGGGCACAGTATTACAGTACTCGCCTCTGCTTAGCATACACGGCGTATGATTTTATTATTTCACCAAAATCATCCTCCACCTGCTTTTATTAACATATAATCACATTTTAGCATGTACACAGATACCAACTGGGCTGTCCAGATTATTTTCAACATTTTAATGCAGAGTAGGTATAAGTGTGACACATTCTGTCATAGGTACTCATTTGTACAGCAGGGATGCAATTTAAATAGGATATTATTATCGTTTTATGATACTGTATATATATATGTATTGTAATGTTAAACAAACTTCAATTTGGAGTGCATACTGTTCATGGGAAACCCGTGCATTTATTATTATTGTGCCTTAATTTTTCTTTTTTTTTAATAATCTTTTAAAAGATAAAAATAAATCTGTTTTTGTTTAATCTGTTATGGCAATAAACTTTTGATAAAACAGTACTTTGTTGTATTTATTTTGTATATAAGTGGCATTATAAAGAAGATACTGTATAAGTTCAACTTGATTAAATCAAAGTCTGACATGGCAATCATTTTTTCACAACCAGATTGCATACAAATAACAAAAAAAAAAAAATTATTATTATTATTATTATTATTATTATTATTATTGTGATGGTTGACCCACCCACGGTCTCCTGGGTTACTGACTACCTGACAGGCAGGCCGCAGTTTGTCCGTCTTGGCGCTGCTCTGTCTGATGTGGTGAGTGACGTGGGAGCACTGCAGGGGACTGTGCTGTCTCCATTCCTGTTCACCCTGTACACCTCAGACTTTCAGTACAACTCTGAGTCGGCCCACCTGCAGAAGTTCTCTGATGACTCTGCAGTGGTCGGGTGTATCAGTGGTGGACGGGAGGAGGAGTACAGAACACTGGTGAGTGACTTTGTGGAGTGGTCTGGGAGGAACCGCCTGCTGCTGAACGTGGCCAAGACCAGGGAGATGGTGATCGACTTCAGGAAGAAGAGGACGGCCAAACAGCCCCTGAGCATCCTGGGAGAGGACATCGAGGTGGTGGAGGACTACAGGTACCTGGGCGTGCACATAGACAGCAAACGGAACTGGAAGACCAACACCGAGGCTGTGTACAAGAAGGGGATGAGCAGACTCTACTTCCTGAGGAAGCTGAGATCCTTTGGCGTGTGCAGCAAGATGTTGGACATCTTCTACCAGTCTGTTGTCGCCAGTGCACTGTTCTACGCTGTGGTCTGCTGGGGAGGCAGCATCAGAGCCAGCAACACCAACAGACTGAACAAACTGATCAGAAAGGCTGGATCCGTGATTGGCTGCAAACTGGACACCATGGAAGCTGTGGTGGAGAGGAGGATGCTGAACAAACTGTTAGCTATCCTGGATAACCCGGACCACCCTCTCCACCCACTCCTGGACAGGCAGCAGAGCTCCTTCTCAAACAGACTGATTCAGCTCCGCTGCCACAAAGACAGATACAGGAAATCTTTCCTGCCCTGTGCAATGACCCTGTTCAATAAGTCCGTCTGACTGAGACTCACAGCCCTGGTGCTGTGATGGGCTCCATCAGTACTTTCTTGTGGCAAATTGTCATAATTATTTATTGAATATTGCACAGTCATATCCTCATTGCACTGATATTGCACACTATTATACTGTAAATATATTGTAAATATGGTAATACTGACGATGCTGCTGGGACAAGTCAATTTCCCATGTCTGGGATCAATAAAGTACTTCTATTCTATTATCATTATTATTATTATTGCAGCATTTCAAAAATCTCTTGAAAACAGAAGTTTTACATAATTTCATATGCTCATAAATGAAAACATCATGCAGAAAATAGATAATACATTTTGTTTTTAAAAAGTGACTATAATATCTGGATATAATATTATTTTTTAAAAAGTATTTTTTAAAAAGACTGAATATGAAATCAAGAATTGTGAAGATACAAAAGAAAACTCAGTGTAACTAATAAATACACATCAACATTTTTAGAAAAAACGAGTTCATATTCTTACATCTGTTCCTCAAATGCCCTTCTGTATCAACATTGGTTTGGTTACGTTTGTTTTACTTAGGTTTTATTTCATACAAGTGTTGTTTTCCACAGAACTGGATGGGGTGCTGTTTTCATTCAGAAAAAAACTTGCTTCCCCTCCATTCAACTTTATATGCTAAGCTAGGCTGATACACACACCTTTAATAAAGAAGAGTAGGTCTTTAAAGGAAACATGTTAGCCAAGTTCAAGAAAGAAAGAAATAAAGGATTAAGAGTTGCAGGTTTAGGAGAATTTCTTGATGTATCGCAGTTTCAGGTAGGCGATGAGGAGAAAAACGAGCATCATGGCGGTCAGAGCCACGTGGTTCTCCCACAGGCCCCAGGTGGAGTACTCTATTCCCAGGTAGTCAAGGTACTGCTCCCCTGTGCACCTGGAACACACATGCACTCACATCTCATTAAAGGAAGCAGATCCCAGTTTTATGTATAATGAGCCCAAAGCAGCAGGTTTTCTCACGTCAGGCCTGCCGGGTTCATGCTGCTGTTGTTCGCCGCCGCTGATGCGCTGTTGTTTCCTGTCACGACCTCCTCACAAAACTTCAAACCCACAAACTCGTTGATCTTCACGGCCTGAACAACACATCACACCTGTTCAGATCAGGATCAGAGAAGGTTCTGACCAGTACCAACCAATAAATAATGATCTGATTTCTGTATTTATATGTGACGCTTGTGTCTGCTGCTTCAATCTGGGTTTAATTGGCAGATTTACAATGTTTTTTTGTCATATTTAGATCTGCAATTCCTCCCTTTCTGTCCCTTGACTTACAGCGAGGCCGTAGCGAGGAATGCTGAAGTACTTGAGCCAAGCCAGCCAATCCTTGATGCTGGGCAGGTTGACCAGGAGACCTGAGAAAATCTGCAAATGCAGGCGGAATTATCTTTCCACAGCTGAGTCTGAGATCAGAACAGGAAAACCTCAATGAGATGGGAGTTTTTTTTCTTGAGACTCACCATCATGAAGACGAACGTGATGGTCATGAAGATGCTGGCGAGACCCACAACACTCTGGTCAGCTGAAATGGCCATGGTCATGGCCGTGGCGGTGTAGGCCACCAGAGTCACCGTCAGCGTAAAGACAAAAAAAGCTGAGGCCGTGCACTTGAGACCTGAGCACAAACACACGTACAGCATTCAGTTAAACCTCTGTTACACACAATACTGGTAACTTATAGAAAAATGCCAATAATACCGATCAAAAAGTAGACAATAGAGCTGAAGATAACCGAAGTGATGGTACGCATGGTGATATCAGACAGGATTTTAGCCAGGAAGTAGACGGACACCCTATAGTAGCCGCTGATGTACTCGTGCCTGTCACAGACACAAGACCCCCCCAGCACCCATGTGATCCAAACACATTCTGAATGAACAATATAAAATCATCAGCATCCTGTTACATACACAAAGAGCTTCCTCTCAATGATGAAGAGCTCAGCTGCAGACACAGTGCTGAAACACTGGTTTGTCGTGATGAAGAAGAGGGCACCCATCCTGCAGACACAGAAAAAAGAAAAACAACAAACAATGAATGTGACACCCTCTTCTAATTTGTCTTTCAGTTATTAAAATGCGCTCCCCCCCCGCCTGTGTCTGGTGACCTGTGACCTGTGACCTGTCCTCAGTTTATTCCTGCCTCCCAGTAACCCTAGCCCACCCCCCCCGTGACCTTAATCAGGAACAAGTGGTCACATTGATTGATTTACAAAAATAAAAAGGAACCAGGTAATCCCACCACCAAGATTATCGCCTCCAAGATTATCGACTCCAAACAGCCAGCCCTGTAGAGATTATGGCACTATAGATGTGATGTGGTGCACGTACAGAACAGGAAGAGGGACTTAAAAGGTGACTGACTCCACTGTGTCCCCCCCCCAACCACTGAAAAGGAGGGAGAGGTGAAAACTGCAGACATTTAAGCCACATACACCAAAGTCCGCCCGGCTGCCCACGCACTGACCATGCATGTAATGACATTAGGGCCTCATATCCCACTGAGGCATGCACGGTAACAAGGAGGGAGACTTTCAGGACCGCTGATGGGCTTCACTGGGCTATTGTGTACCAGGTTCTGCGCAATAATAATATGGTAAGAGGATTACGTGCGCAGAAATTGCTCTACTTTACACACTTTGCTATAAACAGTGTGAAGCAAAGCTCATACACCTCATGAGTGTTTATATTGTTAATTGTAGTTTTAAAGGTAGTTTTTATTTAACTTAGGTATTGTAGTTTTATTTATTTATTACTTTGCTGCACCGTGGGAAGGAGAGGACTGAAATTTCATCTATGTTGTATGTTGGGCATGTATAACATGCTTGACAATAAAGCTGATTTGACTTGACTTGACTTAATTTGCAAATTAAACATTATTGAACCGGACCTACGGGTGCTGCCCTGAAACAACATAGGTGAAAATGTAATATTAAAGCGGTGGAGCAGCATTCTAACACCCACGAAGGGCAACAGCAACAAAAAAATAGAAATATATTTTCACCCAAACAAACAACAGTGGCAAGGAAAACCGCTTTTAACAGCAAAACCCTTGAGCAGGACCTGACTCATATGGAGGGGCCCTCCTGCTGATGGTCGGAAAAAGGGAAAGAGGAGGGGGAAGGACTGTGATAAACTGATAAAACCATAAACAACCTTCTGTGAACAGCAGTTATAAGAACACGGAGGTGAAGGGAAAACTTTTAGGAACTTTGACCTGTTCTGGATGCCACTCTGATCATCCTTGACCCCAAAAAAGATGGCTCCTACAACAAGTCCGAGGAAAATGTGGACTCCCAGCTGCACAGACAGACAGCAACAGCGATGATGGAGACAGTCCTGCTTATAAACTGTGAATACAGTAAAGTTTGAAAGGTTAGGATTATCATTTTTTTCTACACACAAACTATTAAAATTCCGTTTTTTTTTTTAATACAAAGTGGTGCCTATATTGCATATTTAAATCAAAATTTGGAATCAAGGGACAAATAATCTGGAGGTGAAGGAATCAAGTGGTGGAGTCCTTTAGCAAACCTTAATTACAGACCACTGAAGGTCGCCTGTGATCAGTAGGTCACAGGATGCTGATGGGAGGGGGGAGATGACAGAAAAGAGTGAGAAAGTGACACAAGTTCAATTTTAACAATTCACAGATTATGACAGGGCCAAGTGGTTCCCAGGGTGAGGGGATAAGCTGATACGGTTTAGCCTTGTTCGCCTCATTCCTCTCATGTGAAAGCATTGTGGCTGAGCGAGAGGTCATGGTGCAATCATGTGATGAGTCCCAGATCAGGGCCAAGGGGCTTTGGTCAGATATGATATCAGTTCAGATCCAGGCCCAAAGAGCCAAGAGTAGGGTCACAGCAGTCACCAAAGCCGATTACGGCCCCCACGCTACCTAGAAACTCCTCTTGTAGGATTATTTTGACTTATTTAGGGCCCATTAAGTGTTAATTCTTAAAGTGAGGAGATTTCCAATGGCTAATTGCTGCCATGGGGTGACTAATGACCTCTCTGGCCTCTCTTTGTCTGTAGTCATGATCACAGCATTTTCTGGTGCCATTAAATAGTAATACACAGGTTAAGAGGTATAACATCATATTTAAACATTTAAACCTAGAAATATGTGTACTGTACAATGTACTGAATACTTCAGTGTTAACGGCTAATATTGTGTTTTAATTGAGTCCTAGTAACATAGATGAAAATATTAAAAAACATGCCAAGCCAGATTACTTTAGCATAGTGCTGATAACAGGGATAAATGTCTTGTTTATGACCGTTCTGCTCTCCCAGCTTGTATCTGTTTTGTCATTTTATTTTTTTCGGAAACATATTAATATTAACGGTGAATCACCTGTGCCACTGATGTTTGTGGGTTCAGCATGAGGTTCTGGAAAGTTCTCTTAAGCACCCAACCCAGCTGGTGGAAGAAGGGGCTGTTGTAGGTGATGGTCCGGGACTTTGTGCACGGGAAACACTCCTTTTCTTGGAGGATGTGGTCGAGCTCATCCCTGGTATTGGTGGCATAGCTGCTGTTCTTGTACTCCTCCACCAGATGCTCTTCGATGCTCTGCCTGGAGGTGCTCAGCTCTTCGAAGTCTAAATCTGCCCCTGAACAACACATAATGAAATATAAATAGCTTAAAATGAGGTACGATCTTAAGGTGCACTGATATGTGATATGACACCCAAGTAAAACTTCTCAACATTTTAGAAAAATATGTTATTGTAATGATTTACAGTACTTATGGCGCTACCTTCAGATGCTTTGGTCACGGTTGTGGTGATAGCGTCTCCATTGATAACATCCAGAAAGAAATCAGCTGGGTTGTTGTGCGGTTCGCAGAGATAGCCTCAAACGCAGATCAGAATGAATACTGAGTGTTTAATATACGTTAATGAAAAAGTAAGGTAAACCGAGCTTTTTGAAGTCTTGCATAGTCACCAATGTTGGCAAAATAGTCCAGAGCATTTGGCGCCGGCCCATGGTAAACCATTTTACCGCTGACCAGCAGAGTCAGGGTGTCAAACAGTCTGTAGATGGAGTACCGTGGTTGGTGGATGGACATGATTATGGTTCTTCCTTGACTCGCCATCCTGTAAACATGAATCAAGAAGCATCCACATATATAAAAACGTTCTTTTGCAGTAGGTGTTGTCATGTTTACGATGGAAAATCATTTTTAAATTTGTGCAATATATGTGTATTTTTGCTGAAAAAATATCCAGTTAGTTGTCCAACATTTTTCTCTATAGGCCAAAATGGACATCCTTTAAAAATAAGAGAAGCTTCTAAATTAGGATTTGAAAAGATCAGTTGCAGAGATGTTTTTTTTGGTTTTTTTTGTGCCTTTTCAGCAATAACAGGACAGAGTTGGCAGTGCTGGCGTCCAGCCCCGAGGTTGGTTCATCCAGAAAGAGCACCGAGGGGTCAATAATCAGCTCCATGCCGATGCTCGTCCTCTTCCTCTCTCCTCCAGAGATCCCACGGGTCACCTGAGTGCCCACCTGAAGTAAAACATCCACTCAAGTGAAACTCTATTTCACTCAGGAATCCTTCATTTGCAGAAAGTTCATTTCTGGACATTTTGGTGATTATAAATTGTATTCATCTCCATCTTCCCTTGAATAATACATTTTCAAGCTGAGGCACACAAAAGAAGATGAGGCCGTGACGCATGTGTGTAAATGCACCTGGGAGTCGGCCACCTTGGTCAGACCCAGGTCTTTAATGAGGTGGTTCACTCGGGCCTCCTTCTCGCTCTGAGGAACGGAGCTGGGGAGCCGCAGCGCTGCAGAAAAACGCAGATTCTCTCTCACCGTCAGGGTTCCCATGACAACGTCCTCCTGCAAAGGGTGATGCAAAGCATCGCCTTTACCATTTCAGCATTATTCTTTGCAAAACAACCATGGCGCTAATGGAAATAAGACAGTCATGGTATTTGTCTTTATCAGGAAGATAAAGATTACAATAAAAAAAAATAAAAATAATGGTGCAGATTTTTTGTAAAGAAGACAGTGTTTGCAACTTTAAATAAAAACAGGAATCGGGGACCTGAACCACGTAGCCAGAGAGGCACTTGAAGTTCGGAGGCTGCGGCGCTCTGTCAACGAGGACTTCCCCCAAGAGGCCTGTGGGATCTTTTCTGGCTGCCAGAATATCCAAGAATCTTGGGAGTGTGAAGACCCCAAATGCAATAATTGTGACTTTTATTTATGTATTTATTTTAGCCGTGTGTAATACTTACGAGGATTTTCCGCTTCCAGTAGGTCCGAGAATAGCATTGAGACCCGGTCTCATAACGCCACTAAAAAACAAACATTTGGATGATTTAGCTGCTTTTCATTCACATATTTAAAGATTTTATCAGTTTTTCAATATAAAGCAACTTTAATTACTCCATCACAGGTTTCCCCCACAAATTCTTCCCCTTTTTCCCAATTAAAATAATATCAAGAAACCAAAATTGCACCTTTTTTCTTCCATTTAAGCCTCTGAAAGGTGCTATGAGACAGAATTATGAGCTAATGAAATCCCGGTACAGCGTCGCGTGATGGTGTTAATTCGTTTCTCTGGCACGTTGCTCTTCAGCGCATAAGAGAGATTATATGCAAGAAACCATGATTAATATCATCTAATTAACCCCGAGGCAGGAAAAGGCACAGAAACTTGTGTGAAATTATTCTTTTTTTCCGTGGGAAATGTCAGATGTGTTTAGTACCATCAAGGAAGCGGAGAAAAGGCCCACAATCTACCAACAATAATACCAACAATAATGATGTCTAACTAATGATAACTAACTTGAGGTCGGTGAGGATTTCCTTCCCGCTGCTTTTCTCTTTGCCGAAGATTCTGCTCCTCAGCTGCACTTTGTATTGGATGTTGTGGAAGCTCACGGTGGAGCCGAGCGGCTGACCACTGCGGTCTGCGGCCGCCATGACCTTTGACCCAGCGGACCCGTTGATGTCGATACTGTCTGTCATGGCGATGTTGACGTGATTGGCTCTCTCCATTATCTTCTCCGCTGCAAAAAACTGAGTTTAAACACCTGAATAAAAACACTTTACATTAATGAAACATTGTCACAAAAACAAAAATAAAATACGCCTGGTAAAGATTAATATTCATAATAATGGAATGGAGTGTATTAATATTCATCTTAAAAAGACAATACATTAAATTGCTCCTACCAGTTGGTCCAAAGTTTAAATATTATTTAAGATTTCTGTTTAATTTACAAACTGACAAAAGATGTTTTAAGAGTGAAGTTAATTATAGCTGTTTATCAGTTTACCATTGAGTTAAATATGAGCTGCAGCAATGCTCTTTTGATATAATTTTCAAACTTTTCAATCTAAATATACAATACTGCGATCACATTATCATGTTTAATTTCTGATCTCACTACTGATTCTCACAATCCTCTTTCAACAAATCTCAGCATCTGTCTGCAGAAACCAGTCACATTTAAAGAACTGAAGACTATAAAAGGAAAGAAAGGCTGGTTTTCCGCTGACTTACCTGGTTGTGACCTGGGAGAAGGTTGCAGGTTGGTGGTTGTTCAGCAGCCTGCAGATGTGCTGTTGCAGACAGACTGAGAGCAGAGAAACTGTGCAGGCTGACCAACATAAGCTCATGACAGCGAGGACAGGTGCCTCACTGACGGCCACCCACCAACCCACACACACACACACTATACTGGGATCGCACTGGTTTTAACTCTTTACTGACCAACCCAGACTACAGTGGTTAAAAAGGTAACACAATAGTTGTTACAGCCATATAAAATTACAAAAAAAGATTCCAAAAAATTCCGTATTTGTGTCAGTCAACTGAAGAGTAATTAAACACTTAACATGAATTACTTACCGAGCCACTGGTCTGTTAAGATGCTTCAGTATTTAAAGTTCATTATAGTCTGTATGAATTAATAATGGAACTAAAATATTTTAAGCTTAGTAACTTACTTGAAAAATCATTGTACATCATATATTTATTGTATATATTTCTATTAACAATAGCGTGTCATAAGGAATGTTACTATAGAATTTACGTATCAGGAAAACTGAAAGTTTTAGACATTGTCCTTTAAAACAAAAACACCTGAGGAAAAATTGTCTTACATGTATATATTTTAATTGAATTGCATCAAAAACAGTTCTAATCAAAGCAGAGACTCCTTGAAAAGATCACAGTTGTGGCCCCAACACATTAATGATGTGTTGAGATGGATGAGGACAAAACCCAGAGGAAAAAAAATTCACATAAACACATAAAAAGATAGAATTTGTGTGTTAAGATGACAATATATACAGAACAGCTTTGTAACTAGTCTTTCAGAAAACACATCCAAATATGTTGAAACATTGAGAGAACTACGATGGAAAGAAAAGTGTGGGATGTAGAGATCCAGACAGCTCAGCCGGGACAGTTTCAACTTACAGCCCACAGGGGATGGGTGTGTTCTGGAGTTATGGAGGGCATGAAAAGCAAACATTCACTGTCGTACATGGCTCATTACATGGCGAATTAGGTCTTAATGTTGCATTAAGTGTGCTTTGTTCTCAGGAAGTGAGGCACAAGACAATGAATGAATGAATGAACCGCTGAAGAGCAACATTAAAGCAAACTCCTCCAAGAGAGTGTGTGAGACAAAGATATAAGGAAAACAAAACACACACCAGATCATCTATCAATTCCAAAAAGTACATAAATAGAATTATTTACAAAACATAGACGTTATACTCTCGAGTGGACCATTTAGGATCACTACAGATCAGCATGAGCAACGAGTCGGTTGGCAGAAATATTAATCTAAGCTCTAACGAGGCAGACCTCCACAGCAACTTGTTTGACGGCGTTAAAACACTGAGAAACTCCACTCCGGGCAGACAACAGGACAGATTTTGTTCATTTTTCTATCACGATTTTCACCGTTTCCTTCACAGTAGATGCAGACACTAAAACTGACCTGACACTTAGATGATCCACAGGCACCATCCTCTGAATATTATACAGTAAGCAGATTTATATTCCCTCAACCTCGACAATCCTCATTCCTGTTGGTTTTTATCTGGCTTCTGCCAGTAAGCGCTTTCAAAATTAAAGCATCGGTGAAATCTAAATGCACTAAAAAGAGCAAAAATTATTTTTTTAAATAAGTAAATTGGAAGAAAGATTCACATGTAGGACAAGCTACATGTTTCTTCACTGACATGAAATGTCAGACACTCAGCTTTTAGCACCTGTAAGATCATTGGCTCGCTAGCGTGCAAATCTTTGTATGTACAGATGTTCTACATTAAGAGCACATCAGGAATTCACTGCTCCCTCATCCCTACAGAATAAATGATAAATATGCAGTGATCTTACACTTTTACAAATGTTAGCACTGTTGGGCCAAGCACCGTTCCCCAAGGGCACAGCTCTGATTGTACTGCACTCGTTAATTCGGTCCCCAGTCGGCTGACTAGGCCCAACGTCCACTGGACACGAAACCTCTGCTGAAGGAGAAATTGGAATCAAAATTCTCGTGCTTTCCCCAGGCGCCAAACGGCACCACGATAATGGTGCTATTGTCCTCTGAGCCGTAGTGAAGAGCCTGAGAGAGAAGCAGAGAAGTAAAACACATTAGCCGAGCTGTTTGTTTTCAGGAGCCATTTCTACTTTGTTTCGACCGTCTCACCTGGTCTGATATTCTCTGAGCTGCTTCTTTGGGGTCGTGGCACTGGTTAATGACGTTGCAGATCTCCTGGCTGTTCATAATGAAGTTAATACCATCGGTGGTCAGGGCCAAGAAGGAGTCATGGACATGGTGCAACTGAAGGAGACAACAATCCATGCTGTGAAACTGTCTAAAACGCTGCTTTGAATAATGCAAACTTACCGTTATTCTCTTTGTCTCGGGTTCAGCGATGACTCCCATTTTCTTCAGGTCAAAGTCTCCAATACTGCGCGTCATGGCTAACCTGCCGTTGACGTTTGGCTGCCCCAAACTATTCCAGGTGATAAAACCACCAGTTTTCTTTATTCTTGAGCAGGTGTGGAGAGAGAGAGAGAGAGAGAGCAACACATGGATCAAGTTGTGTCCACAGATGAAAATCGAATAATGTGGTCCTCTTCTCATTTCACTACCTCTCCTTCTCATCCTTCCTCTCAGGGGTGTGGTCGACAGTCAGTTTAAGAGCCTTGCCCTTCCGACACAGCATGGCACGGCTGTCCCCCACGCTGCCCACCACCAGCTCGATGCCATCCCTCAGGAGCGCCACGGTAGAGGTGCTTCCTGGGTTTATCCGCGGTGCTACAAAGACATCAAAGAAGACATGAGAGGACGAAGGTGCCGTGGAAATACGAGTTCCACATCACCAAGCACAGGGTGCGTCTCACACTCTCACGTACACGAACTACGACACGAACACAGGGGTGGGGGAGTCGAGAACCGAGGGAACTAAAGCAGGAGGAAAGACTGGGAGAGTGTCACACATGCAGGTTGCACTGTTTCAGCAGAGTTTACCAACAGCAGAACCTAAAGTCATAAATGATATCTGCCCCTTATGATCCCGCAATGATCCTGATGCTTAAAATGCAACAATGATGGCAGTTTGTCTCTTTTGCATGCACTGATGGAGGGTTACTATGATATTTCTCCGGCATGGGTTCTAGAGATGAATTTTTGAATTGGTAATAAGCAAGTACTGCTGGGTGCGGGTGGAACAGCTCACAAAGTCCAGAATCTGGTTTGTATTAAGGTTTAGCTTGGTGATTTTTTTTTTTAAAACACTCTTGTATATAAAGTCACCATCTGATGGGCCTTCCTCCTGTAGTCTTATACTCGTCTCCATCTTTGTACATGTCTGCAGATTTCGCTGGCTGTAGAGCCCCAAACCCACTGACCTTTGACCCTGGCCTTAGAGTATTTGTAGGCCAGAGCTTTCTGGCTTGAAACAGCCAAGAGTTCATTTCCCAGGATAGTCTGCTTCATCTGGATGGATATATGGGAAAGCTCATTTGAACTCTGTTGGGGACCAAACGAGTGAACTTTGGTCCACCGAAAATACAGGTCTCACGCTGGTGAGGTTCGCTTACAGGGTGAACGCAAAGTGACTGCTGAGTGAACCAAAGAGAGGATGTGCCATTAGTAAAACACTCACGTGTAACATGGACGGAGTGATTCCTGTCAAACTGATGACTGCGTTTATAAAATGTGATCATTTCTGCCAATAATAAAGGTTTTTGCACACGCTGTGAATTCAACTACACACACAAACCAACACCTTTTCATGAACCGTTCCATCCCAACAAACCCAGTCACTGAATGAATTTGCTTTTTATTTTTTTCTTTTTAATGTAATGAAAACTGTTATAAAATGCATGAATGAGTGAATTTAAACTGGACGGTAAAACTAGTTTTGCAACATGCTGCATCTCAGGGACCTGGTCTAATTCTGGAAAAAAAAAAATGTCTGTCATACAGGTTTTCAAACCGACACTCTGTCTAACAAGAAACTTTGCATACGCTTGGTGACAGAAGTTAAGAGAGGGGACAGAGAAAGAGAGGAGTGAGAGAAATATAGGGAACCTTCCAGTAGTCCAGGATTTAGGACCCGCTGGACTCTCCTTCAATATCTAGTCTCTGGTGATCCACATTGGTGCCAAGGGCCTCCAGCTCTTAGCTGGGTCTGCAGCTGCCGTAGATAACATGCACACACACACACAGGCATATTTGGACAATTCAAAGCGTGGCCGAAGTTTGGCCACGAACAGAGATACCAGATAACCGTAATCATAAGTTTTACTTTTACTTAATTTTACTCAAATTGCCCCAGAAATGACTATCAATGCCTGTTTACACAGGACTGAAACAATATCAACAAATGGCTGACTAATCAAAGGAAAAAGCTGGAAGCTGGGCCAAAACTACCACAGTTATGATCACTGTTCTGTCACTGCTCAAATTAGAAGTGTTGTAACGATATTTTTAAGTGTTCATAGATTTTCAGTAATGGATTGCTTAGTGGCCCAGTTATAATTAATGGTCTTTAACCTCATTTTTCCCATAATTTGTCACCATTCTGTGCATGTTAATGGTGCTGAAAATTGTTTTACGTTTAGCTGGTTTATTATGCTTTTGAGTGGAAGGAAGGGCTGCGCGATTTTGGCTGGAGTACACAGTTCTTAGATGGTTGTTATTCCAACTAAGAAAAAAATTAACCTAGACCAACCTAAAGGGTAGGGTGATGCACCGTGTCTTCTTTTATCTCTGTGTCATTCACACTATATTTATAGTTACATTACTTAGACACACATATTGGGGGTGTCACCTTGCACGGTCATTTAATAGTGAGAGTGCTCCGATGGTTATTTAATTAATCGCACAGCCCTAGGGAAAAGACAGTTGGGTGGGCCGTGTTAACTGAAACTCTCAATGCCTCAAAGGGATAAGAAAATTAGTAAATATTAGATATTACAATGAAGCGGATGTTTTGTGGCATATATAGCCAAAATAAACAAAGAATAAGCAGAAAATGTTAAGCTACATCAAAACCACGTACCATCTGGTGAGTAGTTTAAGTGCTTTTCGAGAGCTTTGTCTACTTCAAGGAAGGCCTTGGTTAAAATTAATTCCAGGTCACACTCATCGGTGACTAGATCCCTGAAAAACACAATAGAAAACACAGATTAAATACAAGATTAAGACTTTTTTTTTTTTCAAACACTGAAAATGTTGAGACAGATTTGTGATACTGCCTCATTTCCTTACTTGATGAATTTTTCCATGTATTTTTCACAGAAGTCAGCTGCTTCTGGCCCACCATGACCATCGAAAACAGCAAAGTACAGGATGTTGTCAGTCATCTGTGAGACCTGAAAGCGGTCTTCATTCTCCTTGCGTTGCCCAATGAGAGAAGCACAGCCTACTTTTGACAGGCTGACCTTTGGAATGGGCTTGCCGTAGCGAATGCTGGAAGGCAGCAGGATGGGCTCGTCAATGCGATTGTCCCAGATGCCAAACGAATCCCAGGTAGTGGGGCGGCCGCTGCTGTCTGCATCAAAGCGCGTGTTGCTGTGCCGTTTTTCAGAGGGGGTGTAAAGTGGTCTCCGGAAGCCTGTGAACTGGAGGTTGTTGTGCTGCTGAAATAGCCCTACTGTTTTCTGCAAAGGAACACTGCACCTTCCGAGGCGCACAAGACATGCCGCTGACATCACCCTGACGCCACAAACACTGTAGAAGCACTGGATTCTGGAGGATACCTTTTCACAAAGCTGGGGGAGAAACAATTGAAACAGTTATGGCATTGTAATGTACAAACTTACTTTAGACTCTTTTCTAGGTCTTGTATTGTTTTTAAACAGTCGGAAATCAATGGAAATGCCTGGCAAATAGACAACCATATTTCCTAAACGCAGTTTTTAAAAATGCTCGAATTCCTTTAAATAGAGAGCAAGACGAAGGATAGCTATGATCAAAATAAGTACAATATATTAGCCGTGCTTGCTTTGATCCGCATACGTTTAACGTGCAAAACTACAACCACTAACGCCGATATATTTTATCTTGGATCAAAATCTAAATACATCTAACTTAGCAAATACATAAATCACAAAATATAACGACATTTTACGCTAAACATGGTTTAGTAAAAGTATTTATAAAAACAAAAAGTGATTAACCTTTCATGAATGAATGACGCAATAGCTGCGTTAGCTTACTACGCTAACATGTTTCATGTTTATAATAAAAAACAAAAAACTACGAGCCTGAAAAACCGTGGCTATGATTCAGGTATAATGCTGCATAATCGTTGTTTTAAGCGAAATTAATAACACCACATAAACGTGAGTTTGCGACTATTCATTTTAGCGGCATTAGCATCAACTAACAGCAATGTTTAAAATACAGCTAGCTATATTTAGACAGCAACTAGGTAGTTAGCGGTGGCTACCACAGAATTGTCCAGAATTGCAAAAATGGTCTACTTGGCAAGCCAGTCGAACGTAGCATACCTTTTGCGACTAAAACAAATGAAATCCTCTTTTGATGTGGTGCTGCTAATGCGCTATCTTGATGAAAACAAACGCCCTCCCGACAGCGGCTAGGGCTCTCGGTGTTATCAAACAAGGCCCGTGACGTCAGCCTCAGTGCACCAATCGGGGCGCGGGAAATGTTTACACCCACTAGCACGCTTTGAACACTGTGGTCGTAAACTCTTCTTCTTTTCCTTTCGGCTTTTCTATTCAGGGGTCGCCACAGCGAATCAGTTGCCTCCATCTAACCCTGTCTTCTGCATCAACTAACTAACGGTGGAGCACATTTTATTTCAGTGTGAAAAATATGAGGCGGAAAAAAGGAAGCTGGTCAGAAAACTTAAAAAGTGCTAAAAGTCAACTTAGTATAGACATTTTGAGGAAAATTCAGAGAGAAAGGAATTTTAAATATTGTTTCAATATTTAAGAGAAATAAAAGCTTTGAGCAGGATATAGACCCTTTCCTTTTTTTTTAGTTATTTATTTTTTTTATTTTAAATGAGAATGAGTAAATATCAGGATCCACACTCCACATCAGCTGGTGGCGGTAATGCACCAATCTGTTGCATGCCAACCGCCATGATAACCAATAAAAGAAGAAGAGGTGGGGTAATAGGTGGGGTAACGCAACATTGGACACGCATTGAACGGATGCACTGTGCAGTTTGGAATATTAATAATGCTGATGAGGTTACAGTGACTTGGAATTAATGTAAAATTTTGCTGGGTACTAGCTCATACAGGGGTCGAAGGAAATAAGAATGCAGACGAGAAAAAGCATTAGCAGCTCTATGACGCTGTGCATTATGGATGACACTGACCATCCTCTCTACCACCACCTGGACAAGGCAGATACAGGAAATCATTCGTGCCCAAAGCAATACCTCTCTACAACAGTTCACTTCTGGCCAGTAGAGACCTCTCATCCTGACGTCTCTGTCTCATTTAACTGTACCCTGTCCTGTCATATTATTATTTATCATTTATTTTTTACTTCTGTCTATTTTGTATTTTTTAGTACGTTTTTCAGATACACTTTACTAATTGCTTGTATATATTTGTATATATGCTTGAATTAACTCAAAAAAGAAAATAAAAAAAATTGATTTTGCATCATTGATTAGAAAACCGGTGAGGAGTGTATGACAAAAGGATACCCCGTTAATTTAAGGAAAAAGATGAAGTGGTTGGTCCACCTGACTTCCTGGTCAGTTGACGTAGGCAGTGTTACACTTCCTAGTTTGTTTTCCCAGCTGTATCGAAAGCAAACGCCCAGTTTCACTATGCATCTGTACAGGTAAACAGGACTTTTTTTCTACAGAACCAGTAAAATTCCGACACAGGTTTTTATTCACGGTTAAATATTGGTTAACCAAAGTATTTTTGTAGCGATCGGAATGACATTTACCGACGATAGAGCCTGCTAAGGTTAAAAGCTAACGTTCAACCTTTCAACATAACGGTTTTAATGTTGGCTTACAAGTTGTTAGTTCGCATTTATTGACAGAATATTTTAATAATGCTAGATGCTGGTTTAAGACCTGCTTCTCTTTTTCATTTACGTCTCATAACAACTCACGAGTAAATATAGCAACTAGCTTAATTTAGCTTCAAGCTAAATCTCGTTCTTCGACAATAAAAGTAACTGAAAATATGAAGCGTTACAGTAAGCTACACGCCCACTATGGAGCTTTAAATGTTTTGCCCTGATCCCTCCCTGTTCTGTTATATTTATCCACAGAGCATATTTTTATTTCTGTGAACAGACATATATTTTCTGATCCGGATTTTGGTGACTTTAGTTATGACTCAAAATGATCGTCGTTCTAGATTGATTTGGCTTTGCACTTCTGATGCTATTTCATCTTAAATGAATTTTATATGCCTATTTAAGGGACTTTAAAAAAACAAAACCAAAAGGACTGTCTTTTTCAGTTCTCTTTATGTCCAGTTTATGTAATTGTGCTCCTTATTAGATTCTGTCTTTCGTTTCGTTTCGTTTTGTGAAGCTCAAGAAAACAAATATTTTGCTACTTGTAACCATAGTCTGTTTATAAATAAATGTATTTATTGTTCTTAGCTAACATAGGCACCGTCATACATGTATTACATGTGGCTTGGACTGGTCAGAGCTGTCTAAGATGGGATTAACTAGGAGTTCTTTAACCGTCTGTGCAATGTCTATTCCTGTGTTGTGTTACTTGCATCATTCTCACCCACAGCCACATTCACCTCTAAAACTGGCTTTACTGTATTATTCTAAAAAACCTCAGGGGTCCATTCATGAAACTCAGTAGACAAATACATGTAAAGAATACAGAGTGATGATGCAACAATTTACTTCTTACTCATTTCTCATTCTTCCAGGCTTGGATGTTACATAAAGAGGAGAAAACGGGGCTGCAGTCAATCCTGAAAATCCTTTGTCTTCCTCCATCTGAGTCTTGCTGCCTTGCTGCCTCTTCAGTTTGTTGCTCATCCCCTCTTCTTTTTTCAGCATGCTGTGTTGGGGAAAAGCAAAAGATGGGCAGTTGGGTATTGGAGTGGAGAGGAATCCGATGTTTGAGCCTAGAAACTGTAATGTGTTCAGTGGCAGGGGCCTGAAAGAAGCAGTCTGTGGGGGACAACATTCAGTATTCCTTTTGCATGATGGGAGCGTGTACACGTGTGGGTCTAACAGCTGTGGACAGTTGGGCCACAATCAACCAGGGACAGCTCCAGGTATGCTTTTATTTTGAAAGTGTGTGTGTGTAGCGCGGCATAGTGTCTCATAGCACTTTACCAAGAATAAGTAAACAGAGTATAATCTTGATTGACCGTATTTGTCCCATTACTCATGGCATCAGAAAGTAAACACCACTGGATAACTGCAGAACATGTCTGGTTGGTGGAAAGAATGCGTTTTATTCATGATTCAATGCGTGTTTGTGTCCTAACTTTTTTTTTTAATTGCCAACAAAATGATCACATTGATCTCATGCAAAATGTGTTATCAAGCTTAAAGGGTCTACCTGTTACCATTTCTTTGCTGGTTGTGAAACTTTTCTTCCTCTCACTAGAGCTTGTTGGAGCTTTGGATACTCAGAAGATCACACTAGTTTCGTGCGGTCGGGCCCATTCTATGGCTGTGAATGAGCAAGGTCATGTGTTTGCCTGGGGAGCAGGTGATGGGGGCCAACTCGGATTAGGGACCATGGAGGCAGCTGTTCGGATACCACGGTAAGATCACAGCATGCCTTGGAGGAATTGAATCATTTACTTTGATTGGTCAAAGACAGTTAAAATAAATTCTACTCATTTATGTGTTGTATTTTTTTAATGTGTGTTTTGGCTAAATAAATAAAAATGTGTGTAATTTCCTGCATCCCAAGGTTAATCAGAAGGCTGTGTGACCACCGAATAGCTCAAGTGATGTGTGGAAATCAGCACTGCATTGCACTTTCTAAAGGTACGAAAGATGTCGTTAGTTTGGATCCTCTCAGTTTTGTATATCCATCATTCACATGTGCTGTTTGACAGAACCCTTTTGTTCTTTTCTGTTTAGATGGCCAGCTGTTCACGTGGGGTCAGAACACCAGCGGGCAGCTCGGCCTGGGGAAGGGAGAGCCCAGCAAGCTGTTCCCCCAGCCCCTCAAGTCTCTGGCAGGGATTCCTCTGGCAAAGATCACCGCAGGCGGGGACCACAGCTTTGCTCTCTCTCTGTCCGGGGCTGTGTTTGGATGGGGCAAGAACAAAGCTGGACAACTGGGTCTCAATGATATTCAAGGTAAGTTTTGTTGAGTCAGTAGAATATACACTATATACTGCTGCAACAATATTACTTTAACCGAACCAAGTCAAAAGAGGGCTTGTAACTTACCCTAACAATGTTTTCATATTATATAAATATACATACAGTTAGAAAAAAAAAGAAATTAATATATTAAGCTACTGTCAAAGAGCCAGTCCTTTGTTTGTGACCCTTTGTTTGAGTCTCATTGTGGTGTATTTTATCAGACCGTGCTGTACCGTGCCACATCAAGTTTCTGAGGTCTCAAAAAGTTGTTCACATCAGCTGTGGAGATGAGCACACAGCAGCTCTCACAAAGGTACAAATAAGAATCAACTTCCGAATGTTTAATGACTTTAGGTCATAGATGCTCTGATTTATTCTTTATTGGAGAATTGTGTGTTCTCACTGAACATGAGTCAATACTGTATTCTGCTGTCGCTCTTACAGGATGGAGGTCTGTTTACATTTGGTGATGGCTCGTGGGGGCAACTGGGTCACGGCTCCACCAGCAATGAGCTTTTACCCCGACGAGTGCTGGAGCTGATGGGTACTGAGGTGTCCCAGATCACCTGTGGCAGGTACTTTCTGTTCTAAACTTGAAGCACAGTGATTTATTTTGGACTGCACCTAATTCCTGCTTTTGCCAGGCACCACACTCTGGCGTTTGCACCTTCCTCTGGTGTGGTTTATGCATTTGGAGGTAACAGCCATGGTCAGCTCGGCACAGGAGAACTGAGCGCTGACAAATGCCCCTATCCTGTGAAGACCAGTTTGCTGTCTGAAAATATTCATGGAACAGGTAAGCAGAACATTTTTCCAGTTAGGTCAGATTCCAGTCACTTTGGTCTGGAAATGTAAAATTATTTTCCAGCATGTAGCTTTTGTGGGCCAATATGGAAGGTATTTCTACTGCATTTTAAGGATGGTACAATATATACTATGTATATATTGTAATATGTACTAAATAATAAGCTTGTGTTAAATATTGGGTATCTTAAAAAATTTTCCTGTCATTGTTTTAATTCATTAGACTCCAAAAAATATTCAGTGACCAAAATCACCTGTGGAGGAGACCATAGCTTTTTATTGTACTCTAATGAGCAGGTATGTAAATATTGTGTTTATATTTCTGGTTTCATTTTTTTATATCTATTATTTCTTTAATAATCATTATATCCAAATATTAAAATTAAAGACCGGTTCCCAAAATTGCTCTTTTTAATGGTATGATCTTTGTTAACGCTGAGCAATAATTTGCCACTAGGTGGCGGTGTTGTCAAGGTTTCTATTCTCATACAATATTAAGGCTTCATTTTCTCTCTGTACAGAGTTCTGAATATCCAGAAGATTTTAGAGTGATCAATATCAGAAACTCAATCTCCCCAATCAATTATGATCGATTGAATTCATGGAGATTAAATATGATGTGCAACAAAGATTCTACTGTTACAAAGTAAGTCAAACATGTGAATGCATCATATTATTGAATATCAAATATCAAAGTAAATAATTTGATAGAACTTGAAGACATCCGGGGTTCATGCTTTTGTCCACAGTGACATCAACATTCAGCTCTCCTCCACAGCTTGTTGGAACGCCAGCTTTTTGGACCAAAGGTGTGAAAATTACGTTTATATGAAAACATTAGCAGTATTGGAGTCCATATTGTGTTCCTTATTAAATTAATTTACTTAAAGTTGCTAACTTTGGAGGTAATAAATGAATATTATGCAAGTAGCCACAATCAGTCCCTTATTTAATGTAGACTCATGGGAACTGACCTCACAGGTGAAGCCACAAACTATCAGGATGTTTCATCTGACCAAAGAGAAATAAAGCAGCCCATCAGTCACTTCTCAGCCTGTTCGTATAATTTTTAACCAAAATTACCTCAGTTATTAATACTACAATGTAAACATATGAATTAATAAATATTCTAGTCTATATTTAGAAGAGAGAGTATGTGTATGAACTCTCTGATGAAGTATAAAAAAATGTACAATTTAGAATTCTGTTTTTTAAAGAGGATTCATGTGAATGTTCCTGCACCTCTTACGCGTCAAATATTCACATTGAAGATCCTGTTTTTGTTTACTTCCTTAGTGATGATGCTCACTTCAGTACCAACCCAAAGATCCCGGGCATTGATCTCAACTCTGTCAGAATGTTCTTTGCTACCCTCAGCACACCAGCTTTCTCTGCACTACTGGAGCAGGTATTGACTTGAGCTTTTTATGTTGTGCACTGCTGGGGGACACAAGACAGGAATAGAAAAGGCAGTGATTGTAGGGATGTGTGCATCTGTGTTCATGTTGATCTAAGTGCATGTGTCTAAAGAGGTAAAAGGAGGTTTATGTAAAAGGACATGTCCCCATCTGTTAAGTTTCAACACTTAAACTGTACACTGGATACCAGCGGGCATAAAAAGATCTGTGAATATAAACAGCACTGTAACAGAAAATGAAGGTAAATGTGAGACTTTGATTTGCAAATTCAAATGAAAACATTTTGTATTGAAAACCAAATGTTATAGGAAAAACTGTCTAAATTCAGTAAAACAACATGAGATTTTCTTTAAAGAAATAAACATTTTCTGGGCTTTTGCCTCCATGTGGAAGCTGTTCAGAGAGGAAAGCTTGTGGCTACAGAAAAAAACATGTTTTTGAATGACATGTGCAGCATGTTTTTAAAAAAATACCTAAAGACCTCCACAAAGTGACCCACAAATATTGCCTTTCTAGACCAACATCAATTACAGGATATCCAGGCAATGCTCCAAACCACTAAAAGCTTCTCCCTAAATTCAATGACTCATATTGTTCTACCTCTGCCAACTTGATCCGAGCAGAGCAGAGAGCAAAACAAGCCTATTTCAAATTGATGTTGCTAGCATTCAAACATTTTCTCTAATTTATTTCCTTATTTCTGTGTTGAACCCTCTGTTTAGGCCACCAAGAGTTTTGAGAGCGTGCTGATCCCTCAGCTGCCGCGATCCCCTCCTGATGTCGAGGCCATGAGGATTTACCTCATTCTCTCTGAGTACCCAGCCCTGCAGGACTCCAAGAACTACATCCGCCTCACCATTCCCCTGGCAATGGCCATCCTGCGGCTGGACGCCAATCCCAGCAAAGTCTTAGGTATAATAATCATGTGCTTGGCTACACTACACCCTGCACTGGAGGCTATATTTATACTCCCTAAACCATCTGAAATTGCCTTTGTTGTTACAGAACACACTGTTACATAAAAGTCTGTGACACCATGTGACATCACACCTAATGATTTGTCAGTTTCCCCTTAAATAAACACTGAGCAACATTCCAGATATTCCCTCAAGCTCAGACCGTAATTAATTAATTCTGTCTTCAAGCTCCTAGAAAAAAAAAAAACTACATGTACACCACATAACAAGGAAATGACCTCCAGAGTTTGAAAATGAATTGGCGTCTCATGCTTTATCATGGCGTTGTTTGCCTGCAGATAACTGGTGGTGTTTCGTGGACGACAGCGTTTTTACCAGAATGGTCGACATGTATAAGAGCATTGTTGTATTTTTACTAAGAGGAGGCAAGACGCTGCTTGTCCCCATCTCTTATGAAAACTACTTTGTTGCCACACTGAGGCTGCTGGAAAAACTCCACAAGGTGATCAGGCAGTTCAGCCAAGCTTCTTTAAATTACATCATCTTTTGTTTTTCTCAGAAGGACATGCTTTTGTTTCGGAAGCCCTGTACATTCAGCTGATTCAGGTGTGTCTTTCATGCATCCAGGTAAACTTGAAGGCCCATCACGTGGAGTACAACCACTTTTATATCCCTGACATCACCAGCATGGTGGACATCCAGGAAGACTACCTCAAATGGTTTCTGAGTAAAGCTCAGATAGTGAGTGTTGCTGCTGGTTTGACTATGAACTTTGACTTAAGAGTATCAGAACCAGATTCTCAAATGTCTTTTTCTCGTATGTTTTCTAGAAAGTGGAATCGCCATCTCCTTCACAGGTACTTGATGTTAACAACTAAAAAAGGGTTGAAAACATCAGGATGGAAATGAAGCTTACTGAGCACGTTCACATCTTTCTGTGCAGACCGACTTTCCCTCAGTGAACCTGTGTGCCTACCCGTTCTTACTGAACGCTCAAGCCAAGACAACCATGCTGCAAACAGACGCTGAACTGCAAATGCAGGTACCTGCTAAAAAAAAGGACCAAGTTTTCATCTGGTTTTATAAATGATGCATTAAGTTTGGATCCTTTTTCGGGCACCTTTCCACCTAGATGGCAGTCAGCGGCGCAAACTTACACAACATCTTTATGCTGCTCACCCTGGAACCACAGCTCGCCAGGAACCCTTATTTAGTGCTCCATGTGCGGAGAAACCATTTAGTTAGTGACACACTGCGCGAGCTCACCTCCTATTCTGACGTGGACCTCAAAAAACCACTGAAGGTGAGAGAAGTATGGAACCATCTATGGAACCATCGCTGACCTTTTGGAAGGAAGCCTGCGCAGCTTTTCTACCTGCTTGTGTCTTTCTTCACCCAGGTGATCTTTGACGGCGAGGAAGCTGTGGATGCAGGTGGAGTCACAAAAGAATTCTTCCTGCTGCTGTTAAAGGAGCTCATGGATCCAGTTTATGGGATGTTCACCTTTCACAATGAGTCGAACCTGTTGTGGTTCTCAGACAAAGTAAGACGGTTTTCAAGGTTCCTGCTACAGTCACAGAACATGAACATTAGTTTGATTGGGGACTCTAAATAGTGCGTGAGTGAATAGTGTGTGTGTGTTCTGATTTGATGGAGTGGCAAGCCCTACAGACTGTTGGGATGGCCTCCAACAGTTTCTGTGACCCTTATTATTGTTATCGTATGAATAATGCCACGACACAGCTCCGAATTCAGAAGTTTGCAACAGCATTAATAATTTGTAATATATGTAAAAGCTGTAGAGTGTTTTAGTTAATCATACACCTTTAATAAAACAGTATTCTTGACCAATGGAGAACTTGAGACAATGCCCTTGGAATATTGTCTACAGCTCAAAAGTGCATAGTTAGGCAGCAGTGGAGGTTTACAAAACACTGACCGTTATCATGGTTCAGCAGTAAGTCTCCAGTCTGTTCAGAGTCAGTGTTTGTGTGTACGTGTGGATCAGTGAAATATGTCCAGTAATCAGAATCACCTTTATTTTCAGAGACACACTGTGAGTAGCTGGGGGTCAGGATCAAATGTTTTATTAAAGTGTTGCAGTTTGGGGCTCAAGCTAAGCTCAGACTCGTCATCACGGTTTATTTTACAGACTTTTTTTTTTTTTTTATTATTTTCAGTGCTTCGTTGAGCAGAAATGGTTCCACCTGATCGGGATCATTTGCGGCCTGGCCATCTACAACTCCACAGTGGTGGACCTTCACTTTCCCCTGGCTCTCTACAAGAAGCTGCTGGATGTGTCGCCAACGCTGGAGGACTTGAAGGAGCTGTCCCCCACCGAGGCCAGGTCACATGAACTGCAGCTAGTATTTAAATGAGATCACAATCACCTGTTCTGACCCCCAAAGCTCTCTCTAATTTATGTAAAAGGAAATGTCCCCATCTGTTCAGACACCCAAACACACGTCCACCATCAGGTAGCACTGTCTTACATAACCGGTCCACCTACTGAGGCGGCGGGGTGCCGCTGGGAAAGAATTGTTGATTACCAGGACAGGAAGTGTCAGCATTTCCCATTTCCTCAGCGGTTGATTGTGTCCAGCGGAATATTGATTTAAAGATTAGTCTCCCGAAAGCTGCCTGTGGGCCTGCATGTCCTGTGCTGCTGTTGTCCACGGCAACGCTTACAACAACATCTAAAGTGCTCCCTTTTTATTTAAATTAAAAATCACAGTTAATCTATCAGAAAGCCATCAGTGAGTATCAGCATCACATATGCGTGATGATGGTGCAGTGAAGCAGTTTTTATTTGAAACCTACTCATTTTATTCACGTTGCGGATGCTTTCTCTGTTTCTCTTTCAGGAGTCTACAACAACTTCTGGACTATGAAAATGAAGATGTGGAGGAGACGTTTCTTCTCAACTTTGCTGTAATATAAATGTTTTAACATCCTTTAATCCCTTTCTTATTTTAATAAATTCCATGAGGATCATTTGCTTTACTACAAATTGTGTTTAATTGGAATTTGCAGTAATTAAATCTGATTGCTGTATCCTGCCTGAACTCTTTTAAAGTGATCTTAATTCATCTTAACTGGGAGCTGATGCTGGTGAAAACAGCTTCATTTAGTTACATCCATTTCTGCTTCTTCCACCATTTCCAAACAGCGTTGAAAACCTGAAAGACGGACATTTTGCATTAGAATTTTGTTATAGAGCTTAATAATAGATAACAGAGCTGCTGTACAGCCAAGAGTGTCTGCATTTTGGTCTTCAAAAGTAAATAAATTGCAACAAGCTCCACGTTGTCTTGCCATTTTAGATCACTCGAGAGAATTACGGGATCACCGAGGTGAAGGAACTCGTTCCCGGAGGAGAAAGCATCAGTGTGGACAAAAACAACAGGTGACACCCCTTGAAACAAAATCACATGACCTGTCCAGGTTTTTTAGTCAGCAGTTACATATTTACAATGATGAATTCACCAAGCCGTCCTTCACTCCATCTGAATGTTTTGATGTTACACGCTGTTCTTTGTGGGAGACATGCATTTTTAATGCGTTTCGCCGCAGCTCAGATTAACACGGGTGCAGACGTGCAGCACTCTGGGCTCATTGTCCCGACTGAAGGTCACGTTCTGTGTTGAACACTTACTGTTAAAGACTTTCTTTTGCTTGATTTGTTTTGTTTTTCCTCACCGTTATCCTCCCTGTTCGCTCGGCCATGTGTATTGTGTTCATGTGGAGGGGTTGTCAGGACGCCATGTCTGCCGCCGGTGCAAAAACAGATGGCCAGAGCAGCCGCGGCCCCGGCGCCTCCCAATAAACCCTCCACACCACCCAAAAATAAACCAGTAGTTACAAAAATAATCCAGCATCTGATCGTTGCAGCCACAGAAAGAAATATTACTCTTGATTTGTTGCCATTCTGAGGTCCCCATGCATGTTTACATCTGTAAATCAGTAGTTATTTTTACAACTTCCTGATTTTCCAAACCCTCATTCTTTTTTGTGGATTTGAAAGTAAAGTGAATTTTTTTTTTGTATATGAACTTACTGAAAAAAAGAGAAAAACCATAAAAGGAGGTGTTAATTCAAGACATGTGACATGTGTCCATGAGTGTTTCTATAACGAGTGTGTGCTGTCTGCCTATCAGGAAGGAGTTTGTGGAGGCCTACCTGCGCTACATCTTCTCAGACTCGGCGAGCGAGCAGTACTCCGCCTTCTCTGCTGGCTTCCTGAAGGTGTGCGGGGGGGAGATCCTGTCGCTCTTCCAGCCCTGTGAGCTGATGGCCATGGTGGTGGGCAACAGCAACTACAACTGGGAGGTGATGGAGAAGGTCCGTATCTGGGTTAATCACACGCTCGGCTCTCGAATGATGCGTTTTGCACTTTGATATTTTATATAATCGTGGCGTCAGTAGAGTATTTCAGTTATTTTTTAACTAATAAATACTAACAATTCCTCTCCCCTCCCTCGTTCTCTCTCAGAATACCGTTTACAAAGGCGAGTTTACAGCCACTCATCCCACAGTCAGATTGTTCTGGGAGGTTTTCCACGAGTTCCCGCTGGAGAAGAAGAAGCAGTTTCTGCGTAAGTGTGTCATTACCTAAATATTCGCTGTCTGTGGCAGTTTAATCACAGGTTAACTCACACGCTCTCTTCCTCCATGTAAAAGATGAGCCTGCTGCTCCCTGGTTGTCATGGGGATATACTGTAAAGGCAGAATCATGAAACTATCAGCAGCAACTCATCCACCCTTCAACATTTTTTATTGCATATGTGTTATTTACACAGACTCTTTAAGCTAAAGACAACATTTTTTAGACTTGGGCCTGTCGTTGTCCCGCCTGCAGTTTTCCTCACCGGCAGCGACCGGATTCCGATCCACGGCATGGAGAGCCTGCGCATCGTCATCCAGTCCACCACGGCGGAGGAACGCTACCTGCCGGTGGCCCACACCTGCTACAACCTGCTGGACATGCCCCGCTATCAGACCAAAGAGATCCTCCGCTGTCGCCTCACCCAGGCCGTGGAGCAGTACGAGGGCTTCAGCCTGGTCTGAGGGGCGGCACTTGAACAGCAATCCACCGTCACAGAAGACAGGTTCCTGTATGACCCCGGTTGTTTTTAATTGCTTTGGGAACTTTCTCACCTTTTAGAGGCAGGAGGAAACCAAAAAACTGCAAACACAAAACATCAAACGCCAGAGAAGGTTGAGAAATTGTGATGTCGACAATTTTTTGGTTTCTCTATTGTCTTTTTTTGCACAGTTGTGTATTTTATATTAAAGTCTTTTAATTCTATTTTTCACCTTTAAAATCATTCATTTATAATTGTCGAATTATATATCTCCCTATTGTTAATTAAACAGAGCAGTTATTTTTTGATTATGTGATATATATAGTGTATGTATATAGTGTAAGTATGTATATGTGTATATATATATATCACCTTAAACAGATCTAGTCTTTAAGAAAATTGTTGATCTCACTGATCCTTTTAAGTCTGGATGCCATCCTCTCCCCTCTGCTTGGTGATGGACACCACAACGGAACGTTAGTTTGAGCTGTTCAGTCGGCAGCTGAATCTGTCTTGAACCTTAATTCAACACTGTTGCCTTCAACAAACCAGAAAATCAGAACTGCAGGTGGATTTTTGGATGTTGTCTGTGTAAAAGTTGGATTTTTGCATTTAAATAGTACAGGAGCAGAAAAGCTAAATGGATCTGGCTGCATTCTGCTCACACCCATAATGAAAACCTGTATTTGGTGAATCAGTTTAATACAGAACTCTGACTCCAGGCCTGTATTACCACCATGAGAGTCCAACTGGAACTTACTGGCTCCATTTCAAAACCCATCTGGTTATCATCAGTGAGTTATACTTTTTGCACATTTTAAATGTCTGTAAATGATAGGTGGATTTTTAACTTACTAATCTTTTTAGCTTAAGTGGAAATATGACAAATTACTGGTCTGAATGCAATCAAGCCATTATTTTATCGCATTTCCAGCTTTTTTTGCTGGGAAAAGCTAACACGCTGCTGGACGCAGTGTCATATTAAACACTGTAACAACTCTCAAAAGTGAATGCTGTTTTTAGACTAAATATGTGGTAAAATTAGTTATTGTAATCAGTTTGGTGAAATGTTCAGATGACATAATTGAGAAGTGGGGTGGTGAAACGGTGGTTCTGTTATTAAGGCCCCTTTATCCAAAATGTGTAATCTGAGTGCACTGGCAGTACATGTGTGATGATCCTTTATATGAAAATGAATATTTTTTTAAACGTCTTTGATGGTGTAAAACGTATGCTTGGTTTTCCAAAGGTCTCTTTCCAGAACTTTCCTTTCTTCCCATCTGGGAACACATGGTCACAAGTCCGTCTTTAAGTGGATTTCTTCTCTTTGGTCCTATGCAAAGGTTTGTGGCACCCTCAAGGTTTTTTTTTTTTCCACCCAAATGTAATAACGAAAATGTGATTTTTGCTTAATTTGTTGGGAATTCACACGAGGATCGCTGCCCCGGCAGACTTTTTAAATAAAATTATACTTGGTAAAAGCATTTTTCCTTCAATCTACACACAGATATATTTCCTAAAAGGAATAACACGACTGGGAGGCTCAGTAAAAATATGATTTCATTTATAATATATACAAAATACAAATACAACTTATGTACTAAAATGTACACACTCCAAAATTCCTTAAGCCTGGCCAGTGTTGACATTCAGTAAAAATAAAATTTCACACTGATCAATGTGGAGAAAGGGAAAACAAACTTGCTCACAAATGTAAACATACAAACATCCATATTTACAGACGAACACGGTCAAAGCCAAACGTACAACAATTCAGAGGAGCGGTAGCTTATTTGACATGAAGAAAATTCAGGTATGTCCAGTCAAATGTTTAAAGAAGTCAATAGTGTTTTAAGTCTGCACTCTGAGCAGCTCTGGGTTGGTTAAGAATGTACTTATTACTCAACTCTTAGAGAAAAAGCATGAAATCATTGGAAAATTACAAAGATTAATATGTTCAATACTGTTACTCTGATCAAAGTTATACAAATTGTAACATCTCCCTCAGAAAATACAACCTTTTACCACAAGGTTCTTTACAAGTAATTTGCATTTGTCAAACTATTTACTTGTTTTTTTAAGACTTCTACAGCAAAAGACAAAAAATAGCTTTTGTTCCAATAAAAACCTTCAGAGAGAAACTGTTAGCAGTGAAATTGTGATTTGGGCTAACGTGTGCGTTATTAAGTACTGAGTACGACAAAGTCCTGTCTCTCCTTTGAGAGAAGCGGGTGTCACCATGGGTGAAAAAATCCATTAAGTGCTCAGTGGAACGGATTAACAGATTCATCCTCCAAAGCCGGAAAAAAAAAATCAGCACAGATGGAAACCTCGAAGTGTCCTTCAACCTCACGTTTGTCGAATTAGTTCTCAGATTAACTTTGTTGAGTCTCTTTTGCTGATGAGGACCTCCAGCAGACGCAGTTTGGCTTTGACGTGCTTGTACTCGCCGTACTCTGCCGCCAGTGGGGAGCGGTCCTCCTTCTGCACGTTTCTATGGGAACAAGACAACAAATGGTAAGGCAGGTAGAGTGTTAAGAACCGTATAATTCCGCTGTGGCAAATTCCGCGTATTTTCCATGGAAGAGCGTCTTAGGAAGATTTCCAAACATCATTTTTACCTTCCGTTTTGTCTGAAGAACTGCTCCTCAAACTCTTTCAGGTCCTTGCGAAGTCTCTTCTTCTCTTCTCGGGCCTCCTGGAGCTGCTCCACCAGTTCCTGCCTGTAAGAAGAAGGGAAAAAAAAATCTAAAATCTGTTTCGAGAATCTAACGATGACTGAAAATTCCATGATGCAGCAGTGGAGGAGAGACACAAAAGGTCGAGTGAGAGAACGCGAACTCCAAAACATGGTTCTAATGCGTCTGTATTCTGACAACAGTTGCCGTAACAACGGAAGCGTTTCTGAAAGCTAGCTTACGTGGTGGCGGAGTGCAGGTTGGACAGTCTCATGTCCGTTGTGTTCTTCGACGTCGTCAGTTCATCCACAGGCGAAATGAAACCGTCCGCGTCTTCCTCTATGTAGTCCAGGAAGTTGAGCACGCTGACGTCAGCGCGGACGCTCACGCTGAACTGCGTCTTCGAGTCCCCGTCGTCCTCGGAGCCGTCCTCTTCCTCCTGCAGGAGAAGAAATGTGTCAACAACAACCAACCTGGGTGTACCTGGATGAAGTGCCCAGCTACCAGCGGGGGGGGGGGTCTGTGTTAGTCACCAGCGGTTATGAATCATCACAGTGCAGCCCCATAATGCACATACAGGCGTAGTTAAGGAATTCACACAGTCTGCTGCCTCACAAAACGCGCAATCAGATCAAAAAATGAATACGCTGATGTTACACATCAGGCAAGTTGTGCTGAAAAATACAATTTCATTAGATTAGTCTGTGAACCATTCTAATTTCTTTACAACTTGGGTTCCCTTACTGCTGTAGAACTTGCATCTAATTTTAACCTTAAAGTCAGGAGAGTATGAACAAATATTCTGCAGACTCTTTTTAGATGACGGAATCTGCAAAAACATGTAGCCCAACAGCTACTAGAATGGGAAATAAAACATTTCTTTCTTTAAATTCATTATTGCAAATTTTAAATTTCATTATTGGATTATATTAATTTATTAGGGATTTAAACGATTTATATTAATTACAAAAGACAACGCCAGACCCAAGTTGAAAGAAAACAGAATTATTGTTATTAAAGGACTAGGCCAACCGATAACCCTCCTCCCCAGTCCAGTATTAAAGACACACACCCTCCTTATAGCTGTGTATGCAGTGACGACACCAACATGGAGAGATTGGCTATCACCAATTTTCCTAGCTCAAAGCTAATATTGAGACAGAGAGAAACTTGCGTGTTGCTTCATCAAAGGTGAAAGAAGGACGTCAGCCTTCCTGTCTGTATTGAGGAAAGAGGCAGTTGACAGTTGGCCCAACCCTTTAACTCAAACACTGGAGGAACAATCAGAGAGCGACCCGAACAGCAGCTCCGCTCAGCTATTGATTCAGCATCTCTGCAGGCGCTGGTGACAAGAAACAGGCAACTGTCCAATCAACAGGAAGCAACTGGGTTCGTAGGGGGAGGGGAGAGGTGGGGAGAGGTGGGGAGAGGTGGGGGGGCGCTCTCAAATGATTGCATGAGTACCAGCAGCAGCTCTTCACCTTGATATCATCGAAGAAGAGGGCGGTTTCGCCCTCGATAATGGGCTGAAGCAGGGGTCCTCTGCGCTTGCTGGAGGGGGAGCCCTGCGGTGGAGGAGGAGGAGGAGGCGGCGGCGTTAGCCACGCTGAGACACGTTTCAGAGCGAGGCCACGCGAAGGCCCCTTCATCTTATCAGGCAAGTCTGTGTCTAAACAGGTGCCAGAGCCAAAAAACTGATCTTTCATCGATCTGTCATTATTCCAGCTTAGTTTAAAACGATAAAATGTGGCGTTAATACTCATAATTTGAGCTTTCTGGCATAACTAAAGGGTGATATTTTCATAATAGAGATTATATAATGGAAGAACTGCATGTTCATAATGCAGATTTATGTTATGCAACTG
Organism: Pao palembangensis; assembly: GCA_015343265.1. NCBI lineage: Eukaryota > Metazoa > Chordata > Actinopteri > Tetraodontiformes > Tetraodontidae > Pao > Pao palembangensis. Next base: position 4,336,667 of record CM027089.1, on the reverse strand, counting down.
CATTAAGCATTAATAGTATCCATCGGATTGTCTGTACAATTGATAGTTCATTGTTTCCGACTCTCAGCTGTTCATGACTTTATATCCTTTGAGCTCAATCTGCCATTTTTGAGCTCCTTTATGGAGGGGGGATTCACAGGTCTGCTAAAGCTGGACTTAGGTCCCTGAAAGATGGATAAAACGCCTGTGGCACCACCATCGCCGGTTCCAACGGCACTAAAGCCAGTGTGAGCCGAGGATTACATCCCCATGAGCGTCTGGACGTTGCGGCAAACCCTGCTGCATTGGGGCGGGGGAGGGGAGGGGGGGGGAGGTTACGGATACTTACAATGACTGGGATGGTGGAGGCTCTGCACAGGATCTGCTTCACCAGCCGGTATCGGTCGTACAGGGGTTTCATGGTCTGCCTCTCATTCTTGGTGACCTGTAAAAAAATATCCTGTTAGCTCGGTATTAGTGTTGCGCCTCCCCCTGCTACACCGCTAACACGATGAATGTGACAACCGGCCCACGACGACAGCCGCAAAGGCCGTTAGCCACAAACCGCGCAAACGTCCAGTGTGCAGAGGTGAAACAAAGGTTAAAGGGGAGAAATCAGGCAGGGAGAGAGAGAGAAATCACAGAACAATTCAGCTGGGATTAAAAATTGAGGAACGAAATGCACCAGTTTCAGCCCCGCTAAAGCTAATCACACTTGAGACACTGTTATTCCCCCATGACTTGCAATCTAGGTCACACTGATGTAAGAACACATTCTGACAGAGGAGCCAAAATATTTATGAGGAGACAAGGACTCAGTAGTTGGGGGGTTATGACTCACCGGACGCCCGTGGATGCTCTCGTAGTACAGGAGTCCTTTCTGTAGGGCCACTTTCTCCTCCCCGATCTGCTCCCGTGTCATATCCTGCAAGAGGCGGGACAGGAAGTGAGTCGGTGCATTTCAGAAGCGACCTGAATCCACCTGGTCTTCAAACACGCGTGCATGCGTGTTGCGGCAGCTTCACTGCACGCCGCAACCTCAGTGTGTCGAGGTCACGGCCTCACCTTGATGTCCTCTGGCCGGTCCACCTCCTCCCTCTTCTCCTGCAGCTTCTTTAAAATGCTCTCCAGGGTGCTCTCCGCCGGAGGCTTGGGCGCTTTTTCCTGCGCTGGCTTCTTCTCCAGCTGCGAGCCGAAGCTTTTTGGCAGCGTGTTGCTGCGTTGGCGGGTCAGGGGCTGCAGGTCCTCTTCAGACTTCAACAGCTTGTGTTCTGTTGAGCACCGTTAGCCTTACAGCAGATGTATCGGAGCTATCAGCGTCGTACTGAAGGATGAGCTCACCTTTTAGGTCTTTGCGAAGCTTGGAGAGTTCGTTTACCCATCTGAGCACCTCAGGATTTGCGGCTTTATCACCGTGAGAAGGCTGAGAAAAGTCAAACCAAAATTTAAGCAAAAAGAAGAGCGCAGGCATCTTTATTCTCTATTCTTAAATCTCCTGGACCCACCCTGTACTTGTGCTCCTCCTCAAACTTCTCCTCGAAGCGGTGGATTTTTTTCTTCAGGACGTGGATCCTCTTTGTGAGCTGGGCTGTCGTCAGCTCCTCTTTCTCGTCATCGCAGGAGCCGAGAGATGAACTCCGCCTGCGGCTGCAGAGAGTCACTGTGTTAAGTCCGCCCGCCTAAGGCGCGCACGGGCAAAACCGCACCAAGCGTCCTACCTGATGAACGAGTGTGCGTTGGGCGGAGAGGGGGGTACTTCGGTGTCCGACAGGTACTGCTGGCACTGGCCGTAGGCGTAGAAACGAGGTGAGAGCATGGGGTCGCTGTCTTCCTCCAACAGCTGGCGCATCAGAAAACCGCCGGCGTGAGGAGACAGTCGTGGTTCCTCACGGTCCATGCTCTCCCTCTGCAGCGAGGAGTAGGCTGGCACTGGCTCTGGGGGACAAAAATGAGCAGGTTTTACATCAAAAGCAGAGTTTTTCTAGTTCTGATGCAAACCTGAAGCTGTGAAAAACAAAAGGCAACTTAGCGAGGGGGGTATATGCAAACCTGAATCCAAATCCTGAATGAAAGCGGCTTTTGTTTGCTGTTCTGCAGAATCAGCTCTAGAAAATGTTTAAGGTAATTCCACCCTCCTCCAGGTTTTTTTCTTTTCCTACAGCTATGGATCGGACATGCACAAACCCCACTTATTGTATGTTTCCACCGGCCATAGTGAAAACAGGAGAATGCCGGGGCTATTAATAATGCCCTGCTGCTCTGTGGATAAGGTCAGGGTGGATGACCCCTGGGAAGCCCAGTCATGAGGCTGTAGCTCCCAAAGGTCTGTGTGTTCAAGAGCGAGACCAGACTGAGGAATATCAGGCTGCCTAAAAAGGGGAAAAACAAACTCGGCGGGAATTTCGAAGAGCTCCTGGAAAAAGGAGGGACCCGACATGGAGGATGAAGAGAAAACAAACATCCAGGCTGCCAGAGAGAACGCAAGAAAACACACACGCCCCATTCTTAAACTCCAAGAACAACTCATCTTAGATTCCAGACCCGGCCCTGGCGGACACCACCCGCGCTTCCACGTACGTGCGGTACAGCGAGCAGCATGGCGCCGCAGGTGGAACTGGTGGAAGTCGGGTCTGGTGGCAGCCTGTGAGGCTCTGCTGCGTTCAAAATGAACCTTTCACATCAACCCCTCGCTGGCTGTCAGGGATTAAACAGACGACCGAAGCGGTTTCTGTAAAGGTTGCTGGAGTCTCAGGATGTTGCCAGGCAGGGGAAAAGGTCACCCAGACAGTTTGGGTCGTCCTTCACTTGATGCAAGGTGACTCCATGTCACACGACAAAGAAAGTGGACCTCATAATTCCCTCTCCTTCATCGCAATTAAAGTGTTACATATAAAAAGCCTCCAGGGTCTTTTCCCTCCTTGCTGCTACTGAATATCACCGGGTCACCGTCACAGGCGCTCGCACGGAGCGTACTGGAACAAAGGTTGTGTGCCACAGTAGGACGACCTTGTTCACCCGCCAGCCCCCAACTGCAGATCTGATTTCATCAGACTGTTCTGGCTCTGACTGTTGGCCACGAAGCCCTCCATCGGCTCTGTGAGACAGGCCAACCCAGGCCCGCACAGATCCTGCCGGCTCTGGATCCGGAGGGAAAACTGTACTGCCTGCGCAGCCTGTCACATCCAGTCATGCAGCATCGTCACCAGCTCAGCTGTGCGCACAGTACAGAATGTACAGGAGCACAATTTCAATGGAGGCAACCAACCAACAAAAACATGGCCAGGCTCTACCATGACATTCCAGATGAAGATGGAAAAAAAACCAACCCCCCCCCCCCCACACACACACACACATCCTCTCAGGAAACTGTAATTAAAGACACAATCAGTGGCTTCCCAAAGCCAGTTCTGGTGACAACATGTGAATTCTGGACATTTCTTCATCCTGCAACAGAGGAAGTTGTATTTGTAGGCCAAATATGTGCAGACGTGTTGCAACAAGATTTATTCTGCAAGTGCGTTTCCCTGGAAACATGTTTGATTTCAGTGCCCAGTTCTACAAAATGCTTAGTTTTCATTTCTGAACCTTTAATCGTGTGTCACGGACACCTAAAGCAGTATTTTCTTCTTACTGCGTGCATAAACAAACACATTAATAACGCACTGAGAAAGGAGGAGGAGGGGGCAACATTAATAGAGGAGGGGGCAACATTAATAACGCAACACAATTAGGTTTTCTCTCCAAACGCACCCCTGGATCTTTATCTTAAACTGAATCTGGGTGGTTATGATTGCACAAACCCTTCCAGCACTGTCCCTGGAGACGTGGAAATCATTTCAAAACTGCAGCAGCTCCAAAAACTGCTGACACCGTATTAAAAAAAACAAAACAAAAAAAAAAAACAAAACTTTCTTTTGGCTGCTAGGCAAACAGGCACGTCTCCGTCGCCACTTCCTCCTACAGATATGAGTATCCTGAGAGGATCTTTTCACTTTAAGTCCTGCAGGGGATGCAGAAGGAGGTGCGCGGGGAGGAGAAGCGGAACGTGTGCAGCAGCTGCCCGGACACCCATGTGCAGAGCTGGGCGCTGAACAGTTTTACTCCAGACTCAAACATATTTCGGAATAAAATAGTCCTGCGTGTGTGAGAAACATGCAGCCCGAGGATGAAAACACCAGCCAGGCGGCCTACCTCCCCAGTTGTTTTCCTCGGTAAGCGCTGTCAGGTCCAGCCGGGGAACGTCCTCGCAGCTCGGCTTGTCGCAGTCCGCGTCCCCGCCGCCGACCCTCCCCGCGTCGCAACTGACGGGCGGCTCCTGGATCTTCATTCTGAACGTCTGAACAACCATGAGCAGAAACAAGAAAGCGCTCAACAACGACGGACAGCTCCTGAACACACTACTTATGTTAGGGCACGCACCCTCTCGGGCTGACCCTGCCCTGAAGGAGGGGGCTGGTCTCCGGCGGCGATTGGCTGCTGCCGCTGGCCAAAACATCCGCCCACACGCCTCCGACCATCGGAGGTATGGAGTGGAGCGCCCTCCTTCTCTTTCTCCCCCCTCCTCTTGTTTTTTTTACTTTACTCCTCCTCTTAGCATCTTCTTCTCACTACCGATCGAGTTGTTTTTACTTATATTAAAAAATGTCGCATGTTGTTGAGTAAAAACACCTTTGACAAGTTCAGAATTTCTGAGCTTTTAACATCCAGAAATGAGAAGGAAAAAATATATATATTTTTTTTAACTTCTTTTGCATGATAAAAATAATATTTAGCGTAATTCCCCTGATACAGTCTTTTCTCTGGACATGTTTGTTTCGCAGCAGCAGGAGAACCCGGAGGAGGGCTGTGGACTGGGAGGCGGGGGAGGGGACGGCAGCCACGTAGAACACGTAGGCTGGCTGGTTTTTTTTTGTTTTTTTTCTTTTCTGTTCTGCTCCTCAAGCAAACACGCAGATTAAAACAGAGGTATCACATGTCTCACGATCCACTCACGTCCAGTAAACACAGCTTTGACTTGGCTGCAAACGAATCTAATTCATTACAGTTGTCATCTGTTAATTGAATCATTAAAAAAAGATTTTGTTGACATTCAAATTCATTGTATTCTCAGATGTGCAAAATGATATATTTCATTACACTATATGTTCAAAAATATTACAGAGGTGATGTGAAAAAAAAAATAACACAAAGATAATAAAGGTAGTCTTCAATTTCTAATAGAAATATACAATTAATCCCAAAGTAATGATAGATAGCAACAGGAAAAAAAAACTATTTTAAAAACTAAAATATATCCAAAGAACTACACACCTTTACACTTTGACGTGTCCTGTTCATTTAGTTATTCTTTAATTCTGTTCCACCAGAACCTTTCTTTCGTGCTGGGTCAAATATTATAAAACTCCCATTAAAAACTCCCTTAACAAACCATGTTTTGGAGAAGGGACAATTTCAGCCGCCGTGTCCATGAATCATCAAACACTGGGGTCCCGTTTCCTTTCTGGGTGTGGGATCAAGCTATTTTTAGGAAACGGTCAGCGCTACTGGAGCTCAAACACACACTGGGAGCTGACAGTAAGGATTTCTTTTTTTTTCTGAGTTCAGTTGTTTTTGGTTGTTTGTAGGAGAATAAAACAGCATGATTGGTCTCGGTTGGTGTCTCAGCCAAAAGAGAGGAGATTCTGGTAGTCTCCTCATCTAATTTACTGTGGGAACTTTCATATGACGGGAATCACAGGGAGCGTGCAGCGCAGAGGGAACATGCTGACTAAAATAATCTAGCATCTGAAATTACCCCAGGGCTTTACCGTCAGGACCCATCAAGCCCCCCCTTTGCTTCTGGGTGAGTACATACTGCACTGGGTCTGTCAGCAAACACTCCCTGACCAATTCCCAACACTTCACAGGGGCCAACTGGACTCAGAACTTTTATTAAACAGATGTTAAGGCAGGACAAATGTCTAACACGGGTCTAAACAAATGCTTGGAAGGTATAATGAAGCCCTGCCTCATGCTAGGAGCATCATCATCATCGGCTGAATCTATTTTTAACATCATACCTTCTGTCCGTATTGTGTAATCAGCAGATGTGCAGGCGTGTTCGTCTGTGGTCAGGTGCATTGTTGGTGCATGTCCTGATCTATTGCATCATCAGCCAACAAGAAAACAGACTCATCTGGATATACTTCAAATTAGAGTATAAAACAATTAGGAGGAGGAGGAGTTGCATTCTACAGAACAAAGGACACATTCAGGTGCAAATGGCCCATTAAAGGGTTTTAACTTGATCTAATTACTCCACTGATTGATCAGTCTGATGATCAATGATCAGCAGGGACAGACGGTACTGTTGGTGATTAGAGGCCCTCTTCAGCAGACCTTGAAAATGTTTGACGGATTAAACAGCACAGATTTTAAGGTCCTTAACACACACTCCATCCATGATTACATCATCAGGAGATGACCAGTTGGTGTGAGGGAGGGGCACTGTGTGTGTGTGTGTGTGTGTGTGTGTGTTACGTCTAAATGTGCTTGTATAATTCCTACAAATACAGATGATTCATTTTCTATCTCCATGAGGAGGCTCATCCACCCTAACCTAAACCTTAACCTTAACTTTGACCCAAAACCCAATTCCAACCTTGACCCTCAAACCTCAAACACACCTTGCTGTGAGCACCAGCCAAAATATCCTCACTTCCTAAAATATGCAAACTGTGATCCTCACTTTGTGGCATGTACGAGAGCACACACAAACACACACACACACACACACACACACACACACACACACACACACACAAGCAGGATTTGTACTGATGTAAGCTCCCAGCCTCCATGTGTGCAGTATGACTCTCGCTCTCTCGCTCTCGCTCTCTCTCTCTCTCTCACACACACACAAACACACACACACGTCTTGTACTTCTATCTTTGTGAGGACTTTCATGGACATAGTACTTTCCCGATCTCCTTACCCTAATCTTAACTATTACAACTGCATATTTGGTATCACCACGTAGCATGTACAGGACTCCAAGAACACACACACACACACACACACACACACACACACGCACACACACACACACACAGGCACACACTTCTTTGTAAAGACTTTCGTAGACTTTTACCAGCCTTCAGGTTCTGAAGACTAGATAAAATTCTCTTACTACCCAAAACTGTACTGACTTTGCTCATTTAGTAAGAGGCACCTCCCTCGACTCAAAAGTGAGAAAAAAATGAGTGTTATTTACAGTATGTGGGGCAAATCTGAGACACCAGGGGGGCAGAGAAAATGCAAACTGTGCAGGTGAGCAGGTTACAATTACAGCCGCACACCTTTCCTGATCTCGGTTTCCTTGGGTTGAAGGTGAAAAGTGTGACAGATAAATCACGTCCATTATTCTTTTACAAGGACTACTGCAGCCATAAGATGCCCGGTGATAGTTTCAGCAAGGCAGGACCTTATCTGGAGAACTCACTAATAAGATGACTGATTAACCTACAGCCTGTTTTAAAATGGGTGCCTGAACTATTTCCCATGGTTCTTAGCAGGTGAGCTCAGTGATGCTATTTATGCATGGAAAGACGTGTAGACAAAACGTCTCTACTTCCTCAAAGTAAAATATTCCAAATATGAGCACCGGGGAGGATAGCTATTTGGAGTCACAGATCGCAGTAATGATCATTTCTGTACTTAAACTTTCTCTGGAGCATGCAATAATAAATAGAACCTGAAACAATCAGCAAATTTATGCTCTGTTAAACACGAAATATCCAGTTTATAAGAGGAAACAAGATGAGAACACTCACAAGCCCATAAGAAAATAAACAAAAAATGTACCTGCTGCAGAGAAGAGCAGCCATCCTTCCTTGATGTGTAATTTCTGGAAAATCAAATATGACATAATCAATAGAAGACTTTTGGCAAAATGTGTGAGAGCATGTTTGTGTAGTTACACAGTGACTTTTATCATGACATCAGAATTTTTGTAAGAATATCGGCACCATCTTATTACCACAAACAGCAGGCGCTGCAGCTACAAAAATGTAAATAATTAATAAATAAAGCATCTTTAACAAAGTCAGTGAATTGAACTAAGGTACTAACCCCTTCTGGAATGTCTCCATGTGATCTGTTCCTGTTCTCTCACAAACACATTCCTTATCCTGGGAAAACAAGTCATTATCAAACTACAACATTAAAAAAAAAAAATCACAGTTTGTTGCCTTTATTCAGGATCGATAGGTTTGATAGGTGACTACAACAACGTACAACCCCTTCTTCCTACATTTATCCTTTCCTCTCTTCCTTATCACAGGTCCGGTCTGCAGGCCGACATTATCCCCAGACTCATCAACAGTAACAGGACATTCTCCCTCAACAGATTGCAAACGGAGCGAGGTCATCCACCATACCGGCTCTCTGAGCAAGAGTGCAATAACAATACAAGATGACGACGTTTACCAACCAAAAATAGTGTTTCTCCTCAAGAAAAGCCTTAGTTAACCTGGTAAAATATTTCATTCTGCACGGAGAGGCTAAAGACACAGCGATGCCCAGTTTGCAGTATTAAGGCAGTATTAAGGCAGATAAAGGCAGGAGAAGCATCTAGGGGCCCCCACTGCCCTCGCTGGAATCCTGACATAACAAGCTCACACTCCAGACGGCAGCTGTTCACACCATCACCAGCAACACGGACCGCCATTATTAAAGCTCTCAGCGAAAACACTCCAGCCAATCACGGCCGAGTCAGCGACGGCAGCGAGCGCTCGATGTGTGTCAAGGCACCGTGACTCGTCTGACCAGTTACGTAAGGATATCGCTACGGGGATACCACAGAGGCAGCCGAGAGAGTCAATCAAGCTACTTTCATTAGTTGGACGGTGGGAGCGCATGCTCCAACTTGACATCATTCCAAGGCTGTTTGATTTATGATCTAAGTACATAAGAGTCTGACTATCAGATGAATATCTGGAGCCTGGATCCCATTTCTGCTTCACTCCTTGACCTTGACGTGAATTTCAGTGAGATGTTGAAGCTGAGTGTCAGAGCACTGGCTCATTCCAGTTGGAGCTCTTTTACTTTTGTTTCTTCAAAAATGGGAAAAGATTTTACTTTCTTTTCCACAGCTTCTTTGTTATTCTAATGACACAGCGGAATCCAAAAATGGTAAATAAAAGTGAAGAAAAGGCAGTAATTAAAGTAAAGGAAATACTTTTTTTACATGATTTACTAATAACATCTCTGTTTAGTTTCATAATTACAAGATTTTGTAAATCAGAGTTGTATTTGATTAGAAAAGCCACGGCGACACAGCGAAAGTGAAATAAATCATATCAGAGGAGGTCATCAGAGGTAGATCGCCAACGCGGCAAACACACTCACCGCGTGGGCTTCCTGGTTGTTGGTGAGCAGCACCAAGGTGGGACTGTGCTTCCTGGGTTTGGGGGTCCGTTCTGCGTTGCCTCCCAGCAAGTCTGCGCTACTGCTGCCTGCTTCTTCCTCCGCGCAGCCCCAACGGCTTCCCTTGCTGGAGGGGATGTTCTCTTTGTTGGTGCTGGCTCCCTCGGGGGCGATTCTGTTCCCGGACAGAAAATGTCGAAGAAAGAGAGAACTCACTCCTTCTGCACACTTTATCAGTCTGACATTGGCTAAAATAGTTCTTGAAACTGAAAACCAAGGTCATCCTTCCACCTTTCTCACTTATACCTTCGGAACTGTTTAGTTTCCCTGCTAATTCTATTTAGCTTCTGTTTACTGTCTACAGTCTTATTGACGCGTTCTGATGTCACTTGATGTGCTTCCCTAATCCATATGTCAGCCATTAATCAGACTAGAGCAAATCTCCATCAACAAGGATTAGATTCTTCTCACCACGACTCCGGTTGTTATGACTACCCCGTGTCGCTGTGGACAAGGTTACAACACGGAAGAAACCTACGACTGTTTTGTTGTTAAAACACCGACAGTAGCAGAGTTGTGTTGAGACGTGATTTAATATGGAATTTGAATTTGCAGCCTTGTATTTAATGTGTAGTCTTGGATAGAAAAAGGTTTATGTTGCAGTGACAGACAAGATCTTTTGTGTGTTGCTCCTAGAAACAGTTGCATGCTGGTAGCATCAACTAACAAGAACACCGTGGTGATGGTGCTACGCTCATTATACCTGTTTCTTTCCTTGCGTCTCAGCAGCTCTTCCTGTTGTTCTCTGCGTTGCCGACGTCTCTGTCTTGCGCTCGTTTTCACACCCGAAGCGGGTGGGCATGGGGTCAAATGAGAGTCACCTGAACTTTGACCCCGGGTGGGGTTTATACTGAAGAGGTGCTGCTCCACCACTGAACTTATAGTCCGGTTCAGGAACCTTACACACAAAAAAACGATAATTGAACAATGATCCACAAAGACTGCTAATCCTTTTAAAACTGGCGACGCAACTGTGCACCACATGCGGCGAGAGTGACAGCAATAAATTCCACTTACCTAACCACATCTGGTCTGGAGCGAGTGGGAGACAGGTGGGGACTAGGAGAGCAAGAGGAGAAGAAGGTTAGAGAATGTTACAGAAACAGGTGCTCACAACAGGTCACCAAGCAACGCTGGAAATCCCTTTAGGCTCCAGTTCTGGTCCTAGGTGATCAAAGCATGCGGCGTGCATGAGCGGCTGGATGCTCAGCTGTGTAGCATGCATGCTATAGGTCTCCTGGGCCAACCAGCCTGCTTCTATGGCAACCAGTACAGAGAAGAGAGGACATAAAGTACACCCTATCTATCTATCTATCTATCTATCTATCTATCTATCTATCTATCTATCTATCTATCTATCTATCTATCTATCTATCTATCTAAAAAGTCAGTGTTTCCTGTAGAACAGCTACCTCCACATATTTACAGTAGGAGGGTGAACCGAGGGACTCTGTAAACAGTGATGTTGAAGGTAAAAGCAGAGCCTGGCTGAGGTTTCGTAATCCGCAGCGATAAAGGTGGAGATAATGATGGCATGACAGTGAAAATGTGAGTATTGACAGTGAAAGCCTCAAGGCTTTTGTCAGGAGGAGTGGTTACAGGAGATGAGTCGAGGTATTCTATAAAGGACGACAGACGGAGCTGTGAAATAAGAATAGAAGTTATGTCAGCGTATGTTCTCAGAGGAGGCACCAGACTAAACCTCACAATTATCTCTGGGCATACTGGGAGATGTAGCCCACCACCTAATAATAACCCTGGCAATGGATGCGACAGGTTAACGCCACAGAAAATGGTTTAACGGCTTACTGTTGTTGAGCGGCCCTTAAAGACATTAATAGCAGTTTATGAGGCGTGTGGGGCTGGAGGCGGAGCGGCTCCACAGATCTTCGTGTGAAGGTGAAGGAAATGTCAATTACATAAGAGGGGTGGAAACATCATGCCTTCCATTCAGTACAGAGGTCTGCTCAAAGTTTCTGCCTTGTAAGAGCACTTGTTTTGCCGGTACTGCTTCTGAGGGAATGGTCTCTCTTATCTAGTTAGCAACTGATAAAAGAATTATGGCAAGGTCAACTTAACATGTAAAACCAAATCCTTCACTTTAATAAAGACGCCCTTAGATTTACAGATGCTGTTAAAAAGTTTATATTCAAAACAAAATAAAATCCATGGTTTTACTTGGGTGCTATTTTCCAGGTATGTAATCTCACACAGGCTGGTCCATGAATTTCTGGAGGAATTAAGATTTTGCATAATTTCCTTATAAAAAACATAATGGTGAGGTTGAAACCATTCTGGGGCTTGAGCCTTAAATAAATGTCAGATTTCAGAGACAGAAGTTCACCGTGAATTCTCTTTACACCCTCATCATCTCAGTTTATCGTCTCAGATTATCCTAATTTCCAATTATTTTGTCATGCTCAGTCTTTGGAAGAGTCCTTTAAACATGGATGCAGGGGATTTGATGAGGATCAAAAGAAATTTGGGTGAAAAAAATAATGATTTGAGACAGTTTTGACTTATTTCCCATGGTTTTGTGATTAAACGTAGCACAAACAGAAGTTTGCAGATTGTCGAGTCACTGTAACATGCCACTGAGTCATAAATTCTGTTGATCTGTGGATGTGCTGTCCAACTGATGATTTCCAAGTCATAAGATGATTTATTGTTTTCAGCTGGATGGTGTCTGCTGGAATGTTAGGTCCTGGGCTTCGAATGTGCAGTTCGCATGTTCTGTGTGCAGACTGTTTCTGAGTTTAAAGTCCATATAATGGGATGATCCTGGAGAATTACAGTGTAAATAAAGGCGGTCTGTCTTAGCATTTATTGTGCACTTCAGCATCTTAAAGTCAAGAGTTCGTAATAATAAACAAGAAGGAAACTATGTCAACACCTCCAACGCAAAGGCTTACACTAGTTTAATCCCTTGGACTGTGTACCCCACGGCATCCATTCACGTAATCTATCATAACATCTGAGTCAGATTTTAGCAGGAACTTGACTGAGGGTCAAAACACGCTGCGGTTCTATTATCCATTCAGGCTGGATTCAGATTAAGCTTCTGTGTGCGTGTGTGACTGAGAACACGTAGGCTGTGGAGTCACAACTGCAGCCTGCAGATGGTTGTACTGGTGTACTGACTAAGCCACTGGTGCGCCTCGACACCATCAACTACAATATTCAGCCATCAGGGTTACCACATTTACTTTCAATGCAGCCTTAACTGGGCATATATTACATACAGAGAGCTAATATTTACATGAAATAGATTCAATCCTGGCACTGTTTACCTATCTAGATTCTGTTATTATCCCAGGAAGCTATTGCCGCTTTCCTATCAGGTCCTTTAAGGAAAAAAAAAAAAAAGGCTTCATCACACGTGACAGAAAAATACAAACTCTCAGGTAAGTCAACAAATGCTTCAAACAATACTCAGTGGCTGACTGAAGAACCAGCCTGCTACGCTGCCTGAAACAGAGCCTCCTAAAGCTGGGCAGACAGGTATAGATTAACGGGTTTTTACTTTGAATGACCTATCAGTCACATGACCAAACACATTCTCACCAGGTAAACCTGATCCCTTCCTTGGCTCTACTGGAAATGGGTGCAGTCTGTTTAAGACGTTTGTTTTAATTGTTTCTAAGTCAAACCTTTTACATCATGGAATTGTTTTTTAACCAGCAGTGTGAGGGCTGGTGTGTGTTGGGGTGTGGCTTAAACTTTAATTATGATTATTAGTGAAGAATCTGTGAGGCTCTGACCACAGAAGCCTCCTCCTGGAAGCCTGGTTTGCCATGACAACATCACATCTGATGAGCACACTGTTTCATGTGCACCCTTTGCAGCATTTATCCTGCGGGCGTTCTATTGTTTCCGCTGATTGTGCGCTTCAAGTAGCCTGGGGCCACCTCCCCCTCCACCTTCTGAACCAACCGACTGTTTTCTAACAGTTTGAACAGAAAGCACCTACCTCACGTAGAAGGGAGATATCGGCCTCTCTTCTTCTCGGGGCCTGTGGGATGAAAACAAACACACATAATTAATTGAACTATGCGGTTTTGATGTGTTATGCTATTAAAAACATCATGACCCCAGTCCCTCCCCCACTCCCTGCTGGTCATATGGGCTGAAAATAGGAGCATAAGGCTGTCTTTTGTCTGCAGAATAATACCCACGCTGCCCCACAGTTCAGTGGTTTTGTGGAACATGTCTCTGGTAGTTATTATGAACCAGGAAACGGCCGTCGTTCCAGAATATAGGCAATCTGCTGTCGCCGGACAGCAGACGGCAACACAAGACGTAATTATGCAACAACAAGAGGAACTCGGCCTTGGCAGTGCGTGCAAAAGTTGCTTAATGTTTCCATATCCTGGTACTTAAAAGCTGAAAATGTAACAATCACTGAGCTGGAAAGAAAACACGACAAGCAAAGCAGACAGATCAACAAATGTTTTCTTTGTTGATTAACGTGGCTTTGATTTCCTAGAGAAAGCAAAAAGTCTTCTCAAACCTACATCTGTCTATTAATCAGATTATGCAAATGATAAGTGATTACAGCGGTTTTGTGTCAGATTCTGGTGGTCTCCAATTAATATTTTACAGCAGCTGTGCTGAATTAAACAGTGATGAAAATAGCATCATGGCATCCTGGGGCTTCTTTAGTGTTTCAGAGTGATGCAGAGAGGGGATCCAGGACGTTACATGAAAGACAAAGCACGCAGAAGCACGTTCACAGGTGAGGTTATTCCAGTGGCTTTGTTAGATCCTGTAAACATGTTGATCCTCGGTTCTCCTGAAACCACAGAAAAACAGACTTCTGACTGACCAACTGGTGAACGTTTGCTTCTCAGCTGTGTTTTGGAACACGACGTGCTCGGCGCGAGGAGCCGCGGCGCTGACGGGAAACTACGCTGGCTCTTTAGGCGATACATCCAGATCAAAACAGAGGATTAAGGTTTCAGGGGAGGAAGAAATCAAAGCTTTGTTCTATACTAAGACGTGAAGGAAAAATGCTCGTGTCTACACCCTCGCAGGGACAGTACACCAAAAAAAAAACAAAACACTAGCTCAGACACAGTGGGTGTTTTTCTCCCTCACACTGGTGTTCTTAAGTCGTGTTACGCAGTCTGACGTGCATATTAATATGATGCGTGCTTCGCTGCTGTTGTGAATTGCAAAAGCGGAAATCCTGCTTACCCACTACCTTACTGAAGGAATAACAAGAGGCTTTGGGGGGAAAAAAAAATCACAAAAATCCAGATCCCTCAGACGCGAGCGGAAAACTACAGGAACACGGTGGTAAATCCAGTTTTTCAAAGGAACATAAAATTCTGAAAGAAAACTGACTGTTGACAGATATCTACTGGCAGATTTAAATTCACAGTCCCTGTTAAAATGATGTTAATTCAAATGGAGGATGAGAGGGGACAACCAGTTTGGCCCAACATTCAGGTTCCTGAGACCTGAAGGTCTGGAGGCCTTCAGGCTGATTGATGAGACTTCTTCAGAGGTGGCCAATAGTGCTGTCATACCCACAGGGGAACCTGAACTCACACCACACCGCCACGTTCCTCATTCCCATTTGTATCCACCGGGCTTCTAAGAAACCTGCTGGTTACATCACAAAACCCAGCAGGCCATGGCAACTCCACACAAAGGCCAGCATGCATCCTCGCTGTGCGACTCACGGGAGTATATAAAGTTCACATGGCGCTGTGATGTTAGCACATGTCACCTGTGTGGCGAAAAAGGCCGGTGTCATATCTGAGTTGCAGGTGAGAGCGGTTTGGACAGGTGACACGTGACAGGGAAGAGCTAAACACGAGTGTTCTGAGCGCACGTGCTTTAGCTGAGCAGTTCCACAGGTCTTGGACAAAACGATGCAAACATATTCTCCACATTTTAGTCTCTTTAGTCCCACTGGTGAGGTCGCTCAGTTCAGACTGATGACACCCTCTGCAGCGTCTCCCTGTCATGCTGTTCATGTATCTATCAGCTACCAGGAGATTTACTGGTGACCCGAATGCCAGAGTGGGGAAAGGTGGGAGTTTCACATTTCAATGGCTCTGCTGGCTTTTGCAAAGAAATCTGAATGAATAAATATCAGCACAGTACATCAGCACAGTACAGGCTGCCTGACGCTAAAGTGATTACGGACACTGCACATCATGTCTGTTGCTATGAGCTACAGAGCACATATAATACCCATAGCAATATTAATTTCTGTATATCTACAATGTAAATACATAATAGTACAATTGTAACATACTGTAGTTTCATTCCTATTTCCATAACTCAATCTGTCAATCCACGAGCAGTCAAGAGTGGTTTCTAATGTGTAAATCTGTAATTTAATATGTGGGAAAACACCACTCTGGTATATCATGTTAACCTTTTATGTAATGTGTTAATCGATCTGGTGCTGAGACAGTTTACACTCTAAAAGGTCACCGGTGTGTCTTTGCAAAGTCCCAGCAAAACAGAACACACAATTCCTCTCGTGTCAGTTTTTCTGATTTCACATCAAATGGAACTTTTTTATCTGACTGTGGGATTCATCGATGCCAAATCCTGCAGATCTGTTTCCAGCCAAACTGCTCAGGTGCGACCGCGGTTAAGATTTATGACGCCGGCCACAGCCTCAACAACAGTCACAGCTGTAGCCTCGCTATTCCAGGACTGAGGACACTCGACACCAACTGGTTCCACTTTCAACGTCTTATAAAAAGCATGTTTGCATGCCGAGAGTGCATTGCTGCGGTTTCTGGACTTTAGATCCCCCCGTCTCTGTCAGGATTCTTCACCTTCACCCTCCAGTGCATCACCTCCAGTGCATCACCTACACAAACAACGGGTCTAACCTATTTAGAATGCAAGCTCATTTCCTGCAGGGGAACGTAACATCAATGAAGAAAATGAAGAAAAATAATGGAAAACTTGAAATACAAATAGTGTCGCAAGTGTTAGTAATGCAGGAGTGAGAGGTTGCTTTGTGACCTTGAATGGAGTTATTATTTTAAAATGATCTGGAGACACCGACCTGCTGATTGACTCTATGTTTGGGTGGCTGAGGTGCGAGCCGGTGTCTGGAGTATACGGGCTTGTCAGCGGGACAGGAGCTGCCTCTGTGCTGGGGCACCTCACCTCTGAGGTCAGGGGTAGGACGATGGGTATGGACAGCGACTCTCCACGGGGACACCCAGCCATGCGGCGGCTCTGAGGAAGGACCTGAACCGTGGCATCAGTCTCCCCCTTTCTCACCTGTTTCAGAGAAAGTTGTTAAGTGTGACAGGAAACACTAGAAAGCACAAACTGGTGACTTGACAACCACGCGTGAAAAACTTTGACCTCTTCCTCTGATTTCAATAAAAACCCTGACTCTCTGAGGGGAATCAGGAAGTCATAAAGAAGCCATAACAGCTGAGCTGGTTAAAAACAGGCTAAGACTGGAGAAACAATGACGTTCAAGTGATTTTATCTTACCGTACCGACCCTGAGTGGATACAAAGTGCGCACACCGCCAGCTTTAGTGTAAGAAAATAACCTTAACCGAACCACAGCAACATTGTGAACAGATTTTTTATGCATTTTTGCTGAGTTTCAATCAAAACAAAACTCCCAAGAGAATAATTTTTGCAGGTAGCCGTTCCGTAATGGTTGCTGAACTCTGAGTCCCAACAGAGAGGTAGCAGCGGTAATGATGAAGCCATTCTAACATCAGCGGTTCCCGTATTGATCATGGGTAAATGGAACTGGGGCTAAAAAGCGGCTCATTTGTAGCTAAACTGGTTGATCCAAAAGGCTAAACTCTGTTTTTACACCACTTATCAGCAGAATGGTTCCATTTAGTGCTCAACATAATGGACTATTCTGAAATCTATGGATGCTGGCTCTGTTAGTTCATTGGTGCGTTCAATGGCTGAACTTTTGAGGCCCAAAAGCATCTGTTGTGAAGGCCAAAATGGATTTTATCCATGAGGGCTTATCCTTTTTAATTGATCAGTGTCAATTCTGGTAAGTTTTATGTCAATAAAATGAATGGGATGGTTTTGAGTCATTGGAATAATCCATTCACAATGTTCTGCATAATGGGTCTGTCTGAAATGAAGTTTAAGCCATGAAGTGAGACAGTATGCTGCACGGTCAATGATTTCCGGCCCAGCCATGGAACCTCAGCCATCCATAGCCTCAAGACTGACTGGAGGTCTTTGCAATGTTAACCACTGACCCATCAAGCTGCTTCCAGCCGTATCTGCCTTTGCATAAGAAAGAGCTCAAATGGGGCAACGTTAAGTAATCAGACAGGTCATATCAAGGATATGACCTGGTTTCTCAATTGTGGATTAACTTTATATGCCACTAAGACAAAAAAATTTAAAAAAGCATTATTCCATGTTAAAAACCATTTAAAATGTATCGTTTCTCAAACAGCATCTCAAAATCAGAAGAAATCGTTCAGTCTGCATTCCTACCAATAGATGATGCCACCAAATCTAACACAATAGACCTTTTACATAGACAAACCCTCACTTTAGCATATGTATTCAAACGTATATAATTATGATTGTATATAATTAAACAATTGAGGAGTGCTATAAAAACCATATAAAGCTGCTAATGGCTGCAAGGCTTTTGACAAATAAACTCTTGTCATACTTGTGTTTATTATACCATAAAGATGTTTTTAGGTCATTCTAACTGGGCTTGTTTGCCAGTTGGCTAAAGATAATTTATTAACTTTTAATATCTCACCCCTGTGCAGATGTTTGCAGGGAAATCAGTTCAAAACATTCACTCAGGTAGAAGCAACAAGCGCCGAGCTGAGATGTGATTCACCTTGAGAATAAAGCCATTTATGGGGCTTCTTTATGAGAAATGCAGCTATAAAAGTTAATATTAATGGCCCGTGATGAATCATTTGATAAATCATTAAGGAAGAGGTCAGACTTTTCAGAGCTGCCTTTTGGCTTCTACGGGAAGCGCAGGAGGATTTTTGCTGTTGTTGTGTTATTTATGGCCCACAGAAAAAAGACTATCAGCACTAATGAGTTAAACACTAAAGTCAAAATGATAGAAAATGGAACTACTCGCACAGTACAACAGCTGCTGTAAAATCCACCATTCAGCCAGTGTTTGTAAACAGACACCGTCATCATTTATGGCTCCGTCCTCCTAGTCTCATAACTGGTTTATAGCCGTCAGTCTGAGATTGGCAGCCTCAAATGAAAACCTGAGGGTCATCAGCAAGACAAGAAATCTTGATTGTAGCCAGCATAAATAAGTTTAGCAGATAAAGTGCTGCCATTCTGTGACTTATCTAGTGTTTTCAGTCAGTATTTCTATTATCTACACAGTCATGCGAGTGTGCAAACACACGTTACGCCCTCGGAGCTTTAAAAGATGAAACAACCACAGTGATTAGACTTCAACCTGATTTAACCTGAAGCCAAACGCAAAGGTCAGGTGGATATCATCAGGTTCTTTCTTTTATTGCAGTTATATTATACACCATAACTGAGATGTGAGCATTATGCTAATAGCGTCTTTCAGAACAACCCATCTTCACCTACCATGTCTTTTTCCTCTCTATTTAAACATGAACAGCACTCCAACCTTCATGCATTTCCCAGCTAAGGGCAAGCAAGATCACAAGCTGGGATTTAAAGGTACGAGCGGGTGTCGGTTTGAACATTGATCTAACTCTACTTCACTGATATGGCTGTAGCCTGGATTCTTCAGCATGTACACAAACAGGAAATTTCTTTGCCTCAAATGTAATTGAATTCATGACCAGCTGCAGCTCCACACAGCAGAGGCCATTTGTTTTAAGACCACAACACGGTTGCAGAGCGTGTTTATCTCCGACAAATAGGAGTGCTGTTGTTTCCCGCAGCGGACGGCCTTTATCAGATCAGATCAGATCATGTGACTGAGGACGCAGACTGGCTGACAGAACGACGACTTCAGGCTAATTAGCAGCATTGTGGCAGAGCGGAGCAAAGGTATAAAACACAGTATTAATGATTTCTGTACCTTTCTTTTCCTCGTCCCTGTCTGCAGAGTGGTTGTGGTTGTGCAGGATGTGTTCAGAGTTTCTGCAGTTTGTGGTGGGTCTTTTTCTCCAGCCTGCAGAGAAATGCGTAATACGCGTAATGTAGGAATGTAACTGCTTCAAACATAACAGTAAAGGAGTGTGTTTCTGATGTGGTTAACAGCATTATAGATGAATGAATACACAGCGCAAGACACCCATAATGTGATCTGTTTTTCATTCATTCATTCATTCATACAGAAACAGCAAATGACGATGAATTAGCGGGAGAAACCCAAAGACTTTAAGAACACATGCAAACTCCATGCAGGAATCGAACCCAGAACCTTCCTGACTGTTGCACCATCTGCTCCACTTTCACATGATTAGTTTTATTCTGTCAATCACATCATATTTTATCAGTGTTACAGTAAAGCGGTCATAATCTCACAGTCAGCTGACAGTGATAACGTCCTTTAAGCCCCCAAAAACGACACACTACCACGTCACTCGGATCACATGGTTGGTGTTAAGGACTGAGCAGGGGGAATTTGAGGGGCTCCTGCATTTTTTGATCCAGGGAATGCCGTCTGCTAAATAATCATCAACATGCAGAAACAACGAGGCGCAGAAATACTGCCGCCAACCTGAGTTTGCATCTTTGTCCTGGGAACCGCTGTCGCCGTGTTTACGATGGCCTGGCTCGGCAACCTGTTTGTGTCTGTGTAGTCCGCCGCCTGGACCAAGAGAGAGGAGACAAAGATGATGGATACTTTTAGAATCCATGTCATAAACAAAACAAAAGGAAAAATGCTATTAAAAAAGCAGCTTCCAAGCATCAAAACAACAGATGAACAAGATTTTAGATTCATTTTCAGGACAGTTCTTTTGAGTGTTCTACTTTTACTCTGGCCAGCCTTAATGACACTGTTCAGAGTAATTCGAAAGGGTTGGGCATCCTCAAACACACACACACACACACACACGACATAAACACTTTGACACATTCATATGAATTTTGTGAGAGAAGCAAAAGGCTACACCTCAGGTCATATGGCTTTCAACGGCACTGCATGAAAGGTCAGCATCAAGGGACCTCTCTGTGCACGTGTCTCCGTGTTCATGCATGTGTGTGCATGTTTAAACGTAACATGATCCCCTTTCAGTGAGTTTCCCACAGTTCAGTACAGTCTGACTTCTCTGATACCGTCAGCATTCAACAATATTGGAAAACATTTGAGATTTGTAAAAAAGTCAGAAAAGTGTTTCTGATTTACGCAGCAGCTCCTTAAAGTTCAGGATTTTTTTTTGTTTTTTTTTTTAAATGTGTGTTTTGCACATTAAGCATGAATTCACAGGCGAGCCTGACTGCCATTGAGGATATCAGTGTGACAGAGTTCAGAGGTCATATGTGCCCCGAACTAAATCCTAAATGTCATGTTTTAATGAAGTCATGTTTCATTAACACAATCATCAGTCAAACCAGAAAATATTTCCTGCACGCTCTAGTAAAGGACGGACTCCCAGAAATAGTTATACAGTAGCCTAGAGAGAACAAACAGGAATACAATCTTTAAAAGGAAAAAAAAATGTTTTCAAGAACACTTTAACAAAAGTCACTGTAGATTTTTTTTTTCAGCATCTTTTTCCGGAAGATAAATCAAATTTGAATTGTAAATTTAAGGGGCTAACTGCTGTGTTGGACTTGTTTTGTTCCTTTGAGGTACAAATGCTTCCAAGGAAAACCAGGAGGCCAAGCAAATCACCTAATCAATACAGCTAATAGCCAAAGAGACAGCGTTCATTCAACCCCTGGAGCTTCCTGCTCAGGTCATTGGATGAATCAATTACAGCTGGATATGACATGAGGAAGTCAAGGCTCAGCAGGGGTCGAGTAACAGACCAGAACTGCTGGTTCATATCTATGGTTCATAAAAACGACAACACCTTCACAGCTATGATGGTGGAATGTTCTTCTGGGCAGGTCTCTCCATCCGAGCTGCTCTCAAATATGCTTCTGCAGTTCTGGATCAGCTTGACCATGATTTTGTTACAGATGTTTTGATCCTTCATCGCATCAAATCCTTGAGAAACACTGGAAATGCAAGAGCAGAAACAAACACAAATTGGGACAACATTCTGGGACATCTGAAGTTTTTTGAATGTGACCAGCCAATCTGAATTCATTTAGCTCAGTACCCTGAACAGCTGTGCGACAGAGCCTCAACTCTACATCTAATAATAGACACACACTGGTGCACACGTACACACGTGGATAAAGGGAACAGGGTGTATGACAGAGTATAGGGAACATTTTATCTTCTGTATTCTGTCAGATCTTTTTCTGTCCCGAGAACATCATCTGTGTATTCCTGGCGATGTGCTCGAGTACCAGACCAAAGGGGTCAGAGAGTTTATTTTTATGTTTTATCATAATTGGATGAGAAGTCAAGCAGATGTCAAACAACTGAAGTCAGCCCAAAAGTGCAGGGACAAGTGCAACAGACCATAATAACTATTATCATCACTGACATGGGCACTCCGGTTTCCTCCCACAGTCCAAAAACATGTTTGTTAGGTGAATTGAGCAATCTAAATTGACCACAGGTGTGAGTGTTTGTCTGTTTTTCTGTTAGCCCTGCCATAGGCTGGCGACCTATCCAGGGTGTACCCCGCCTCTCGCCCCTTGACAGCTGGGATAGGCTCCAGCAGACCCCTGCGACCCAAGTGTGGATAAAGCAGGTACAGAAAATGGATGGATGGATGGATGGATGGATTACTGACATGCCTCTAGCAATAGATTTACTGACACTGAATGAGCTACAGCACCACCTGCTGGCCAGAAAAATAAAAGTACAAATGACAAACTTGACAGACGCCCCCAACCTGTAGACAGGGGTTTTCCCTGGGATTTTTTTTAAGACAAAGGTGGCAAAGACTGGAGAACCCGGGTGACATGAGTGGTGTGTAAAGTGTGTGAGCCCACCTTAAGAGAGATCAGCTATCTTGTAATTACAGCATGTTAAATGGTGGGACTTACTGAAAGACACTTGGCCCAAAGACGGTGGCGAGGTTGAAGGCAGTCATGCGGTTTTGCCTGTGGTTGCACTCCACCAGTGTGAGGAAGTGGCAGAGGTAGCAGAGGAGACTGTAGTGCACGTCTGGAAGCTCCTGCAGCAGATCTCTCATATCAGAGCATGTGATGTCATCTCCACACTCTTTGGATTCAAAACAGTGGGAACAGGTCAAAGGTCAGGACCATGGTAAATATAGTTGTTCTATCAAACTAAAGTTAAACATAATAGATAACCTAGTTTAAAAGATCAGGATTTGGATGATGGGTGCGTTTGTTTTATTGAGCACCCAGAATTCTAAAGTCTGATCTTGAGTTGTGGTAACTAGTAATACATCTGCATTAGTGCAAAGAACCTGAAACTATGTTGATGCTCTTATTTGGGCTGCATAATTGGGTCGGAGTTGGATAAACGGATATGGACACTGATCCCTAATGAATGAATGACGCAAACTATCAGGATGTGTGCACGTACATTGAGTGTGTGCACGTACGACTACAACTGCCCTCTTGACGTAGACTGTGTGAATTACATGAGGTTTGTTTTGGATCTCAGTGCAAACTTCCTTATCTGTAAGGATATTCCAGTAAGAAAACACACACACACACATACTCATTTTAGTTAGGCACCTTTCCCTCAGGGACACACACTGAGTTAGGTCAGGGACGCACACGCAGTCATACCAGACAGTGTAGTTGCTCTCACCGTGGTAGCAGTGTATCAGTGCTTGTTGGACTGTTGCGTTAACTAGCCCTTCCGGCAGCTCTCTGAGGAACTGCTTAATCAAACTGGCCACTGCACATGAATCAGAATCAGAGAGATCCACATGCTCCCCACTCTCCAGCCACTGTTTCAGGGTCTCCACAGCACGAACGTTTCCATTCACTCTGAAGAGACCCTCCTGGTGCAGAGCTGTACAGTCACACAAACACACAGTTAACCTGCATCCGCTAATTATCACACAGAGCAGACGGTCCACAGCAGTCCGTCTGCTGTTTTTGTGTAGTCCTACGAGTGTTTTTGAGATTACAGTTTGAAACAGCCCAAAACATCAGCGTTATTGAAAACTTTTTTTTCTTGCAACTTCCATTCTTTCTTCTTCTTCTACTTCATACCTTAGTTCTTGAGCCCACCACAGAATTCTGAGCATAACAGCTAATCTGTGGTTCGGACCGGGTGTTTGTCTTTGTTTCAGTGTGATTTTGAATTGCTTCTAACACAGTTGTGGTTTCTGTGTTTAGTGCAGTTTGGACTGTTTTCCAGAGGCGCTAATGTTAAATGAAATTATTATTAATCCTTTTTTGTAACTTTGATTTTGCTTTGTTTTGTTACTTTTTTGATTGTTCCCTTGGTGTCTTCATGCAGCGTTATTCTCTCTTTCCTGATTGCCCTAATTGCCCTCACCTGTTCTTCCTCACCTGTGCCTTGTTCTCTCCTTCCCACCTCGAGTATAAAAACTCTGGTCACCCTTCAGCCTCAGTCAGGTCATCAGAAGTGGTGTGTGACTGTGGTTAGTCTGAGGGTTTCTTGAATTTGAGTTTGTTGAACTTCAATTCTTCCTAAGACCTGGTCGGCTCCTTGGCTCTGGATTTGGTTCCTAACTTTATCTTTGTCAGTTGTTAAGAAGATGATGTAACAATGGTTGTTAATTTTTTACACTAGAAGTAATTTAAGATTCAATACCATTTGAGCCGTGTTCTAACTGAAGCTGTAATAGTTAAATATTTAAGAATCACAATGACCTCTGCGGTAATGAAGAGAACCAAAAAACTCAATAACCCACTGAACACTGTTCCTTTAAATTTTAGGTGATAATCTTTATTAAGGTAATGCAATGTTAAAAAAATGATTGATTGATGATGAATGACTTCAGTATTGACTTCAGAGTTTAAATAATTACTCCCTTTTCTGGAATAGAGCTGTTTAAGAGAAATGTTGATGTTTTTTGTGGTCAGGAATAACATTTTCCTTGTTTGTACTGACATCTTGTGTCAAACTGGATAACTGCAGTTTAATCAGTATATTGATTTGATTTTGTGTAAAAAAAAGAGGTTAGTTGCCAGATTTGTTAAAGAGGTAGATTCCAGTCCACACATTTTCACACCACCAACTTTTCTCACCATGCTTGCGTAGGTGCTCCACCAGCCTCCTGAGCACCACAGGCACACCGTCCTCCACCAGGCCTCTGTCCTGCAGCTCAGATAGGGACGCTCCAAAGACCTTGGTGTTCTTGGCTGCCCTAGGTCTGAGGATGGGTATCTGGACCATCTTCTTCATGTCCTCTGTGACCAGCACTGCTGTCTTATTGTGCTGGATGAAAAAAGCAGATATTAGCAGTTAGCCAGTGCAGCTTCCTTCAAGTGAGATGCCCCAAACACAACTGTCCTGCAGGAAGGAGGGTCACTTAAAGAGTGTATGGTGATGGAGGTGTGTGTGTGAGGAGTCTGTCGACACACACACTTCCTCCTACAGCCATACTGTCAGATACCGTGTCTGCACAGAGCTAAAGGCTTTAGCTGTGAAGTGTGTTGCTACGACAAATATCAGGTTACCAGGCGACACATTTTGTTAAAGGTAGAGTGATGTACACACAAACTCACACCTGAACAGATATACGGGAAGGCTGGAGGTAATATCAATCATACAGCAGTGATCTACAGCTCTGAGAATTAGAACTGTGCAAACACGATTAGCAGATATGAAAAATGAGACCTCAGTAAAGTAGCCTGTGTAACACCTGTGTCACTGTCAGGAATCAAGAGTGAAGGGAGCACTCAACAGATGCATCTAAAAGGATTTGCATCATGTGATTAAAGTGCTAAAACTGTGTTTAGACAGTTAATAGAAACACATAACAAAGAACCTATGAAGTATTAAATAGACCTATCGTATATTTCATATTTTAATTTACCTTAGAAACTTAATTAATGTAGATTTACAGGCAGGTGTACAGAGAGTGCAGCTCTGGCTACCTCTGTGTAAACACACAGTGTTTGCTCACACACATGCACACACAGTCTTAATCACACAGAGCAGGGTGAAGTGTCATTTAAATATAATGCACTTCAACCTTTTGAACCTGGACCTGGTCCGGCAGCGACAGAAAACACTTCCTGACTTTCAGCAGAGTTTCGGTCTTGTTTCTGTAGCAACCAGCGTGCCATGTGAAAGGCTGTCATTCCGGAGTTCTGCACATCAGAAAAGAGAGAACTGACCCGTACAGAGAGGCTGGAGGCCCCCCGATTATGATGTCACCACAATAAGGTCCACAGTCTGGGAGAAGTGAGCGGGGCAATGGATGTGCACGTATTTCAGAGAGCAGGCTAGGACCGTGATCAGGGCAGCTGGTTAAAGACCGCCTCACTGACGGTGCAGAGATGGTGAGAAGCTCAGGCCTCGGAATCTTAATTGGGTGCATGAAATAGATCCCCTGTACCATCCTAATGAGTGTTACAAGGCAACTGAGGAGTACAATGTCCTTTTTCAAGGTCTGCGGAGTTTTTTTTTTCTTTAATATCCAGCCATATTTCGCTTTTCCTTCTAATTACAGAACGATAATAAAAATATGCTGTCATGGTGTTATACTGATGAACTCCTCAGATCTGTCCGGTAATAACACTCAGGCAGGTTTTAAGCCAGTCTGAGCTCAGTATGGTTGTGATACTGAACAGATGTCTCCTAAATCTGTCTCTGTCTCTGTCTCTGTCTCACGCACACAAACACAAACCACATACGTGACCTGGCTTCATGTCACTTTCCTCCTTTGTTTCTAAAAATGGGTCTTAAAAAATGACAAGTGGTGATTTTCACCACTTGTAATCAGCTGTTGAAGGCAGCTTATTGTCCTCCCTGGTAACATCCACAACATAGAAACACTAAGCAACCTGGATGACTGGGACACTGCTGGGGGAGATTTTTTTAAGAGTGTGTGAGACCCAAAGGAAATGAATACTAGTGTCGCCCATTTTTGTTTACAAGGAGCCTCATCTGCGCCCCAACCACCCACCCACCCCACCCACCTTAAAGACATTTACACACTGCTGACGACCTGGCTGTTGTGAGAGGGACAGACTCTTGAATCTGTGGTCCTCAGACTGTGAGGAGTGAGTGTTCACAGCTCTTCCTTAAAATAAAAGAAAAAAAAGAAAACACAAGCATGTAAGTCTTCCTGTCTGTTCCCACATGCTGATGAAGAAGATAGCAAGCCCAAGCATGTGTCCTCCCCCACTCCTCCACCACCTCCCCCTCCTCTGTCCCCATGTGGGTGGTCACTGGAACAACTGGAAGGAAAACCGGGAGCAACAGCTGTTCAGTGTGGAGAAACCAACACAGATTTCAGGCAGTTCGAGTAAAAACAAGCTGGTTGGAGGTGACCTCACCGGGGCTGGAAAAACTTACAAGCATGAGTCACGCAAATGCAGAGCTCCGTTAAACAAAGATCAACTTTTCAGAACTCTTCAGGACATTTAAACAGAGTGAAAGAGTGTGAAGACTCGGGCGAGTTTGTACTCACACAGATGGTCAGAGCTCCGGCCCCCATTCTTCCACACAGGAGGAGGGATGAATGGAAAACTGCTGCTGTCTGTCCTCCTCCTCACTCTCTTCCAGGACACATTTTTAGCTTTCTCCCAGTGGTGGCATCCATTTTCTTCTTAATGTGTGCCATTCAAAACACACACTCACTCACTCTTTCTCACACACACCCACTCACACGCACAGAAGACCATAAAGACGTGCTGTAAGTACCAGCAGGCCATCCAGTGCAGGGGTATAGATTAGTGCCGGTCTCTCTTTCTCTTCCTCCCTCTTTATTCTCCCTCTCTTCTCCTGAGCTGAAATCTGAGCCAAGCTCCCTTATTGGCTGAGGAGTCTGGTCATGTGACCTGGGGCTTCCACACAGAACTTTGAATATGTGCCTGCAGAGTCTGACTAACAGATCAGACAGAACTCAGACCAGTTCCACTTCTGTACTTTTCCTTCCTACTTCTTTTCTGTAAACGTTTAAAAAACATTTGTAACTAATATTTGAAGAAATAATAAAGCACGTCCAACATATAACTGACTTTGGAAGATCCAGTGTGAAAGTTATAGCAATTTGTTGTTAGAAATTGAATATGATAAGCATTGGCATGCTTTTTATTATTTAAAATCACCTATATGCACATATCTGTATTCCTCTACACAGGATTGTTATGAATACATTGTCACCACTAGATGGTACTAAATCCCGACTCGACCTCAAACATGCCAACTACCAATTCTTTAACCAAAGAAAAGAAATTGAACTTTAACAGGCATTTTTAAAAATTTGCATTGATAAAGTATTAATGCAAATTGAAATCTGCCTTTTTCTGAAATAAATAATAAATAGCTGAAAGCAGTTAAACAACTTTTAAAAAATGAAAAATCACAGAGCTATTTGCAGAGTAGATGGAAAAGAATTAAACTGAACAGGAGTTGTGGAGGAAAAAACTATTCCTAACTAAGGAAAAAATTATTATTATTTGACTGTGTCATAAATCAATACGTTGGTAACAATATTTATTTCTGTGGATAGCATTGTTTTATTTATTTCTAATACAATATACAACAAAACAAACATCGTTTTAGGAATATGTAAGAAGTGTGTTACTATGTTAAGTCCTGATGATATTTCCTCCCTTGAGTCTTAAAAGGTTCTGCCACTTTCATATAGGAACTTCTTGATGTTGTCATCAATCCAGTTGCTGAAGGCAGAGACTCGAGTGAAGACTGAAGGTTTTTTGTCACGGATACAGCCAAAAGGCCCGAAGCTGACGATTCCATGAATCTCCCAAGTGGTGTTAGTTTCTGCATCCATGCAGGAGAACGGACCACCGGAGTCTCCCTGCAGGACCGTGGCACAAGTAGAAGACAGAAAACCAGTGAAGATGTGATTTAAAAGCCAGTTTGAAAGCTTTCCGATCTGCTGTCCCGGGTTGTTTGCACCATTCCTCATTACATTCAGCTGGTTATGTTTCTGTCTTTGGATGAGAAACAGGCAGCCAACTTGAATCAAGGCCGATTGATCACAAACAATAACACTTTGGTGTTACGTAAAGGACAACCCAGTTAGATAGGGTTAGGGTGAGTATACTTATGTAAGACAGAAAAAGAGTTCCCCCACTCAGCAGCATGCCCAGCTGGTTTGTTTTTTTTTTTTCTTTAATTCTTTTCTCACCTGGCAGGCTGATTTTAGCTCGTCCGGGGACTCGTATCCAGCACAGATCATGGAGGGTCTGAGGGTGTCCCACCAGTATGCCGGTTTACTGCATGTCTCAAAGTCAATAATGGGGAGGGAAGCCTGGTTGAGCTTCTCAGCCACTTTGGGGATCAGGTTACCTTAAAAAGAAGCAACAAATAAAGACATCACATCATTCACATCATCCATCTATCTGTTTTCTGTGATACAGGAATACAGCCAATAACTTTCCCACCTTTCTCGTCTCCCCAGCCAGTGACGAAGCAGGGTTTCCCGGGGGGCATCACAGCCCCAGGTCTGGGCAGACAGATGGGGCTGATCTCCCTGGTCATGTTGACGGGCTTCACCAAGTGCACCAGGGCGATGTCGTTGGTGATGTCACTTTTGTCCTGCTCGTAGACGAACCCCTCGTGCTTGATGATGCGATCTACCTTGTAGCATTCCTCCGCTGAGGGGACGTCCATTGACGAGTTCATGTGGTGCTTTCCCAAACACATACGCCAGTCGGAGGGCCGATTGAGCGGTCTGCGGGGCACCAGAAAGTAAACGTTCAAAAGCGATTTAATGTTTAGAATTGGCATTGAAGGAAATTCCGCTCTGTAACTGTCACATTTTTGCAACATCAGCACCTTTTCACACATTGTTATATGAAAAATATCGATTGCATCATGCTAGTGTTACTATATTTGTTCTATGATTTGCATCTTACACCATAAAACAGTGAGCCGCAGTCAGGATCCACTCTTCATGAATCAGAGAACCCCCACAGTTGTGCAGGTAAGGTGTCAAAGAAAGCAGCGACGCCTTCAGAGAGAAATACATTTGATCAAAAAGGACGCTGTCCTCCTTCATCTCAGGCACATATGAACAGATGGCTGTACCTGCATGGACACCTGCCAGGGCCATGAGTGGGGGACTGCCTCCTCCCCGTTTACCACCCTCGGGGTGGCTATTGTTGGCTTCACTGCAGGGTTTCCACAATTTAATGGCCACTCTGTGAGGAGAGAATCCACAATTAAATAACCTGTGAATAAGCGCCCATAGAGGGGCTGCCTGAGCTGGAATCTGCTGTGGTAAGCACTCTTTGGAGATGTAGTTCCTACAGAACCAGGTCAGTAATGAACTCCCTGAATTCATTAACGCTGTTGTAGAAGATAGTATATTCATTCAAAAGAAATGATGTCATTAGTTATTTTTGCCATCCCCATCAGGCCATAGAGCCGGAGGCGCTACGCTTACCAATAGTGATATTATCCCAAGGTTCAGAAGGGGGAGGTGGTAAAGTCGGGATCAAACTGGCATCAGTGGTCCAATAACCACGAAAACCGCTCTGCTGATTGTTTTTGTTACTCAGGAAGCGCATGACAGCCGTGTTACTCAGAACGGTGACAGTGGGCGGAAGAGCAAATCCACAGAATCGACCTGCAGCACAGGCAGGACACAGTATAAAAACTATTTAAAAAAAAAAAAAAAAAAACAGAGAAAAAGAGCTGAGTCATGGTTACCAACCTAAGGATGACATGTTTTTTCCATCAAAGATCTCCACATAGTCAACACAGTGGCCAAACATGTTCACCGCCTCCATCTCAAAGTGGGTGAAGGCCACACGGATGCTTTTGGCTGAAGGGATGTCGATACGCCACGTGCACACAGACTGAGCTTGGTAGTCGCTCGGCCAATTAGGGGACCTGAGTTCACCCTGGCTGCTGCCGAAGCTGCCTCCACACGGAGCTGGTGTGTGTGTGTGTGTGTGTGTGCGCGTGCGCGTGCCAGAGAGAAGAGGGAGAAATGACAGATGGTAAGTCTGAAGGCTTTTGCCTATAATTGTTTCCGTTTTGCTCCCATCTTACCCTCTGTTGGATCTACTGCCTTCCAGGAAGCAGTGAAGCCCGTGTCCACCACCTTATCATTGGAAGAAAAGCTGATGTAGAGTGTGTTTCCATCACTTACCAGGTCTTTAGGTGGGACATGACTGCAGTGTGTTCCTGAAGAGAAATTAACACAATACTGACAATACATGTAAACAGAACATTTAAATTTCATTTTCTACGGTATTTTATATAATTTTACCATAAACAAAAGAAAAGAAAGAGGGTATAAATGTGCATATATGACATAATACTAATCCATATTTATTTACCCAGGCTTCCTAATCTGTCCGAGAGGCTGACTTTATCGCTAATGCACAGCTCGCTCTCCTCCAGTGAGAAATTATGAAATCTCAGGTGGACCAGTTTGCCCAGGGGCACCTGGATGATCCACTGGCATTTGGCTCTGTTGCTGTAGCTGCCAGGGTAACCCAGAGAGGACAGACTACCCTCTGTGCCATTCAAAACCTTCGGACCCCCGCAGCCGGATGCTGCAACAGGGAGGACAAAAGGTGAAGAGGAGCAAGAGGTTCTCTGGGTTCGGTTTAACTTTGGAGCAAAATGGGTTCATACTGTGCTCATTGTACAGCTCTTTGCGGATTACGTTCTCAATCCAGGGGATGTAAGCAGACGAGCGTGTGAACACCGACGGCTTCTTGTTCATGATGCATCCAACAGGACCAAAGCTGGTGATGCCGTGAACTTCCCAAGGTGCATCGAGGGTATCCTGGCACACCAGAGGACCCCCTGAGTCTCCCTGTAAAAACCCCAGTAGGTGTAAAATCATCATAGACAAAGCGAATGTCATCACAACTTTCCATAAGCGTGTCCGTTTTCATACCTGGCACACGGACTTGAGATCGTCAGGCAGGGTAAAACCACAACAGATCATGGAGGTCTTGACCTGGAACCACCAGTAATCCATCCGTTTGCAGGTCTCATACGGCACAACAGGCAAGGCGACCTGGTTAAGAGCCTCGGCAACTTTAGGGTCCATAGAATCACCTGATGATCCCAGAAGGATTATTGACAAAATCACTGATTTAACCTGACATGAGGTACATAAAAAGCAAATCTGTCCAGCAGAGGGCGTCAAACATATATGAAAAAAGAAGTGTCTGCTAAACAAGCAGCTAAAGAATCAAATGGGACTGTAAATGCATTTACGGTACATTACCAGTCTCATCTCCCCAGCCAGTAGCATAGCACTTCTTCCCTCCAGGTAGCACCTCCTCCTTGGAGGGAAGGCAGGCGTACGAGATCTCATCACTGGGAATCGCATCTCCATCCAGCCTCACCAGGGCAATGTCGAACTCAACCGAGGGCACAGTGGGATATTTAAAATCCTCGTGACGATAAATGGCTGACACGCCGAAGCAGCGCTCGCCAGGCTCTGCGTAGGTCAGGTTGTGCTTGCCGAGGCACATGCGCCACCGCTGCAGCTCATCAGCATATCTGGGCAGCAGATTGGTGCATTTGTTAATCGACCCCCTGCATTTTCGCATTGTGCCTGCGCTCAGAGGGTCAGGGATGTGTTTACCTGATGAAGCAGTGGGCGGCGGTGAGAACCCAGTTCTTATGAATGAGGGTACCCCCACAGGTGTGGAAGAAGGTGCGCTCTGGACGACTCTCGGGCCAGACCTGCAATAGAGATTTGCGCCATATCAGAAATCTGATATTTACATTTATGTATGTATGTATGTAAGTATTTCTCAGGAGTGCTGCTGACCTGCATGGACACCTGCCAGGGCCAGGAGTGGGGTCTGGCCTGCTCTCCATTCACGATGCGTGACCTGGTTGACGGAGGAATGGCTGGTTTCCCACATGAGCTGGGCCAGTCTGGGATGGGAAATGAAAAAGAAAAATCATTTATTCTGATACCTGGCTCTCTGCTCATTTGGATGATTTGACCATCAGCAGAGCCTGGATATAAACATCTGCAGCTACAAGATAAGCGGGTTTGTTGCAGGGAGCCTGGCTTCTGTGTATTTTCCCAATAACGTTCAATGCTGCTGGCAGCACAAGGACATACTGTACATTTCAGAAAGGTTTCCATTAAATTGCCCCAATCAATTATTCTCATTAAAGGGTCTTGCTCCATCTTTTCTTTGACTAAAATGCAGAGCACCTCTGGTCACAGCCTGTGTGTGTGTGTGTGTGTGTGGGGGGGGGGGGGGGGGGGGGGGGGACACGCAGTTGCAGTCCATCTATAAAACTCTATTTCAGTTTCAGTCAATTGGTTTGGCAGGAGCCTGGTCCACCTGGGGCTCGTCGCCGGGTGAAGAAGTAGGATTAGGTGACAGCTGGCAGGGTTGCTGGTTGAAGCATGTTCTCAGCACAACACTGGCTGGGGGCATGGAAGGAAGGAGTGTGTCACATGGAATAAAGGCAGGGAGGCTGCAGCTCTGGCAGCTCTTACACGGGAGCTTCTCTCCTCTCTTACTTAACGCAGGTTTGAAGGACCGGTTTGGCCCCGCCCACAGCCTGGTACCAGAACTTAACACGTGATATCACCACACCGCATCACAGATAAGAAAAATTTCATATTTGACTCAAAACATCAGCCAGTCCTCCACCTATATGGATGCCGTCCCAGGGGTTCGAGGGCACTGGTGGCTCGGTAGGAGCAGGCTGGCTGGGGTCTGTCGTCCAGTAGGCCCGGAAACCTTTGCCCTCTGTGAACAAGTCAGTGTGGAAGCGGATCACCAGCCTGCTGCCTGAAGTCTGGATGGTGGCCGGCAGCTTAGACCCACAAAATGGGCCTGATAAACACAGAGCAGAGATTAATTTCTTTGATACAAATATCATGATACAATTCAGAAACAGACCAACCTACCGTGCTTTTTATTCTCCGCATTAGTCAAACCGTTGATATCGTAAACCATGACGTTATCATAGCATTTGGACGTTAGAATATCTCCGGCTTCCAGGTCAAAGTGGGTGAACTTCAGAGTGATTTTTTTGCCGATAGGCACAGCCATGTTCCACATGCACTCAGAGTGACCTTTGTAGTTCTTGGGCCAGAACTGGGACTTTATCACCCCCGTCGTCTCTTTGGAAGAAAAGCCGCAGCCCTGGATTTCTAACAAAGAGAGAAACTCACTGGTCAGATTTATTCAGTTTTTTTCAAAATATGCTGCACATTTTTTTTTTTATTTAGTCTAATGTGTGAGACCTCTGCTCTGCAGTAATTGTAGTACATCAGAGCAGATAATATATCATTTAATACAGTAAAATGATCAAACATAAAGAGCTGAACCAGCATGAGCAAACATCTTATCATAAAGAAAAAGATAAAGAAAATGTATCTTCCTTTTAATGCATGTACTGTGACCTGTTATGTTCACTATCACAGCGGTGCTGCAACAACATGGCTGAAAAATGTTATGATGGTGAGTGCACGTGTATGTGTGTGTGTGTGTGTGTGTGTGCGTATCCTTGGTACCTGCAATATCCTCAGGGTACACGGCCTCCCATTTGGCAGAGAATCCTCGATCTGTGAGGCGACTGTCTGACTGAAATACGACTGATACCGTGTCGTCGGCGCTGACCAGGACAGGGGGGAGGATGTAACCACAGTGTGTGCCTGGAGATGGAGACGGGCCAGAAGAGAAAAAAGGGAAAGATGGAGATGGATGAGGCGATGGAGCCGGGACTTAGATAATACAGCTGAACAAATAAGGTTGATAAATAGCTGCTGTTATACTGATTACACTGTGCGTTTTGATGGATGATGATGCAGATGCGCCACTGACCGAAAACAGCTTCATAAACTCGGTCGGAGCTACAAAACCTGTATCAAAACACTTCCCAGCAGGGACTAATTGCCTATTATAGCTAATGCTTGAAATATCTGCTACAAAAACAGCAGAAAGAAAAGATAATTGTGCAGAAATATTAGTAAAAAGTTGTTACTATCAGCTAACAGTCTCCTTCACATACACCCAGAAGACTGTAAAATGTGTTTTTTTTAGTATGAATAGATAGACGGTTTCTTTTTGCAGTTAATAAACAGGTCTACCAACACCTGAAGTACCAGGATACATGATGAAAGCGCTCACCACCTTCCCGGACATATATTCACAGATAACAAGTGCTTTTACCTCTATCAGAGAAACTGTGAGATAAAGCAGCATCAGGACACGCTGATCACAGGTTACAGTTCACTGAGGTGATTAATCAGCTCATCTCCAGCAAACACATACTGCTGCGGCAAGTGGGTTTTTTTGTTCTTGTGCTGCTGATAAACTTCAAAACAGGGACAGGACAAAAGTCATTAAAGCATTACGAAAGCTAACCTAAGGTGGCGTAAGCATCAGAGATGACCAGCTTGTCCTCCTTGCACTGGCCGGTCTCTCCTGTGATGGCCATGTCGGTGATCTGCAGTTTCACCAGAAAGCCCCTGGGCACAGAGATCCTCCAGGACATATTCAGCTGGGCGGGGTATGAATTTGGGAAACCGGGGGAATGGAACGCCCCTTTACGCCCAGTCAGGATAACTGGGCCACCGCTTCCTGCCCAATAACGGTAGATGAAACAGAACTTAACACAATATCTAATGATATCATAGTTTATGGTGGTTCCTGAGATAACGAAGCACAATCTGAGAGCCAGATAATAAAAGGTGATAAGTCAGCAAAAATGTGAGATTAACACACTGGTATGACATCATAAATCTGATGTTCTCATTTATGGAGGCAGCCGAAGTATTACAGAAGATTCAAACAAGTGCTACTCTTTGTTGAAGTAAAACAATTATAAAGGCGTTCATCAGACTCTATTACATGTCATGTCTACACAACATGTCTGTTGAAAGGTTCTTCAAAGAATCTTAAGCTTAAAGGTTCTTCAAAAAAAAAGGTCTTATTTTGTTTCCAGTGGACAAACGAGGAAGGATAAACCACTTCCTGTGTCTTTCTTTTGCATTCAATTCTGACATGAATTTATTGTTCAATGATTCGTCATGACCTTTGACCCTTTCAGTTTAAGCTAAGTCAAAATGAACTGTCACCAGACGATGTAGGCATAGGTGTAGGTGTTGTGGAGGGCTGGGGTGTGGTTGTGGTCGGGATGAAGCTGCTGTAGTTTGCACTGAATCCTTTAGAAGCCAGCCTGTGGTCTGATTTGAAGCGGACCACCATCATGTTGCCACTGGACTCCACTGGCTTTGGCTTTGTCCTCCCACAGAATTTACCTTTAAAAACAAAAAAAAAAAAAAAGAGGCATTTACAAGACTAAAACAGACTCCAGACTTTCTATGTATTTTACATTAGGCTCATCTTTCATTAATGGGACCACATCCTTTGCACTTTTAACAAATCTCTCAGTCCATTCTGAAACCCTCATTTATCACTTCCTGAGGTGTAATGCAGGAAGTGATAAATGAGTGATTCCTCCCGTGCTCCTCCTTGCATACTGGCAGCAGCTCTGAAATGCCATATTTACCTAGTGAAGAGGAGCCAGCCGTGTAGCCGTCAAAGACCTGCACAAAGTCTCCGCACACCTCTGGGACCAGGTCAAAAGAGGTAAATGTCAGACGAACCCTTTGGCCTTTAGGGACCGTGATTCTCCACTGATCAAACACAGACAGGCGACGTTCATGTAAACCTGCATACTGATTTGCCCCAACTAATTTCCCCCTAACATTTGCTCCTAAAAGCATAAAAATAGCCAAGGGGCACATCTGACATGCAGACTGTTCTGTATTGAATTTAAGCACGGTTTAACTTCTACAGCGGGTGATTCTCTCACTGATGGTGATCCTGTTTGGACAGGTGCTCTAAGATAACACACTGCATGATGAAATTATGATGACAGACAAATAAAATAATACCAAATCCTAGCGGTGAAATCAAGGTTAGATGGATTAAAAAAAAAAAAAAATCTTATTGTTAATGATGCCTTCGTGGGACATAATTCTGTTTGCAAGGGTGCTGTCGTTTCTTTAAATCTAAAACAGAACTCAAAACACACCCACAGCAGGTGGGAAAAAAAATAACCATATTAGGTCAAACAAAGGTTTCTCATGAGTGTGTGTCTACATGAGTGTCTACATTTATTGACCAAAATAAACTATTTTGAGTTCACATTTGAGCATAAATATGATAAAATGTATTATCATTTCCTACTGACTAACTGTATATAGACTAGCGACATGTAATACAATAAACTAACATTTTATCCTTGTTGTTTGTCTCTGAATACAATAGAATCAAATAGAATGTTGCGTGTGCACCTGAGATGTACTAGTCTATTTTTTAAAAAACAGACTCAAGCGTGCGTCTGTGCACCTGGTACAGAGCTCCATCTTTATAGTTCTGCTCAGGGAAGCCAGGGGTCGTCACACTCCCCTGGTCACCTTGGAGAAAGCCACCAGCTTCAACTATTTCTGCCAGTGGGGAGGAGGAAGGGTACTTCAGGTTCACACACACTTCAAGGATACGTACAATCTCTCTACTCCCCGCTCACATTCACCTCCGCCTCCTCATTCCTACATTTATTTTTCTGGGACAGCCGGTGAATTATGCCAGGCTGAAGGTAATTTTCCCACTGAAATGGATTTACCTGACGTGAGCTCTGGAGCCACAGCTTTGTAAGAAGCCTTGAATCCTCTGCTGTTTGTCATGTCGTTGGTGTTAAAGTACACCGTCAGGCGGTTTGTGAGTGAGACCAGCGGCCTCGGTCTGACACCGCCACAGTATTTACCTGCAAACAGCACGTGGGGCATTAGCATGGAACTCTGCAGCCATGAGGAAGAGGCAATTAAAGAGCAACTGTGTTCACAAAAGCTTTGAATCGCAAAGCTGAATATCCGTGCTTCTTCCTTTTCTCATTAGGTCAGAATGAATCCCAGATTTACCGATGATTCCCAGAGAGTCTTGAAGTGTGATGAAGTCTCTCATGCACAGCTGGGTGTCCTCCAGATCAAAGTCCTCAAACCACAAATGGATTACCTGCAACAAAAAGACAACAATGTGCTTCATGCTTCTTTGTTTTCGATCCCTAGGGCTGATAGGGGAGTTTTTGTTTTTTTTTGTTTTTTTGATAAAGGCAGCAAGATAAGGTTAGTGTGGCTCAACAAAACATGTAGATTCTGTATGCATTTAAAGACAAAGTCTAAGCTCCTACAGAGGACATTTTTCCATTAACTGTAAAGAAATACTCAATAAACTTATGGTATGTTAAATTTTACATTAAAAATATGAATAAAATCTACTAATTCTTAGTTAAAAATAAGAGTAGAACGTGCCAGACAGGGAGGAAGGCAGCCTTGAGAAAAGGGCCACATTCTGGCCAGTTGGTTTTGGAAGGAGAGTGACGGACAGTGAGGGAGAGAAGGTAGCCATCTGTCCGAAGGTCTGCCTCCGTGATTTGGCCACACATAAAACAGTCCTTTTCTGGAGGCCTGAGATGATTCTCGTCACCTTGTCCGGGTCCACGGTGATGTGCCAGGAGCATCTCTTGCCATTGTCATAGTTGCTGGGATAGTTCATGCTGCTGAAGGTCCCTGACTCCTCAGACAGATCCCGAGGACTCCCACAGCCCGAGTCTGTCCCTGAAAAGGCGTGACGAGGGAGAAGACTTGTTACTGATGGGATTTCATAAATTCTAACAACATAGAGTAGCTCTGACCCTGCAGGGATCCACCTCTAAAACTGTTTCTCTCACTGGTGGAACCAGCTCCTTAGACTTCCTTAGAAGTTTCACCATTATCAACTTCACCACAGAACTGAGCACGTTAGCATGCCGGGGGTTGGCACTGTCCGAAAAAGCATTTGACAAATTTGTTTGACAAATTTGACAAATTCATGAGATGTCTGCTGATTAATCGTGCTCTGCGGTGCCAACATGATAGAGAAGGACAATATTAAAATATAACGGCGAGAGGCAGAATTAATAAAGAAGTGGGTGGCAATGGAGAAAAGAGGAGGAGACAGGTTGATTCCTCGCTGACATTCAAACACAGACTGGTTAAATCCAATGCAGACGGCTCAGAAGACGCATCGATCATACGGCATGTCCTCGTCTGCAGTTGCAGCGTAATCCCCGCTGCTGCTGATGGTGCAGCTTCTGGAGCTCAGCTGTGTGACATCCTGTAAGACCTGTCCCATCAAAAAATAGCCAGAAAATTCTTTTTTTTTTTGGAACTTTTTTGGAGATGTTTATGAACCCTTATAACAAAATCCACAAAACATTTTTTGCTATATCATGTTGTTTATGAGATTTTTTTTTTGTATTGCATTTGATACAGTGAGCGCTTTTGGCACACAACAATGTTAATTTTAGACCAAAAAAAGAGTTTTGTCCATAACATTTTGAAATTATAGAACATGTTTTGAAGTTTTTCCTCTTTTTTCTTTTTCACATAACACTTTTTACAACCTTTTTATTTTACTGAAAAGTAGCTGTCTGCAAAGACCTAGTGATTTTTTCCAGCTGGAAGTGTTGATGTCATTTTCAGCACAACTTCTCCTGTAACACCAAATTCAGACTTTTCTCTCTCTGGATTTTCTGCACCTTGACAGACATCAAAATCATAAAGATAGTCCACCGGGGGGCAGAATACATGTATCAGATCACATACAACAGGTTTTAAAGGAGATAGAAGTCTCAGAAACTCATGTAGCAAATATGATACGAATGGCATCATAAGTTTAACTACTACAACAACCATAAAAACTACAGCAGATCCTCTCATTCAACGTCAAAAGCCTTCGACAACAGTCCTCTCCATGAAGACACCCTTCTTTTCATGCTGCTGAAGAACCAACACTTAATAATTCAGGCGTCATATGTGACCCTCCTGGCTCCCTGTTGCCCTATATCTGCTGGTGTTTGCTGTCATAGACAATCCGATGGCTTAAAACTGTGAGAGCCAATTAGCTTATAATCAGTATGAACTAAATAAGTTGGAGTTTACTTTAATATTAATGAAAGAGGTGAATATGGATGACGTCGAACAGACCTAACGATACTTTTTATTACTTCTTTCAAGTGTATTGTTCACACATCAAGGGTTTTGAAATTTACTAAGCTAATTGACTAAGTTAGTCCTACAGTGACAATATGACTGCAAGTGTTAGCATGATAGCATGCTAACAACAAGTTTGCAGATGAATTCTGTATTTATAACCTTAGGAATAAACATGCAAACAAGGTGGTCGTGAATGAGACAAGTTTGGCCTCACCGTACTATTCCAGCACCGCCTTTTAGGATTATCTGGGAAAGTTGACAGTGCCATCGGTGCCAGGTTAAACTGTATTTTAATGAACAGCACCCGTCTCACACTCACCTTTGAAGTTAGTTGAGGAGTTGGCTTCACCAGTAAAGTAGATGGCAACCAGGCTGACGCAGACACCGGTCATGAGCACAAACAGAAATATCAGGAGCTTCTCCAGGGTGCTCATTTTTTCCTGCAAAGATGCACCAGACTGTGTCTCATCCAACCGTGCTCTGACTAAACACAGAGAGATGTGAAGACAGGTGAACTTTGACTGTGGAGATCAACCTTCTGATGCGCAGCCTTCTCTGCTGTGGAAGGCCGAAGACTGAGCCATAAATCATCCGATATCATGACAGCAGGTTAATGAGTAGTGCTGATGTCCCAATCAGGTTTCATCAGGGGCCTTTTTCTAGAGCTCTAATACAAAAAAAATATCTGATTTCCCAACAAGTCCTGGGAAATCAATAATGTGGTTATGGAAAAAGTAATATTTTTAGAAATGTGTTTGTTTTAATGTTGGTTGATGATCAGTCAGCCATAAATCAGCAGCCATAACTAAATGTTCTGCTCTTATGAAAATTGGAACATCGCTCCATAACGCTCACTGTGGAGGCCAAGATGTAAATGGGGGTTACTGCACCTGAGAGGGGTCTCCAACAGGGTCTCGAGACTAAATTACAGTGAAAATTTAGTAGGAAAACAATAAGGTACAGGAGCAACACAAGGCAGAAAATGATTTATCATCATTTAGGTTTGGTTGAACAGATCTCTTCATTTTAACAGCTCAACTTTCCGCTCCAGACTAAACTGACATCTTTAATTTGGGGCTGTGGTGGATTGTCAGCAAAGGAACACAAGAAAAAAAATTAAAACCATTTTGATTTGCCATTGTTTTAGCCACTGTTACTGGCTTGCTTATAAACTATGACGAGGGTAACGTTTGAAAAATTCTGCACCAAGCATGGCTGAAAGTGCAGACCCTGCACGTCAGGGGCCATTAGCTGAGAGAAAAGCTGAGACAATCCCGCTGTTCACTTTAAAGAGTTTACTTTTTTTCCTCAGAAATTCAGTGATGCTACAATAAGCTGCTTATCTCCAAACACAGAGTACTGAAAAATAATTCTTTTTCTTTTACACGGCACAACACACTATTTTAGCTTTGATAAGCAGAGACACAATCAGTAGTTAGTGCTGTGATATGGTGCATGAATTATTTGCCTCATGTGAATACACCTCCCTCTTCCCCTCTTTTCTCGCTGTTTCACCTTTACCATTTTGTTGTGGATCTTCTTCCTCCACCAGGGGACCGATGATTTATGGGCACATCTGCCAGCCATAATAAAGAAGTTTCTAATGAAGTCAAGGGAAGGTGACCTTTGTGTATGTACAGCGTAGGCAGTTTGTGTCTGTGCATGTGTGTGTGTGTGTGTGTGTGTCTGCCAAATCCCTGCACATGTATGCTCTGTTAGGGTTAGCAGGGACCGTGCACATATTGTATGAGCTGAATCGTAAGCAATTGATGATGAGCTCCAAAATGTTAGAGATGTGCAGACTCTGAACGTGCAGAAAGACGGATAACAAAGGCACACACAGATGGAAGTCTGAGGAATCAGAAAGGGTGAAATGAGTGGAAGGGTTTGATAAAGGAACACACACTCTCACAGCCCAGTGCTGCACCACAAACAAATGTAGGCCACATATTCCATTGGGACCAGGGCAGCCATCCGGAGGACGTGCCTCACTCCCTGCTATCTGGCTAACACAATGGTTGCATGAATAAAAGAGAGCGGAGCATGGAGGAAAAAGAGGAGCGGTGTAGCTGACCACTTAATGGGAACAGTTTGTTGTCTGTTAATTCTCTGGAGTTATGTGGAATCATGCGGTAGCTCTGTGATCGCCAGCCATCGCTAATTAACCACTATCTCAAAGACCATCTGAACAGAGTAATTAACACTTATTACCATGATGATGGAAGGG
Organism: Pao palembangensis; assembly: GCA_015343265.1. Taxonomy (NCBI): domain Eukaryota; kingdom Metazoa; phylum Chordata; class Actinopteri; order Tetraodontiformes; family Tetraodontidae; genus Pao; species Pao palembangensis. The sequence goes on along the minus strand of CM027089.1, from coordinate 4,294,829 downwards.
CATCTGATGTGCCACAGGTGATCTGCCATCAACAAACACCCTTCAGTTGATTGCAGTGAGTTTGGTCGAGTGCATCTCATCTGCAGGGCATATGTGAGGAGTTCTATATGAGTCGAGGATGCAAATGGGTTTGCCAGGCAAAGTGGGTCAGTACGTGCAGATCTCAAACCCCCCACCAGGACATCACCTCATATGTGGGATGCAAAATAACTTTTAACTGTGAGCATCTACTTTGGTCAAGTGTCTCATAAATTTGAATTAAATGATTTGCAGGTCATATGCTATTGTTTTATGATAGCATTAGCATTTTTTTCAGTTAAATAAAGTCTAACATTGCTTTAACCTTGTAATACAATTATCCTACATTGATTATTTTATGCATAAAAAAGCCCATAAATACTTTATGGGCAAAATGCCTCTTTGCTGTAACCCAGAGGAGCCTGTCTTTCTACATGCCACTCCAGCAACCACTGGGGGGAGGCAGGAATACACTCTGCACAGGTCACCAGGCCTTCACAGGACACACACCCATCCCTCCCCTGTCTTTGGACTGTGGGATGAAAGTCTGCAGATTTATACTCTGCATTTAAACATCAGTTAGCCCAACTTTATTCTGCTTTATGCTGTTCTATCCCTCCTTCCTTTATTTATCGCTCTCTCCTCCACTCCTAAGCAGATACACCTCCCATCAGAGCTGGGTTCTGCCCAAATTCTCTCTGCGTGCAACTGGACTGTAAGGTTTCCTTGAAGAAAGCAGCAAGTTTAGAACTGAAGAAGCCTTCTGGAGAGAGGGCCAAAACATCTTCAAGGAAAACTTACAGTCCAGTTATCCAAAGTTAGATCTCTCTGTGTCAACTGGACTGTCAACTGGACTGAAAGGTCCAGTTGACTGAAAGGTCCACTTACAGTCCAGTTGCACACAGAGAGATCTAACTTTGGATAACTATGACCTGGATGAGTGAGAATCTACACAGACGTTCTGCCTAAGGTTTCTTCCTGCTACGTGTTTTTCCTCGCACTCCAAAAGTCAGTGCAGCAGTACGTTTAAAGCCCCGCTCCGTTATCTCTCCCACAGTGTGTGCCTTACAGCAACGGACAGATATCCTCACTTCTATGACACGGCTCGATTAAAATTCCCTCGCCAGGCGTTGAGCTGGCACATCTGAATATTGAAAAGCGAGCTGAAGGATGTCCTCTGGTAACTGGAACAGCAGGAGCTTTTTGTTCACATGCCTTTAAAAACCCTCTCAGTGTCAGAGATATAAGACCCCCTCTGTGCAAAGCACCACCTGTGGCCAAATATACTATGCACTTCCAAATGGGAACCAAGTGAGTGTGTGTGTGTGTGTGTGTGTGTGTGTGTGTGTGTGGGTGGGGGGTCGATAAAACTGAAACACAGCTAATTAAAGATAGAGAAGAAGAAAACCAGCAGAAGCAACAGACCGAGGCCGGGAATGTGAGGACAAAGCACTTTAATCTGTCAAGAACCTACGTTGGTTCCCAGTCAAACGTTGTTGGCATCAATCTTAGAAACTACCTGCAGAAGCAACAACCTCTTTCTCTGAGTGGGCCTGGTGGGACAGTAGAGCAAGCTCGCAGTAAAGGCAGCGGGATTAGGCTCGTCATGCCGCGACTATTTTACAGGTTGTGACGTCTCATAACGGTAAGATTAAGAGTACAGAGGACTTTTCCTCGCCCTGCTATCACAGCCTGACATTAACAGGAAGTGACACGCGTGTTAGGACAATAAAAGCAGTCACATGAAATCAATGTAAAATCATTCCGGTGAATGAATTTGCACTAAGAGGACGTGTTTCCAGTAATGTTTCCATGGCTCTCTGGGATAGTGTGGATTACAATATCAAGAAGGTTCTTAAACTTTTACTGCACTATTACTGTAACCATTTGGGCATATGAATTATACTAGCAACTGATACAGTTATGAATTTTGACTTTTATTTGAAGTGCAGGACTCTCAGTCAGGCGTGAAATGACAAAGCAACCACCAAAACAACATTTGGAACATTCTGTGACTAAATAAGAAATAATGTAACATGACATTTCACAGTGTCACGAAGCTGGTATTGATTTGGAGGACAGTCTGAGCTGCTATGGGTTTTATATACAGTGCTTAAAAATGTAGGCGTTTCGTGTCGCTTAATTGCCTGTTGTCGAGTGTGTGAGGAATTGATTGGCATTTCCTGCAAGTTCTGCTGTGCCTGTCGGGGTCTTTATCAATCATTCTTAATAGAGTTGTTTCTCCCGCAGCTTCAGCAACGCCGAAAGCCTAACGTGGCAAAGGGATTCTGGAGAAGGTGGCAGTTCTCTTGCTGCAACTAAAGTCTAATCCTGTGTGATGATGTCATTTATTTTTACCGCCCACTATCCGTGATCGATTAACTCTGATCGCTGTCAGAAGACATCAGTGGATATCGTCTCTGATATTCCTATATCACAGAATATTTCAGCATTTGCACAGAGGAAGCTGTACTTCTCCATTGTTGTCTACAGACAACGCTTCTAAACACACTCTTTTCCCTCGATAGAGATCTTGTTGGTCCTGACACTAATTTATGCAGCCCACAGTGCCTCTACTGTACAGCTGCAGCCTGTCGCAACCGCACGTCTCCTGCGGACTTCGCAGATGCTATTCGCTTCCCGCCCACCCCCGAGTGCATCGACACCATCTCTCCTTCACTTGTTTATCTTTTCTACGATGCTCTTTAAAGAATGCGAGTGTCTCAACTTCCTGTAGGTTTTTGCAGTTTTAATTAGAAAACCAAAGAAGAACAGAGATCAAAGGGTGCATGAGTGAATACAGTCCTTTTTTTGCACAATGGTGTTATTCACTGCAAACAACTGCACTGAAAGGAATTAAAAGAGCAATGTTATAAAGGGTGCCAAAAATACCTCTTAAAGATAACAAATGCACCAAATACAATTTGACATTAGTATAATATAGTTGCACGAATATTCTGACGGTAAGCAAAGTGTCTACCCTAGAACCAGTACCTTTATAACTGCCACTGCAACTAATACACATGCATGTCATATCACTGCCTTTGTTATCCAAAAAGTCTCATTTATAATATCTACTGTATATCTAGAAAATAAGTCTCAGGTTGTTCTTTTTATATTTCTATTTGCTAGCTTCTTTGATCATAAACATCACACATATTTGGACTCTTTATGCTACAACACTTCGGGATACTCACAGGGATCGTCACCCTGGTCATTTTTCACTTGGCGCTGAGACTGTGACGAGGGGAGGACAAATAGTTTGGCCTCGAGGAAAAAGGGGAAAAGTCTGACATTGGCTCGTTCCGTCATGTGCTACTCGAGGACAGAGGAGGGCGGGGGCCGCACGCAGCAGTTGGGCCGCCTGACATTTTGCAGCATTGACCTGAAAATGTTCTGCTGTCGCCGTTTGCTCTTCTTGCCGTTCCGCGGCGAGTCGACACCAGAGACCGACTTGCGGAGGGACGTCTGGGCCATCAGTTTCCTCTCCTGCTCCTTGATCTTGCACTGCAGGTGGCTCTGGATGGCAAAACCGAGGGATTCCGGGTCCACGGAGGCGCCGTACACCTCCCAGGTCATCCCTTGCTCGTCCCAGACGACGTCGTGAACGCTTTTTCCTCTCTCCTTCCCCGACTGTTGGTCCTCTTCCTCCTTTCGCTCTGGCTCAATGTTGGCCTCCTTCAGCAGGGGTTTAGCTGCAGGTTTTTCCGCAGGAGGTCCAGCTTTGTTTTTCGGGACACTTGGCTTGGATGCAGCATTTCTTGTTGTCGTCGCTGCTGATGTTGTCAGACTCTGCTCAGGCCTGGCTGCAGCTACAGCCTGACACGGCCCGACCTTGTTGCTGTCAGCAGATGAAGCCTTGCTAGCAGCAGGCGTCTGCTGAAGAGCCCCTGATCCGACAGCCTCTGCAGCGGCTGTTGTGACTGCGGGGGCCTGAACTTCTGCTCCTTTCTTCACGGAGCTGCCAGAGTCTCCTTGCTCCGTGTGGCTGCTGTGATCAATGTGGATCTGATAAACTGGCTGAATGTTGCAGTGACCCATGGTGGCGTCTTTAGCGTCTGAGCTGATATTTTGTTTCGAGCACATCTCGGCCTCAACTGTGATCCTGTCTGACTTTGTATCAGTGGGTCTTACATACATTTGGTGCTCAACTACACCTTGGGCTACTTGGTAGACTACAGCCATGCTCTGCTCCTCCTCCCTGGTCGCTTCGCCACCGCTCTGCCTGCGGCTCAAAGCGAAGGGCATCAGGCTCGGACTTGTGGCCACAGCTTTGCTGCACATGTTTGCCACAGCCTGGACCTCCATGTCGTGATGCTGTCTGACTGGGGTGGCTGATGGGGGAAACGTCATGGTGGACGCTTCCCTGTACTGTTTGCAGCGGTGTTGCTGCCCTTTGGCGACGGCCATGTGCAGCTGGCTGACATCCGCGGCCACCTGTCCACATGCAGCCATGTTCTGTTTAGCCGGGAGCGGAGAGGAGGGCCCCATCTGTGAAGACGCTGACTGCTGCTTATCTGAGGACACGGCTGGTTTCTTAACCGGTGGTAAATCTGTCTCTGGAGGTTCTGAATTCTTATTTGTGAACCCCTTCTCGGACCCATTGCCCTCCGATGGGACTGTCCTTAGCGGTGCTTCAGGACGCTCCATGCTTTGTTTAGTGTTGGTTGTCTCCTGTGGGCAGCTGTGTATGTGATCAGGCTCCTGATGCATGTGAGGAACAGCACTGTCCTTGTTCACGGGGGTCGAGGAGTTCCCTTTATCATCACGCTGTAATAGGGTGTCCCGTAACTCACTGGGTTGATTGAGATTTCCAGTTTTAGGAGACACGTGCTTGTGATTGTCCTCCCTTACCAGAGCACACTCTTCTTTTGCCACACTCAGCCTGCAGTCACTTCCCTGCTCGTTGACCTTTGAGGCTGGAACAGCAGACGGAACTCCGGCCTCACAGATTTCCTTCTCATCAGCCAGGCGTAACATCTCCATATTAGCGTTAGAATCCCTGGGGCCCCCTCCCGCCTCACTCACAGACTGGCCTCTTACAGACATTTGTTGCGCTCCACCTGTAACAAGCTCGTGTTTTGTCTCACTTCCTGGTTTCTCCGATGCAGCCCCACCAACCAATTCAGTCTCGCTGGACGCCGATATCTGAGGGCGTGGGCTCGTGTCTGTGGGAGTGGCCGTCAGGGACACGCTGTCCTGGTGGAGGTCTGGAGATGTGAGGGTGGGGTTGGCACAAACCTGAGAAAGTCTGGAATTGGGCTCTTTACTCCACTTTGCATTTGTTTCCTTATTGCCCAGCGTGTCCACCACAGGCAGCTGAGACACCATCTGGACCGTCACTGTCCTTTTTGGGTTACTTCCCATGATAGAGATGCTGCTTCTTTCAGAAATGGTTCTTATCCAAAGACGAAAACAAGATGTCAGTCGCAATTTCCTGAAAGAGGAAAATGAAGATATTTAGTTTGGCTTCTCTTTTTCGGCTTTCAGATCCTGCTGTCGACAAAATTAATCACACCAGGTTGTGCCTGAAACTGCGCCAGCATTCAAATTAGTTTCTGTAAACAGACATTAACATTAATGTAAAGAAACTATATAAAATGATTTTTTTAGAATAGCGATAATGCATATTATTGCACCAAATTAGCAAATTATACTAATGCTACAAATCACTGAAGAGACTCAGACTTAAAGTAAAACTCAGCTAACTACTAACAGGACAGGAGTCCCAGCAATGCATGAAAAAAAAGATGTAATTTAAAGAAAGTTTGCAAATCAGAAAATAGCAAAAGAAAATGAGACTCATGACTGCATGTAATTAAAGTGTGATTATACTTATTATTATAAGTGCTTTAACAAAATCCTCATTCATGTTTGAAATATTGATAAGTTATTGAAACTGCTCCTCAGCAAAGGTCATAATCTGTGCAACGTCTTACACAAATTCTAATGATGACCCTTTAACAACACTGATTCGTCCTGATTTTATTCTCATTTTCAGTCCACGCTTTGTAGGTAAAACAGACAAGAGAGCTCTAAGTCAAAAATGTGAGTTTGCCTTTCACTTTTGTCCTATAACAATGATGGAGTCTCCCTTCAAGCCATTCACCTGCACTTTCACCATCCTCCAGGACTCCGTCTCTTTTGAGCTAATCCTGTGAGTTAATGTGAAATAAAGGGAAATCGGCTCTATCCAGACAACCTCCCACTGATCTTCATTCATTCAGTGTCCACGCAGAATCATATATTTCCCCCACGACTGTTTCAGTGAACTGCTCCCACCGTGTGCAGCTCTTCTGAATTTTGAAACAAGCCCCATCTTTTGCTTTCATTTCTCCCAACAAACAAAAACCATAATCTCTTCATAATGTTGATTAATGGGGTCATATTTAGGTCTTCATTTGGAACGGAGCACAGATCATCCCCATTTCTATTATTTAGGCAGGCAATCCTGGATATATGAATTGAATTGGAGGCCTCTTGTTTTGGGTCAGGGGCAGGTGTGGCCCGTGTGTTTTGTCCCACAATGTACCTGCATGTCTGTTGACAAGGCGCAAATATTTATGGAAGCCTGACCGTAATTAGACATATTCAAATGCACTGATAGTTTTCCATCACTCCCTCTCCTTTCTCTCGCTTCTCTTTGCTTTTCGATTTTTTTTTTTTTTTTTTTTTTGCCTGCAGCAGTTCGGAAATCCCTGAAAGTGTGCACGCAGAAACGACAATTCATGCGCAACATTACAAACATGACAGGGATGTCCGTGATGTGCGGGAATCAATTAAGACGCGTCATGTATCGCATTCCCACTTCTGTCCCGCCCCGGCGGCTGCTAAAATCGCCGGAGTTCATTTGACCTTGCGGATTAAATAAAATAAAATAAATAAATAAATAAATAAATAATAATCAACATTTGACACGAAGGAATCCGCCGTCTGGTAGGATGCAGCCCGGTGGCTTACCTTGGGAGGCGCCTTACGAACCCGCAAGCTCGGGGAGCAGATTTGCGCGTCCGTGTCGGTGAGATGAAGCTGGGAATGAATATGGAATATCAAGCCCGTGTCGATGATATCAAGCCACGCCTTCCAGCAGAGTATGGATATCGATCCTTTGGAGAAGAGCGCAAAAATTCAAGCGCCTTGTCCCACCAGCCGTGCGCAATGAGTCACCGGCGTTAAGTCAGCGGTGGCTCCCTCCGAGGTCTTTAAATTTAAAGTGCAGCGTTCACAAAATGGACCTCTCATGCTCTGTGTGTGTGTGTGTGTGTGTGTGTGTGTGTGTGTGTGTGTGTGTGTGTGTGTGTTTGTGACATCCCAGACCGAGCTGGTCCAGCTGCAGGCAACGTGGTGCAGCGGAGGAAACCCGGTGAATGGATGACGGGGGTGGGGGTGCTGAGGCGGAGGGAGCGCTGGATAAACCGCAGGGCTCCTCAGGAACATCAATTGGCAAATTGATTAGTCCATTCGTCTCCTAGCAGCCTGGAATATTCTACAGGTCGAAGGATTGTTACTATTCTCTGTCCTGTCTGTATCAGTAAGTGATTCTGTAAACAAGCTTGATTAAATAACGCGGTTTTACGAAGTCTAACACACACACACACACACACACAAAACAACAGCAACAATAATAAAAAAAAGTGTCTAATCCAGGTAGTCAAGTGGCTGCTTTATAAGGATTGAGGAGTCTAAAACTAAGGTGTTCCGTTTTACAGTAGCATCACATCTTCATGAACCAATTCAGAGAAGTTTGAAAAAACGATTTATCGTAGATGAAAGAATAGTTGCTGTGCAGAAACAAATTCAACGTCTCAATAAATGTAGCAAATGTAAAAAAAAAAAAAACTGATTTTGTTTTTAAATCTATCACTATAAGTAATTTGTAATGTAATCGTTTACTTGATTTCACTGAGGTCCACGTACGATGTAGATCTGGAGCCATCAGTGATATCAGTTCGCAAACATATATTTTTCAACAAACACACTTTTGGTGTCTCTGTCAGATAAAACTCATTCTATTCATTTCGCTCTTTTATCAAAATAGACACATAATATTATGTATATCTATGACTGCGAACCATTATTTAAAACTGCATAAATGTTTGACCACCCGGTGGCGTCGTGGAGACAGGCGTCGGTGTCAGGCTGACGTGTGCTATGTTTATAGACGTTACTGTGAATTAAAGAAAAACTCAACTCACACTCGCTTTGGGATAGTTTGTATTGAAATATATTAGATTATGTTCTACAAAAGAATATTTATTTTAAAACGTATTCATTTTGTTGAATTACATTTACATATGACCTCTAAAAAAAACTTACATTTACTACGTAAATTTTAAAGATTACGAAATGAACTACATGTCTGGTGAGCACGTGAACGCAACACTGCAGAGATTGTTGTCAGGGGAAGCATTGCTAGCCTCTACCATACGGATAGTTTGCGAGTAAGTATAAATTTGGACATAAACATCGTTTTTGTCTGATATATTGCCCATGTGGCAGTAGCTGGAACTTCAGCTTGGGACTCCAGTTTGTTGCTGATATTGTCAGGTTCCTATCAGTACCATGAATTGTTAGCTTGTTTAGCTAGCTTTGAGGATTCCAACCTGTTGTCTGTCATTGAAAGTTTATCAGGTACTAAAGTTTATTTGTATAATCAGCCAAGATCATGGGGCAATCTTCGATTTTACTTAAACGTTAATAAACTCGCAACCTTTCAGTGAAAAACTGAAATGACATGTTTGACTGATATTAGCATTAGCATCTTTATAAACTACCTGCTGCTGCTTGGCTATTCAGCAGCAACCGTCGTCTACTTTTTTATCTGATAAATATTTAGTCATTATTACAAGCGTATTTCCTCGTAAGTTATATAGTTTATGTATATAATTTCTTTCAACACATAAATGAATTGCTTCTGTTGCCCCAACTGAACAATGGCTATTATGATGCTAACACAAACAATTGATAAGAAACATGGTGATGAAGGCGATATGTGTAGGAAATGTGTATGTGTAGGAAAGTATGTGCATTCTTGTTTGTTCTCTTTATCTTCATGTGAGTAAACGTACTTGTTTCATATGAATATAAGAAGGTGTAGTAGGTTCTCGATTGATGGATGAAAAAGTCAACATGAGTTAAAGTTTTATTGTCTGAGTGACTTTTCTGCTTAGATCATTCAACGTTTGGTCTGTTTTCTCTCTGAAGGGTCTAGAAAATGCTGGGGTATATCTGGCAGTATGTGTACTCATCCTTTCTGAGATATTGGCTAAAGTGGCTCATCAGACATGTTACAGGCCAATGTGAGCTTCAGAGAATATGTTCCACTTACAAGCCAGGGGCAACAAGGACATCCAAAGCAGGTGAATAAAGAATCCCAAATGTATGTATTTGTATTTTTATAACTGTTTGGAATGTCTTTGACCTTTTTTTCTGTCCAATGTTGTAGAATATTCTCTCCGTTCATCGAAGAACAAGGTAAGAAAATGTTATTGTTGGTTATAGTCAATTTTTAAGATTGCTAAAGGGTAGTTTTGAGTCTCTGGATTAGTCACAGGAGTCTGAATTTGTGGATGATAACCTGTGGCATTTTTACCCGCTCATTCACTTCAAATATCCTGAGCGACAACAAAACTATGTTGTTTTAATGTCACTGAATATGTGGTTAGTTGATCATTTTTCTGGTCAGTGTAGAGCCATCTTTATATCCTCTCTTGTCCTGACACTCATATCTGTGTAAAAGCTTGGTCTCGTTAGCTTCTGAAACTACCTCTTCTGCTGTTGTTCCTCCAGGTTCTCAGAGAAGCTTTGGAATCCAGTCAGGACAAATTACAACAGCGTGTGGAAGAAATCATGAAAGTGAAGAATATCAAACCCCAGAAAGATCCAATGTAAGACCACTTCCTGTTCCATCTACCATTGTTCTTTTAATTTCCCAAATGCTGTTGAGATGATTGAGAGTTTTAAATTATGGTTTTTATTTGTTGATCCTCTACATTTCTAGGTTCAAGGGAAGCCTGTATGTCTGTCTGCTGCAGATAACAGGATACAGAAGCCTGTGTGTATCTGTAGAAGACTTGAGAAAAAAGACTTTCAACTCAGATGACCAAGACCACGAAGCCATGCTTTTGAATGTGAGTTCCCCAAAAGAAAGTTTTTTGTTTTTTTTTTTAATCACTTGCACAGGTAAGAATGAGTAACCCTCACCTGATTTTTATTCTCAGTTGTGGGAACTGTTGATGCCCACAATCAAGCTTGAGTCCAGAATCACCAAACAATGGGGAGACATTGGTTTCCAAGGTGATGACCCAAAGACCGATTTCAGAGGAATGGGCATGCTGGGTCTGATTAACCTCGTGTGAGTAGCCAGTGGATTATAATTCATATTTAATAGAGTTACCAAGTATTTAAAGCAGCAGAAAAAACATTCAAAATTCAGGAGATATACTAAGGAGACATGAGTTAAATAAGATGTTTATAAGATGTTTTGTTGTTGACTTTTTGGGTCACAGCCACTTATTCTGTAGCTGGACATTCTCTAAGTTCACACATTGATTAGACTGACATTGGTTGGTTTGGCTCTGTTGTAGATTTTTCAGTCAAAACTACACAGAAGAGGCTCGACAGGTGTTGTCCCACGCCAACCATCCTAAACTGGGGTAAGAACATCAACACGCCTGTCAGGAAAATCACCACAATGTCCTCGTGCTTAGTCACATCCACCTGCTGATATCAATAATTACATATTATAGATATTCGTACGCCATAGTCGGGATCAACCTGACAGAGATGGCCTACAGCCTCCTTAGAAGTGGAGCACTGAAACTTCACTTCTACAACACGGTGGAAGAAACACCTGAGCTCCAGCACTTTCATCAGCTCTACTGTGAGCAATTTCGATTTTTCCTTTCAATTGTTCTGCCTGTTTGGTCGATAAAACCTGCATTTTTAAAGAGAAAACACTTCTTCTCTCCTAGGCTATCTGGCATATGAGTTTGATAAATTCTGGGTGGCTGAAGAACCAGAAAGCATCATGCAGTTTAACCAGTACAGAGAAAAGTTCCATGAAAAAATCAAGGCTCTCCTTCAGGAGCCTGATGTTTCTCTCAGACTGACTGTGCGCTCTGGCAAAAAGTAATGCACTTTGGAATCATTCCCTGACCTTGCCGCTGACCCTGTCACTGTTTGACCAGGCAGGAAGAACGAAAGTAGAGGGATATTTGACTTGATGGTTTAATGTCTTTAGACTGTGGACCAAAAATTAAATTCCACCATATGTCGAGAATATTCCAGACTCTGAACTCTGGGGAGGAGCGATGGACGACGTCTCCTGGTCTTTGACTGATTAAAATACTTTCTGAGCGGTTAGTGACATAAAGCAAATAACTGTATTTGTGAGCCGTCTCGGTTCATTGTGTGAGCAGATATATGTGTCAGCATCACATTCAGGAAGTAAAAACAAAGAGTTTGATTTGTTGTTAAAATCAAAAATGAGAGAAGTGTTTTAACGTGTCACGTATTTAGTCACAAACTGTCATCTGCCCTCTTTCGTAATCCGCATGTTTCAGGACTAATATTGTGTTTTAACATTTTTCAAACTTTATTGTTCATTTTTCAACACTTTAAAGTTAATAAATACACATTTCAGTGTGGACTTTGTGTGGTGGAAATAAAAGCTTAAAGAAAGCACAGTTTACATTTGTAAACAAGTCGAGTAAAAGAGTTTACGTCGACCTGCTATGACCACCAGGGGACGGACTGTGATCTGCCAAAAGTAGAAAAAAATGGCAGATTTGGATTAAAATGTACCATTCCTGTTAAGGAGTGGCTCATTGTCAAACTAAGATACAACACAAGAAAGTCCAAAATCCTTCTTTCTTAAAGAAATGTCCCTTTTTTTGCCTCAACATGACAAAAAGAGAATTTGAGCTGAGGTGTGTTCTGATTCAGCCTGCTAACTTCAAGTTTTTTCGTTAAAAATGTTGAAGGCATCTCAGTTTTTGGCTTCGATCTTCTTTTTTGTGACCATCATGGCTCTCTTGATTTGTTCGAATGAAACAAACATGACGATGTTCCACGACCCCAACCTCAGAAATGAGGGCACAAATCTACAAAGTTAAGCAGAAAAGGTGAGATTAACATTTTTACTTATATATTAAAAGTTACTGAATGGATGAAGCTCACCCTTTGTAGAAAGCTGTTGGCCCTTCTTTTGTCATCATTGTCCAGGCACAGTTGATGGCGCTTCTGTACTGGCCCGGTGGTGAGTTCATGTACCTGGTTTTGACCACGTCCACCGGGGAGGCGATCACTGTGGTGACAAAGCCAGCGCCGAACGCAGACACGAAGTGGCACGGAAGATTGTCTGTTGGAGGAGGTGCAGTCTAATCAGCTTTGTTGTTGAAGAGTTCATTAAAGCAACCAAAGCTGAGTGGACAGCGAAGCCTTCAGACTCAGGTAAATGTGTGCATCATCCAGAAGTAGTGGGACACAGTCATGTGGGTAAATATTTATCGGGGGACAAGAGCAGAACCCTGAGGCCCACCACAAGTAACAGGAGATGCCTGGCCCCTAAGTAGATGCAGCAGCGCCCATCTTACTTTTGTAGAAGTGAACTAATCGAAGTGCAGCCAACATGTTGTTCAGTACAGCCATCAACATTGCAGCACATGCTGTTATCAGCTGTGTTAAAGGGCTGAGAAGGTGTATCCAGATCTGCCCATTCAGCCTTCTTATTGGGAGGGTGTGTCTGTCCTCACATGTACTACACACTGAGTACAAAAATATTCACTCTATTAGCAATGTAGGCCCATGTTTGCGAAGTGGGGCCATGTTGCTGGGCCCCACAACTCCAGAGGCCTGTTTGAGGGTTTACACATGGTTTGAAGGGTGCAGATAGAACTGAGTTTAGGTTAGGGTTACTGGGTTGGTTAAGGAGCCTGGTACTCCTATGTCTGTGAAAGCCCCACAAAGTTAGAAATTTGAGGACTTGTGTGTGTGTGTGTGTCAGACCTGACATGAGTTTGTGCTTCAGAATGGCCTCCTTGATCATATCGTACGTCACCAGCTCTGTGCAGTTGACCAGGGCGTTTCTGGTGATGTTGGGCAGCGTGCCTGGAGGAACCAGAAGACCACGGTGACACATTTGTGATTAGGCAGAGCTCGCGTGAAAGACACTCTCGTGCGGCACCTTTCCAGAGTCCCCGAAAACCCTCGTTGTGGTAGATGTGTTTGTAGGCCTGCATGGTGCCGCTGTAGCGCCGCGCCACGCTGTTCAGGTTCATCTGCGCCTGAAACCGAACCTTGACCACATCTGTGGGCTGTGCGAAGGACACTGCCATGGCACCGGTGGTGCAGCCAGCCAGGATACGTAACAGTACGCTGGGGTCTGAGGAAGGAAGAGATGAGAACTGACATTTAGTCCCGTCTTCTATCAGTTTCTAAGTGCTGCATCTGTCACCTCTGGTAGGTTCAGGAGGCCTTTTCTCTGGTAGAATTTACAGATTTTTTTTTTTTTTCAGAATTTGAGTGGGTAGGTGGGTTACGTGTTGGATTACATCAGAAGCACATGTGATTTTGCAATCTGTACTTAAAACTGTCAGAGGCCAGGTGGCAGCAGCACCACTTTGGAGTCTGAACCTTAAATAGAGACAGGTTTTTTGCACTCAGTGGAAACATGGACTCACTGTCTTTGCCGCCGGTGTAGAAGTCTTTGACGTTGTCATAGAGGCCGATTCGGATGGAGGCGAAGCACAGCTGCCTCTGCAGGCCCGCCACCAGCCCGTTGTACAGGGACCTGGGCCCCTCTGTCCGGATCATGGTGCTGATGGTCCCAAACACGCCTCTGTAGCGGATACCTTCCACGGCCATCTTCTCTCCCTGAATCTGGGAGGGGGGTCACAATTTGCACTCCAGGTTAATATCTGCTTTGCAAAACAGAGGTTCAGAAGGTTCCGGGCTGATGTTTGCACAGGCAGTAGTGACTCTGGGTAGAGAAATGGACAAGGCTGAAAGTCAAGCCCTTTGTGCATGTTTGAGCAGCACTGATCTGATACCTGAAGTCTGACTTTGGCCGTGTCCAGAGGAAATGTGACAATGTCAGCGATGCACGCTGCCGCCCCAGCACTAGCCATCTTTACCCCGAGCGGAGGGGGAACGTCCGAGGGCTTGAGTCCCACCATGTTTAACAATACTGGAGGAAAATATGCAAATGCACACAGAGATTATAAACCCGATTGTCAGTACCGCAATTTCAGGTCTGGTTCTGTATCGCAATAGATGGTCATGTCTCGCATGAGAGAGGTGTGTAAGAATACACAGTACTCACATTGTGGATTTCCTCAGTTGCTGGGCAGAGTTTGACAGGCTAGATTATAATCCATACAGGACTGGAATGGGAGGAAAGATGCATCTTTTGCTCTGTATTTATAGAACAGCCGTTGGCTTACCTTTTTTTTTTTATGACTTGTCAAGGGAGGCGTTGCTTTCTGCCTCTGGACACACGGGTCACATCAAAGTCCACCGACTGTCAGTAAGTCAATGTTCAATTTGCTCCACAGTGCAGACACTCTTCAGAAAAACAACTGTTTGACGACAACACAAACATCAATCTTGAACTCCATATAATGTCATCAAAATTTTAGTAAAATGTAAAGCTCGAATTCCTGATTTGAGAGGAGATTAAGCCTCAAATTTAGGTTGCATTTTTAAAAGTAACCTGATTTTCCTTTTATCCTGCAGACAGAAATTATTACATAATTTCAATGTGTGTCTCAGGAACACAGGTCATAAAGGAACCAGGGGAAGACCTTGTTTTGGTCTTCGCTAGTGAGCCCAGGAGGTGTGTGAAGAACAGAGACAGTCTTGACAGCTGATTGGCTCGTCCGATCCTCAGTCCTGGTTACCCTTAATGTCCTGTTGCAGCGATTCTGTAAGTTATTCTTTGATTTTATTTATTTTTTCTTAAAGACATTAATCACGTTTAATGAAAGTGACCTCGGAACAATCGGGTGAAAGTAGTGACGTAAATTAGAGACTGAAGTTCATTCTGGTCAGATAAGAACTTTGAAGTTTTGACCTCTCAGTTCGGCAGCAGGGATGAGGCTGTTTCACAATGGTGCCTCCACAGCCTTGAAAACAAAACAAATTCAAAAGATTCCCAGGGTTTTCAAGGATTCAGTCCGATTCAGCCATCTTGCAGGTTTACAGATGCTGCATTGCAGACATGCACATCTGTGAGGAGTAACGAGGCGATGCAATGCAATCTTACTGCAATCAACATTCCCACACGGGGAATGTCATTCATGTCATTAACCGGGGTCACGTCAGATGGAAGTGTGCATCTGTGCAGCAATATTATAATGATTCAGTAAAAAAAATATATAGATGTGATTTATGTTTTATTACCGAGGCTCCAAAACTAGATGAATGAGTAAGATGAAAAATTTATATTTGTGAAGGACATTCAAGCTGATATTAATATTAATGTTACAGTACATTTTGTAAAGTGATCATGGGAAGTCCTATTCTAATCTGTTACCTTTTTATTGTTGGTCTTGTTGTATTTAGTTTGGAGCTAATGTCCTGAGGCTTTTACTGGCAGTAATTGCTTCTGTAATTGTTGTCCCTGCCAAAATGTTGACGTCTAGATTTTGCGACATCTAGTGTTGAAAAAGCAGATCGCCGGAACTTAATATGTTCCTTATTAATTTGCAGAAAAAAAATACATATTAGACTAGGGTGACCAGATTTTCAAAATTAAAAACACATTTATATATATGGCAGCAAGTCATTTAAAGCCATAACAGTGCATTCCAGTTGGAACTCGTTGTCTTTGGCCCATGTGTATGTCAAGCCACACATATTGCCCCTCCCCGTAAGCCTGCCTTCTATCTTAACTACTCTACTTCCCAGAACGGGAATTACAATTGCATCAACTGGGTGATGCATGCGCCAAAGATCTAACTTCCAGGATTCCAATCACCCCCGCCCTTCCGGTGCCCTGACTCCCACTACCGTCACATCGCACCAGACTGAATAGGCCAACCCAAACCTAGACTTGAACCCTGCTCACCCGTGGGGGATTCTTTTGCCTTAGCCACCAAGCTATCCGGCTGGATCCACAGATCCAAGCTCGGAACAGCTTCCTATTGCATGTGGTACCTACGAGCTTGCCTGTGAGTGCAGAAGGTCCAGGGCTGGAGTTGAACCCACGACAGACACTGCACCACTGGTGACCCAAGATTCCCATTCTCTTGCCACTGCACCACCGAGGTGTTGTGTCTAGACAGATCTCCTGGCGTGAAAATCTGGTCACCCTAGTAAAACCGGGACAAAATTAGGCTCAAACCCGAGACTGTCCTGGGTAAACCAGGATGTCTGGTCACCCTATATTAGCCATAAGAAATCTATTAAAGACTTGCACTGATTTAGTTTAGGCAGTACTTTTATTAGATGGAGTGGGTCAGAAATAACCTGGACACAAAAAAAATATATTCACAGTCAACTGATTTGAAAATATAAAAAGAATACACAAAAATGGTAAAAACATAAAAAAAGAAAACATTTTAATTGGTAGTGGGGAGATGAAGAAGTAAATTAACTGAAACAAGGTACTTTAAAAAAAATAAAGTGCAAGTTGTTGATTTCAGATGATTAGTTTTAGTGTAATTATCACATTGCATCTGAACTTACTTTTCTCAACTGACCTCTGACAGGCCGTCGCTACCTCAGAAGAGATTTACACAACACAAAATGTTGGTGATTAACAGCAGACATCGTAAAGTGAACAAGCAACATTTGGTCCAGATATGCCAGGCGAGTGTGGATAAACTCATAGCGGTTTTGATCTGCTCTGCATCCGTGTTGACTTTTAAATCTACAGCTGGCCTAAAACGTGATTACAATATGCACATATGCATAAAAGCACACCTACCACGTGGTCACACTGGTTTCATATGAGCAAATCGTAATGTTAAGGTCTCATTTTCCCTCGGACGGAATCTGTTATAACAAAACTCCTTCACATCTGCTAAAATATTTCAAGATTCATTTTATCATACACTCACATTTTACATTTACCTTCTGCTAAAAACTCACCCAGGAAAGACCGATCATGATTTTTCCCTTTTAAAATGTCAGTTCCTTCTGTGAAGGCATCAGCCGGACAGAGAGATCTCATAGTCACTCGCTGACAGCAGGGGGCGCCCCAGTTTACACATGTTCTTGGCGTTGGTGATTCGAGCCGCCACCTCCACGGGCTTCTCGAAATAATGCACCAGGGCTTGTTCGGTGAGCACAGAGGCCAGGAACTGCTCAAACGTGATGGCCCAGTCTTTGTCGATGCTGGCGCTGTGAGGAAGCCCTTTGTTGTGGGCTCCGCCTCCAGGGGGGCGGTTCATTCCTTCCCCGTTGACCCCGCTGTCGCTGCACACCAGCACCGTGTCATCTGCGATGTCCTCGCACTGGAGCTTGTCGTCCAGCTCGTGGGAGCCGGTGCTGAGAACCGAGTAGGACGACACCGAGGTGTCATCGTCTGAGATGAGCATGGCGGAAGACGTGCCCGCGTCTTTGGGAGACGAGTCCTCCAACTTGATGTCGTGCATGGGCGGGAGGTCGTCTGCTTTCTCCTCCTCACAGGGACTTTTCGCGCCTGCAGGTATAAAGTCGCCACGTTGATCCTGCTGTTGGACCGCGCCAACAGACGAGACCTCGTGGGCCCTCCTGGGATCCCTCACACACACGCCCGGCTCCGATTTGGCTTCCATGTTGTGTTCTTTCCTGCCTACTGAGGAAAAGAGCTTCCCTACTTCTCCCATTTCCAGCAGCAGACTGGTGACCGTCGCCGTGGCGTGGTAGAGCTCCTGCTCAGCAACGTCCTCGCTGAACATGCTGTACAGGGTCTTGCAGAGTTCGATGAACTGAGCCTGGGCGGAGAAGAAAAATATCACAACAGGTCAGTTTTTACCATCACGGGTTCACTTTACCTCTCATATCAAACGTAAAAAACATTTTCACCTGGTTCAGTTTGGGAAGGTCTTTTGTGTTTTCTTGCTTAGGTTTGGTCTCTTCGTTCCACAGCCTCAGGTAGTGGCGGTATTCAGGAGTGTTCAGTTTCTTCACTGTAAGAAATGCAAAGAACCCACCGTTCATATCAGGTTTGATGGAGCACTCCCATCACCGCAGCTGCAAAAGCAGGGTTAAAGCGTGATTTGGAATCAGGTGTTGTTGACCGACGCAGGCATTGACACACTACAACCTGATGCTCTACATTCACTTTCACCCGTCTTGAAATACCTGCTCACCTTTTTCAGTCTTGAACGTGACTCTGACGAAGCCGTCATCCTTCTCACTTCTGCACTTTGAGTCCTGACCTGAGAACAGAGGAAGGTGGCCGAGATTAGAGACAAAAAGTGGATTCTCTCATCCCGATTCAGAGTTTCTGGATCAGACTGTGCAACAGTAAGTTCTCCTCTATAAAGACGTTGTTTTCTCTCCTTTATGCGTGTTTTAATAGAATGTATATTTTATCTCTCGATCTCGGTCAGGTGCTTACCCATGGACGTCTCTGGGGTGATATCTTCAAAGAAGTACTGTGTGGCCTCAAAGGCAGAATCTGGCTCTTCTTGTTCATTGGGGATTTCTGAGAGATCAAAAACAAAAGTGTATCATATCTCAAGATCGCCTTTATGAGTTCTGTGGTTACTGCTGCACACCCACCAGGCATGACGTGCATCTTGTAGAGGATCTTCAGCTTCTCGATGAGGTCGCCGTGATACAAAACGCCTGAAAACAGGTGAGAAACATATCCAACATGCACCAACTGCCTTGAATAATACTGATGAACGTATGGAAAACACATCGTTTCTCCTACCCAGGCCAGTGATGAACTCTCGGAAATTGATGAGCCCGTCGCAGTTTTGGTCGAGCAGACGGAAGAAGCGCACAGCCAGCAGGTCGGACTGGGCGCCGTTGGCCCAGGGGAACAGCTGCTTGAAGAGACCTTTGAACTGCTCCATGTCGATGCGGTACTGCTCCAGGTAAGGCAGACTGGGGTCGTGGCGCTCTGTTGGGTTGCTGCTGCCGCCCCAGTAACAGCTGGTCAGATGCTCCGCCTGGATTTGCAGGACGCGTGTGAAGAGTTAGTGGGACGTGAGGTTACATCGTCCGCCACCCGACAGGACCAGTACATGCCTCCCACTGTTGTTTGCAGCCCTTGCACAGATTTGTATTGCGTGAACATGTAGAATCTCACCTTAAATAGCAAAAAGAGCTCCCCCAGTTCGTCAATGCTGAAAGCGGTCTCCGTGACGATAGTTCTTACCTACAGTGTTCAATAAAAAGAAGAGAGCTGAGCATCTAATAGTGTCCTTTGGCACATTTACGATAAGTACCAGGCGAATTCTCACCACGTTGCGTTTAGTCGTATCCTCGATGGTTTGAATGACCCTCAGTCTCTGTTTGAAACGCATCTGTTCAATCACATCTGCGCGGATTGAGCCGAATTTCTGGAGCGACATTAATAAAGCAGGAAGAACAGAGGCAAGAACATTTTAAATCAGATTAAGTAGAAACATGCTGCACTTCACAGGCAGCTCAGGAAGGAGGTTTGTTTCTCCGCAGGGCCAGAACAGTACCTCGTAGGAGCTGCGGACCAGTTTGAAGATGTCCACCTCTGGATGCGGATCTCCACTGTCTGTAAGCAGGGAGTGCAGGTGGGGGATGGGGGGCAGGGTGCTGTCCTTATTGGTCACACTGTCCAAGTATCTTCAACATACACAAACATCACAACAAGGTCACATAAATGCTAATATCTGCCGTCTGACCTAAAGTCGAAGCAGCACGTTGATGATGGGAAAGCTCTGGATCCCTCCACCCTTACCTGCCCAGTACTGTCATGGCCTCGCCGTCGTCCTTGCAGCCCAGAAGCTGATGGATGTTGGCGTGCAGCACGGACAGCGCCAGTTGAAAGATGACCTTGATGCCGTCAAAAAAGAAGCAGTCCACCACCACCACGGCGCTCTCGAACGGCATCACGGAGAGGAAGAGCGTGAGGAACCACGACAGCGAGATGGTGGAGATGACCCCGAGGTCCTGCATGCAGTCGTACAGCTGAGGGACGTACTCGCGGGCCAGCTCCTCGAACACGCCCTGATCCACTAGAGCTCCTGAGAAGACAATAGAAGGATGTTTAGTCAGAAGATGTCATCACGCTGACTGCATCACAGAAACACGTGCGAGTACCGACCTACAACCCTAGTGTTGTAGTAGTCAGGCAGCATCCTCTCACAGAGCGCCACCAGCAGCCAAAAAGCCTCCTCTTCTTTGGCGTAGAGCAGCAGCACGGATGTCACAATGTTCATAGCCTGCAGTGTGGAGGGAGAAAACAGAAAATGACGTAACGTGCTGAGCTAGGAGGCCTCTGGTGTTCTGTCTGCTAATACCTGACAGTATCCAATATTCGGGTTTCTGAAGGCGTAGGCGGTGAGGACCCGGCGGAGGGCAGCGATGCCCATCTCGTTCTGAAAGGCAGGATGCTCTGGGAGGGAGCGGTGCAGGTCCCTCTCTATCTCCTCTGTCGCCAGGTTGTATTTGCCCATCGATTTTTCCACCAGGTCTTCGTAATAGCCAGGGTGGGTGGCCATCTCGTTGACCGCACCTTCAATGCAGAAATAAACCAAATACAAAGAATAAAACCTACAGCTTTGTCAGATCTGTCTGTTATATATATAATTTGTCTCCCTCTTCTGGCTGCGTGAGTCATTACACAACATGTGACAACACGCTGTCAGGCTTGTTTATTCTAACTGTTAGGGCTAATCTGCCCACATTCCTGGCACACATCTCTAAAACCTCAGTAAAACCAGTTCATGATGGAGGTCACCGAGCTGGTTTTACTCACCGGCGCTTACAACTGCAAATGATTAAAATAAGCACGCATAAATACAATCGCACTTGAAAGGAAGGAAAGCGCACGTGAGGACAGTCAGGTAGCTGAGTGAGTATAACGAGTGAGGCGTGGCCATGACAACAGTTATTTTAGGGGCATCTAGGCCAGTGGGGAGTGGCTGTCATTGTGCAGTGTCGTGAAAAATACTTAAAATATGCTGGATAATGACGTGTTAAGTGCGATAATAAAAAAGAATGGGTGACTTAATTGAGGTGTTATGATCATCAAAGATAAGGTGGTTCTGTGGCTGTTGTCTCGTTACTCAAGGCCGGTTCCTCACCAGAAAAGAGAAGCCACAGGTCTCCTCTCATGCTCTCAGGAATCCCCTTAAGGACCAGGTCCTTGGTCTTCTCGGTCCGGTACATGCACACGCCCTGTCCATACTCGGCGAAATGGTTCTTCCACGACTGCTCCTTCAGGAACTCCTTCGCCTGAGAAGAAGGCGTTTTGACAGGAAATTGAATGCTAACTAGGATTAAACATTTTAATAGTACTCATTAAAACCTACCAGTTTAGGGTTGAACTCCTCAGGCGAGCGGCGGCGGTACATCGTCATGAGGGCCTGCGTGGCCGTGGGCACGCTGCTGTCGTTCAAGTTGAAGGTGCGCTCCCCCTCTGAGCCCAAACTGTTCTGAGGGCTGCTGGAGAGCTGAGATCCATGCTGGGAGTAAACCTGTTGGGAGGCAGATTAATGTCAATCATCAACGAGGGCTTTTCTGTGGATTTAAGGTGGGACTGGCGATGGCTCACCTCGTCGTCCGAGCTGTTGAGGCTACCGGTGAGTTCCCTCTCAAGGTAGATCTTAGAGGTAGTCTGCTGCAGGAAGTCGGAAATCCGCTGGACCAGGAAGTCCCTGTCCTTCAAGTTGGCAAAGAGGAACGTCATGCGGTTCTTGGTGCTGATGGAGAGCGGGCTGGGCAGCACGCTGGAGCTGTCTGCCTTCTCCACAATGGTCACCTGAAAGAAGAGTCAACAAATCCATCAATCGATTGACAAAACCGTAACCATTGTAACCACTGAAGCTAACTTGGATTTATGCTACTGTTTTTCAAGTAATGTAGTGTCATTTCCTCTTTTTTACTATTTTATCAAGGACATCTAAACTATTTGGCAACCTAGCATGTTGCAGTTAACAAACATATCCTGCTCTTTAAAGAAAATGGTGTACTGGTAATGGTGCATTTCTAGCACAAACATGAAGCATAATTATGGCATGACAGGATGAACAGGAAGAGGTCTGACACACCAAAATGTGTGTGTGCTTGTGTTTGTTCGCTTCTGCTTCTCTCTGTGTCGTAACTTGCCTCTCGTAGAGGGATGATGAGGCTGCAGAGCGTCTCTTCTTTGCTGGTGAAGCAGATGTAGTTGGTGGAAACGAACATCTGCCCCAGGATGTGCATCTTGTTAAAGGGAGTCCACAGGGTGCAGTCCGTGTGTCCGTCCAGTTTTTCGTCTTTGGGCAGACGGAAGAGCGTCCGGTAACGCTCGCTCTTGGCTCTGGCATCCAGGTCCCTGCAGGACAGCGGTCACGGTTCAAGGTTTTATTACGACATGAATGCACAGACTTTAACTTAGCCTTTCATCTCAAGTTATATCGTAAAGATAAATGGATTCATCTACATAATAAGGTATCTGCAAAAAGTTGCTATTATGCAAGAACAACCCATGATAAACTAATCTGATTCATTAAGCCCCTTCAGTACAACACATTATAAAAGCTCGTTGTTAAAGGTCAAAAGACCAGGACCCTTCTAGTTATGGTCTAACAACTAAATAAACAGCAACAACATCTGAAGGCATGTTCTCAAACTCTTCCCAGAACACGCAGTGGCTGTTAGGAAACAAAAGACTCGTTGTTTTATTATAGTGATAATTCGAGATACCACAGTTCGATATTAAAGTTAAGTGTTTTTTAGCAACATTTGTAGCACCCATGGAGTGAGACCCGCCACAGTAAGTTTTAGATCAGCTGTTTATTCCAAAGTGAATGAAAGCCAATTAGCATGTTAACGTCTATAAAATAGAACATATTAATGTCCACCTCCAAACATGCTAACTCAGCATTTAACAAGGAACTGCCCAAGTGTTCCCACCCATCCGTTTCCCTCCTTACCTCTTGAGGGCCGACACTTTCTTGGGGGACTTCTTCTTGAGTTTGGGCAGTGAGCGGTCCTGCTCGAAGCCTTTGTTGTCCAGGAGCTGGCGCATGGCGATGTTAGCCAGCTGCTCCGCCAGCTTGAAGGTCTCGCTGATGTTCAGGAAGACAGAGAAGATGTACTCCTCCACTCGGGTGTTGACCTTGATCGCGTCGGGCAGCAGGAGGGTGGCGCTCTTCTCCAGCTGAGTGATGTCTGCCCAGCGGACCACCAGTTTGACTGAGTATAATTGAATATAAAAATGTCATACTTAATTCTTAAAAACAGCTGTAGACTGAGTGAAATATGAGAATTCTAACCTTCTTTTCCCAGTAGGTAGGAGTAGAAGCACAGGTGGTTGATGCTGAGGTACAGCCATCCCTGTCTCGGGACTTTGCCCTTCCAGTAGCTGCAGGAGTAATAGTTGACCAGCTTCTCCTCATCCGGCATCCCAAACAGCTTCCGGAACTTAGCGCTGGCCTCCTTGAACTTGTCGGTGTCGTCGTCCTCTTTGACGTCGTGGTTCTTGTTGTACTCCGCGATGATCCCCTGTGGCGGCGTGGACAAAGACGGACGTGTGGCTGTTTCGTCCTCTCAGAAAACTCCAGCCCTATGTTCGTAATTTTTTATTACCTGAACTTTTCCTTTGACGAAGGTGGTGATGTCATTCTCGTTCTCAAAGATGGAGAGGGTCTGCAGCAGGTTGTGCTCCAGCCACTCCCAGTGCTCCGTGATCTCCTTGCGAGAGCTTCCTGGAGAGGAGAGAGTGGGCGGAGTCAGAGCGCGGTAACAGAAAAAGGTATTTGTGGCAACATCAGCAGTTAAAGATGTTACAGCTGTTTTTTGAGGACAAACAGACTGTTGTAATGGTTGCCCTGTGCACCATTATCCCTTGAGCAGCATGGCTGTAAGTGACGCTCAGTGAATTACCCTCATGTTCCAGACGTCTCCACTCTGGTCTGGAGCACTGACATCTGTTAGACAATTTTTGGTTTTTTTTGTAAAAGGTGCTATATAAATAAAATTGAATTGAATTATTCTGTCTTTACAACAGAACAACAACTTAAGTAGTATTCCGTTAACATCCAGTTCGGGATGTCAGGCAGGTACTGAGCGGTACCACACTGTCCTGCACATATAAGGGCTTAACTTAATACCTCTGGAGCACATTTTTGACACAAAAAGGCCAAAGGTCATCTGAAGACTGCTCAGTTGCATAACTCACGTTTCAGGCTGGTTTTGGCCATTTATTTAAACACCACCAATAAAAAGCGTAAAAATAGATGCTGAAAATTTAGTCAGAGCTTTATTTGAGGAGCCGTGGAGGCATTTCCTGATAACGGTGCACGGCGCAAAACGCCGTGACAAGGCAGTGAAGAGTTTCTAATCTGTAAAAGGGCTGCGACAGATTTACATATTTTGAACTCATCCCATTGACAGGACACGGGGTTGACATTGTGTAACATTTCCTAATCCTGCAAATTAAAATGGATGATATCGTTCTTGGCGTTCGGCAGCGTAAAGCATCAAAATACGAAATTTGACGTAACTACCGGAAAAAACAGGTATCTGTTCAGCAATACGATGATATGCACACACCGTGAGCTATGGTCCAGTAAACCAAGGAGTCTGGAGTCTGGTACAGGATCCTGTAGGGAGCCACGCGGGCGCTGGAGTCCAGGACCACGTCCAAGGTTCCCACCAGTAGACCTGCAAGAGTCCAGAGAAGCACTTCAGCTGGCAAAAAAGGTACCAGTAGCAGCCAAGCGGGCTTTATGCACAGGAGGGAGGAAAAGGGTGAAAACATTCTGTGACATGAGCGTAAACACTCAGAATGTTCCGTATTTTCCTGTTGGTCACACACGCATGACTGTCACCTCGTTTGCACGAGCACGGAGAGGAACCGATACGTGCGTTTTTATCTTACATGAAGCAGAGCGACGGTGTGCAGCAATGGTTCACTCAGAGGAAAAACAGATTGAGCAGGGATCTCCTCAGAAGAGAGAGGCAAACCGACTGCAACCCAGCCCCCTGTGGCGAGTCCTATTTCCCAACTATAAATACCCTTACCCAGTCCCTCGTCTCTGCCCCTCGCCTGCAGCTGGAGCTTAGCTCCTCCACTTTCTACATGGAGGAAAACATCATCCTTTATTTCGTTGCCCGTGACTCAGGTATCGGCGTCTCGACAGGCTGGGAATTGTTACAAAGAGCAGTCGTCGTTGACGTTTGTGATGTGGCCACTTTGAAATCCTTTTCCTGGCTGGTTCTTGGTACCTTCATGTTGAGCCGAGCTATTTTTGATGGGCTGGAACCGTATGAGTCAGACAGAGAGACAACGAGTGGGTGCAGAGAGTCGAGAGCAGACAAACAAAACGAGAGTTTCCTTATTTCTGCAGGAAGCGTGTTTTCAGGGCATGAACTCTGAACGTAGTTTTGGATTATAATCCCCCCACCTTCACCAGTGTCATCTGAGTTTTACACGTGTCCTCAGCATATCTTCTTCCAAACAAAGTCCTGCTTCTTTCCTCACCATGTTGTCACAATGAATATTGTTTGCAGGCCTGGAATGATGGTGACAACCATGTCAAATGAACCCAATTCCTGACAAACATCACCGTCTTGTCGTATGACCAACAACACATTCACTGTCGCAGGAACCACTTTTAAAAAAGTCCCCCCATCTGGACTTGTTCTGTGGAACTAATGAGACAATGCAGCATTCAGTACCAGAGAGAAACAAACCGTGCTGTGAATGCAACTTCCTTTCAGAGAAAAACAAAATATCACATGGTGGAAAAAACAAAACCCAGCCTGAGAAACATGCTAACGTGTAAAACACACAGAAAGTGGAAAAGGGTGATGGACAAAAAAAGGGGCTGATGTGGGCTCACAAAACGCCTCATGAAATTCATCAACTGCACTTTTCTGCTCAGATTAACACTATTGCGGTTAAAAATAAGTGAGCGTTTCAGTCTGCTGTGATGGCTTCACACAGGAAGGTGAAGTGTTTCACACAGCTGAGACCACCAGCTTGCATCCTCCAGTAAGACCAGTGACACAGCAGGTGGCTCTTCCATCACACGGAAGTGTCACAAACAAACAAACAAACAAAGGGGAAAAAAACAACATTCTATAATGACACAAAGGTTCCATTTATCATTTCACCCTTGCGTGAGAACAAAACAGGCTGAAAAGATCACGCGCTTCACTTCTCCAAATCTGAGGCAGGCTCGGCTTCAGCATCTCCTAGAAAAATGGTGGTTTTGTTGTTTTTTACATCCTCTTTCTGCCAAACAGCTCAGATGGGCAGTGTGTGGGGGGAGGGGGGGAATGGATGCTGCACAGACAAAAAAGCCCGCTATGTAACCTGAACCTTTAAAAAATATTATAAAGTCTGGTTTCACGTTACAGAAACCTGAGACCAGTCCAGACCATCACAACATCACACTAATTCTGCTAATGTATTTACAGATTACCTCGGATTACTGGCCTACGCCAGAGTTTCACGTGGATTATTGTGTAATTTGATCCCAGAACCTCTGGTATGTCTTACATAACTCAAATGACTGTCCAACTTTCACAACCTCTTTTTTATTGTTCCATTTTAGCACTTTTGTGTTTGGTAATAGGGATAACGATCTAAACACCCGAAGAACCAACCCTAGCAGGCAGCACACCCACCACAATGGTGCAAGTATCACACTGAGTACCAAGTGTGCCTCCTTCCCATGTTTAGAGGCATGAAATTATCAGCATTTTCACAGAGTCTGCACTTTCCCAAAGTCTCTTCCTGCCTCCTCCAGCTCCGAGGCCGGATGTCGAGTTGCAAATTTGCTGCTTTATTGACTTCCGGTGGTTTCACCTCTCCTCAGGAGGAGTGCGTGTGCACGGTGCCAGGGTGACTGGGCACAAACTGGCACCCAGTTCAAATGAACAAGCTCAGCATTTACATAACAATGACATCATCCTCCAAGTGTATGTTGCATCGGTGCCATTAGAGACAAGATGTCCGAAAGTGAATTTCTAAAAATGCTGCAGGTATGACCGAGCAGAGATTTTTATACATGTAATTTAATGCTGGAGCTCATGCACGTGCAGGTGCTGGGGTTATATTTTAATTCCAGAATAAACTCCATCTCAGAACTTAAATGTTTTGACTTTCATACACATGTTCGTTTCAAATGAGGGCCTTCTGGTTCAGCGCCAACAACAGGGCCAGTTTGAGGAGAAAACAGAAGGCATGCTGCGAAACTGGCCCTCTCCTCTGCCTCTCCTCTCCTCTTCCCTGCCTGCTGTCTGACCCACTTTGGGAGAAACACACAGCGAGGGAGGAGTTGAAGTGAGAATGGGAAGAAGAGGAATGATTCAGCAGGGAAACAGACTGTGGATCATTGTGGGGCCATTAGCGCTGCAGAACGACCGCAAATGCGATTGTTCGCATGACCGTGCGGGAGCCATTTCTCCATAACCGAGGGTCACCTCAGTCCGAATATCTCACATTCTGACCCACCATGCACCAGCTCCGTCTTGGACTTCGTCCCTCATGTTGCGTTTGTTTCCCGTCTGCGAGACTGCTCAAAGGTGTGGAATCACCGAAACAAACACCGCTTTGCATATTCAGGTGACAAAAATCCACCATATCTGATAATAGTTAGTCATTAATTATTTCTGATTCATCAAAGACACTTGATCTAACTCACCCGCCAGCCCTCCGCCTCCATCTCCGTGGCCTTTGCGCTTCTGAAGGATGAAATATGGATTGGCTCTCTCGGTGATCCATAACGCGCCCGCCAGCAACACATCCTCGGGACTGACCCACATAATTCCGGATGTTAGGGGAACATTGAACACTCAGGAGACCCCACGCCAACTACCCGACCGATCTGAGCGTAACTTTGGGTAATTTAGCGTTTTAAAACACCGACAGAGGCCCGAGTCTCTCCTCCGGTTTGGTGACCTAAGCTGTAATTATTGTCGAGCTTCTGCACACAAATTCAGCTTCCTCCTGCAGCACCCTCCTCCTCCTCCTCCTCTGGCCCTTAAATAAGCAGTTCTCGGGGGACAGTCAGCAGGATGTCGGTTGTTACGAAGCGCAGCGGCGGATCCGTCTTTGTTTTGCTCCGGAGCAGGTGCGACTCTGTTTGCACGGCCTTTATCGTCAATAATCCGATTCACAGCTGATCAGAACGAGCACCGGACTCTCTGTGCGTGTATACTCTGGTGCCGCGTCAGGCGTCGTGTGTGCGCGTTAAAAAAAGACGGTTGAGTAATAATTCCAACAGGAACGTTGCCGTCTCCTCTTACTCCTCCTCCTCTTCTTCCTCTGTCGCTGCACGCAGAAATACAACGTGCGTGCGTGCGTGTGTGCGACGTCACGGAAGGCGTGGCGCCGCGTGGAAGAATTGTTATTTAAAAACAACAGTCAAGGTACAGTTGCGGTTTAAGTGCGTAATTTGAGTGAATTGGTGCCGCTTTTCGCAGTTACGAAACCACCGCAACGGGAAAGTCAAGACATAAACGAGGGACCTCAGGAAAGGTCCCCGACCCAGGTTCCCCTGTTAAAGTTACCCAAAACCGGTTAAACTTGCTGCAGATAGTTTGCATGAGAATCTACAGATTAAAAAGAAGAAGAAAAAGTATCAGTTTGACGCACGTATCATTATGAGATTTCAAAAACAGGATGCGAGAAGGCAGGGACTCGGTCTTCGAGAACCTCCAGGGTGATTTGCTCATAAACATGGGGCTTTTGTGCTACTAGGGCGGTTGTGACTGTAATTCTCTTTAAAACCCACGGAGTGACAGGGAAAAACAAAAACGGACGTGACAGCTCATTGTCACACATTCATTTCCCCTTTAAAATATTTCTACAGTTATAGATAGAAGCCTGAAGCCAGTGTGCATCTAGATATTAATCTTAGCTTTATCTGAACAAAGAACAATAGCAGACTGGATAAGAAAACACGTGTCTCATTAAGAATAAACACCTATTGGTTGTTTATGCAGATGCATCAGTGACTCATCTGATCTAAAAATGAGACAGTGGAAACTTTTGAAACAAAGATGCACATATGTAATGCAGTTTAGCTAAAACTACCTATTAACTACCAGTCAAGTGGAATTCTCCGTAAAAGACACCTCACCACATATGACGTTACGTTAGCGCCCCCTTCTGGTTGAAAACGCGAACATCCAATGTTCCGTGGCAGCAATGTCCATGTCTGTCCGGCAGAGGGCACCGAACTCTTCACCTTTACTTGACTGAAAGAAGAAACACAAGCTGCTCCCACTCTGTGGAGAGTTTCCACGACACTGCACACTTCTTTGTCAGTAACTTCAGAGGCAACAACCTTGTCATCCCTACAGACCAGCCATCTGTGTGCAAGTCTGGCTGAACCTGAACCCACACTGTCTGTGAGGGATTTAGCTCTTTTGGTTCAATTAAAAAAAAAGGAAGGGCCGACTTTGCTCTTCACTCATCCAGTACAAATGAGGCCCACAGCTGACATTGTAAAGATCTGCCTGACTCGAGCAGACATTTATACCAGATTATGGAAACTGGAGTGGGTTACAGCCTCGTTTAGCAGGTCATCACATGATGATTGTGTATCTGTGAAACCTTGAAAGGTGACTGTCTGCTGGTAGACCTCTGCTGCCAGATTGGTCATTTCAGTTGTATCCCCAACCAGGCTGCTTTATTCTGCAATAAATCTGGAAGGTCTACTCAATTTTTAAGCACTTTAATTTTGTTTTGTAGGAACTGTTGTGTGAACAAATGTTACATTGTGGTTTTAAAATTGTCTGGAATCTTCTAGTTCTAGTTTACTGAATCAGCAGGAGGTCTCCATTATAACACAGGTTTCTTTCAATTACATGATCTAACTGCACTTAATCATGTTGCAAACATGCAGTTTACGTTCTCCTAATGTTAAACAGCTCATCAATGTAAAAAAACAAAAAAGGATTGCTAACACTGCAATACATGGATCAGAGTACAGGAAAAGCACAGAGACTGTGTATATTTACAGTTATTTTATATCACAAAATACCAATGCTGTTATTTGTGCTGAGTAAAGTGTACAATATAACGATACATCCCACCACCACCCCACAAACACACACGGTACGGGAAAAAAAAAAAATCGGATAAGAAGCAACAAGCAAGCTGTTTCCTGTAAATACTGTAGCCCTCAAGTCTCAAATCTGTACGTTTAAGATTTTCTTGTAAAGGTGCTCTACATTCTCTGCAGGGAAGTGCAAATACAGCCAAGTTTCTTAATTAAATGTAGATTTAAGTAAAAAAAACAAAAACAAACAAACAAAAAAAACAAATTGATGATTTTGTTTTATCACCTCTGTGATATTTATATTAATAAATAAATGATTTGTTTTTGTATTCAGAGCCAGGGTCAAGAACTCTGCTGCAGATGCATCTTTTTATTTATGCTGTTAAAATAAAAAAAGAGAAGAAAAGACCCAAATCAGGATAATTGATACCTGATTATCTGTATTGGTAAATGTGCTGGCAGGTATCACAATAATCCACCATCAGTTGCCATAGTAAAAACCAACTTTACATTCATAAATGTTTTCATAACACACACGCACTGCAGCAAAGCCTGTTGTTGCAAGCTGAAAATTCTAATTCTAAAAAAAAAAAAAAAAATTAAAAAAAGGAGCTTCCATTAAAAGTACAATGAACCTTAAGTGACCGTGTTTGTGCATGTGTGTTATGCAACACATTCCCAGGACGTGATGGAAAAAATGACCAGCAACCAAGTGGATGCATCTGTGCCTCACGCATGTGCAGCTCTGCAGGAATGTGGGGATGGACGGAGGTTTTCCTGTAGGCTGGGATGAGACTGCGAGGATCACATTTACCGACCCCAGAAATGAGCTGAAAGAGATCGTCCACTTCACTGACTGATCGGCCACAACATTTAAAACCGGGAAACACTGGCTCCTAGCACAGGTGGGGGGTGGGGGGGCGTGACAAAATAGGACAAAACTGCCTCCCCATCAGTGGGTTCACAGCCTACATTCACCCACAATAACCTCCACCTGATGATGCCATTAAAGAAAAGGTCATGGAAACCTCAGATGCCATCTCTAATCACAAGGTCATCCCAAGGAAATGACCTCAAGTGCATGAGGCTAGCTAGCACGTGGAGGGGCTTTCCATCAAACTCTGCTCTGAGAGTCACGCAGGCCAAACTTGGGCGTAAGGTGCGAAGGGTTTGGGCTCTTCTTCCAGTCCCATAAAAAGCCAAGTGGGCCTGCAGAGGGCGTAGCGCTTTGCTGGGCAGCCTCTCTGTATCTACCAGTCATCTGTCCCACCAACATTCATTTAAATACAAATGCACCGGCGGTGAATGGAGGGCTGATGGAATGAACCAAGGCAGTCTGGGTTCCATCTGCGCACATCTGATTGGATTCTCTGCCGTTTAAGCGTTTGCAGATGTTGCTAGCACTCTCAAGAACTAATATAAATTACCAGTAAGATCTCCTGCTTGTCCAGCAAAACTATCAGCAGTGAAACATGAAGTTGTCTGTTCTGCCGAGTTTCTATACCAGAATTCGTGCTACCCAATACTTCCTGCCAGCAGATCACTTTTTCCTGTCGCACACATGGAAACGTTTAACATTGCTGAAGGCCGCCTCTGTGAGACTCC
Organism: Pao palembangensis; assembly: GCA_015343265.1. Classification (NCBI taxonomy): domain Eukaryota; kingdom Metazoa; phylum Chordata; class Actinopteri; order Tetraodontiformes; family Tetraodontidae; genus Pao; species Pao palembangensis. The sequence continues at coordinate 4,263,063 of CM027089.1, read as the reverse complement.
CCATCTGTGTGTGCACCAGAGAGGAAATGAATAGCAAAGCTGCTTTTTTGGCTCTGTCTAACTAAAAAAAAAACATGTTGATTAATGGCGCAATCGCGTTCTGTTGTCTCAAACAGCAGATACAAGGCGCACACACGTCCTTCATTAAGGCCAACATGTTTGTGGGGGTGCAGCCCAGCACATTCTCTTGCAGTCAGGTCCAGTTTTCATCATTGTCTCTCTTAACCAGAATATCCTGGTGCATTTAACACACTTTCAGCTTTTACTTTCAGCGATTTTGTGCAGATAAGCTCCATCTTCAGGGGCTCAAAACAATTCAGACACTTGAGTGAGAAGAAGGATCTCTGATGATGCTCAGGAGCTCCAGATTCCAAAGAATGCCGTCCTGAAGACTACTCTGACATTTACTCTGACGTAACTAAACCGCGTCAGAACACCTGAAACTGGAGATGCTCTGAAAGCTGAAGTCTGGTCGCATCTCTGCATGACCATAAAGAAGATTTATGGCCCAAATTCCTCTGAACCTAACTGAGCATTTGGTACTACGCCGCTGGACAAGAAAACAACAGCGTCAGGCAGACACTCCGCAGCTGTAGAGGTCAAATTTAAAGCCCTACTGATTTTCCGACTGTCCTTTAAACGCGTCACAACGGCTTCTGTGGTATTCCACCCTTCCTAAACAGTCGACTGAGCTACCGCATGGCTCCACCAGCGTTAGCCTTGGCCTGGCAGTGATGGCGACTGTTGTCGGCTGTATTGAGACTATCGGACGCCATCGTTTCCCTCCTGGCGGACAGCAAGGGGCGATCTCGGTGCACGCCGCCGACTCGGACAACAGCAGCAGCAGTTTGGGCAGGGCGGTTGGTGACATCACTCCAAATTAGCTGTGGATTCTGAGATTGTCAAATGTCAAGACAGAAAAATCGGCCTGTGTTTGGTTATTTCCTCTCAACAAAGGGAATCTTCCACGAACGTAAGCAGACATTAGAAACGACAGCTTTCAAGCTCACAACCGCAACTCACAAGATCTCTGACTGTGTCTACGGATGACTACATTTGGAAAAAATGCTGGTAGGAGTTCACACCAATTCTCAGGAACTAATGATATAGACTCCATATGTGCTTCGTATCCATGGCAACGATCAAAGTTACACATGTTGGCAGTGATCTTGCACCAAAATCAAATAAACTCAGTTTTGTTGGGAGAGTAACAGCAGCACGCTAGCACCCACACCGCTCCTCTAACCACGTCCAGCCGCCGCTTCGGCCGCTGCGGTGAGGCGATGAAATGTTAACACTGATGTGAATTTCAGATGCTGAGAAGTGTGAGCGGCTGTCGGGTCGACAGACAGAAGATGAGCAGGTGTTCACAGAGGAGGTGGGGTCCTGTACGAACAGCCCGCGCCTCTTGTCCGAGGTTCGATGGGTTCAGGATTTGGCAAACACTTCGTCCTCAGGCTCCATGGACAGGCCCACGTTGGACACGCCCACTTCCCCACCCGTGATGATAGATGAGTCTGAATCGCTGCTGAGCGGAGGCTGCTGCTCACCTGGAGGGGGGGAAACCACACTGTTTTAATAGGCCAATGTTCCACTGCTGGGTCTGTTTTTATCTGATGGTTGCTGGTTCTCTTCTCTGACTTCCCGAGTGATGCTGCAGAAATAAGATGTTATTTTTGTTTTCATCACCTTTTCTAATCACTGGATAAACACGACTCTTCATCTCCAGGATCACAAATTCAACTAACTTCTTTCTCATATTGTGATTGATGTTTATTTTGATGTTTAAGTTTTTGTTGATCTATCATCAGCTGATTTATCATCAGCTGTAGCTTTCACAAGTATTTCTGTAGAGCTGTGATGATGATAAAACTGCCTAGAAAAGATGCTAAAACCCAAGACAAACATTAGCACAGCTCATTACAAACTTAAATAAAAAAATACAGAACATTAACAAAGTATAAATACAAACTTAGCCTAAGGAACTAAACAGGAAAAAAAGTTTATACCTGCACTAATCCATTATAACTGCTTGTTTGTTCCTGAACCTCTCTGTAACGTTAAGCAGCAGAGTTCAGGTTTTCTCAGATGTGTTTGTAGTCGCTGTCCTGCTGTTATTCCAGGTGTCCTAAATACTTGAACTTGTAAAACCCACAAACACCCAATTTTTGTGCTAATAGCTAGCAGATATTTGAACATAATCTGCTAAGCAGTTGGAAATGTAGGAAAATGTGACAAACATGCAAACATGTTGTTTGATAAACGTGCAAATACAGATTTTCAGGCTAATTTTCTTTAAAGAGAACACTTTGACTATCGTTGCCTAAGAGGGTTGAGTGTGTGTTTGGCCTGGACTTACTGCTGGAAATGATGTGACTTCCCTCTCCTGAGGGCGCTTCTGTCAGCATGTTAACATGGAGCTCCTGGAAATCCGTCGTTCTCACCGCCGAATCCAGAACCACCGAGCTCTCGTTCACCGTGACTTCACTCGCCGAGCTGATGGGGTTGGTGGGTGGACCCCCGATGGACATCTCGTAGTCTGGACGAAAATTGTCTAAGCAGTCTGCGCTGAGCTGGAAGAGACGGACCGGGCTTCAGTGGTGTACCAATACCCAACGTCTAAAACACTAAGTTCTAACCACAATCCGGATCTCACCGGGATTCCCAAAGCTTTGAGAATGTTCATTTTACACATGGGACATGTGCGGTGTTCCTGCAGCCACGGGTCGACACAGTGTTTGTGGAAGACATGCCTGAACATCAGCCACACAAAGAAAACGTTAACGAGCTATTTTGCATGGGGCAAAGGTCACCCGTGCAACTCTCACCTGCATGGTAATATCCTTACGACATCGTTGGGCCTGTAACCTTCGATGCATACGGCGCAGTTGTCAAAGTCTGACTCGGTCTCCTTAAACACAACGCAAATTAGAAATAAAAGAAGGACGTAAATGAAAAGCGCTGTGGTGATCGTCACGTACCTCGTCCCCTTTCTTGATGGTTCGCACTTGCAGCTTACTGATTGCCTTTTTGGCAGCATCACCTAAACGTCTCTATCAAAAGAAAAGAAGAAAAAACGTCATCACAGACTGAGAGGATGCAGATATTTCAAAACTTTCAAGGATCCTTTGTATATGTGGCTCCTTTTCAGATTTTAAACACAGATTCTCCTCATTCTCTTTAAGAGGAAATGAATCATCAATAGTTTAACACTAAGCCTGTGTGAAGACTGTTGCGACACCGTGAGCTAACTCTCAGTAGACTGTTTTGAAGAGAAGCGAGTTTAAAAATAAGACCGCAGATGTGGACCGACTTCTGCAAATGCTGCCAGGAGACTGAGAACAAGTGCATCATCGGAGGTGCTGATTATCTTAACATAACTTCCAGCATAAATAAAGAAATAAATGAGTGCAATGAACTGCACTCATTTAGTTTATAACAATTTACAGGGGAAAAGAAATCTTTCCAGCCGAACTGATTGTGCCTAAATTAGATGTGCAGCAGACCAACATGGCTGAATTCTTTGCCCAGGATAAATTAAAATAATTGAAAGTGAGAATGCAAACAATGGTCGTCATGGCGCTGGTTCCTATCATAACAGGCCTGCTGATCAACTGAGATTGCAGGCGTCACAAGCGTGTCAGATGCAGCCAGGACTAATAAAGACATGGCAACAGAATGTGTTTACACTGCCGGCTCAGGCGGCTGATGGTTCACCGGCTCGTCCTGTTTCTGTTCAGCCAGCTGTCAGGATAAGTCTGACCATAAAACCCCACAGGAAGCAAATGGAGAAAAAAAAAAAAACCCACAAGGACCAAATGTGAGGAGAGCACAGTCGCGTTTGTTCTGGTGAGACTCGGTCGTACCTGGCTGCGGTTGCGCGCGTTGGCGTAGCGGAACCGCTGGATGTAGTAGAAGACGAGCCAGGCGAGGGAGATGATCATGAGGATGATGAAGGAGATGGAGACGAACACGACCGACGTCCTGCTCACGTACTTCTGCAGGTTGCGGGTTCCGATGGTGATGTGCAGGGTGATCACGATGTGCCGCTCCAGCAAGGCCATGATCTCACGACCCTTAGGCTCTGGGATCATGATGGCCACGATGGTGCCTGTGCCTGCAGACACACAGAATATTTTAGATGCTTACTGGATGATTGAAGGTCCCCACCGTCCACTGAAACCTTTGCCAACAGTAAATGTGGCTACATTTCCATTTTTACTGCAACAGTTAACAGTAGCAGAACTAATATTAGTGTAATCACACCCAGGACAAAATACTGCTTAGGAAAATAAGTAGGCAGTCTTTAAACTGGCAATATTAAGGCTTGGGCTTAGAAAAATAGTAAGACTGATTAGGAAAGCAATATGTAAAGCTTCACTCTTGGGGTGAAAAACTTCCTGCCACGGTTTACGTTGCAGGGTGAAATCTTTTGCACCAAAGAACCAACAGAAACAACAAAAATATGTCATGCCATGTAATGTAAACTGTGTTTGATTAGCAGATCAATGGACTGTTAAATTTCTTTGGCTTCTTAACTAGCCGAAGACGACAGTGCGGGAGGAACGCGCCGGAAGAGCTGCTGTCAGATGTGAGGGTGGTGACGCTGCTGTTTCTTACTCTGGATGACTCAGATAGTTCAGACTATCAGTCAAGCTCCTGTGGGCTTCAAACTTTGTTTCAAACTCAATGAAGACAGAGTCTCATTCAGGGTTAGAAATGAACCTAATTTTCCTTACCTCGCCGTGATATCCCCCGCCCCCCAAAAAAAAAAAAAAAAAACCTTCTGATGAGACATTTTATGACTATAACAGAACAGAATACAGCATTTTCTGTTGAGGTTGATCACTGAAATTCCTGCAGTCACACCATCTGATCATGTTTTAATGAAAGAATCCTCTGTGTTTTAATTGGCACCATTCTGATTTTGGATCAAACTAAATGCAGACAGCTGCCACTCATCGACACACCTCTGCTGTCTTTAAATTTCTGTACCCTTGAAAACAAGAGCAAAATGGTTCAGTTCCCAGAGGTAAGTCATCCTGCTGCAAATATTGACAGAGGAAACAAGAGCTGTGTTTGAACATGAATGTAATATGTTGCAGAACAGGGCGGGGAACCTTTGCCCTTCACTGATGTCACAGAAAACTGACGTTCAGATGGATCGAGAACTATTTCATGTACCATAAAACCATAAATCCTTTCCTCGCTACCGCAGCACTGAACAAAACTCCCATCAATAAGGTTGGTTCAATCTTTTCTTTGAGCTAACCAGGTTCCGCAGGAGGCCAGAAAGGAATTCACACACAAAACTGGAAGGAGCAAATGTTTTAAAAAAAAAAAAAGGGCCAAAAATTTTGTGATTTACCCCAAAGGCTGCTGATGATTAGCAAATGAGTTTGAGCCGTTGAAGCTCAGCTGACCGTGAGAGAAAACCACCATTTAAAGAAAAAGCTCCTCTTAATATGAGCCAGCAGCACCTGAATCTGTAAGGAAGGAGAGATTCACTGTCTGCTACGGTATGTTAATGAGGTGGACAGCTTCTGGGTCAGTCAGGAGTGACTGGTGGATTTTTAGAAATATGTGAGGAGGTTTTTAGGTCACTGTACTCAGGTTAAAAGGTAAATGCCTATAACTGCAATATGAGTTTTCCACCTCTGTGAAAACACAAACAAACTATATTTTCCTCATATCTGAAGGTACTGATCTACACATCCCTGTAAACTTTAAAAAGGGCCGTTTAACCTTCAGCTGTGCAGAATAAAGAAGAGGGCACGTGAGGTTTGGCGGAGCCGCGACTCTTAGCTGCTTCTGTTCACCGTGATGCCGTCAAAGCGGACAAAAATAGCGGCTGCTAAAATAGGACACCTGACAGTAGGTAGAAGCAGAGGGGAATAAATGCTGCGCGGGGTAATGCAGAGGGTGTAAATGATTCAGGTTAACCATCAAACCCTGGCAAGGGTCTGTGTTTGTGGGAACGCATCCGTCAAACTCTGGAAACAGAAGACAGGGTGAACGTCGTCTCAGAGAAAAACTGACACAGAAAAATTAAAAGGGACCCGATTTGGCTGAGTCAGAGGCTGTTGCCTGGCAACCAGTAGTTCAGACGGGTTACAAAAATAACAAAAGATTTATGCGCTCCATTGAATGGACAATTCATCGCACATTTCCAACAGATTTCTTCTATAAAAAAAAAAAAAACTCATTCCTGTCAGTTAGCTAATATTAGTAATTTTTTATTGTCAACTGCTTCTCGACCCATCGATATCAGAGACTTTAACATCACTTTTTCGAATCAGGAACTACAGTATAACCTTGAACTGAAGTGAAAATGCTTATGGAGCAACAGGAGGGCTTTTTTTAGCTGCACAGGGCAACTGAACTGGTTTTGACCTCTGTGTGAAGCTTCTCTCATCCCCAATGAGCTTTTCTTTACTTCCAGTTGACTCATCAGGGGAATTAAAAGTGAAATAATCTGTTTTAAGGCTTACTTAACCTAGGTTAGCCATTCGTGAGACTTCTATGTGTCTTCTCCTGGTTTAAAGGCAACACTGCAATCAGTACAGATGACAACATATATATATGTTTCCGGAGGACAGGAAAAAGTGACGCACGTGTCCATTTGTGATTCTCTAAGTTACAGTTGGCAAATCAGTGAATTGATTAAGCTTCTCCTCTCTGATCAATGAGCTCAGTGATTTAAGCTTTGATTCTTTAGAAGTTTGATCTCATATTTCTGTGATATTTCCGGCAATGATTAACAGTTTGTTATACAGTTTAACCAACGGTTTCATTGAACCCAAACAATCCAAGTGTCAGATTTTAATTTAACAATCTAATCAATTGACCATTGTGTCATCAGCTGATGAGGATAGGACGTCGCTACTTCAGTGTGATAACCATTTATGCAAAGACACCCTTTTTCAGTGGAAGAAAAGGTGTTTGGACAGTTGTGTAACAAACAGCGACCTGCCTAGGTGTGACCCGAAGCCCTATCGCTCAAGACGCCCAAAGCAGGTAAAAGGTCTTAAAATGTTATCTGATGAGTGGACATTTGTTTGGATTCTTGACTGGAGCTTCAATAGAAACAAGTCCAAACAGATGAAGTATAAATGCAGGTTAAGCAGAGGGTTGTTATTTGACTACCAGAGAGCAGGAAGAACTTTAGGAGTGGCCAAGCTGATTTAGTGGTTTGGTTCATCATTTGAAAATGAAATAATTCCCTGGCGACATCTGCAACAGCAAGAGTGGAGGGTTTTATCCTCCCAAAGAAGCAACATGGTCAAGAGGAAAAACTCTCCTCGTGGGGAGGGAATAGGATTTTTATCAAGATCTACGATCGGAAAAGCCTCCGTACCGTAACATTTAAACCCACGCTAACAGACACAGGGGAGATCAGATCAGACTTTGAAGAAATCTAAAGAGCACATGAAGCAATAGAACTGAGATGGATGGTTGCCCTTGAACTGATTGTGGATAATACAGTAATAATAATAATATCTGGTTATATTCAGACTAATGCTACAAAACTGTCAGGGCACAGAGGGATGATGAAAGCCCAAAACAAAACAGGCAAAGCAACGTAAAATTCTTCAAGTCGGTGGCCTGAAATTATAACTTTGCTTCACACATCAGACAAAATGTGGAGGGATGAGGGTGATAACATCCTCCAAGTACTGGGATACTGACAATCCAAGGTGTTTTGGCGTCAGTGTGACTGGGTTAAAACCATCAACGGAAGGCATTAGAGCATTTTGATCTCAAAATGCTTTAAGGCATTTTTTTTTTCTTTGTGAAATAACAGAGGAAAGGGTCTGCAGGATTGAAAACACACTTTCATTAAAACTAAAGAACTTGAAGAGAATCCTGACCAGATGTTCTAACAGCAGAGTCCACAGGGTCAGGTCTGCGTTTGTTTCTGTTGTCTCTTACCTGGGTGGGACATTGTTATTGTGTCGTTGGCACTGCTGGAGCCCACGTTATAGATGACAATTGCAGAGGCGTTGAGATTTGCGACGTTCCGGATTTTCTCTCTGAACGTACAATTCCCCGAGGCCACCAGCGCCACCCAGGCGGTGTTCTGGGGCACAGGGGGGAATCTGACGTTTGGCTCGCACGCCTGTCTGTCCTGCGGAAGGGACGGCACCAGGACCAGACCCTTGACTTCTTTCTTGGGCGAATGCTCGCCGTACCGACCGCACTCGGTTTTCTCCATCCTGACCTCAGAAGTGACGGGATCCAGGTATGTGATGTTGACGAACGCCGTGTACCACTCTTCTTTTTCTGCAACAGTGAAGTCCAGGCACAGCAAGTGAACGAAACTAAATGACAGCAGCCACGTCGAGAGAGCCAGACTGCGGCAAGCTCGGACGACGGATGGTGCCATTGTGATCATGCGGCTGGTTCAGTGGTGGCGATGAGCTCCGGGTCTGCTCCTCAGTGAAATTTTTGAACCATTCGCCTCTTTCTATTAGACTAACTGGTGAAAACGTTCGGCTTTCATACTATCCAGCATTCCCCACTGACGAAGTGTCTCGGGTTTGGACGCTGAAAAGGGAATCTACTATGCACCACCTGCAGAGGACGACCCTCGCTGTTGTTGCTCCGTTGGCTTTTTCCAGTCCTCACCCAGGATTGGCTCCGCACTCATTATCACGTGATCTGGGCGGGGCCGAAGCGTCACACGCTCCGTGGCACAAGGGGAAAGAGTTTTTAAACCACCCAGAACGTTAAAGTTATGCAGATAAGGGGCAGATAATAGCCGAAACTTCGTTATGTGGCATCTGCGTTTGCTTTTATGACTATTGCTGTAATTAAAATATCAACATATCACATATGCCATTAAACCTATTGTCTTGTTTGCATTCAACATGTCATTTAAATTCAAGTAGTAAAAGAAACACGGTGCTTTTTGCTTTGGTTAACCAAAGTCGTAAAAAACTACGTTTTTGTTTTTTTTTTTTTTAACATAAATGTTCATAAACTCGCAGCGTCAATAAAGTGTACATCATAGGTTTCGTGAAAACTAGTCGGAACACAATATCGACAGTGTGTTTCAGTCGAACAGGTATACCAACCGGACGGAAGGGAAGTCGGTGTGCTTGTAATTTAAGGTAAAAATAACAAAACCCTGCTAATCAAGCTTGTACATATTTCATTGGGACGATCATGAAATACATACTAGGGGTTTGAATTTTAAGTATGATATAAAACATTTTGACAGAAGTTATTCGTTTAATTTTTGACATAGAATCTACATGTCAGCTTGATCCTCGACTATGCTGAAACACGTAAAATTATAATGCGATTTACAACGTTTGCAGTTTCTACTGTGTGTATGTGCTGGCGTGATAGTCAAACACAGCACTCAAAAATGCAATTTCTTTTTGAGGAGCTAGATGAACCAACCTACGCATGTACAGTACACGCTAATGGCATTTTATGTTCTGCGTTTTACAGCAATATTGCTCCTTTGATATCCTCCTGGTGAAGCAGAGATGCCTAAAAAGAAAACAGGTGCCCGTAAAAAAGCTGAGAATCGTAAAGAACGAGAGAAACAGATCCGAGCCAACAGAGATCATGTTGATGTGGCCAAACATCCCTGCAACGTGAACATGGTATGTCGCTTCTGTAGCTCATAATAGAAATATGTCAAGCATAAGCGTTTATAAGACACACAAAGATATCTTTGTCCCTTACAAAAATATATTTTTTAATTTTTATGTTGTAGGATTGCGACAAATGTCAGAGGTAAGTAAGTTGAATTGCACACGCAGAAAATATAGTGGAAATTGAAAATGATATATTTACTCAAAGCATCAGCACAAATTTGAGTTACGTGTACTTTATATTTTTGCCATTATTGTGCAGTATTACACATGTTCAACACAACTATATTTTTGTGAAAGCAGTAGCTAAATATTAGCTTTTAAAAGACAAAACAAATTTATTACTACACTGCCTGGCCAAAAAAAAGGTCACACACGCTAATATTTCATTGGACCGCCTTTAGCTTTGATTACGTCACGCATTCGCTGTGGCATTGTTTCGATAAGCTTCTGCAATGTCACAAGATTTATTTCCATCCAGTCTTGCATTAATTTTTCACAAAGATCTTGAATTGATGATGGGAGAGTCTAACTGCAGCACAAAGCCTTCTCCAGCACATCCCAAAGATTAGGATAAGGTCTGGACTCTGTGGTGGCCAATCCATGTGTGAAAATGACGTCTCATGCTCCCTGAACCACTCTTTCACAGTTTGAGCCTGATGAATCCTGGCATTGTCAACTTGGAATATGCCCGTAACCTGGTCAGTCAGTATATTCAGGTAGTCAGCTGACCTCATTCTTTAAGCACATACTGTTGCCGAACCTAGACCTGCAGCAACCCCAGATCATAGCAGTGCACCCCCCCCCCCCCCCATGGGCTTGTACAGAAGACACTAGGCATGATGGGTGCATCACTTCATCTGCCTCTCTTCTTACCCTGACGCGCCCACCACTCTGGAATAGTTTTTAATAATGTATTGGACAGTTCTTGACCCAATTTTAGTAGTTTCTGCAATCTCCATAGATCTTTTCTCTGCTTGATGCATGCCAATGATTTGACCCTTCTCAAACAGACTAATATCTTTTCCACTGCCACGGGATGTGTCTTTTGACATGGTTGCTTAAGAAATGAGAAGCAACTCATTGCACTAGTTGGGGTTAAATAACTTGTTGCCAGCTAATCGAATAGGAGGCTCGTACCTATTTGCTTAGTTAAATCCAGGTGGCGACTTTTTTTTTGGCCAAGCAGTGTATATTACGATGCATTAATTCTGATGGGTACACACTATTGTAAAATATATTGCAATACTTTTGTAAAATACATTATTGCCCTGTGATATACTTATAGTGGTATGGTTATAATTTGTATTGTTTTACAGTTATTGCAGTAAATTAACCAAGGCACTCCTTTTTGAAATGCAGAAAACAAAAGAACAGAGCATTCTGTTACTTCTGCAATGCAGTGCAGAAGCTGCCAATTTGTGCTAATTGTGGTGAGTAAACTGCAGTTCTGCTGTTTGTGGGTGCAAACACTACGGTATAATCCACACTTTTACATACACAATTTGTCTCTGTCTGCTGCACTCATAGTATATGTAGCATCAAGTTATTTCCTTGAACAGCTATTTAATAATGCTTTCTTAAATAAGACATTTGGACAATTTTCAGAATAGATTTAGTTTCAATTAAGCATTTATTTGAAATCTGTTACATGTATTATGGGCTGAGTGTGATTGGGCTGTGTAGCTTCCCAGTTAAGACTAATATCACTGGTATTGTGAAGCTTTACTTTAAAATGAAAATGCAGATTTTTTTATTTATTTTTTTTTAATTCTGTGCAACTCACACAGTCTTGCACAGTCTTGAATGTAAAGTTCAGAGTCCATTAGTAAGATGTAGCTTTAAAACTCCAGGATTGTGTGATGATTGAGAATTATTTTATCTTCAAAAGAAGGGCAGGTTCCCTGTCTTATTTTTAGTTCAATGGAAGGCAAATTCCCAACCCTTAATTTTAAATTGAGTTTAAAATAATTTTAAATCTTTGCCACCGCCTAGCGGTGTTATAATGAATGACACTGTAAGACACAAGTGCTTATCGTTACTGTATATCTGTTGTTAACGTCAGAATTTTAAATACATAGTCCAGTATTTAAAAGGTTTGGAAAGCATTTTTAAGATATGAACTATTGAATGATTTATTATTAGGAAAAACCAAGTGCATGAAGTCATCAGACTGTGTGATAAAACACCCTGGAATCCACAGCACAGGCATGGCCATGGTGGTAAGTTTTTAATTCAGCTCCTAAACAACTTATTTAATCAGTGCATTTGGTCAGCAGATGTGTTTTACCAGAATTTATTTCTTAAAGCATAAAAATGAGAGACTAAAATTACTTTTTGGTACTTGGCTGATTCGATATACGTTTCCGTGAGTTCACAACAATTTACTAAAGTAAGGTAACATTATCCCCTCGTCTTTTATTTCATCCTTTTTCTCTCCGTAAGGGGGCAGTATGCGACTTCTGTGAAGCCTGGGTGTGCCACAGCAGGAAGTGTCTGAGCACCCATGCCTGTGTGTGTCCGCTGACTGATGCTGACTGCATTGAGTGCGATCGGAGTGTGTGGGATCATGGTAAGACACCCTCTCCATTAAAAGGGCACCTGTTCATATCACCTTCTCGTTAATCTCCACTGACTGTTCTAAACAGGCGGACGGATCTTCCGCTGCTCCTTTTGCCAGAACTTCTTATGTGAGGATGATCAGTTTGAGCACCAGGCGAGCTGCCAAGTCCTTCAGGCAGAAACATTCAAATGTGAGTGTGTCTCACCTCTTTTTTTACAATGTCATTCAGACTTTGAAATCTAGTATGCAGTTGAGTGACTCTGCATGCTTCACTTCAGGTGTGTCCTGTAATAGACTGGGACAACACTCCTGCCTGCGCTGTAAGGTGAGAGGAAATCACAGTTCGGTGACAAAACTGTATCCACATTATTATTATTTTATCTGCTTCTAAAAAGTTTTTTTTAGATAAAACTTTCCAGCAGCTCTCTGATGAGACGACTCAAAAGCAAACTCTCATCTTAAAACTTAAATTCAGGAAAACGCATTTAAATTTTTTTAAATTTATTTCCATTTTCTGCAGCTGTATAATAATATACAAGCAGCTCTTTGTATAACAGCAGTAGAGTACAGTCAGTCAGGAAAATCTCAGATTTCTGTGCCAATGTTGAGATTTGCCTACATCAATATTAAACGTGGCTGCAGTCACGGGTAATAAAAATCCATTTTGCTCCAAAGCTAGCTAGCAAATCTGCTGCCTTTGTGACATTTGTTTTAATGTGCTAAATTTAAACTGACCTCTGACCCTTTGGCAGGCCTGTTTTTGCGACGAGCATGCCAAAAGTAAGGTTTACAAACAGGAAAAAGGAAAAGCACCACCCTGCCCCAAATGTGGTCACGAGACCCAGGAGACCAAAGACCTCAGCATGTCCAGTAAGAAAACATCGATCTCGTTTGACAGTTAAACGGCTGTTTGGGGAAGTTGTAGATCTACAATGTTTGCGAAACAAATTTCGAGAGAAAAAACAAAAAAAAAAAACAGATTGTGAAAATGCCTGTTTTTGGGAACTCTTTTTTTATTTCTCACACTCTCATGTAACTTTGTCGGAACTGACGCTGCAGTTATTTCCTACTTTCTGAGCTTTGCAGAGGAAACACTAGTGATTCAGGGTTGATTTTTATGGCTTTTTCTGGAGCGTGGCCACACGTGCCGCTCCACAGGCCCTGCAGGACACCTGCTGAAGGACAGTCAGCAAACAATGAGCTGCTGTCTTATATCAGCACTAAAAGGAAACTTGAGTGAGCCTTCATCTGCAGTCGTTTATAAGAACAGTTATAACATTGCAAAAATACCAGCACAAGACGCTGCATCATATTTCATGTTATTCATGTTTGATGCTAATTTGTTATTAATTGTTATTATTTTCTGTGTGTCCTCTGCAGCCCGAACGCTGAAGTTCGGCCGCCAGGCGGGTGCAGAAGAATACGATGACGATTACGACAACGGGGCATCGGGATACGACGCCTACTGGAAGAACTTGGCAGCTGGAGGCCAACAGGACGGCTACAGAGAGGAAGATGACGAAGAGGACGACGACTACGAGGAGGAGGAGGAGGAGGAAGAAGATGATGATGATGATGACGATGAAGAGGAGGAGGAAGAGGAGGAAGAAGGTGCTATAGAAAAGGCTGCTACTTCCATGACTGGATGAAAGCACCTGAGCCCAGACAGAGAGCAGAGGGGCTAGAAGACGCAGTCACGAAGGTTCAAATCGTCAGCAGAGCATCGGCACTTACATGTCGGGCGTTTTCAATAAGAGGTAGATCACCATAGCAACCAAATTTCTACTGTATACTGTTACTTTATTCAGTTAAAATTAAATCTGAACCCAGTTCTGAGGAATTCCAACTTATTCCCAGTGAAATTTGACGCTCCCAGTCTGTTACAGCTTGGTTCTTTTGAAGACTTCAGTACCCATGATGCTCTCAGCTCAAGCTACAGCAGCATTTATTAGCCCGATGCTGAGCTGAGCGTCAACAGCAGATAAAACAGGTTAACGGACAGTGTTTGGCTGCACAGGTGCATCATGGGTAATGCTGTTGGTAAGGAGACCTAGTCACAGCTGAAAATAACCCCGACTTGTTCACAACAGCCCTTCACAGTTTTAATGAAATGATTCCTCCCGCGGTCAGAACCACAGAAGGTTCTCCTCATGTTGTCTTTACTGTGTAATTACAGTCATTGAGAAACACTTTTACTTCATGTAAAAAATGTGAATAAACTTGTGACTGAAATCATGACGGACTGAATTGAGATGAAATGTGATCACACATTAAAAGCGGCTGCAGAAGACCCCAGAATCACCAGACAAGCCGGGTCAGTGCCGACTGGGAGACCAAGCAACAGAGTGGGGTAAAAAAAAGACCCACACGCTCTTGGATTGCAGCTGCAACAAGCAGATTACAGATAGAGCCACAGCCCAGAAAGAAAGGGCACCAGATTGCAAATTAGACAGCAAAACATTTCATCTGGATGGGGAAAGGGCAAAAGGTCAACGACTTATGAGGCATAACTTGAGCTACTTCCCTTTTTGTCCTAATGTTGGACTGGAGACAAGATTCCCAACTAAAGAAGCAAAAGCTGGAAGAAAAAGCTGTTCAACACATTTAAATCACCCTTACTGCAAAATGGATGAGGATCCCGCTTGCAGCCTCATTCAGTCTTTAACAACTCTTACCAGTCATAAAAAAAATGCAAAACAGGTCAGAGTCCAGGATATACAAACAGGTTGTAGAAGACTTTAAATGACTGAACAGCTTCCGCTATGATCTCAGTCATTGTCACACTTACCTGAAAAAGAACTAGTGGTTGTATTTAACTATGAATGCTAAAAAGGCTCCGGATAAACGTGCATGGCCGTTTGGATTTGACACGTGTGGGGCTTGTGAACCGTTCCAGCGGGTTGGAACGGGTGGAGGACAGTGAGAAGGAAGGGAAAGCTGTGCGAGAAGGTGAGACCAGCGACAGGAAGCAGAGCGAGAGGTGGCAACGTTCTCTTAGTGATGATGATAGCTGGGGTCAGGGATGACGGACAGCATGGTGGATGCTTTGGAGATGAAGCCAGAGATGACCAGACCGACCCGGGTCGGTGGTACTGAGGAGGAGTCGGCAGCCTACATCGCTAGGATGATTCTATGGATGCAGTAAGAGAGGACATGCAGTTAGATGGTGAAAGTGAAGAGGATGCAGACAGGAGGGGGGGGATGGGGACAGTGGGCTTGCTGTAGTGGAAGAGACAGTAGAGGAAAGCAAACTAAGTCATGCTTAGTGTGCTTTATTACAAAACACGACTCAAACGTTTAAGGCAGTATAGTGTTAGTACAATAATAATACGAAAGTAAATTTAGTGAGAGGAGCTGTGCAGGCAAGTAGGAGTAACAAATGAACTCCCCCCCCTCTCTCTCTCTCTCCCTCCCTCTCTCTGTTTAGGGCGTGTTGGATTCAAACGGGCGCAGAAGTGTTGACCATCGGTATCCGACCCGAAGACACCGATAACTGCACGAGTGAAATGCTAAAATGTGCCGGTGACCTGCCCCCCCGCTGGGTTGCAGAGCCACAGCTGATCGCTCCACGCCGATGACAGACTTCATGACGGTGAACGTCCAGCCAACGTGCCCCGGAGAGCACCGATCGGTGAGTTCACCTTTTCGTCTAACGTTTCCTTCCCACGTTAATAACTCGGGAACTTTGACCGACTCTAAAGTTCACGCCGGCGGTTGGCGTAAAAGGATCGGAGGTGTGTCCGGCTGCGGGAAACTGCGATTTTTGGTTAAAATCGTGTTGCTGCAGAACGCGTTTCACTTTCAGTTTTCATAATCTGTCAAAGGTCAATATGGCCAAAGCTTACGTAAGAGTCTCCTCAGCCTGCAGGGTCTGGTTGGCGTGGACCCTAAAGTACGCGTGGAAGGAAAGCCAGCCAAGGAGCCTGATGGCTTTAGCCTTACAGAACAATTCCGGCCCTGCAAATCCACATATTTTTTTAACACATTTGCAGATATAGGTGCACCTTATCAGCTGCAGCACACTCGGATTCTGAGGTGACACACTAGATGGCGCATCTGCAGGATGTGTTAGTGATCCAACTCAGCGCCGATGGTCAGGATGGTTTATCCCAGTTCATAGCAAATGAATGAAAATGAGTGCTGAAGCTGCCGTTTTCATTATCACAACAATCACTGACTAAGTTTATTGGTGACCGAAGCTGCATCAGCATAAAAACCACTCACATACATTACAGAAGGATTTTACTACAGACTCTGAATCATTTTCTTGTTTACGGAGCTCAGTTTTAAGGCATATTATGTATAAGCTCCTGCTCTGCCTGCCAGGGTCTGCGTGGCTTGAAGCCGCAAAAACCTTTCACTAGAGATTTAGAGCTCAAATTTTGAAAAATAACAAAGGCCTAATGGCAGGCCTGCTTCAGAGATTCATTTCTTTTCAGTTTAGCGTTTTTTTTCTAAACAAATACCTGCAGCTTTGACTGAACTGAAGGCAATTCCTGTATTTGTTTACGTGGCTGACATGGAGAGACTTCAGAGTAATCGATTTCTTGAACAGGACCAGTCACACCTTGGCTGCAGCCTCCTGCCTGTGTGCAGTTTCCTTGTTTGCACCTTGGTGGACATACATTTGAATTAGTAACCTGGCATGAAAACATTCCAATGTCGTGCAAAGCCGCTTCTGTCCTATTCAGCCTCCTCCAAGTGTGACTCACAACCAGAACGACAACATGCTAACAATTCTTTGTGTTGTTTCCAGACAGGCATCCATTTCCACTCCACCAGTGGTCTGTGCAGAGAGAGCTTCAAAGCTCAAGTCTGGTTTCCTTTTTTTCTCCTGTGGTAAGAAATCACTCTGAATCTGGCCGCTAAAGCCATAAGTGACACATTCATACGTGAAAACTAGGACAGCTCTTAGACTTATTCTCAGTATTTCTCAAGAGCAAGCACATTGTGACAGTGATGAGGAAATACTTCCTGCTGCTTAGCAACAGAGACCAAGTAAACACAACAGTAGATGAAGATTAAAAGTCAGCGAAACAGTCATCGCCCTGCAGTAACCACTGTTTTACTGCCATTTTCAAGCTTCTTGAGCTTGTACAAATGCCATGCTGCAGCGGCCACAACAAGCGGAGTTAAACGCTGCATCACGGCGATAAGGCCCGCCATTGAGGTGAGAGGTACCAGATGAAATGACACTCTGGCTAATTCACCACTAATGGACGGTGACTTCCACCTCGTGTTTAGATCACCTTTGTCTAATTTCCTCTTTCTCTGCGCTGTTTCAGAACTCGGATGCGATGCTGTACGCACCTTCGGCCGACGATGTTGGCAGGTCCTCACGACAAAAGGTAAATCTCTGATCTAGATGAACTGATACATTTAAAAAAAAACAAAAAACTGCACAAGGAGCGTTGATACTGTGATGCACCATGGGAAGTGTAGTTTGCAGAGTTCAATACGGGACCTAATTATCTATCCTGTTAGGGCAGCAATGATAAAAAGCATAGATCGATGCTCTCTGAGCCGTCTGATGGTACCTGGTGTACTCGCTACTCAGGGGCTCAGTTGCATTCCAATCAGTCAGTGGATCCAGGAACTGTCACTGGTCATGTCATGTGACCAGTGTCATTTTCATACAAAGGAGCAGATGGCGGTCCCGATGCTGGGCTGACACCCTGCACTCACTTCCTTATGCTCTTGAGCAAATGTTCTTGTGACCCCAACATATGGCCGTGAAACCCGGGATGGCCTGTACAGCCTGGCTGGGCTGCAGGTACCACGTCAAGGATGAGGAAGTACTTTGAGTTTGCTTTTGGTTTTTTTCATCCATCCATCCTGATGCTGGAGTCTATCCCAGCAGAGGCATGAACCCCTGGATCCCCAGTCCATCACATACACACGCAAACACACACACACACACACACACACACACACACAGTGTTACTTTCATTGATAGAAGCTTAATTAGCTGTTAGTCTGAATGTTAAATATGCGCCCCACCATGCGCTCTCGTGCCACAAAAAAGGACCGCTCGTCCATTGTCTATTCTGAGGCACTTTTATCTGTCTTGCAGAAGGACTGTAAAAATAAGTCGCTCAGATGTTTCATGCTGGAGTTGTTAATGGTCATCGATGAGGAGGCCATTATGGGCGCATACGCAGACTGCATCAGTGACTTTAATGCAAATCTTCCAACTGATAACTCTGTAAGTCCCGCTGGAAGTGATGCTTCTTTCTTACATAAGAATTAACAACTGTGGACTCTAACTGAAGTGTGTTCATATTAAGATTAGACAAGTGCTGTAGGTCAGAGCAACAGTGCAATTTTATTTGTATCCTTTGTGTTTTTAAAAGCAATCTCTTTTCATGACAGGTTGGCTGTCCGCCGTGTGAAGTGTATCCTCAAAAAAATATTACAATATTCTTAAGAGAATTGCAAAGCCTACTGGAAGAAATAAATGTAACTCAGAACATGTAATGTAATATAAATGCTGTTTATCTGTAAATTTGTCTATTTATAATATATTTTTATATTCTTACCAAACAGTGCCAATACTGACATTTCAACTGAAGTTATTTTTCATTTAGCTACAGATTTAGGGTTTTGTTTGTGTTGCAATAATAGACTTTGGATAGAAAGCTAGGAAATACAGTCCAGGAAATACAACTGTATATTTTGTTACTTTCGTTTCAATGTTATCATGTGTTATCACCTGATGCCATTTGTTTTATTTATTTTGTTATTTCAAAAGACCTATGCTATATAAAGAAATTTATCAAGTTATCACACACTCTGTGTCCTTTAAATTGCTCCTGTGTGTGTGTGTGTTCTGTGTCAGACCTTTGACCCAACCTGCCTGCCTCCCAGTAAACACTGGGATTGGCCCCAGTAATGTAAATATGACAGTGATCAGTAAATGGTTAACAACAGGAAACGGAAGGATGAACAAGCAGCTTAATCTGTCAATTTAAATTTGCTAACAAACTAAAAATATCTTCCAATTGAATTTTCTTGTAATTATTATTATTGTGGTGACTTAGTGGTTTTAGGATCACAAAGTCCCTCCGCACCTAAAAACAGTGAAATAAAATTCATCACACACTGTTTCAGAGTTAAAAAATACCCAGATTAAACCATTTTATTCTCTCTACACCCGACTCATGGACACAGATGAAACACCGCAAAATTCATGCGTTACAGTTCAAGATAACCGCTGGAATACAAAAGTCATTTATGAATAGAAAAATAAATAATTTCCTCCGAGTCCAGCAGCATGAATTCAGTTCATGTGGCGTCATTGGGCTGAATCTTGAGATATAAAAAAGGAGAATGGGATGAAAAAAAAACCAGCATCTTATTTTACACTCAGTCATATAGATAAATAAGAACGTCTACAGCAGTTAAAACGTCGTATCGTCCAGCTGCAGATATGAAGGACCTCGGGCAGAGAACATGCTCTCATTTGAAATCTATAGTTAACATTAAATGTTACATGGTCAGGTAGCAAAATAATAATAAAAAAAAAAAAATCCAGCAGTCAGATACAGATTTGACATTTTCATGGTTTTACAGCAAAAACGTCTTCAAGAGTTAACTTTGCCGTAAGTCCCCTCAGGTGGTCGGTAGCACTTCGGAAAGGCCATCAGCTGCAACAGGTTGAAGGCATATTTCCTGCATTTAATATTCTTTTCAACGTTTTCAATCCGACATCCTTCTCTGGTGACCAATTAGGGAAGAAAGAAAAGAAAAATAAAAAAAAGTAAATGAAGGGAGTGAAATGATGTTTGCAACACTTCAAACTGGATTATTTAAATTGACGTTAGTGACGTGTAGCTTCCTCTGGAATGGGCGACTTTAATCATCAAGTTATCTTAAGTTTTGTCAGGATATAAAAGGTGAGACTTTTGTGGCTACAAAAGAACAAGAGTTATTAAGCTGTCAGACGTGTAAAGCTTTCAATTTTTTTCTCACAAAAAGCATTTAAAAAAAAAAAATCACAATACAACTTTTAATGTTTATCTTAAAGTAAAGGTTTCAGCTCGTAGGTCATGAGTTTAAAAAGCCCCTTATAATTTCTCAGGCTATTGTGTGAGCAGATCCAAACCTGCAAACAGTCCCAAAGATCCCTTTAAACGGTTAGTTGGAGCAAGTCAAATTACGTGTGGGTCAACATTAAAGAATAAAGAGCTGGGAGGACGCACTCCGCTCCAGGCAGGCGGCAGAACCTCGATGGCTGATGACACGTCAACACGAAACAGGTTTTGCTTCAATAACAATCCTAACAAACACATCAGGCTGTAAGAACTGGCATACTTCCAGCAGTATCAGTCAAACAGCTAGTGTTTGTAGACCACACTTGTCCTCTCTACGGACAACCCACCACTTTTATCGAAATAACCCGCAAACACAGAAATAAGGAGTGAGCAGAGATGGCATTGGCAGCAATTTATTGATATTTTGCAAGCAGAAAAACAAGGCTTAAAATGAGCCACACAACCAGTAAATGCGAGCTGACGAGCAGCAGGGCAATGGGGTAAAAATGTCGCGATGCTGGTTTGTTCTGCGTGACGGCGCCAGCCTCGGGGTCCTCCCACTGCCCAAGGTCCCCCTGGGTGGGCCGACTGCAGGGTGGCCCAGTAAAGAGTGAAACAGAACCAACAGAGACAGATAAAACACACTGTGGTGTTAGTACAGGTTAGACAGCATCTAAGTGGGACTTCTGCCCCTCGCTGACCTTTGGTGGTCATAATGGGGGTGTGGGGGGGGGCACCGGAAGGTCCACTTAGACACAGAGTGCAGAGAGAAAATACACAGGAGAAGATGGAGGAAGGAAGGGATGGAAAGGATGGGAAAGATAGGCATGCAAGCCTTGCTCTTATGATCCGATCAGCCTGCTCATGCATTCGTTCATGTCCGCTGCCAGGACACATGCTGGATGGAAAGGTTTTGCTAATTTTAGATGGCATCATCAGCAGAGCGTAAAGCTGTGGATTTTCTTCTGTTCCACACAGATGTCCCATTCTGCTCACTCTCGCGAGGAAATGGAGCCAAATCCATTGCAAAACTTGACAAACTCCACACACGTGTTGTGCACATGGTTCTCTGATAACCACAGTGAGGTTCACAAATCGGAAACAGCAACAACAAACAAATGTTGCTTTGCCAATGCAGGCTGCATTGCTCAGCTTACTGGGGAGCCTTGCTGCTGGTGTTTCTGATTGGCAACCCAGACTGTGGTTATCAGAGAATCATGGTGCATTTGTATAGGTTGAGTCTGTTAAGTTTTGGTATAGATTTAGCTCCACACAAGCACACATCCTTCAGCTCCCATCCCTAACCTTAACCATCACAACTAACCCACTAATCCTAACATAAACCCAATTCCCCCAACCTTAAAACCAAGTCTTAATCCTTAAACAGTCCTCTGAAGTTGTGAGGACCAGCTAAAATGTTCTCACTTCCCAAAAATGAATTAAATAAATGAGTATTTATAAATGAGTATTTTGGCACCCAATGTATTGCAAGTACAAGGACACAGACACAGACACACACACACACACACCCACATTCTCAGATGACTGAGTCAAGTAACGTGTGGAGACTTGCTGCTTGGGGGAATAACATCTGAAAATGGTTTGTTGCTAAAGAGCAGCAGTTTTAAAGTCCAAATATAAAGGTTTTTATTAATTAGTAATTACCATTTTTAGGTCAGACCAGCAGTGGACAATCAATACAACCAGGTGGGAGTGAGTTACGTGTTGAATTGATAATCTTTGTCTTGAAGCTTAATCAATTGACTCTAAAGAGGTTTAATCAGACTTGCAGCCTTGAAACAAAATTGCCTCTAAAACAAAAAGACAAAAAGAGGTGTACAGCTTGGATCTGAAGCTGTACACCTCTCTGAAGACGGAGCTCTCTGCAGTCTGAAGGCTTTCAGCTCTGCTCAGGCGCATGCACGGCTGCTGCCTTCATGAGGGAGGATGGTGATGGCTGCGTGAACATGTTTACACGGCAAAGCAAATGTGTTGCCAGAGCGCCAGATTTAATGGGATAGCATGTTATGGGTGCAGGTTAGTGTCACACTCATCAGTTTAACAAACTCCCTCAATTATTTATTGACCTTATTTTGGTGTGATTTGCTCTATTTTGGAGACAGAAGAGAAACTTTCTGAGAAACTGATGAATTTTACCACATTAAGGCTGAAACTAAATAATGCGTACTGGAGGTGTCCTGCAGGTCTGAGGCGTCTGACATTTAAAATCTCTGTTAGAAATGTCGACATTATTATCTCCAAAACTGAGCTACTCACAACTGAGCAGATTAAATGACTAAGTGGTATTAAACATGGATTTCTGAATCTGAACTTTTCTTTAATATGCAGCTCTGATTAAAGTTTGACAAGCAGAGTTCAAGACCCCCTGAGATTTTATCCCTGTTTGCAGTATCCCTTAAAACGGTCCATTCTACTGACTGACATTCACTTTTCTCAAGTGAATGTATCATTTGGTGATTAAAAACCTGCATTCATAACAGTTGGACGCTGCGAGTGCTCAGTCTTACCTCCGCATGCAGTCCAGAGCTCGGATGAAGAAATCCTTGCTGAGGTGGTGCTCGTCACGCAGGAGGGTGCACTGCTCTAATGTGACAGACATGGAGGTCCGGTCTTTGGCACTTTTACAGCTGGTAAACCTGATGCCATTCAACCTTCGGCAGATCTGGAGGGACGCAAGGGAAGTGTTGGTATATTATAGCGGCAGGAATTCACTGGAAAACTAGATAAGTGCGTTGCTGTGTTTCCAGGTTGCCTGTGGAGACAGTGGGCCTCATTTAAGAACCGTACGTACGGCAGAAAACTGTGCGCACGGCCGTTTTCACGCAAGGCTGGGCATTCATCAATCTGGACGTGAGCGTACAGTCCGCTCAGATCTCACGTCAGGTCTGACATCGTGTCAGAGTGGATTCGTGGTGCAGCGCAGCAAAATCACAACAGAAAATGTAAAAATAACGATTAAACAAACCTCAAACTGGTCAGTAAGCACAGGCAGCCGCATAATCCGTCCAGATTAAAAACGAATATCATTGAATAAAATAAATACATCTGTTTTTTACAGAAGCCTGTTGCTTCACTTGATAAAATATAGCCTTTTTATTCCTGAGAAAGTCATGTTTGCTTTGTTTCCCGGTGTAATTACTTCTGTTTTTCTGACTTTTTTTTAAGCAATCTTGTCCTTTTTGTCGACGTAAATGTTTTGTTTTTTCATGGCAGTTGACAGAAAATCGAATAACTGGTGTTTTTCTGGGCTCCTTCAACACCAGTTTTCATGCTTCCAAAAGCGCGTCCTTGCTTAATTTCCACCTCAGACTCGAGGGGAACTTCCAGCTCGAAAAAGTTTTGACTGTTTCTCAGTTTTCTCCTCCTAACGTTTGATTTCGGTGGGAGACGCCGCTGAGCCATGAATATTTAAGGGCAGGACACGTTATTGGCGTTCCTACGCACGATTGATAAAAGAGGCCCATTGTGAATATTCTACATGCTACACTGGGTGTAGCACATGAAAATGTGGGTGGATGTGCAAGGCGAGACCTTTTCAGGGCATTGCATCTGTAAATGTATACAGAACTATTAATCATCAACTTCCAAAGTCGATCATGCTCGAGCAGATTGGTTTTGTCGGTACAGGCTGCACCATTGCAAACCTCAGAGACCCCCGCATGTCTCAGCATATCTGATGGTTATCTTGCGCACGGTAGAATGCACGTCTTGAGCATCTAACCCTGCTCACCGTTCCAGCAATCCACAGAATCTCCACATTCTTTCTCTTCTTCGTAACAACATTCTGACCCAGGGTTTCAAGTAACGCCTTTATGTCAGTCTGCGTCTGGAAGCACGGCAGACCTGCTCGCAGAAAGGAACAAACGCAAGTTAATACAATTCACTGACGGTGCTCGCGATTTAAAGACTTCAATGTCATTAAATTTAAACCCGTTTTATGTGATCATAGTCAACATTGAGGGAAATCTGAAGAACAGTGAGGGAAAAACTTACATTCTGTTGGCACCTTTTCTCTTAATAGTTTATAATAGGCCTCGAGAATTTCAAAATTCTTCTGGTTTATTCTCTCTTGTAGGGAGATGTCTCCAAACCTGAGAAGAATAATGAGAAAGGGAAGCCCTTAACTGCCACGGTGATGGAGCTTGATGGCTTCGGGGTTTTGAGCATCAGCATCAGATCAGGCAGTATGTACGCTTTAAGAATAAATGATTACTAGACCTCTCGGCTATGGTCTGCTGCTCGTTAATGCCCACGTTGAACAGCACCGGAAATACCCGTAGAGGATTGCCCTCCCTAATCTCCTCTGGTAGGATCTGGAAAACCAGCTGCGGTAATGGCACTTGTACAGTGAAATGGTCTCTGAATGTGGGAAAAGGACAAATGAACAGGATTCAACATGTTCTGCCAAGTCGGAGAAGTTGCACAACTTGATACTTGAAAGAGAGCGGGCCAGATGCGTGAGTGCAGCACATATGTTTGGGAATGAGATATTTTCCTGACGGATCTGCTTCAGAGGTTTGATTGATTGATCTTATGGCGTGAGCAGACTGCTGTAGGTTATTGCTTTTTCTGCACAGAGCCAAAAATTCATGGAGCACTTTCCTCCACATAATCCCACTATTCCAGAAATATCATGGCTGTACTCGAGGCAACAACAGCTCATTGCTCAGATGATGCTGACGTGTTACATCACTTTGTTGTTTCCTGTTTTGGAACAGGTGATAATTGGAAAAACGCCAGGTAAAAAATATTTAATTATGTGTTAATAATTAGATTATCAAATAATTTAGTACTATTTCCAGGCTTTTTTTAAGAAATATGCAAGATCTAAAACCCCAATATGATCAAAAAAAAAAAAAAAAATCCCAAACAAACAGCACAAACCAGAAAAGAAGGAAAGCTTCTCACCGTCTGCCACAAACTAAGGGTTCAAGGTCATTGAGGTCATCCGTCTTGGCCTCTGTGATCTGAAACACGACCCTCTGCAGGTCTGCGATTCCAACCTCCATGTCCTCCAACATCCCGATCTCTTCGCCTTGCACAGGTTTGAAAATGTCATGAAACTTTGCACAAACGCATAGTGAGGAGGTCTACACCAAATCAGCCTGGTGGTTTTACTGACTGTAGGTGCTGAGCAGGCTCTCAAACTGGGCCACCAGGCCAACCAGGTGAAGCTGCCTCAGGAAACCTTTATCCTGCAATCCTGCATAAAGCCTCATGACAAAACCACAAGCCAAGGCTGCGAGCTGTAACACCACACACACACACACACACACACACACACACACACACACACACACACACACGTTCTGTGTGACAGTTCAGCAGTTCATAGAGGGCAAACAAACCTTTTCCAGAGCGTGTACAGTGGTCCCTTGTTTATCGTGGGGGGTTATGTGTTAAATTACTGAAACTAAGAGTTTTGAATGAAGTTTAAAGCTTGACACTGTCCTGACGCCAACAATAAAACCACGTCTGCGGTTTGAAACCATGGCGCGTCGTCTTGGTGTGGCCACTCACCGCCTGGCTGAAGACCACGTCTCGCCTCTGCTGGAGGTGGAAACCCTGTGGAAGGCTACAGGCTGCCTCCTGCAGGAGCACAAAGGTCATGGCTCTCTTCGCCTTCTCCACCACCTCTGCCACACACTCCTTCAGCTTGGTCACCAGAGGATGCAGCTGCTCCCTCCACTCCCCTGCAGAGCGAGAAGAGGTGGAAGGATGTCAGAACAACAGTTAACAATAGCGAGTTTGAAGCGTGTGTGTGTGTAAGAGTGAGAGTGTGTGAATGAGCTGCATGTACTTTAATTAATGTAAACTCTACTGTGGATATGTCCTGTGTAATGACAACATGCTGGGTGAAAGCAGCTGTCAAATCAGAGGCTGCAGATTTATCAGCATATCCGTCCAGCGGCCTTTAGCGTGTTGTGTGGAATTAATTTCCTGACAGCTACTTTTTCTTGTCTCTTCTGTCTGCTCATGACAATTGTGTTTTTTTGATTCATTTAAAGGCATTTGCTATACAAAACTGTGCTTTATGGATGCAGAACAAAGTGGCTTCTGGCAGAAAACAAATTACAGCTATGTACTGTTGTAAATGCCAAACCATGGACAAGCTGTTCATGGGTGGATGTTGTTCCAGGCGGCAACCAGAAAAGCTCCAAACAGAAACGCTTCACTCTGAAAAGAAATTCCCAGGTTGTGCCCACTTGGCGGTGAACTCCTTGAGAGGCAAACCATTTTGTCGCCCCACATACTCCTAACCTGCTTACACACAGCATAAATGTTGGGACACACTGGGACACACTGAAAGTGTGACTTCATGGTGACTTGCGTTTCATTCCAACGGCCTGGTCTCACCGCAGGCCAGCAGGGGGCAGTGTTGGTCAACAATGCACAATGCATTCTCTTCAGTGTCAACAGTGGAACTTCAGTGGAAAAGTTTTAGCAGATCAGTGTGGAAATGCACATGCACAGATGGACAAGCAGACGCGTGGCCGCGCGCGAGCGCACACACAGTCAGATCTGACTGAGAACGTTAAGCACATCAGACTTTCCCTTTCCTTGTCAGAGAAATCATGTCTTATCTCTATCTGCAAACATCACCTCTACACAGAGGAAGACTTCAGCTGTCATCTCTGTCAGCCCACCTGTCTAACCTCCACCCCCTGCGTGCGTGTGTACACACACACGCACGCGCACACACACACACACACACACACACACACACACACACACACACAACGCTTCACTCGCTAATGTAAAGATTGTTCACAAGCCCGACTGCAAAGCCTCTGCCATTATTCTGTCTGTCTGTATTTGAACAAGCATTTGACCAACTGGTCAGAGCCTGTTTAGTGTCTTAATAAGGGTGTCACACACACGTCCATCCTTGCACTTCTGTCTTTGTGAGGACTTTAATAGACGTGATGCACAACCCAGCCCACTACCCTAACCCCAACCATACCAACTAACCCCTCACTCTAACCTTTAGCTTAATCCTAACCTAAATCTTACTCTAACCCCAACTCTTAAACCAAGTCTTAATCCTCAAACAGTCCTTTGATGTAAAAACCTACCAAAATGTCCTAACTTCTCAAAAAATGCCCCGACTTTGTTAATAGAATGAGAATTTTGGTACTTAGTATGTAGCGGGTACAGGAACAAGCACACACACGCAGACACACATCTCCTTGTCTCCTGGTCAGACCGACGCCTCTCTTCTGTGTGCGCCACTTGGCAGCTGCAGCAGGCTGCACACTTGTCTAGACACAAGCTTGCAGCAGGATTTCATTGGACAGAAGGGAAGACTCGGCAGATTGCGGACAACAGTGAGCAGCTCTGCATATCAAACAGTGCTTTCATCAACTTTCCCCTCTCTAGTGACACTTTGAGCTCGTCTTTTGCCAATGCTATAACAACCAGAGGTCCGTGGTTCTCTGGATTGTGGTGATCACTTTAGTTACAATGACACAAAATCCTCCAAGTCTCCTCGAAACAAGTCTTGGACCACTCGCCTCTCTTCTGTCTTCTGAACTTTTACTGCTGGGTCGCTGAGAGACACAGAGTGCTTGATATCTAATCGAATCGAGCCTTATGATGAAACCAGTAATTACCAGAGTTGTGCGATGTAATGACGTCAGCGAGCTGCTGCTCAGAGGCTGGCTCCGGTTTGCTGCTGTCTTCCTCCTGCAGTTGGTCCACCATGGCAATTACGCAGTTGAGACGTTTGGCCACGCTGGCCCACACCCTGTCCTAAAGGAGCGGAATGAGCAATCAGTCGTTAGGTTCCTGCTGAGCACATGATTCCCAGGCTGCCGCTGTAACACAAACTGCACAAACAGCTAAGAATTTATTTTTTGACTTTCAAGCACAAAATAACAGAAAGGTATTTTCCTTTATGGTCTACGCTGTTTTCCTGTTCAAAGGGTCAACAGGAAATTGCTGTCTGGATGGCTTGATATTACTCAAAGTGTTTGGACTGTTTCCAGCTTTCTCTGTCTGTTCCTTAAGCTCCATCTGTTTGCAGATGAATCGATGCTTTTTACACCGTGTGTGTGCAAATGCGACAATCTGTGTGAGCCTGCATCCTGTAAGTGGCCGGGTGTATTTTGGTTGCTTCAGACATATGGTTTGAATATAAAAGTGGGGAATATTTTAGGGGATAATTGGGTGCCACGGTGCAGAAATCATGGTAATCTCCTCCTGTCAGTGTGGCAGAAGCAGACAGACGCAATGAAAAGAAGCAACATGGGGTAAAGTCATTGGCAAGGCGACCACAAAAATCATCTTCTGCTGCTTTTCGTTTCTCATGATGAGAGTTTTCTTAAAGACTCCATTAATTAAAAGTAAAAGCCATATTTACCCATTCCTCTTCATCGTATTCTTTATGATGAGGGATGGAGTCTTGGTGTTTCATGGGCCCGCCCTCTCCTCTAGTGGTGGTTTGCAATCCCTCCACGTTGTTACACACGGCGGGGCTGTCTTTGATTGACGTGGTCGGGCTGTGGCCTGGAAGCCCCTGAGCTGGGCTCTGATTCTGGCCACTCATCTGATGGTTGCAGCCTTGTTGCTGGCCTCCCTGTGTCGGGGTTTGCTTCTGGCTCTTGGAAACGTACCCGGGCCTCGCCGCATGCAGCGCTAGGAGTGCGCTCTTGACCAGTTCATCCTTCAGCGTGTGGACGAATTGTTCTGTCTGTAGAGGACAAGGAAACACGAGAGGCTGAGTGGATTGAGAGAATGTGCCTGCGTGTAGATGGACGGAGAGTTTATTTTTGTTGTGAGCGAGAGGGGCCTGGAAGGAAATGCTGTTTGATGGGAGCGGGTAAGTATTTACAAAGGAGGAGAAAAAAGAAAACCACCTCCTGCACCATAAAGCAGCTGCTCTCCACGACAGCAAAGCAGTCAGTGAGCGATGGAAACGGCAGAAAACAACAAACAATTCAATTACTCCTCTAAATTCCAGCCCAACTCTCAGAGGAGCACACCTCTTTTGGCCTCAAACACGCCCGCTATTGTGTGTCGATGATGAACCCGGTTCTAAGGAGCATCGCGTCTGCTGCCTTTGCTGCTGAAGGAGTGATGAGGGCCCTCAAGAGTAATTGAGTTGGGGCTGCAATAAGCAATTTTATTACCCCTGCAAACAAAACAGCCCAAGTGAAAAGAAACCTATGAGGTCACTGTATACATATATTTATCACACATCACGTCTTCTGTCCTCGGCTCCTGGAGGCCGACTGAATTATGAACTCGCAGGGGCTGTTGGGGAAATGGCTTTGTCAGCAGAAATCGTAGATGCATTTTTCAAAAAACATGTCGACTATAATGAAAGATTACAGGTGCCATTTCTTCCATTTTTTTTTTTTTAATCCTAAGTTTTGAAATAAAGCATCATGAACATTGTTTCAACAGGGGGTGTACGTGTGGTTGACCTGTCCCTTTGAGCTTCATAAGACATGCTACGGCTATAATTCATGACAGGTTAAATAGAGTAGGTGTAGTTTTTTTTACACACACACACACACACACAATGCATAAAACTCAAATTAATGTTTGTTCTGAGCTGCTATAAAAATACAATGCAACAGCATTCTAGCACCCATGGAGGAGGACTTGCATATTTTGTATTGATATCTTTCTCCTTGATAAAAACAAACCAGTTATAGTTATTGTATGCTCAAAAGCATGTCTGTCCCTATTATTTTTCAGATTTTTCATAATGTTGCTCAATGGACATGACATAAACTATGTTTCTTTTCATTTTTATAACTTTCCTCCTGTCCCATCATCTGTTTTTATTTAGGAAGCAAAACTCAGTTTTAAGTGTTCTGCTCTTGCAATCTCAAAAAACATGAAGACCACTGGGCCATACGAAACGGCCGCTCTGATGAATGCATCAGCTGTAAAAGCAAGCAAATTGCGGCTGCACTAAAACCCCAGCTGTGATAAATTCATATCCATTTTAACTGCTGTTCAGAGAAGGAAATGAGTGCTGTTAGTGTGAGTTAGCAATAACAGCTGAAATCTATGAATAGGATGACAAGCGTAATAGCCAGAGAAAAGCATTTGTGGCGGGAATATTATTCTCTGATGCAATTGTACACAAAGTAGACATCATTCTGAAAGATAATGTCTAAATGACTTGGGAGGAAAAAAATGAGTTGTGTTTAGGCTAACAATTGCTTAAAAGGAACATGGGATTTTAAAATGTAAATTCATATTCAAATTGAACACTGCTTATCTGACCCTAGTGTTAATTAGCAATCTAAGAGAACATATATTATTCATTTTCTCTCCCCGGATGATCGGAGTCATTGCCGTCATCTTTAAAACAGTCCGGAATCTTTTGTCCTTCCGAGCGACAGAGCCGAGGTGCTACAGGTGGTCATAAATCAACTTATTGATCCAAAACATTCCAGTAACGAGCAGGACCCCTGACATCGCAACCGGGTTAACGTCCCACCCTGCAGCAGGATCACGAAAACAACAGCACGCATTCAAGTAGAGAAGAACACACGCCTTGATTTTCACAGCTGGGGTTAAACCAAAGCAAATTGCCCTCCTCTGTACTCCTCCACACCTACCTGCCTCAGAGATCTGAAACACTCGCCGTCCTTCGGGACAGATCCTCTCTCTGGGCCTCCTTGATGTGATCTCGAGCAAGCACGTAAATTCCTCTGAGGGCTCGACTGCAGCAAGGAGGCAAAGTTACATCCGATCTAAAAGTGAAGCAACCCATTCATCCCAAATGGTTTCTGCCGGTTTCAGCCCAGGCGAGCGAATTTTGAGTTAAAAATAGAGCCTTTGCTCTAAACCGTCTCCCTCTGCGTGAAAGATTGGATGAATAGATTCCAGATTAAAAAGCGCACCTCTCTGCACCACCATGCACTCTTTCGAACATGCTCTTTACACACTATATAATTTAACATAATCAGTCACACACGGTTAAACCCACAACTCATCAGTGCGGTGAAATTGCCATTTGATTCTGATTAACAGTGAAATTATTACGATGGTACTTGACAGAATCATCATCTCCTGTAGGGAAGCGATAGAGCTTATGGCTGGCCCCACGTTGATCTGACGGAGACCAGGCAACAGATTCAGGGCAGAACAGTTCTATCAGTAATTGCACAAGTTGGGTAAGTTGAGCCAACAATGAAAAAGGCAGCAAATGATTTTTTCCATTGCCAGGGTTTGACTGCAGGTGTCCTATTTTTACCTGTTTCTCTGAAGGTCTGACTCCTAACACACACAACAAAGATGGCAGGCTCTGACTGTGATAATGTTTGTATTCGGGGCCCGCGGGGGGGCCCCGAATACACATCACCTGATCATCAGCTTTCCATCACACGCACGCCCACATGCACGTTAGCCAAGTAAATCCCTGGCTGGGTCAGCTCAAACAGGGACGATCTCTGATTGAAATCTCAGCGCAGGTGTGTGTGTTCTTGTACTTGCTACATACTGAGAACCAAAATCTGCATTCTGCTAGCAAAGTGAGGACATTTGAGCTGGTCCTCACAACTTCGAAAGCCTGTTTAAGGGTTAAGACTTGGTTTTAAGGGTGGGGCGTGAACTGGGTTTAGGTTGAGGTCAGGGGGTTGTTAGGGTTAGAGGCTGGGTAATACATTACAGCTATGAAAGAGCTCACAAAGACAGAAGTATAAGGACGTGTGTGTGTGTGTGTGTGTGTGTGTTTGTGTCTAATCAAGGATGAGAGATAGTGGTGACAGAGTGAATGTACCAATTAAGCAGGCTGATTGCGCTCTATTCCACTGTGGCAAAAACAATCTCTCCCACAACAGATTGCAATCTGACAGCACCAGATGTAATTCATTAATTATCCTGATAAAAATGCCTCCATGCTGCAAACCTCAACGCTGCCATTCACATTTGTTACTTTGGCATTTTTATGATAACTCATGGATTCCTCTCATACTTGCCTGTTTATTGCGTGCAGTGCGTGCTGGGCTGAAAGCCTCAACTTTATGGGTTTTACGGTTTCGTGTTTTATGTTGGGTTTGAATCAAAGCCGGTTCAGGATTCATTTGTTGAGAGTTGCAGCTGCTCAAGGTGAAGAACGATAAATGAAAGTAAGAGTGGGTGGAGGGTTCGGAGGCTGCCTCACCTTGTCAGAAAGGTTCTTGAGAGCATCTTTTAGCCCAGGAGAAGAGTGTTCCTGGGCAGCCTGAAGGAGCTGGTCCGCCAGGGAGGCGATGAGCGGCTGAAGGAGGTTCATGGTGCCGAGCACCTCCTGGGCTTTGGCTGTGTGCTCGGGGGAGTAGTAGATGCACTGGTAGGCAGTGCTGAAGCTATGGCAATGGGGGGAAAAATAGAATCAAATCAGATTTGAAAGTCTTCCCGGAGCTGAAGACCTCTAATCAGAGAAGAAACAAAATAACTGATATTAAAAATGTAATTAATGATGCTCATCCACAGTGCTGGGTTACATTCATACATTAAACATTCACAATGCCAGCTACATTCTTCAATTCTGATTTAATCAAGATTAGAGTTGATGGTTTACATTTTTTATGAATAATAAACCCAAGTGAACATGTTTAGCTCCGCAGGTTTACGCCTCACGTCAGAAAAGGCTTTTGTTTACCCTGTGACGTCTCCAACACCCTATATTTCGCTGTCCTCAGGATGCAGCTGTGCTCTCCAGGTACTCTCTCTGCTCTCCAGACTCAGTCCAGTGTCTGAGTCCATTTGTGCCTTATGAATAATTAATCCCTTCCACATTTCCAGTGAGCTATTTAATCTCAGACAAAAACACCTTTTGTCAGGTCCTGGTTTCAGGGCAAATCACACCGATCACACATTCTCCTCGGGTAAAGTTCCAGTGACTTTCAATGAGTTGCTGTTGACTTCCTGCCGTCAGACGAGGCAGGCAGTCATTTGCAACCCTCTCAGCTAGTTCAGAGTCAGCTCTGCAAGCCTCTATGTAGGCCAGACCCCAGAGCCAGATCCTAAGGCATAATTGACATAAGAGATAGAGAGGGGGGAGGCGGGGGACACACACAAAAGAGCTGGCATAATACAAAATTCTCTGCAGCGCTCTGAATATATTCAGGGAGGGAGAACAGCACTTCTGTAAAAGTCACCCTGTGTAGCACACAGCTACCTGGTGCACCGAACGCAGGGAATCTGAGGACCCTAAAAAAAGAAAAGAAACCAAAAAAAAAAAAAACTCCACTATTTTAGCCACTAACTATGTCTTTGACTGGCCAAAGTTAAAATCTTGGCCTTGTCATCATAGCTAATTAGACCTCTGGAGAACAACCACCCATGAGCACGAAGCTAATCAAAGCACACACACACACACACCACCAGTGCTGCTCCATTACCGTTCGAATTACAAACACCATTACTTTCAAAATCACAACAGCTCATTAAGGTCGCTTGTGCGGAGGTCTGGAAAAGTAATAAATCCATCCATCTCAAGCCATCTCAAAATGATTCCAGTTTATTATGGTGCAACTTTTGTTTTCTTGCACAGTTTTACGCCATGTGAGGGCCACTGGCGTCTGTCCTGATTGGGTAGAAAGCCTGGAAGTGCGACACTGACGCAGGAACAAATGCCTCATCTCAAAGAAAAGCACTTTAGACTTGCCAAGATGCCAACATCAGGAATTAAAACCTTTCATGCTTTCTTTCACGACGGTACCTTTAAATGTCCTGCGTAATCTATTGTTCAAATAAAAAAAGCCTTTTTCTGTGTAAAAAAAAAAAAAAAAAAAAAAAAAAGCTTCAATTATCCTCATTACATACTGGAAATGATGTCACAGGCCTGTTACAATAGAGCTCAAGCTTCAGCTACTCAGACTTGATAAAAGCCCTGTTGACTCTTAAGTGCAAATCCAATCCCATTACAGACCCAGCGCAGACAATAATGAAAGGCCAGACCTGCCACCTGGTGCTAGAGGACAAAATTGATCTTCACTAAAGGTGGCTCAGGCAAGGAAATTTGACAGTGTCCTCAGTGCTGCTATTAAACCCGAAACAGAGGCGGAAACGGCACAAACCTGCAGATGCATTATGGGAAAACTGCTGGATCCTGCACATGACAATACAACTGTCATTTAAAGCAGCTTCTGTGTCTGTCTACTGTGTGTGTGATAGTGTCTTCCATTCATGATGTCATTGTTTAACATAACATGGACTGATAAAAAAATAAAAACACCCACTATTAAAAAAATCCAACAATGTTAAAAGGATATTTTTGCCAAATGTCTTCCACTCTCATATTCATGCCACCCAAGCGCATCAAACACTGATAAATAAACAATAAGACAGCTGATTTACCCACTGAAATAGGTCTCACATCAGTAGCCTGGAGCTGATTCACACAACACTCAGAGCAACAGCGTCAAAAAGCCTCCACGTTCCAAAATCCTTTCAATCCACCACAAGATAGGCACTTATTTACTGTTTGGGCTGAAACTCTAAAGAGATTGTTAAACTTTAAAGGAGTTCTGTCTTTTTTTCCTCATTAAACCATCTTGAATCTTTGATGTAATCATAACATTCCTTTGCTTTGTAGGACGATATTATCTATAATGCGCCCCACCAAAGAAGGAAATCTTTTAAAAAGAGAAAAGGCACTTAAGGATTAAACTGGTGAACAACAGGAACACTGATGTATAGCAGGCCTTCATTAGATTGTGTATAACCAATGTAGACAATGAAATCTAAATTCTTAATGACGTTTATAAAATGAATAATGTAATTTGTCAGGAAATCGAGGAAACATTTAAGAGGGGATTTATCAATTTTTTTCTGCTGCATGTTTAAAATTTACAAAAGGACAGACCTTTGATAAAGATCAAGCTTATTTCTGGATAATTCCCCCACATTACGCTAATTATCTTCAGTTTACCCATCAGCTAATTTCTTTTTTTATCCAGCCTCAAACATTCACATGTGAAACTTTGTAAAAGTATAATAATTCTGTGTCAAATATACATAAGCCAGTGTTTAAAGATGGACGGCGGCTCAGTCTGGCAAACAAAACCAAACTCACATAGTCATGTAAAGGTTTATATAATAGAATTCAAATAGTTTGTTAATATTGACTGAAAGGAAAGTTATTTAATCCTTTCTGTCGCACTAGAGGTGCATCTGTATTGCATGTTGTTGCATTTGTTACTCCTGTCAGAAGGGTTATTTCCCTCAAAACTCCTCCGCGCTGACTCCATTACATGACGTCAGCGCGCCGCCGTGAGGGGAGCGGTGCTTTTAGGAGCAATTGCAGTGAGACCCCAACACGCTCCCTGACAATGTATGATAATGGATTCCTCTTAATCCTATCTCATTTCCATGTTCGCCCTGGGTACGCCACGTGCCTCCAGCCATGAAAATACCAAAGGTGTGCTGCCGCTCCCTCGACGCTTGGAGCACTGGGCACTAAAATTACCCCCTGTCATCTCCTTAAACTTTCCCAAAAGCAGTCTGTTCCCCGGGAAAAAGGCCACCACTAACACATACTGTATGTGCTATAGAGGGCAGCCACATGCTGCTGAGATGAAGTTCTACCCAGTTTTTCTGAGTGATCAATAGAAATTGGTTAAAGCAGTAATGAGAGAAGGAAAACCTCTGGGCGCAGCAGACTTATTAGGCCAGTACCTTAGTGCACGTGTAATTAATAGTGCAAAGGAAATGAATGACGATCTTGCCGCCCGGCGAGGATGAAAGTCAGCGGAATCTACAGCTCTTCAGGTGACTGCCAGAGTCACAGCAGTTTATCCAGACTTCTGTCTTCAGAGCTCACATGGCTGCGGTACAAATACTGTAGAATCTGCTTACAGATGATGGAATAGATGATGCTGCTGCACAGATTGTGGTCAGCGGTAACTCCATCTCCAGGTCACTGATCTCCCAGCAGTTCTCAGAGTAACAGGCAAGGTTTTCCTTCGGGATTCTGATGCAGGCTAGACAGATCAGAGGGCAGATAAGCCTCAAGGCCACTGCCAGCGTCTGTCTTCATCACAAATACAACCTGGAGCAGGCAAATAGCACAGTACCGCTTGGATAAAACGATTTTGTTGGACAACAGGCCTTGTGTAGCATTGGCCCAAAGAAAGTTGAAGTGAGACACGGTCTCAACCCTCTCGTGCCCGTCTGCACCTCTGGACAGAAATCCTCCACCCATGTTACACAGACACGCACCGTCATTGCGGGATGCTAACCTTTCTCCCAAACAGCGTGCTTCATCATTATGCAGATTAGCAGGATCATTCATGAAAGGCTGGTGATGAAAGATTAGACCACCACAGCAAATCTGGCGGCTCTGTCTACGGGGTCCAATTAAAAAGGGATAAAAATCCTGTGACTTTCTAAAACAGCAGTTTAAGTGGGACCGCGTGCATTAATGAAAGATAAATGCTCCTGCCCGTGTGTACATGTGCAGGGTTTCTGCAGGAATACTAAGCGCAGATATTGATTAAACTCTTTCCCGGGCCATCCTGAGAGATAAACTGCATTGTCTCGTCCCGTGGTCGCCAAGTTTGGCCAGTCTAGTGTTTAATGGATCTGGTAAAAATCCCTTCTCGCTCTCATTTTGTGTCCAAGGAACAAAGATGAATAGTTCTTTCATTGCCCTTGTGGTAACACTTCTCTCCTCAGGTTTCCCTTTTTTTCCCCACCCCCTTTTTTACTCCCATTCCATCTTCTTTTGACAAATTAATATAGCACTGAAAAGCCAAGTCTCACATCTCACTGATTGTTCCCTTTTTAATCAAATGTGATTACAAGCAGTCTTCTGGAAGGCGAGGAGACACACTGAGAAGATTATAATGAGTGGGGGTCTCTGTGTCTAACTTTACCCTTTTCAAATTGGCTCCCTTTCTCTACAGTTGCACCTCCCTGGACCAGATGTGAAGATATATTCGTGAATATATTTAGTACCTGTGAAATAAATACTATTTAACACAATCCTTGTGCACATACAGTATGTATTCTTATACATACATATATAACTTCATATATATTTTTATTTCTGACATTGACTGACTGCCTTCCAGGTCAAATATGTATAAAAGTGCAGGACGCAGCCAGTTAGTCAGGCGGAAAATTGGAAAAATTTAAGCTACAGGGAGTCATTTGCTAAGTCAAATACGAAACAAAAAAGCTCCGTCTCCCCTGAGAATCCTTTCTCAAGGCAAAAGATGTGACTAAGTACATGCTAGGCTTCCGCTACTTCCTGCCAGCAGATAAAACTCATCTCCTACACTTGAACGTTAAAAAAAAAAAAGAAGATATTTTTATCAGCACAAAACCCTGTTTTTTGTTTCCATCAACCTTATCAACGTATCCACCCGGTCCACAGCCTCCTCCAGCTTGCTTTACTTGCCCTCTTTCTTCAGCTGCAAACTCTGTAACTAATTGGATCTGGCATACTCTGTAATGACTTTGCACTCTATGGGGAGCGTTGAGAAAAATCACCTTTCATTTCTTCTGGCATCACTCAAGTGACCATATGA
The DNA here is from genome assembly GCA_015343265.1 of Pao palembangensis. Lineage (NCBI taxonomy): Eukaryota > Metazoa > Chordata > Actinopteri > Tetraodontiformes > Tetraodontidae > Pao > Pao palembangensis. Next base: position 4,225,355 of record CM027089.1, on the reverse strand, counting down.
ACTCTGATGAGACATACCCTTGCAGGGCATCTAAAGGGCAGCGGCAGCAGCGAGTCTGGGGGACGCTGAGCTCACGCTGAAGAAAGTCGCATATATTTGGTGCTCAAGTACATTTTGTAAAAAGTAAGCACAGCCAGTAACAAAAGAAGGAAAGTGATGGATCAAGTAGCTGAATCACAGCCACACGGAACTCAAACAAACAAAAGAAAAAAAAAAATCAATGTAAGAGGCTCTCTGCCAGTCTAGGCACAAAAAGACAGGAGTTAATGCACATCAGAGCCAAGCCAGAATAATTCAGCCTGTTTTTATACATACAGTCAGCAACCCGGGTGACTGGAGAGACTAGTGCCCAAATAATCAGGCATTAGCATCTATGTTTGCCTACGTCATCTATGTCTACATTAACACCTCCGCTGTTCCGATGATTTCCATCAGGTTATCTGAGGAAAGCACAAGAAAAGACAGGGCCACATGTTGAAGGCACAAACCAATAAAGAAAATATAGTCAAAATCCTGAGGAAAAAGATCTGTGTCAATATAAACTGGCAAACAGAAATGAAAATTCAGCCTCAACAAGTGCAATTTTGCTACAACTGCAAGTAAAGACCGCAGCATTTCAAGAAACCCTAATAAATATTGACTATTGCAGGGCTTTGTTTAAACCCAGCTGCCAGTGGTAATGCCAGTCATACTTTTGGCAAAAAATTATCTGTCTTTTATAACTGCCCAAAAACATCCAAATTCAAAGTTTTTTTTAAAGTGAGCACTAGCTGGCAGCTGTTCCAGTGACAAGTTAACCTGCTGCAATTCGGAAAAAAAAAAAAAAAAGAAAAAACCAAACAAAAAAAACATTTTCCAGCAAAAAGAAGCAGAAAAACTTCAGAATGAACAAAGCTTCTCCATCAGGCCTGTTGCCTCCAGTCAAAGCAAGCTGTCAGCTGCAGACGGGTCCAGCTCCAGCACTTCCTGTCAGTAAGTAACTGGGAAACAGAGCCGGGCCAAGGACAGATTTGACTGTCACAATTAATTATCCACAAGTTAAATTCCTGTGTCAATACAAGCCTGTTCCCACCTGAGCCTCTGCCCTCGATTAAATTACCATTACTGCCTGGAAACACTGATGACGCTCCTACCTCTTCTTCTCTGCCTCGTATTGGCTGAGGAGGCGATGCAGACCGCCGCACTTGAAGCCCTGGAAATGCGCCGCGGGAGCGCCGACCGTGACGATGTCATAGCAGGCGTCTGGAAAGAGACGAGAGAAATTTGACGTGAGAACGATGTGAACTCAAACACAGCGTGGAGGTACCAGGTGTACCATTTCCTGTCGAGAAGCAGAGGTGTGAATGGCTCGCTCGCTTACATCCCACTTCAGAGTGATCAAATCAGACAATCGGAGTGATCTGGTCACTGTGTGACTGGCCACTGGTAATGAACCAGTATGGTGACTGGTGACACAGAGCTTCCTTCTCATTTGCACTTTGCCGTCCAAAGTAAACAAGTACTTTTGCAGGCTGCTGGTCAGGCGCAGAGCTGCGTTCAAGAGGCCATGTTTGGCCTTGGTAATGGCGCAGCTGACAATTAATGGCAGAGGCGTGGGGGATGTGGGGGTGAATAGTTTTGTTTGGATGAGTGTGGGGGTCAGTTAATGAACACCTTCGGGAGAGCAGTGGCGCACAGCTCAATCTGAGGGAAAGCACAGCTTCAAGAAAAGAAAGTAATCACACAGCCCGGTTGGGAGTGCTGCCACAGAGAGGTGATTGGCAGCGTGGTGGCCCATCTCTTGACAAAACACCACAGAGGAGAAATGTGGGGGCTTCGCTGCTACCCACCGCTTCTTCCATTAATTGCCTCTACTCCTGACCCCCACCACCCCCAGACACGCACACAGTAGAATTTTCAGCTGTCCAAAATTCCCTTAATTGGTTTTCCCCTGCGCTGCGCTGCACTCAAACACAAGTTTGAGGACATCAAACACAATGTCCAATTTGGTCTTGATTGGTCTGCCCATCCATTACGCCACGCTTTCCCTACATACACTAAAAAAACAGTTTGAATAAGAGCCGAGGACGCTTCTCAAACGCCAGGGAGAGCGAGTGCCTATAATTCATGCTTAAACCATTACACAATCCTATTTAACAACGACAAAACATCTTTTTATTTGATCCAAATGAGCGCTTAAGAAGACAATCGGCTCGCCGATGCTGAGCCGGGCGTTTCAAAGCTGAAAACACTCTGCAGTTGTCAGTTTAGAGAAGACGATGGCCATTTCCAGGAAACAAATAAACGGCGCGAGCTCCAAGTCGTCTTTTATTCGTTACCGGTTTCTCCATGTTGCCGCGTGATATACTTTATGGCAAAATAAAAACAGTAAATATTTATAAAAAGTGTTTGGAATAAGTTCTGGGAAATGGATCATATTAGAATATCAAACAGCACCTACAGCAATCACAAACAACATGTCAGCCAGTAAAAGTTAGGTGCGAGTGATTCTGATGCAGTCAGAGAGCTTTTAGCTTTTTCTGAGGTTGAGCAGACTTCTCACCGACTGTGCGTTGGAAATTATAGTTATTGGCAAGTTATTCATGTCAGATGGCTACAAAAGTATGAAATTCAGAGACTTTTCTGTTTCCAAGTATGAAATTCAGAGACTTTTCTCCCCGAACATACAGCGAAAAAGATGTTTGAGGAGGAAAATGCAACACAAATTAAAGAATTCAATCAGGTGGGAGGGCCAGATATGATGAGCAGTCTGGCAGATGCTGGTAGGACAGAGGTCGGTTAACAGGAATGCAGGAGGGCAACGGATTATTCTGATACACCATTTGTTGATTTGTTGAAGAAATATATTTTTTTAACGTGTTTCTGCTGACTTTGATGTCAACCTGCTGTAAATTCAGATTACACTGATTTCTTAATTAACAGCAAGAATCTCATGAGGGTTGTGCTTCCTGCAGGACTCCTGAGGATTACCCTCGCTCTATATCACACACACACACACACACACGCGCGCCTGGCTTAGATTCAAGGTGTGAATTGGGCCCACAGAGGGTAATTATCCAGGTGTCTATCATTGAGTTGACAAACTCCTCTAAAGCTTGCTTTATCTTGATCGCGCTACTGTTTCCTGCCAGGTTTAATGACAACATGACTTTTCTCGTTTGATCGGCCTTTCCTGAAACAACTACAGTTTACGTTATGGCCTGTTTCTCCACAGGTTCCCATCAATCACGGGCCGGAGGGTTGAAACGGAGCCTGCACGCGGACGGTGAGGCAGCACTTTGTTGCTTTAACAGAGTGAGACAGTTCCAGGGCAACAACAGCTTCGGCCAATGAGACAGCAGCAGCGGAGGACACAGAGTCTCTCTCTCTCTCTCTCTCTCCCTCCCCCCCGCAACACAGAGGGCTTCATTAGTGTTTGGTCCGTCATTCTCAGGCCAAGTTAAGTCTCACCTTTAAGCCTGGGTGATGACCTAGAAACACCCGGTCTGAGCCCATCGAGCGTTTTTGACAGACGGTGAAGTCGAGCAAAAAAAAAAAAAAAAAAAAAAAAAAAACAACAAAAGACAATGAGGGGTGCTTTGGAAAATGCATCCTAACCCTTAGTTTATATAACATCAAAATTTGTCCAAGGACTTGAGACCTTAGCTGAAGAGCGAGAGATGTGAGTACAGCTGGAGGATAAGCAGCATAAAACGTCTTTTTATTTAAACAAAAATAAAGCATGTGCTTTATTTATTTTATTTATTTTTATATGCGCGCCAAGTACCCACTGTAACATAAATGCAAGCATGCATATGCACGCAGACACATCTGAAGTCTGCTGTAATGTCCTCTGAGGACACATTACCACATTTTCATTTGGAACTGGCGATGTGGGCGGGGTGTTTATGTAATGTGGCCATGAAACGAAAGAACCTGATGTCTAATTCTTTGATGAGGAACAACATCAGACCAGGCCTTATTTTAAAAACTCATTTGCGCAGACTAAACAAGTATGCAGCCAGGCTGTCGAGGCTACGCAGGGACACAGTGAGGAGAGCACATGACCGAACGTGAGCTGCAGAATCTGCTGCTAGGTGCAATAAGCAAGAAATAAAATAGTGTAGTCCCATTTTAAAATACAGGTGTCATGTTTCGCTGTGATCTTCACGACATTCTGCTCACACTTCACAGTTCTGTGAACGCTGAGCTCATCGTGAATGTCACAGTCCGCCATTAACAGTGCTGCGCTTTAATTATTCAGGATGTTGCTGGACTATTTAGTCAGTATTACTGTGGACTCCTGAAACTTTCTGAAGCGTGCTCCCACTGAATGTTCCCAGTCCCAGCTCAATAAATAATTAGTGCCACCCTAAGCTTCACATCGTTGGTACACCTCTAGCACAAGTTAAGGACCTCAATTATAACTCCTGTTAGCCTATATATACACGACACTTTACCAACAGCATCAAAATGAGGGATTTGTCATTATTGTGCTGACTAAATTTGGTTTAAAAAATATTAATTATACGTAGGCTTAATAATTGAAACACATGCTGTCACAAAGCATCAGTTCCAGAAACAAGTGGCGGCTGCCTGGCACGTTTGCGTCCCAGCAGGCATTATCATTAACATCTTCCAAAAGAACCTTGACATGAGGCACAGCAGCGTCTCCTCACTGCTGACGAGGTTTAGCGCTGGTGATTTATTGGTATTGTAGAAGTCTGAAAATGGAATCACGAGACAGTGGTGTAATACCTGTTTTCCTTGGGCACGTGACCCTCATCCTCTGGGTGTGCAAGTTTATCGGGATGAACTCCAGAGATTTCTGGGCTTTGCAGCAGCTTGGCTTGAATGAGTGGCCTGAAACAAAACAGAGTAATAATACAGATTTTCAGGAAATAATGGATCAGGAGGATGTTGAAAGTTTCTCTTTGGCTTTCAGATGGAAATAAATTCAAAAGTGGGTGGAGAAGATTCGTAGGCCTTCACAATAAAAATCAAATGCATGCTGGCTAACTTGAACTTCTTTGATAATTAATTAAATGCAACCGCATGACATGATAAACCATTTAACAGACGTTTACCACACATGGCATGTAAACAGTTTTCAGTCAGGTCCTTTCAGCTTTAAGCAGGTTTATCTTTTTGTTAATTTGCTGCTGCTTCTTTGCTCAAACAGTCCAATTAAAACTAGAAATGCTGTTTGTCACTGCTCTTGACTATAAGACAATCACAGTCTGACATTAAATATTTAAATACTGGCTGCTCAAATCCAAGACATTCAGAAAATAACAGGAGCCCTCAAATTAAATGAAACACATTCATTACCGTAGCCCTCTGCATGACTGCATGATTCAGTTTGGTTGAGTTGGAAGAAGAGTCTAGTTTCCCAAAAAGTCTGATGTATTTACTAATCCTCCGTTTGTTAGAAAGTCACGTCTGAGCAACCATTCTGAGCTTAATTACTGACACGCCAACAGACCAACACGTACTAATTAACGTCTGAGTGCAGGATAACATTTATCTGTATGTGTCACAGATCTAAACGCTGCCGCACTGACATTCTGAACGACTGTGACAGAAATGAGTCATCCAACACTTTTGACAGTGATGTCTGTTGTTTCCAAATCCTCAATGAAAAATATCACGACAGGTTCCAAAGCTGCTGAAGAGATTAGCACCTACACTTCACAGCTGAAAACAGGTGAAATGTCCAACTTCGAAACAATGTGTTGGTGCCAATTTTTAACCTTTGATAAAGGTCAGTCTGGGGAAAAAAATGCCAAGTTTAAAACTTTGAAATTATACAGTTTGTATTTTTTAGGTATACTCTGTACAATTCGTACATAATTTACCAAATACAGCATCAGCAAAGAACCGTTGCACACGCTGACGTCTAACCTCTATGCAGTTTGTGCCGTTCGGCTGTTATTCCTGCTCAGTGGGCTCTCGCGGATGCAGTCGAGCTCGGGGGACTGGGCTAATTGAGCTGGTGACCGTTGCGATTAGATTAATTAGTCATATCGGATCCCCATCTGTTTGCCCAGGTGGGCTGACTGTGTGACAGAAGGCCAGCAGCGGTGGCAGCGCTGGCCAACGTCTGCTTCTTCTAAACGCTCGCTGTCGTTCCTCTCCACTCTCCGTCGTGGTAAGGACTGTTCAGAGGCCGAGAACCAGCATCCTATGGTTTCATGAACTTCTGCTATTAAAAGCAGCCACAAACTCCAAAATCCTTGTAAATGATGTGCATCAGGGCAGTGTGGGTTTCTTAAGCGGGTGCTGGTTTTAACTTTAGTGGTGGTGGGAGCACAGCAGGGGTCTTTAAGGTGTTCACAGATATGCTGTAGAGCTAGAGGATGATTGGACACATGCTGTGTGAGCTGCTATCGGAACAAACAGGTCACGGATGACAGCAGACAGTGTGGAAGTTGTTACACAATATCTGGTCTTTTCAGGGTTTGCTTTACAATTTCTATGTTTAATAACCTGGAACATAGGTGTTGAGACCATCATTACCTGGAGACAACCATGCAGGAGCTGACACAGACATTAAAGGAAGATATGAGCCATAATATCTGACTTTATGCTGCAGGTATCTGGAAAGTTTAAGCGAGACAGGTGGTCTAGCAGTGCTAACGGGAATGTTGGCTTTGTTTTTAGCTCTGGCTGGTAAACAGAGAGCACTCATTTATGAATGCTTTACAGTTCTAAGAAAATCTGAACCATTTGCTGAGGTCAGGTCATCATTAAAAATGGATAAAAGAGGATCAGCGAGGCTGTTGAACCATGTTCAACATTCATTTCCCCGGAGACTTCTTCTATTCTAGCTGCAATTCCAAAGTTTTTCATCTGATATTTTCTGTATCAAATTCTTAAAATGTTAAAGCCAGGTAACAGAAACAGGTGAGGACACTGTAATTATATATAGTGCTTTACTGCTGAATGAGAATCCGGACCGTATGTTGCCATGGCTGTGAAGGTTCCTCTGTGAGCACATGAAGTGTGAAGGGAATTCAGGGCTAAATTATACATTTTCTTCAAGGACTTGCACACATTGTAGCATCTGGCAGCAGAGTCAGCTTGTCAGAAACCATAATGACAAAAAAAACAAGCTGAGTCAGAGAGAAAGGCAGCAAATTACAGCACAATATTACAGCTGATATTTCTCCATATAATAAGATTTTAGGCTATAGAAGTCTCTAATAAGGGCTCTATCCTTATTTAAAAAAACATGATCTCATCAAGAGGATGAGCACCTATTTTGATAATGCTTTAAGACACACTAAAAGGCCCAACCGTTGACCCTAGAGCTGATTATTTGAGTAAATTCGATATGCTTTTAGTGACTGTTATTTCAGCGTGTCACATGCACAACAAACTGTCTGGAAAGCCGGGCAAGGCTTCTATCTCTAATTGAGTGCATCGTTACTGGGGCCTTTTAAAGTCCTATAGAAGATAGATTATTTCTGAGCATCCAAGGACAAACTGTCCCATAGAGGACTAAATTCTTCACTGATGAAGAAAAAGAAAAATACCAAAAATGCCATGTGACAAATGAAGCACTCATACCGGTAATCTTGTCCAGTTCGGTCAGGGTCTCCTGGTAGGAGCTGATAATACCTCCATATCGTGTCATCACCTCTTTCCTTAGGTTGTCCCAGTGAGGGGACAGCTCCCCCAGCTCCCTCAGATCCTGCACCCTGCAGATAAAACACACCCCTTTTATAATTATCCAAGATAGTCATCAAAAACCTGCCCTTATTTGATTTTTCTCCTTCTCAAAATCTTTAATTATAATAAAGCTGTCAGCGTAACCTTTTAATCAGATTTATCTGTCTGGGGTATTGTGTTTATACAATAACTAACAGTCTTTTACAAAAACAAAAATGAATTAAATAATCCGTAACGGCCTGATCTCTGAAGTTAAGTTTGTTAAAAAAACAAACAAACAAAAAAACCCCCAAAAAAACCCCAACTCCTAATGTTGCCTCAAGTAGGTTTTGGAGTTTGAAACAACTTTAAATAATAATGAAGCAGACATGCATGACAACATCCCCGAGATCACGATGCTGGACCCAGAACAGTTTTCTGAACCTCGGACAAGTATCTGCTACCCACTGATGCATTCTGTCACCTCAGATCCTTCCTCTGCTCTTCCCTCCAAAGTTACTTCCATAGAAAAAGGATCTTCTATTGTCATTGAGGCAATTTGGTCGCCGCTTCCATCGAGCTGTGTGTTCAGCCAAAGGCCATAATCATCTGTCCTCTTTCTGTAGGAGATCAATTGTGACCATATCTGCGGCGTGCTCTTCCACTGGCCCGCTATTTGCATGTGAAGGATGCATCAGACGGACAAACGTCATTCAGAAACCAGCCCTTCAGCACCCATTAAAGCCTAATTGCAGCCTCACCTTAGAAATGATCTGGGGGAGGTTCAATATTCACAAAAACAAATACATGGTCACGTGTCGCTTTCATGATAACAAGCCCAATTGGCAGTGATTACCCCTCATACACCTTGGATCTCTATTCAACCCAAGCTGGAGTGTTAAAAAAAAAAAAAAAAAAGATTTTCAGTTCAACTTATTAGCAAGGCTGGCCATAATTGCACGAATGCATAATGTAGTATTTACTTCTTTGTTGTACTGTAGTTCAACTGATACAACAAAGTATTAGGTGATGAACACCCCCTCTCACACACCATCACCCAGACTACCGTATTTTCCCTGGTTTCCTTCAGGTGCGTACATTATTTTTAGATATCTTTGAAGTTTTTCAATACATAGCAACACCAGAGACCGCGCTGGGGAGAAACCGATGCAAGGTCACGTGTATAATCAACAATACTATTTTAATGAGGATCAGCCAAATAACACACAAATAAAGAAACACCTCAAAAATCTCCAGCGGTATCGAGCCACGCGCTGCTGGGACACGGGGACTATTTCTCTGGTTGAAACTCTGTTCTGATTGTAACTGGTTATAGTTTGAACTGTCCAGAGAATCGGCAGCAGTGAGATAGGAAAGTCAAATTTCTTTTTTTACTTACAACCAAGTTTTTTAACATGTCATCTGTCACGTATATATTTAAGACCAGCTCAGCTGTCAGGGCTCCGCTCGGTCTGGTGCCAACCAGGAAGCAGCACTGTTGAGATACTGGCACTGTTGGGGAGATGGAGCTGGGTGTGGTCTACCACAGCAAGAATGGAGGAGGAAAGCTCCAGTTTTCTCTAGCATGTTGGAAAAATAAGACATTCGGTATTCCTTTCATCCGTTGTCAATTTCTTTCTGCTTCTAAACAACATTGCAGCTTGAGATAATCTTAAGGGAAAAATTAGTCTCATGCTGGCGGCTTCCAGTCAGAGTGGGTATTTTCAAGGTTCTGTGAAGTTATACTGTATATTCCTCTCTCCTGAGCCTGTCTCCAAACCCATGGAGTTTAAACCTTTCTTGATGTATTTGTTGGTTTCCCCTTAGGTGAATTTATCCATCTTTACTGGCCTATAAATATTTTTTCTTTTTTTTTTCCATTTTTATCACTTATTATATTTTTAGTATTGTTGTTGTTATCCTTATTAAAATTAGCATTTTATTTCTCTTTTCATACACAAAAAAACCCCCCAAAACATACATTTGAAATGTTACTGCCAACTCAGTGATTAAAACTCGGCAAATGTAATGCTCTAGTCTAGTTCATTTTTTCGTCATGTAAAGTGTATTGATGATAAAGAAAAATGTACTTAAACTCTCCTCTATAAAAATAAGTTTCACGATAATTAGAAATAAAACCGTGAAAGTTGTGGCGCCAGTATGAGAAAAGAAAAAATGGCTTCCTGTGCATTGGAGACATTGCAGTCCAGAAATGTAAATGATCAGTTAAGCGTAAGTTACACTTCAGATGCTTCAGTGGAAGCCACCTCTAATCATGGTCCCCAATCAAAGAGGGCAATTTTCTGGCAGATAAAGAATATACAATGTGGTGTACTATAAGACTGTTGTATAGTGTTCGTTGCAAAATTGCAGCATTCGAAGAAATCTATATCGTAATCTCTTGTGTCAGCTAATGTTAATTGCAGCTCTCAGTATCAAGCTGCACTTTTGTCTTCAGAAAGTTTGGTTATTTTAGCCAGAGAGTCTGGAGCGAAGGTCAGGATGGATGTTAATGAGAGATAATGAATAAAATCACAGAGAAACAGATCTTTAAGAAAGAAACCCTTTCTTACTCTTTAGGAAAGGGTGGGAGCTATATTAACACCTTCTTAATCAGAGTGCTATTGTACTGAAAGAGTAAAGGTCAGATAAGAGGAAGAGGAGAGGTTGATTGACTATGCGTGTTTAAAAGGGTCATCTGGGTCATCAGGTTTTATTTCTCAGAGCAGACATTTAAAAAAACACACAGAAAAAAGTAAAATGAGTTTTATAATAAAATAAATCTGACAGTTGTGACAAGGGTTTCGGGAGAAATACTCAAAGAATTAACAAATATGATGGTACGCTGGACGACATGTCACAGGCATCTTGCTCCGAAGGGATTGCAACAAGGTTAAAGCTCGTTTTACGTGGGTAGCTTCACCAAACAGAACCAAAAATGTGAATGTTGAGATAATTTAGTAGGATTAGCTGAATTTATTATACAGAACCAGACTAAACTATTGAATGAAGCATGGAAACACTGAAGATAAAATTTATGCTGATATAGAAACTGCAATAGGTATCTCCTAGCATGAACAGTCTTGTAAATTAATCTACTTTTGCAATGGTACATATGCTAAAAAGTATTACATTACTCATGTTTGAGACACAATGTTTTTAGTTTATGGGCCTGAATATAATATTTGCTGTATTGTGAACATTTCTAGCAGCCAAATTTAATTTTGTTTTTATAACACGGAGCGTCCTGAAAGTGAAGTTTCAATAATTAATCTAAACAATTTTTCAGAATTGTCTCATTAATGCCCTCAGCTACACGCCTCCACCATTAAACCCAAGGCTGGCCGCCACCAATGAAGTGTAGTCTTTGTCTAACTGGTTGACATCATGAAGATTTTTTCACCACTCAAAATCTGTTTGGAGACTATTTAATTCAATGGGGCGCAAAAACATGCCAGGATAACCACCATCTGCAGAATCACTACCATAAAGGAATGTTGCCAGCCCAACAGTTAGTAAATCAGCTAATGCCGATGTTTTTTTGTTTTTTTTTTTTAATGTTCGATTTAATAGGGAAAGATATGTAGTGTCACAGGGGAAAAAACAACAAGGGGCACTGCTGTGAAAAATTATAGAATACGAATAATGATTCCAAAGTGAACCATGTAAAACAGTGGCTCAAATAACAGTTCCGTCAGAACAAAGACAGGTTGTGTTGACTTGATTTTTTCAAACCGAGTTCTGCTGCCCATTCAGTTTAATTACAGTGAGGTTTAAACTGGTGGGTCAATAAAAAGTGTGTGAGAGGACTGAAATGGAACCATGAAAAACTGCTCCATCCAACAGGGTGACCTTAAATTCCAAAATAGTTATTACCACTATACAACTGCAGCACTTACAGGAAAAAGAACAAAACCAGCCTTTTCAAGAAAAGACCAGTCGGGGTGTCTTCACAATGCCTCTTTTGTTCAGCTATGGGCATCATCTGGGACAAAATAATACAATTTGTAAGGTGTAAAAAGCCTAGTTTTACCGGTTTAGCTGTAGAAAAATTGATTTGTGTGCACAATGAGTGTTTTGATCACGCAAGTGTGTGTCTGGGCAAAAACACTCACAATAAACCAATCAGATTGCCCCTTTGAACAGGACTATTGAGTTTATTGCTGTTGTAATGCGTGATTTACTGTGACAACCACACGACTGCTTCTGAGGCTGAAACAAATGTTCGGTCACACACATGGGATTATTAATCTTAATACTGAAAATGTGTTGCGTATTCGTGCCTGGATGACATACTGGTGCAGAGGTACCCCCATTGGCTAACTGTAAAAATGCTCTGAATCAATCCCAGGGCTGGGCTTCTCTGTTTATTAGCATTATTAACATAATTATAACCCCAGAATATATGTTCAACGTACACAAATCACACCTCTTTTCCATGTACTATACACACAAGTGCATACATGTTTATGGGGGAAATCCACCTGGGTGCTGGGATTACATGTTAATGGTGAACCAGCCACCTCATGCTGCCTGGGAGAACTGCACTGCTAGCACACGTGTCCTTAATTATCTTGAAAACACACAAGTGCCTCTCGTGTTTCGAGAGTAACATTATATAGCTGTGGATGTAGAATCGAACAAAGAAGAATCAAATTAACAGAGGTGAAACAAGATACCCAGCCATCCTCTGCTGCACTCGTTTCTGCAGCCCCGTCTGATTCATTTCAAATATGAAGGTAAAGCAAAGCAGCCGCTGCAACGCCGGCTACAAAGTTCTCTAAATGAAAGGGCGGAGTGGAGAAGGACAACATTAAAAGGGGATTATTGAAGAGGTGCTTAAAAGACCTCATCCATACTCCTCCTGGCGGTAGCTGCCACTGCCATGCTCAGGACCAATCAGCCTGCGCTTCCGTTGATCCGGTGGCGGGGGCGGGGGCTCGGCCAGGTTGGGCCAGGTTGGAGATGGCCCCTGCTGATGGCATCAAGCTTTCTTGTGCAAAAAAAGGCTCAGCAGGGGGCTGATTTAGGTTCAGAGTGAGAAGCGGCTATTTCTAGGAGTGGGCAATCACATAAAGCCTAAACAGTCTGCAGGTTTGCTGCTTGTTGACCTCCCCTGAAGCAGCCAAGTCACTCTGCTGAGACCAATTTAGTGTGGGAGAAACAACACAGCTCACAGGGGCCCAAACTGGGACGAGAGGATGGTTCCTGCAGCCTGTTAATAAACCAACATTATATATGGAAGACGAGTTTTAGTGCCTGTTGTGCCTTCATTAACTGTGCACATTGAATTGTAAATTAAATGAAGCAAAAGAAGGTAAAACAAGAGGTGCTGAAAGAATATCGTTTGTAAATGTGAATGAGCTCCAAACACCAGTTAAACAACAGAGTCATGTCAGCATCTTGTCATTAAAGCTCTGTTCGATCCATTAGGTGCACACTGATTAAATATTAAACTCTCCAAGCGAATAAAAATCTCTTTTTGTGCCGCTTCCGTTTGCAGAAGGGGACTTAAAATACCATAAAAATACATTAAAGTGCTTCGGTGGGTGTCTGAGCGGGCATTACCCAGAACGAGAGGCCGTTTGAGGCATGATCATCCTTGAAAAACTAGGATTTAAGGGAGCCTTTGATTGAATTACAGCGCACATTAATGCACAGGCAGAGACCCACGTGCATTAACTATGTAGCCTGCATCCTCCAATGGACTGGGCTCTTTCCATAACACTGTTTAAACAGGTTTAAATGTGTTTAATGAAGCTGTGCTCCACAACAAGGAGACGGTGAGGCAGTGGATCAATTTTAATTATTAAAGGAGATGTTAACAGAGCCACAAACGTTGCAGGCTTTTACTGCAAGGCAGTGACCTGAGGCTGCGATGAAAAGTGCTTACGTGGAGCACAACAATTTCACTTTGCTTCTGTGCGCCCCAGGCCGCCACTGTTAGCACCACGGCTCAAGACGGAATGAAATAAATATCTGTAGAGCCGTTGTGTCTGACTCAGTGTCAGCAGCGATATTCCCGGAGACAGAGAACAGGAGCAAGGTGTGCACGAGTGTGCGCTTGCAATAATGCCATTTTTGGATACACGGACCGAGGAGACGCTTTTGAAGTGTTAAGCAGAGCTGAATAATTTACTGCTCTGCAAACATTTGGCGGACTTTAAATAATCATTTACTTTGGTGAAGTGGGTCAGGAGGCTGCAGCAACTAAACGTGCATTTTGTGTCACATACCTGCTGGTGTCCTCCTGTATGTAGAGGGAAAGCAGCTGTTTGGGGATGCTGAAGGACAATGTGCACTCCTCCATTTGTTCTCGCACGAGCATCCACTTGCTGTCCACCGTTTGAAATCTGTAGACCTTACATACCGGGTTCTTGAATACTGAGAGGAGAGAATAAAAGTATCAGCTGTCGACTCTCTGACGGAACAAAAACACGCTGCATCCCGGTTGTAGTAGATTCTTACTTTTATTAAATAAAGAGGAAACAGAGCAACTTTGACAGCTGACAGTGTCAAGGACAGCACAGTGAAAGTCAAAAGTCACACGAGGTATGAAGCGCAGATTGAATTCTATGATCAATAAAGCTTTGTGCCAAAGATGAAGCCTTTCCATTTTCCAAGGCCTTCTCTCCTTTCACACTTCAGCAGCAGCCCTGAACACAGCCTGGAAAACATTCGCCATTAATCGTCGCCTTATTGTTTTCCCTATTTCCATTTTAATTGCTTGTTTATTGGGAAACAATGGGGAAGAACCTTCTGAAACTTTGCTTGCTAACGCCAACCCCCATTAAACTGAGCCAGATGCGGCTCCGTCTAGAGAGGGGCTAATAGCAGCAGTCAAAACCCGGAAAGGAAAAACTGCTCTAATGCTCTTATCTGCACGCTGACAGCAGAAGGAAAAAAAAAAGAAGACTTGAACACTCTTTACTACCACTTTTCTCTTCCGGTGCTGCAGTCATAAAGGAAGTCACTTAAAACGAAGGAGCTACAGCACCTTGCTTTCAGAAGTCAAGCATGCACGGCACCAGCAAAATCTCCCTGCTTGGGATCCAAAAAGACGGAACCACCTGCTGACAGGGCAGTGACGCTTCCACTCCCACTCTGCGCGGCCCCCCTAGTCCCCCCCAACGTCCTTTCTTTCAAAGTCATCTATCTGGATGGATGCTCAAGCCATTAATCCCGCTGCTGTCGTTTGTCCTCAAAGTGTTTGAGTTTAGTGCTGCCTTTCAGCGCAGAGGGGGTCAAGGAGTCGCGCTGCAGCAGCAGGTCTGATGCAGCAACCTGGAAAATGGTACGAACCGAAAAAAGGTCCTTTAAGTTCCCCAAACCCAACTGAAATTACATAATACTGCCTTCATCTGCTGCTGTTCTTACTTTTGACCCGGCAGATTCACACGTGGGATTGGACGAAGTGCAGTGGAGGACAAAAACACGGAAGGGGTGTGTGGAAAAAAGAGGGCTGATGATAAAACCTTCAAGGAAAGAGTGAAAGTTGCCAACTTGCCTTGCCACGGGAGAAGCAGATTAACCCCTGACCCTCCCCCAGTTGCCGTTCCATTCTGACCAACAATCAGAAGCCTCAGTTTCTTCTTAAGAAAATACCCCCCGCCCCTCGCTGCTCACTGCACGCTCATTTCGAAAAGCAATAAACCTGGAAGGCTAAACTGCATGAGTCAGCCTGGGGTCTGTGGGGAGGTTATTGTTCTGATGGGCTGCAGATGAGCACCTGCTTCACCTCACGAGGCTGATCACGGAAAGAGACATTAAATGACGATGACCCCATGACAACAGGCGTGGGGTCACTGGGAGGTGTTTAAATGTGAACAAAGAGAGGGAGGGAGGAAGATAGGAAGGAAGCATGGGATGAAAAACACAGAAGCAGCTTAGAACAAGGTTTCCACACAGCAAGTGTTATTATACCCTGTCCTTGTGTCTCCTTACGTCTGCCTCACCCTTCAAGCTGGATTTATACTTATTTTGACAGTATACGGAACCCTGTGCTGCAGCAGAGGTTATACTTTTTCTTGTTACAAAAAAAAAAAAAAACCCAAAAAACATACCTAAGCCTGTCAGAGGGTTATTTTCTCTGGTGATGGAGGCATGAGAAGCTGATTCACAAACCACGGGACACTAGAAAGATAAAAAACAGAAACAAAGGAGAAAAGTAAATTTCAGACTTTCCAGGCAGCAGCAATTATAGCTTTTCAGAGGAACTACAGATGTGGATCAGTTATGAAATGACTCATTAACAACTTCAGATTGCCAGCAGTGTAGGTAATAAAAATGAGTATTATTCTTCCTGTCATCAGCTCAAGTTTTTAGCTCTAACAGAGTTCACGTACGTCCCAGCAGCAAACGCTTCAAGGAAAACACCTGCTGGGATTTAACTGTCGTTTCATTTATGTCCTGTTGTGTTTCCTCCTCTCATAATGAATTTTAAATTACACTGCAGTAACGTGTGAAATCGATATAAAGCACCATTGTATAGAACTATAACATAAAAGATTGTTCTTTTTAAATGAGATAAAAACTGCTCTTTGCAGCCATTGCTTAAATACAAATCCTTTTCATTCTGCATTTTCTACTGCAGCCTCAGCTCTCCTCTCCCCCGGCTCGCTTTTTGCTGTTTTTCTGCAGCAAACATTTAACAGAGCTGGATGTCGTGGCAGCACTGTGGGAGACCGTTGCGACTCTTCTGAACACCAACTTTAATATTTTGGTTTTTCGTACCGGGTCTGTGGGTGTTTCTGCAGACATACTGTATTTACTGTGGGGGAATAAAGGCTGAAGACAGCAGAAGGGGATGGTCACCAACATTTTCTGGGGATGAGAGCTCAGCTCAAAGGCAACACGTATGAGAATACGTGCACGGCGCAGCTGCCATCCCTGTCCACATTTCTCAGGTGATGGGGTGGTTGCGTAGACACACTCAGCGATACTTTTGTATCTGTTGATGTAGTCTCAGTCTGCCTCAGAGCTAAACACTTGCGACTGGATCAATAAATTGCACGTTAAGAGGTAGAAATGGCTCGCACAGCTGCAGCTAATAAACTATGACGCAGTAAGCTATCACAAGCCAGACAGGCTCAGCTCTTGTAGGTTCTTACTCCTCATTGCTCCTTTGGAATAAAAAAAACAAAAAAAACAATAGATCTATTGCAATATTTAGACGTGTTCGTTTTTTAAGCGGGTGCTTTCTTGAGGCAATATTGCCTTTGAGACAGAAAATGATGAATTCCTCTTGAAGTCCTGCGTCTGGGAGTCCTCATCAAAACAATTCTGACAGTTAACAGTCCGTTTGCCTGCTGCGCGTCAGCCATGTCCTCTTGTGAACCATTTAACGCACCTCGAAAACAACAACCTGTTAGCATCCGTCCATCAGTTCCCCTCGCTGCTCAGTAAGACAGGCACAAAGGCTCACAATGAGGCAGCCACGTGTTTTTGCAAATAGCGGGGAAAATAAAACTAAGCTAACGTATAAACAATGAGGCCGCAGCTGTGGAAGGGCTCCCACTGCAATTGTCCTCAGCGTGTGTTCAATCGCTCTGTGTTTGATGACTAGAAGAGACCAGATCAAAGATGCCTGGAGTCCCTTTCTTGTTTCAGCCGCATGATTTTATCTCTCAGGGTCGGCAGGATATTCATAAGCCGACAGGAAAGGATCAAACGAGCACCCTGGACCATCCCACAAAAACACACAGACGCGTGCGTACAGAGGGGATGAGACGAGCGCAACTAAAGTCAAGAACTCTCTTTAGTGAGGCCTCCCTGATGTCTGTCATATACCTTCTTCTCCTTCCTCCCCTTATCGCCCTCTACAGAAATACCTTGTGCGCAGGGGGAAATACTGTGTGACAACACCCACACAACGACGGGGCAACATTTTCATCAAGGCGACATGGGCAGATTGTCCGTGACACTCTGCAGCCTAGCTGGAAACCTCGCTGCACCAGAGACAAGGCTGGGCAGGAACAAAAGCCAGTCAGCCATGCAGAAGCTCTTGGTCAATTATATAAAGACAGTCACTCTCTCACACACACACACACACACACACAGCCTGCAATGGCGGCGGAAAAATCAGCGCTCCCCCTTTAGAGATGAGAAACACCATTCAAGGCCCTTCCTTCCTCTCTAATACTCGACGCTGCCTTTGCAGCCAGCCTTGCCTTGACAAATTTGGCTCAATTAGGAGTGCAGAGAAAATCAAGTGAAATCAAAGTACATACAACTTCATTTCTGGGGTGACGGCAGCCCATTTCAGATGACACAGTCTTCGCTTTTCTATCAGAGTCGGAGGGAGAACACTCCAGAAGCCTTCCATTCCTCCTCCTCTACACTGATTACGCATGTCACTTCAGAGTAGCGTACAGCATGAGATTAGTTTGTGTGTGTGTGTGAGTGTGTTTGTCAGCTATTGTGAAGTCAGTCCTGCAACTTTGATCTATTTGACCAATTGGTAAATGCGTTCACCCACACACACACACACTAAATCCTGATTAGGTTTCCTGAGTTTATTTAATCTCATTGGGGGACTTGAGCAGTGTGTGTCTAATCCCTGCATTAGCACCAGGCTTCTGAAGAACCAGGCAGACTCCTGCTTTGTCTCTCTGCTCTGGATGTTTTGTACCTTGTGCGATGTTTTCTCCGTGCTGATGTAGTCGACGTCAGCCTCCTCCATTTCTCCCATCTTTAGACGGCTCACCACCACTGTTCCCGTGGCGCTCACACCATCAGAGGCCCTGCGTGGAGACAAGCGAACAGTCAACGGACATTCTTACACCTGCGGAGAACTTTGGAGTAAAGAACGAAGTTTTCTACATTTTCTCTTTGCCTGCTAACTCTCCATCTTTGCGAAAAGCGGTTGGAATCAGACACAGACTTTTGGGCTGCAGCAATTTCTTTTTGTGACAGATTTCGAGGCAGAGTATGCATACAGAATGAAGCCAAGTCTGCTCCAAAGGGGAGCCGGTGGGGTTGAATGAAGGAATGTTTCGTCATGCTGTTTAAGGGCCTCGCTCATATCTGTGAGCCCTGGTAGGGACAGGACTGATACCTTGCGTTTTCATATCCCTGAGCCCAACAAGTCACTTTTCCAATCGTGGAGCCATGATTAAGGAGCTGATAGAAAATCCATAGTATTGGCAGCAAGACAGACACTCTTAAATGAAGAAAAATGGTCTCTGGGCATCACCCGAGCAAGATGATCACCTTAACAGACCCATCCATAATGTGCTCAGTTCCACTCCAGCTGGAGAAAATATTGGATGGGGAGAAAGAGGGAGGGGGGTGACACACCACCCTGACGGAGGAGAAGACGCACAGATGGATGTTTTCAGGGCCGATCCATCTTGGTTGGACTCGAGGGAGTATATCTAATCGCACCTAAGGGATGAGGGGAAAGGGTAGAAAAGACGTCGGGAGGACAATGAGCGGAAACGTGGATGGAGAAGCTTCTGGGAGCATCAGATAGCACCTAATGTCTTGCAGTAGTCCCAGAGCAAAGAGAACAACATAGGTTGGTTTATAAATCTACTCAGTGTCCGACGCCCAGGCACCTGTCTCAGTGTTTACTCCTGCGCTCATCAGTCTGTCGCCCACATTCTTCACAATCTCCCCGCAGCGGAGGACCGAAGCGCAGCGCAAGAAAGTCACCCTGACATTGAACGAACGGTGTGCACCGACAGCGCCCCGCGCATAATTGAGAAAATGAAGATTAACAAGCATCACATTTAGTGATAGTCTTCCGTCAGTAAACCTCTGGGGTTACAGTGGCCTCCTGCTCTCTAGATTACCCTGCTTCAATCCACTAATGAAATCCCATTTATACAGAAGGGGAAGGCTGCCTGAAAACTGTCTGAAAAAAAGAGCTTTCTGCCTCTGCAAGGCATTTCGTGTGTACTTATACCCTGCCGAATGTGCCAGAAACCTGCTCGGATACAATCCTCGTCGTCAACTCAGAAGAACTCTTCAGGGGCTCAGTGTACCGCTGTGATTCTGTTTCATCAACTATTAGCTTGTTTCTGAGAATTTCTGCAACAAGTAAAACGTCTGCTCCCTTTGGAACATCTGTCTGAAGTGACAACCGTTTTGTCCCTTTTTAACGAACTGATCTGCAATTAACTCCAGTTAAGGTTCGGAACGAAGCTGTTGATGACAAATAAGCTTGTCTCCTGCGTACATCCCCTACTCCACCTCCGTCTTACCGTCTTGGCCCCGACAGAGAAGCAAATTTACAGATCATTCTTGGCTTGCAAACCCTGCTTTTTTTTTTTTTTAACATAATTGGTCCAGCATCAGTTTAATGAAACTTCATCAGGCGGCTTTGTTAAAGTGACAGAAAATAATGTGCTCAAAATTCATTGTATGCAAAAAATAATTAGCTAGTAGGGAAGTGCCTGATATTTAAGATGTTTTTGGAGGGCTGCTTGCACTTTGCAAAACATGTTTTCTCATGTGAGAACATAATAAACCCTAATTTGCCTGGAACAACTGATGATGTCTCTGCAACGTACTACAGATTCATTTCACAAACAACAATCAATTAAAAATCTTTACCAAAATTAGATCCTCGCATCAAGTGATTGCAATGTCGATCCGAATCAACCATGAAGAGGCTAAAATTTATGTTCTAAACAATTTTAATCCTTCTTGTAATTACGAATTAGGGCATTTGACTAAATCGGAGACAAATACTGAGAAGACTGAAGAAAAAAATCCAAGAGTCAGTAAAGCAGAGTGTCCAGATCTTGGGCTGGTGTGACCTGCCCTAAACACGAATGTCCTTTGTGCCCCGGTTATTTTTGACTTTAATTATCATATTATGGAAACAATATATTTTGTTAAGCGATTAAATATCAGCCATTTAAAACTGAAAGACTCTGAAGACAACAAACCCTTCCAAAATTATATTCCATCGTCCCATTGGGACTGATGAACATGAACCTTGTTTTGAATACCTGGGATCATTATGGAAGAGTGGTCAGAGGCCTCAGGCTTCGAACAGTAAAGCTAGCTTTAGCATGACGTGCATAAACTGTTCAACCAATAAGATTCTGTCGGATCAATAACATGCAGCACTCGATCATTTACAGAGGCCGTAAATCATCGAGTGCTCTGTGTGTTAACAAAATAGGTCTCCTGAAAACAGCCAGTATCAACATTTAAGGTGCTGGGAAGCTTTACTGTGGAATGCAGACAGTACTTGTCGTTCATTGGACAACCAATTATCAACAATTTTGATCCAGTTGCTTTTTAGTAGCGATTTATATAACTTAGACCCTTATTTTAGAAAGCTATAAAAGTACGTTCATAAAAAAATGATCAGCGTAAAGAACCACAGCGCAGACAGGAAGACGTTATACATAGGTCACAAAAGCAAAGGCAGAAAACAATGCAGTGCTTTGTTTCACAACCTTACAATGAGCAACCAGCCTTGCTGGAATTGGCAAAAGGGTTCGACAGTAATGATGGTGAGTAGGCACACGCTCCAGCAGACGGCCAAACAGTCAAAAGCAGACTAAACAAAAGTGAAAATAACAAATCAGTCATCCTCCTCACATGCTGTACGGTTGTGTTCAGCAGCCTGCGGGTGGAGAAAGTCTGACCGGTAATGCAACAAAGGCCGTCAGGCGCACAAAACACACCTGAAAGGCTCCCACCAGCCACCCGTCGATGCTTTAGAACACTATAAATACAAAAGAAAAGTGAATTTTTAAGACTCCTTCAGGACACTTTGAAGCTCTACAGGTCTACAGGATGGAAGTGGCGTGAGGAGGAAAAATAATGGCTGGGATTCGGCGCGAGCAACAAGAATGCGCATTAAGAGGAGAAGGGATAGTTGACCTATATAAAGCTGGACAGTGCGCTAAATATAGCCCTGGCTAGTTTTCACTGAGGACAGATGTTGGGACTGGAGTGTAATAAAGGAGAAATGCTTCAGTAGCTATACACAGAGTCCTGATTTTGCACGCCTGATGGATGATGTCATCATGTAGCTCGACAAAAACGGAACAGTTCCAGAGCTGAAAAGTCACTACAGATATGGTGCTGAACATTGTCCATGGAAGGGAGGAGGTCAGGCCTAAAAAGACACATAAATGGTTGTAATTTGTGGAAAGAGGCAGGCCAAATTCTGCACAGCAGGAGGCCCCTTTGAGGTCTTCCCAGGAGTTCTGCACTTCTGACATAGTTCTCATTCTAGCCACCTCAAGGAAATAAATTTCTTTCTTGTTAAATATGAGTCTTTAAGGTGATCTTGGTCTTTACGGTCAGGGCCCCTTAGTTTTGGAACATCCTGCCTAAAGCTCAGTCACTGAATTCTTTGAAATCTCTTAAATCTCATTTCCACAGACATTCATGGGATGTTTCTCCTCTTTTTAACTCTGACAAAATGCACATTGACAAAAATGTGTGTTTCTTTGGAGCACATTTGCCGTTACGATGTCGTGAAAACAGTCGCTTTCAGACTCATATTCATTCGCTTGGAAGCTTAACCAGACCTCCAATCTTCAACCAAACTGGATTCATTCAGTCGACCCCAGTGGGACCGAAATTTTACAGCAGCCATTATGGAGAAATCAGTTTGCTACAACACATTTGTAATAATAGGAGCCATGTCAGGTGCCGGACAAATACTTGCACACCATTTGTGAGTTTTAATGCATCCCATTTGTTCCACTTTTGTCACACACACACACTGCGATATTCCTCCGTGACGGGAACCGTCTTCACGCTTCGTTTGCTTTTATGTTAGCTACTTATGCAGTGTCAGAAACGGCTATTTTCACAGTAGAAGCAAGGTGGAAGGAGTGCGATATGTTTAAGAAATCACCTCATTTTCAGGCGGCAGCAGACTGCACAAATACTTCTCTCATCATTAATATTACTCTAGGATAATTGCTTCTGCCTCTGGCCCAGTGGCTTCTGGGATAATCCACAACTGTAAATAATGTCTTCTCAGTTTACAAACTACTATTTATGGTGATTCACTTTATAGTGGCCAATAATTTACTAACAGAGGGGAAAGCGCCTGCAATCCGAGTAATATAAAATATTAAACAACTCTCTAACAGTCCATCACAAAACATCTGGCGGACAAAGACCAGGCGGTGGCACATCTGACTGTGTTTACTGCTTTTCAAGGATAATAAAAATGTGCTCAGCACTTATCTGTAGCTCACTCACAGCTACAGCAAAGGAAGGTGCTCACTCTATTGAACGCAGGTATTCAGTTTACCCGAATGCGAGCATTAGCAGTATCAAATGCTTTTCAAGGCATAGAGATGGAACTAGTATTTTACTGGAGTGAGTCTCATGGCCGTGACAGTTTCCTATGTACTTCATAGAGATGCAGAGCACCATCTTACAAGATCCAGAACAGTCGGCATTTGGCACTCAAAGTACCATGCTTTGAGCTTCACAATTAAATAATAACGATTACTTGAGGTAGAAAAGAAATTCCTCAGTCATTTTTGTACTCAAGGGTTTAGTTGAGGAATTATTTCAGCCCTACAGCCAGTCAATGTTTTTCTGTGGATTTCCAAAGGCTTGAGTCTTTCAGTAATAATACTCAGAGCAATAACTAGACGACAAAAATTATTCAGTCTTTCCAGGCATTTCAGACAGTGAGCGTGGGTGGCAAGCAGCGCGAGGCCCAAGAGAAAAATCAAACAAGTGGAAGAGCATAGGACACCACATTTGAGTGGGAGGGGTCAGACAGGCGAGGACACAAAGAGGAATGTGTGTGCGTACGGGCGATGACCTTGTCCACCGCTCTGTCCATCAGTACTGCATTACCGTCCTTTTTGTAGTTACTGGGGATTAAACTGTAGACGCACAGGCCGCATTAGCATTAGCAGACGTGTCAGAATCAGAAAAGAAGGGGGATAAAAAGAGTCTGTTTTAAGAGTAAATGATTCAGGAGTGTACTCTACGAACAAAAAAAAAAAGAGCAGTAATTATTTTTTCAACAAAGGGGAAGACTTTTTCTTTGACCTTTCTCCAACAATTTATGTTTCAAGCTCTCCAAACAGGACAGACAGGCATGCGCTTAGTGGGGGTAGGAGCTACTGCTAATGCCAAAGATGGCATGATTCCATCTCTTTAGGAGTGAATCCACGAGGCTGGAATGGGAAAGAGTTGGAATTGGTCTACCAGCATCTGAAAGTTCATTATCCACTGAAAGATTGTCCACCCTGGACAAGTCACATTTCCATCACAGAGCGGAGACAAACAAGCACGAACTGGGCTTCCATCAAGCGCTGTTCACTTCACTACAGCCCGATTCAGCTTGCGTGGTGTCTAGGATGGATGCCAATAGCTGTGTCACGTGTCAGTGAAATAACATCCATAGCAGAGCGGTGCAGCGCACTAAGGGAGTCTACGATCAGTCAGGAGGAACAAAGTCTGAAGTTATCAGGATGGATCAAAGAAAGCTGAAACTGCTTTGCATCAAATCCTTGCTGACACTTCTACAGGTTACGGCAGACAGTTACAATGCAGACAGTAGCTGTAGGAGGAGAAGAGCAGACAAACACACGAACAACATGTGCACATCGAGTTCCTGGCCTTGTGGTTTGGAGTGGGTTTATTTCTCCATGAGCTGTCGTGTGTCCCCATGAGGACACGAGTTAGAGGGATATTTCTCTTCTTCATGTGGGATCCAATGAGATTCCAACATCTGTTCAGCTACAAAAGAGTGAAACAGGCGTTGAGCTACAAACCTCTGTGCCTATAAGCAAATCAGTCAGTTTAATTGAACTGTATGAGAACACACCAGGTGCTGAGGTTAGCATATGCGTGTTGGAATACAACGTTCATGCTACAGGCCTCCTGCTGAGGATCATGTTCAAGTGTCGGCATCATTTATTTACCAGTGCTGTCAGCGACAGCTACGGCACACTGACAGAAAGAGGCCTAAGGAGGAACCTGGTAGCACCATGACGTCACTAACTAATAATTAATAACGTTAAACATTTCAAATTGAGATAAACTGACGTCTTTTTGTGTTACATGTATGCTACAAACCATGGAAGGGAGTTCTGTGCAAGTCTCTGACTTGTGAAAATTTCCAAACCATTTCAGAAAAAACAACCTTTGTGTACACAGTGCTGTATGTCTTCAGTAGCAAAAATAGAAACTCTGTGCCTCATCTTTTCCTGGACGCTAAAATAGAAGTGCAAAAAAGCCCAAACTTCAGGCAGGAAATGTTGCTGTTTTTCAGCTGAGGTGTCTCTTGCGTCACTCTGTCTTCAAAGTAACACAAAATATAGTTGAAGGAGCTAAATAACCTAGAAT
The DNA here is from genome assembly GCA_015343265.1 of Pao palembangensis. Classification (NCBI taxonomy): domain Eukaryota; kingdom Metazoa; phylum Chordata; class Actinopteri; order Tetraodontiformes; family Tetraodontidae; genus Pao; species Pao palembangensis. The sequence goes on along the minus strand of CM027089.1, from coordinate 4,200,425 downwards.
TCCAGGGTGTAGTGCACTGTAACTAAAAGAACACAAACATTCGACCGTGACCATGTAAACAGTCGGACATCATTACAGAAACATGAGGATTGTTTAATAAAGGTTTTGGACACATTTAGCGGTGAAACACGCTTACACACACGCGCACAGAGACCAGACCTTTGCAACTGTTTAAATAGCAGGAAACCAAATAATGGAAATGCTCCCCGCAGCACAGCCGAAGTCCCAGTTTACTCCTGAGCACATCGGCAGGAGCCTCTTGTTATGTGCTGAGGGGACGCGTGTCGCGGTCAGGTCATGGCGTGGTGAAAAATGTGGCGAAAACAACGTCAGGCCCCGGCACAACGAGACCGTCCCCCTCCAACAAAAGAATTTTTACAAGCAGGTTATTACAATTATTATTGGAGGGCCACCTACAGGCCGTACAGCTAACAACACCTTTAGGGCTATTTGTGCGTGACGAGGGCGTTGGTGGTTAAGATGATGAGGATCAGTTTCCAACTGCAGATCTGCACACACACACAAAAGAACTAACATTGAGTTTCTATATGACGAAGAACAGCAGGGGTTTTCCACTCCACACTGAGCTGACATTTCTATCCTATATCATAAAAAAGACTCTGCACCACGTTTTTTTTGTTATAGTTGAGACAGCTCAGCATCGATCAACCGTAAGTCAGACCCTAATAACACACACGCATGCACGCAAACACACACACACACACACACACACACACGCCCAGCAGCTGGGATCCAACATCCCGGACGTCGGAGTGTCGAAACACCGCCCAAGGTCATCGGACAAAATCCTGCGTTATAACCTGACATCTGCCTCTGCATAAAAAACAAGTCCAAACTCACTTAAGGATCCCAACTTCTTTTTTTAAGTCAGGCAAGCCAAGTTTTGCTCTTATAGGAAATACGATAGAAGTGAAAGAAATGCAAATATTCGCATATAAGCCAATGGAGGTGATATCAAACAGCATATTATAGATGAACTCAGCTTCTATGCAGCTCTCTCTCTCTACCTCAGCAGGGGGCTTCAGTGATAGAGCACACTTTAGAAACAAAAACAGAGGATGACAAACAGGCCCGTGTGACATGATTTCCTACACCTGTTTTTCTTCTCTCTTCTTCCCCTTCATTATCATCCTCCTGTCATTTAGCGAGCTGCGCCTCCAGCCTGCCTCTGAACTATGTCAGGCCAGATTATTAAATTTCTCTCCCTCATCTTTGCCTCCTAACACATTTCATTTTCTCATCCTATCGACCCACCGGTGTGTTGTACCGCAAAGAAATGAACTATGATTGACTCAGACTAAATAGATTTTTTGTTGCGCAGTTAGCTTACCATGTTTTGTTAACCACATTACCCTGGGATTGGCTTTAACCCTGATGGTATAACACAGATAATTAAGGCAGCCTGTCAATTTCCTCCACTGCCTATTTAATTTTCTCAGACTCACACTTTAATGTGAGTTTGCAGTTATTTTCATATCCGGCCATGAACACTGAAGCCTGGGGAGCTCTCAGATTGGCAGAACTATGTGGAAAAGAAGCAATTTCAGTACTTGAGGGAGGAAAAACGAGAAGGCCAGATGTGCATTTATGCAAGTATGTAAGTCTGTCTACTTCATGTGTGGTCTGTGTGTACATGGTCATGCGATCATGCTGTTTGGATTATGTGAAGGTAAACCCATTGACAATCATCATCACATCAGTGTTTTATTATCTGATGGTATAAACACTAGTTTGAAATTGTGCTAAAGTACAGATTTTGACCCTGTGACTTGTTGAGCAGCGAAGGCGTTGAACCAGTGAGTCATTAGAATGTGCCACCGTGCAGCTAAGAAGCCTAGCCATTAGCCTAGCCTTGACATTGCTGTTACACACAAAGCAAATGCTCCTTCTGTACTCTGAATATATCAAGGTTTTTTTTTTTACCTCTATTAGAATTCGTATAAAACGTTAACGATAAAATAAAAACTTACACTTTTTCTTCAATCAGAACAGCAGTCAACGGGTGTTTAAATTTAATTTGATTCATTAATTACTAGCTTCTAAATCCACAATATTCTGGTTTTGTAGCAGGAGGCATGAATTTATTGACAGTCTCTGAAAGGCCAATTTCTGCTTCTCAGATTTAGTCCCACGCACCCTGAAATATTTGAGATATCCAGCAAAAGCTGTGAAACTTATGACTTAAGACTGAAAAACCATTAGCCAAATATCTCATCTATCTGGTGCTGCTAAGAGCCCAGAAAAACAGTCCAAACCACAAAAATCGGGCTGATGTCATTGCATTTTTCAGGTCCTTTCTCCAGAAATTCTATTGTGCCGCTGAACAACCCAGATAAATAAAAAAAAGAGCGTGTCACGTTTATATCCTGCTGTACCTACATTTCAGATGGATGTCTTATCACCTGCCAGCAGAGCAGTTTATTGATAGCCAATAAATCTTGTCAGTTAACCTATAAATGTGGGATGTTTGCGATTAGGAGCGGTTCGGTAAATTACGACAGGCCCAACGTCCACAAATAGGTCACAACACACGGGCGATCAGCAGCCCAGCACGAACTCATTGAATGAGCCCTAGTCAGCAGGCCAATTGCAGTTTTTAAATGACGTCCTGGAGTGAGGAACGATTTTGGAAAGATGTGAAGCACCGTCTCCCACCGCTGTCAGTGCATTAATATTGATGCAAAAAGCATCGTGGAAGATGCATGTTTGAAGTCAGCGTTAGGAAGATTGTTGCCATAGTGCATCGTAAGGAGGGCTAAGAGAGCTTTCCTGTGCTTGAACATTCATCAAGTGCTTTAAATTGATCATATAAGGAAGGATATATTGTTCCTATTCTGCTAACCACAACTGGGCCCCTGGGCCAACAGGGGGATCTTTACTGAGGCCCTAAAAAAAAAAAAAAAAAAAAAAGCAAAGTTAAAAAAAGGTCAGCAATCCCAGAATTAGGACGCAATGGCTCCGCTGTGGTAAAATAGCATAATTAAGGCAGCCTTAATTATGCTTAATTATGCAATTTAAATCTCAACCTCACGTAAAAGGCACCCGACTGTCATGTTGATATGTTACGCTCATTCGTCATAAATCATCCAAGATTTTGCACCAGCTGGATAGTTACAGTCTCTGATGTGTTTTAAGGCCATAAAGGTCAGGGGTAAAAAGCCTTACTGCAGCCTAGGTGCATGTGGCAGGGCAGAGGCAACGTGGACGCTGTGGCAGCACATTTAGTTTGGACGCTTCACCTAAAATGGTAGCAGCGTGGATCGTCCACTATACAAACAAAGGAGGACTCTGCTTAGAGCTGCACTGGTCACCAGTCAGCTGACTGTTCTACGTTCTTCCTCTGAATGAGTCCATGAGTGCTCAGAGCTCTTCATCACACATGCTCAAACTGCCAGGTGGCTCCAAATTTGTGCAAATGTCATCACTTCAGATGGAACTGAGTGCAGAGTGGCACTGACGTGTGAAGGCTCATAACACTTATCCTTCCCGACAGAAAAAAATAGCTGTCGCCTACTTCGTGCACTTTTTAATTCGTTGCATCTATGTACCGTCCCACACAGCCCCAACTGTGACAAGCACAGCATGCACTCTGGGGATGTGCAGGATCTTTCTGTAAATACATTAAAAACCCAGTTCACTGAGGTCAACAGCTAATTTTAACTAAAACACATCTACTGCAGTGTCACAGTCTTCAGAAGTTCAAGTTCATTTGGCCAATTCAGAAAGACAGCACAGAAGATCAACATTCAAATACGGCAAACCTTAGTCAGCTCCATTAAATAACCAAACGGGTCATCAATAATTCCCTTTCAAACCAAGATCTGCTCTTTGCAAGCCCAAACTTCAAAAGAGTACTTAATTTTCCTGCATGTCTGTCGTGTAAGAGAGTGTCAATTCTTTGCTCGGGTTAGCTTAACAGTTCTGGTCCTGCGTCTGCCTGAGAGCTGAGTCTGTGTGTCCAACACTCACTTATTTTTGGCGGAAAGTGTCAGGCATCGTCAAACCATCAACAAGCTACATAAACTGTGTCGTAAACATAACTGGTCACGGATGAGAATGTCTGAGTCATAAGAAAAACGGCAAAATGCCAAATGTAATCAAGGGAATAAGGGAGGAGTGAGCAGACTATCAAAGGGCCAAAACAGAAATCACATCCCCCCCCGACGCTGGTCAAACACCAATTTTCTTTGTACATTCTTTGCAGGAATATAAATCTGAAGCTTGTGATGAGGAGCTGGTCGTGGTGGTTTTGAGAATGACTGAAGGCAATTGATCGTCGTCTCCTGGAGATAAACTATTCCCACCTTCCTGAGCAAAGTCCAATTAAACGACTTTCTGCAACATAATGGCCATAAAACTGAGCATCGCTACCTTAACAGTCTGGGTGTGCCGCACTAGTGTTGGGGCCGCTGGCCTCGCAGGACTGACCTGACAGCTGCCAATCCTGGCCTCGTCCACACGTCCAGCAAAGCAGAATAAATCATACATGCTCATGAAAGGCTGCAGTGAGTTGTTTTCTCACCAAACAAACCGACAAGCAAACTACACCCGACTGTCTGTGTGCGTTGCACATGCGTGGGTGGCTGCGCGGTGCAGAGGCTACACCACCAGCAACAATGCAAATGTGTTTCTATTTGCGTAGAAAATATATTGATGCATCCCAGTGACCATTTAACGGTAATAAACCCCTCTCAAATGGGAATAAGGTCTGTTTAAATTAAGATGAACTCTTGTAGATCATGATTTGACTAAATTAGTGGAGGAACGACTTCTGGCTTAATTATCAACTCTGTAGCTAAAGCTCGTCTTCTGGCTTCGATCGCACGCAGATAGTTTAGAAAATAAGTCAAAAAGCCAAGATAATTAGGCCAGTGAGGCGATGCCATCTGCAGGAGCAGCACTTTGTTGATAACGTTGCCCAGGTGAAAAATGATGTTTCTTCCTTTTTTTGTGTGTATTTGGCTACTGACGCAGCGACCGGCGCAGTGTGGGGCCGGACCTTTAGTGGACAATATTCACGTATCATTAAAGAAATAAATGTGAAAGAAAAGAGATCCTTTTTTTGAATATCATGGGCTCAAAAACGGTGCTGAATGCTAAGTGCGCATCTCATCATGCAGCACACATCAGGCAAGCTATGAAAAAGCGAAAATCGATAACCTTTAAATTAGGAACTGCAGCCTTACAAGATGTTCCTGGACGTGTACTATTCACAGCCTGGAGGGGAAGAGAACTGGAACAAAGATAACAGCACCCTGGAGACACTGGAGCACTGCTGACATTTTGAAAACTGATGTTTCTGTTATTTTAAAAAGCAAGTGGAGTGGAGGACATCAGATTATCCCTGGGAAATAATCCTCAGCCAAACAACCAAATGAAGCAGAAAGACAGTAGCCCAGCGTGACGACTGGAAAGGAAAAAAATAACCTGCGTCCAGTACACTCAGGTGCAGAACGGCGGCTGTAATCTCCGTCGCAGCTCGTGTGGTCCGTGAACACACAATTAACCAATTAAGCAGCGACCTGCACTGAGGAGTCCAGGAAAAGACAGAGGACGGTCCAGCAACGCAAACATGGACAACTGGAAAGGAAGATCTGATCAGTTTCTCCTCAACAGGTGAAAGAGCCACTGGGACGACTCACCTGGAGGACTCAGGAGAACCACGGAAGGAGACCTTGTTTACTGCATTTATCAACCTCTTCTCATCATGACTCTTTCGTCGCTGCACCGATTGAGTTCACTTTTGATTCATATTGTCTATTAAAGTGAGTTACGCATGTGACTGTGTGCAGTTTAACCTTTGGTGTGGTTTATAGACACAGCCTGCTGTTTTACTGACACCCCTTTATGGGCACATTAAAAACCTGAGCGAAACCATCCGCAGCCACAGTTCTGCTGCACCTGGGCCGAGTCTGTGATCTGCACATGCAGAAAAACAAAAGAAGGGATCCTGGCTGGGGCTGTCAGGAGGTGAAGCCATTATCATTTTGCATTATTCCACCCATCTGGAACCAATTAATCTTTTTTATCTCCTAATCCGTGCACGACAATGAGCGCAGCTCTTTTACACGCGGGGCGTTGCAGGAGACCACCTCCTTGTCAGTTAAATATTGATGCATTTGTTTATATGCATGCAGATGAGGCTGTTGATGGGACGGAGGGTTATAGATCACGAACAAGCCTTTTATGAGACGAGCGGTCCTTTTAAAGCAGTGTGCTCTGTGCTGCCTCTGTCCTTTGGAACAGACCGGATGCTAATAATTGGTTTCATTTATGTTTCATCCAAAACTCTGAGGACCAAGTTTCTATTTAAACTTGGTGCCACTCAGGTTAAAGAGTAGTTGCTGGCGTGTTTTCCTGATGAATAATGCATGACGATTCATCTGACCTCGAATTAAAGACCGCTCGGCAGCAAAAACAGAACCGTAATTAAACAGCATTTCCTGCTGGTCAAACCTCGGTGGGCGTTTATTTATAGACCTGTTTTAAACTTGTGATCACGTCAAGCGCCTCCAAAGATGGACGCACCATCAATCTTGTCAGGAGTGAGATAACCGATCCGTCAAAAGCAAATAAAAAAAATGACCTTGGTGTTGCAAAATTTTTTTAAAGATGTTGATGTATTGAATTTGACACCAGATCCATCCTTTTGTTCCCATTCGTGCCCTTGACTGTTTACAGCTCAGCGCTCACGTGTTTACCATATGCACAGTAGATTCCAAAATGTCCTTGGAAAATAAAGTCCTTCGGGCACCTTTTCTAATTAAATGTGCATGTTTTTTCTCTGTGTCCTTACATTAGATTTAGTTTATTCTTATTTATTTTTATTTTTCGGGCATCCATGGTAAAGGTTTATTGTTCCCTTTATGTCCTCATGTGTTGAAATTTTAGTGGGATTGTGAAAAGATCCGGTCCTCCAGCTCTAAAATCACTTAGCCTGGAGGAACAAATAAAATACAACAAAACATGTACTTACTTGAGACTCAAGGTAAGGCGTTCATCTTTGGCCCTCAGCAGATCACTTACGGAAAACGTGGCGCTTCCCAGGAAAGAGCTCTGGAAACGAGACAGCAAACAAAAGGTCAACATCACGTTCTCCTCAAGTTTTAATGATACTGAAAACTTCCTGCGGTGTTTAAAAGAAAAAAACATTGACTGATTAGATCTTTAGAGGGCACAACACGTCCCATATTCTGACACTTAACTCCTCATTCCAGATACAGAGAAAAAGAATGTGAAACTACAGTACAATCGATGCGCAAAGCTAACAAGGACAAGGTTTGCATTGGACAGAAAAGTTCTGAACTCTTCAACTCTCTTTAGGTTCCCCCCAGGAAGAATTTCAGAGTTCAACTAAATAAAACTAAAATGGTTAAAACAGACTTCCAAGCGGATGTTTTCTTCAGTTGGCAGAAGGCTCCTCTTCTTGCCCTCTGTACTTTTCCTCGCTGCTCCTCCAGCACGCTGCAGGCTCGGCGTGAACGTTGGGGTGTCGGTGGCTAAAAACTGGGTCAGCCGGCGCAAAGAAGGAGAGGAGCCCATCAATAACAGCCAGAGACGAGCCACATTCTTAGAAAAGGGCACGTGCACGCACTCGCTCGCTCGCGGGCACGTCGACAGGAGGCCAAAAGCTTTGCTAACGTGAAAACAGAGAACCAAACAATTTCCTGTTTTAACAGCATCTTTCGAACGAGGAGCTGCAGATGTTTCAGACGTTGGAACACTCAAAGGACGATGCAGAGTTCCGAGTCCAGCCTGGGAAAACCAGACGCGTTGTACGCCCAAACAGAGAGGAATGCAACAGATATCACTTTAAATGATTGATTAGCACTCCAAACTCATCAATCCGAGCCTGTTTATTTACAAAATGCTCATTACAGACATTAAAAATGGCCGACGGTGGACAGAAGGCAGATTTATGCTGGTGTAATACAGCGAAATGCGAGTTTGTACTTGGATTGCCAAATACATCCTATGAATCATTTATTTTTGCTTTATGAATAACTTTTAAATGTGTGAAAGGCGGGGAGCTTATCTCAAAGTCTGGATCACTGTGACTACAAAAAGGCTACTGTGGAAAGCGAAACGACTTCAGTGGTGGTATTCATGGTAACTTACAGTACATTAAATCTTCTTGGCGGGCTCTTACGGGCCTGCGATGCTAGGTGGCTACCTGTCACAGTCCTTAGGCAGCACACAAGCGGGGTGTCACTGGTCAGTAATCTGGGACTGAGAAGGCGTGACATGTCTTAAAGTTCACGTCTGAACCTGTCAGACCTGCAGGAAATGACACCTACGGCGACGTGCTGTTAGGCATAAAGACAAGATAACGGATCATTTCCAGATTAAAAATGTTTCATTTGTCGATTCCGGCGCCGCGCGGCTCCTTTTCCGCCATGTGTTGCTCTTGACTGGCCGTCGCCCTGTATCAGAGTTTAAAAAGGGCATCCTGTCTACTGACCTTTTCTCTCAAACCTCTATTCCCCGAGCATTTCCCTGCTACTTCCTATGAATGTCCAAAAACTAACTTACAGTACAAGCCACCTCTTACCACACACACACACACACACACACACACACACACACACAGAGTCTGGGCTCAGTTATAATTAGGCAACCAGAGTCGGGCCTGCAAGTGCACAAAAAGAGAATGATGGCAGCAAGACGGCTGTTGTTCAAAAGCAACACCATGCATCATGTGGATATTCAAACGCAGCACAAATTTACCAAGACAAACAACCCCGAGTGTGAATTAAACAGAACGAGGACCCCTGCGTCATTCTCCAGCGCTGATGCATCCCAGCCAATCTTGACTCACCCTGATACCCTCAGAGCGGGAAAGAAGAGAAGGCCATTAGGCTGCGGCGTAAAGTTGGGTCTCCGTGTGGCCTTTATTCGCACGCTGGCGGAGAACGTCTCGTAAATGGTGTCGGAAATCCATCCCTTTGCATCTTTTTATGGCCCCTCACGACAAACACTTTCAAAGTAATGAAGCGCTGGAGACTCGGTCCTCGTACCGGAGATGTGAGAGGCTGCGGCGTGCACAAATGAGCGCAGGACGGGAGCAGGACTGGGGTGCGGAAGAGAAGACAAATGATGCTTTTCCAGGATCGCGCAGGATTGATTGCGATGGCGCTCCTGCCTTCTCCTCTCACATGTTATAACTCGCTCCCTTTTCTATCCGTCTTCTGGCTCATTCCCTCGACTGGGGCCATTCAACACACCGGCTGCAAACTGCAAGGGATACTTTTGATGTACGATCACTGATGTACTTTGAAATAAAGTGTCGGTGTGCTGGCCAGCATTTTATACACGCGCAGTGAAACACACACACACACACACACACACACACACACACACACACACACACAAACTGCACACTCCTGCAGGAGCGCACGGGGCTGACTGCGGGCTGCGCCGTGCACTTGTCTGCGGACCTCAGGGGGCCACAGTTTCAACATGATTCTTGGCAGAGGTAAATGGTCCAAGTCAAGATGTAGATGTATTAATTGTCCTCACACTTGACTGACACACAGACGCACACACACACCCCCAGACAGATTCCTGCTCACACCAGCCTCAATCCATCAAACTCTCCTCATCTGTCTCTCTAACACATGCACGCAGACTGCGGAGGACATCTGGAGGGGAAGAATGCACACTCACCAGTGGATCGGACAGTCCTGACACGCGGCTAAACACCAGTTTGACAAGAAATGCAACACAGATTCACACTGTGAGAGTCAGTGGTGTGTGCACGGAGATGCTACTCCTTCACTCCAGAGAGGACTTTAAAAACTGCCCTAATTAAGTCACTGGAGATCTTCTGACATGCCATTTAACCCAGCACACCAGTGCGTGTGTTTAAAATACAGATTCAGGAACTTAAAAGGCTGACAGACAATTGGTGAAAGCAAACACGAGGAAGTCCACTTACAGTTTTGCTGCGCACAATCCTTGCAACACAGGCGAGTAATCCAGTAAGACAGTGAAAGAGAAACTATAGACATCGTACAAACAGTGAGGCTAACTGGAACAGACAGGCTGACATAAAAAAAAAAAGAAAGAAAGAGGTAAAGAGCTGTTGTGTCCTCTTTCTTCTTCTTAATGTGCACCAGAGTGATCTTCCTACACAGCTCCCCCTCCAGGACTCGGTTCGAGAAATTCCGTACGTGCGCGACAAATTTACGCCTTGCAGAGCAGCAGGGCTGATGCAAAGACTGTAAACAGGCAGACACGTGAAAGCCGGAGGAACACCGCAGCCTCTGTGGCTCAGACCTGGCTGAGCTACAGAGAGATACTGTTGCTACTGCTAAGAGAAAGAGAGAGAGAGAGAGAAGAGGGGGAGAGAGAGAGAGGGGGTGACCACAAGAGGGAAGGGAGCAGACAAATACAAGTAGATGAGGTGGAGCAGGGGAAGGAGGAGGAGGCAGGGGAAGAGCCAGAGAGGAAGGAAGGCAAACAATTAATGGTTGACAGAGAGGTATAGGGAGGAAGAAAAGAGTGAGACAGAGAGAGAGACCCGTGTGTCACACTTCTGCCGCAGCCTCTGACTCAGTTAGCTTACAGGAAAAGCAACACTTGTTACTGACAAGACTGAGTGACACACACGCACGCACGCGCGCACACACACACACACACACACACACACACACACACAGATCCACGCTCACACCAGCCTCACTTCTTACAGCAATGTACGTACGAACAACCACACGGGAGCACAAACGTGGAGGCAAGCACGGTAGTGTGTGCGCGAGGGCCATTTCAACACGCCATCAGCACGTTTGCAGAGAAAAGCAGTCACTGAGAGGAAAGAGAAGCAGGCGGTAAAGACGGTGACAATGAGAAGGGGTTTTAACCGCGCAGTAGCCCCTGATTGGGCAGGGTTCAATTCACCTGCGCTCACATGGGAGGCTGAGTAATTCTGGTAGAACAAAGATCATACGCTACACCAGCGCTTATCACTCAGAGCAGGTACACAACACACACACACACACACTCATGCACCAATTAAAAACCTTTGTTAGCACACAGCAGCACAGTGGTGCAGTGGTTAACGGTCACCCATAACAACAAGGTTCTGGGTCTATGTGGAGTTTTAATGTGCAGTTTGAGAACACGCACATTAGGGCTGATCAGAGAGTCGTAATTGTGTGTGTGAGTGAATGGTGTGTGTGTCCTGTGGGGGACCTGTCCGGAGTGTCATGTACAAACACGCTGCTGATCTGACACGTCCCTGCTGCCTTCACTAGCACGAGGGGGCAACTTGTATGTGCAAATTTGTTTTTAGAAAATTGAAACTAGCCAGCTGAATATCTCTTGTTCACACACATTACCGGTGGACCTTGTTCCAATCCGTAGGCAAACCTCTATGAACAGGAGCCACGTTGGGACCCAAGAATTTCTGTTGTGTCAGCTTGGAGATAGCCCTGATGGATAATGGATGACAGTTACGCATGATTAAAACGGGTACAGGAGATAATAGGTGTTCCCTCCAGCAGGTTCTGCTTGCATTTCGTCAGTTTCAATTCTATATATAGGCACACGCTTGCATGTGTGATTTTCATATCGATAAATCTTTCTAGCATGCACTTGTTTTAAGATCCTGCTAAAGTGAAACTGAAATCATCTTTTTCTGCCTGGGTGAGATTACCCAGTGTAAAATCTTGGAAACAGACTCTTAATAGGCATGGCTTTCCATCCTTTAACGTTTAGAGTTCTATAATTCAGTGATAATTCTTATCTCGCTGGAGTCTAAAAGGAGTAAATCACCAGGAGAACACATAGAAAGTATAAAAGGTCTATACTGAAACCATATCAAAGGGTATATCTGAGCGGGGGGGAGGCGCAATGAGGGAAACGTTAGCATGCATAATGGTTAAAAACACAATCAATACTTTAATATCAGAGTGAGGACTCTGGTGCAGTCTTGTCAATACTTTCTGCATTTGCTTGTTTAATTAGCTAACCGTAGGACACGTACAGCTAACTGTGATGAAACATTAGCTCCAGTGACACATTTAATCACCATCACAGTTGGTTTCAACACAGTCTGTACTTTAGGGAAGCTGGAGATTTTCCACCGAAAGAGTGACACATCTAAACACACATCTGGAAGAAAACACAAAGAATACTGAAGAGGGAGCCTCCTGCTACCTCATAGCTGCAGCTGCTAGCGTACCTTTAACGAAAAGGTGAACAAATACTCACTGAAAGATGGGCGCCATCAGGTCACGTAGTTGAACGTACCTTCAAAAGTACCCAATGATCTGTAGGCTTGTAAATAAGTTAATATCCTGCTTTCTTTGTGACGTGTATGGAGAACTTGCACAGAGGACAGAGGGGAGGGAGGAAAAGAAGTATTCATACCTGCTCTGGCAAACATTCTTCAGCTTGTCAATGCTTGCCCCCAAACATGGAGCCCTCCCTCCCACCGGCGTCACTCATCATCCTCTCTCTATCCCGGTTCTTTCTGACTTTTAATGATGTTTTGGCAGCGTGTGCTCGCCTCACCGAGTTGCAGACAACTCAAAGTCGGAGTTTTTGGCAGGAGCCTGTGAGCTCGGCACCGGGCCTACAGACGAAGCCACATATGGGAGGGAGACCTGTTGGAGACTCGAGTTTTGACAGTGGAAATATGCTGCAGCCTCCCCACAACCACACGCGCACACACACACAAACACACACGCCCACTCTATGCTGGTCCATAAACTTTGATGGCTAATCCCGCTGCTGACTAGGTGTCACGGCTTTCTCACTCGCTCTGGAAACACGTTTTGCTACAGCGGCCGCAGACATTACTGCTGCCGCTGGAATCACCTCTGCAGGCGTGAGTGCCGTGGAAACCGATATGACAAAATTAATTTCAGACGCTCTCCTCTATTTAAGGACTACGACCTGCTTTGTTAGCTCCTTAGCCCTGATGGAGGTTGGGGTTTTCACAGCTTTCACTTCTTTGACTCTGCGGTTCCTGTCAGAGTGACAAGCTGCATGGCGAGGGAGGAAGGACGCGTGTGATCTGTTGATATCCTGTTTGTCATCCTATTTTAGTTATTTTCACATTCTGTGGTCAAATCATTTAGCATTTAGGGGCAGAAGAAAAAACAGACAATAGGTAAGACAAACCTGTGGTTATGTGCATGGGCAGCGAATACCCATGGACAGATAGCAGGGAATGTGTGGGATGTTATTCCCTATCTCTGTGTAATAGCAAGAAGCCGCCAGCTTGCCCCAAGGCCTCTGAGGCTGCAGGCTGTGGCTGAGTCTAGACCACATTTTCTTTCCTTTAGAAGCACGCAAACAGACCCGTGTGGAGGAGCAGTGCTCTAATATGCTAGCTCATGCCTGAAATGGTTAATAGCCCTCTTCTTCAGAGAGCAGGGCTATAGGGGCTGTGAAAGTAAACAGCTCAGATCAAACCGAATCTTTGCTCCTTTTGAAGAGTGCGAGACAATTACTGAGATCAGTGGTGCAGCCCAGAGGTGGTTAACAGTCCCAGACAGACTGGGATCGACACCGAATGAGCTGTACATTTAAATCTGCTGTATGCTGCATCCAGCATATTGGGGGTGACCAGGGACCTGCGCATTATCCCATCAGAGCTCAAAACTCAGCCGCAGCCATCAGTGTTTCATACAACCACACAAGACACAGATGACAACAATGTTCTCATGCTAATCTAATGCTAATCGGGCTAAGGCCGCTCTGCAACTGCCTCGTCAGAAGTCGGAGCCACCATTGGGATCAATTATGCACGATCGTGTCAGTGTCAGTGCACGACGACCACACAGCGTGGGAGGTTCAAGCTACCCCGGGCGTCTCTTCTGTTCTAACGTGCACAGCTAAATCCAAAGAGAGGAGGTCACTCAGTCAGCTTGCACCACCTTGACTTAGCTAACAAGAAGATGGAGGAAAGAGTGGGAGAAGTGCAACAGCTGCCAGCTATTTCTGTTCCTCAGCACTCCAGCGGTCATATTAGTTGCCTAAAAGACACATTTGCCAGCTGATGTGGAACACCACCAACAACAAGGGCCCCTTTGAAGGCTCGGCTTGGAAGCAAAATCTGTCCTTGGTGGCTAAAAGATGCAGATAAATACATCTAGAATTTGTTTTTGTTGTTTTGTTCATGCATATGAATGGTGGGGGGGGGGGAGAGATGAGATCAAAACAAATATATCGGGACATCCCGGGGGGGAGGGGGATCTACGCCTCTGAGATGTTTAAAAGCTTTCTGATTATCATTAAATTCAATGTACTCCATCAGAACCCAATTCCAAAGCGGCAACAAGGACTCCTCCGCCCTGCACTTGTTTGCTTTATCTGGCGCGAGAAGAGGAGGAGCTGTAAATAAAGATTTATTCTTTTTCATCAACAAAAACCAGCAGACTGATGCACAAATGATGATTTACTTTAATGTTGATTAGCGACCGTCACAGGGGAGGCGATAAATTACTTTCGCACCGTTCCGAATCGATCAGTTTTGAAATTTTAATTCTGTCCTGGCTGGGCTGAAAGATGGCGCCAACAGCCATAGATGGAGTCTGTCCATGGCCTTACACATGTACGCACACTCTTAATCACTTACACACACACACACACTGTATAAGACAAGGGCCGGGTTGGCAAGCTCATCAGTAGCTTAGTTAGCCATGAAAAACAATACACGCACACGCGTGCACACACAACATCAGCGCTTTCAAAGGAAACTGTTACGCTGCGAAAACTCCTGGTAAGCCAGACAAGGAGAGGATTTTCCTCAGTACTCCCCCCTTTATTATTTCTCCACTCCAACTATTCAAAAACAAATAAGCTACTTCACTAATAAGCAGCCAGACCTTAAGTTTACCTGTGACCCACTAACTCACTGGGCTGATAATGGCCGGCCACTGGCTGACATGATTGGTGGAGGAGTGAGAGAGGGGTTAGGAGGTGGGGTGGGGAGGGTCTTGTCAGGGGTGACTGATGAAGGGGATATTTGATTAAAGTCTAAAATAAATACTGCCTTTTGAAATAGATACTGATGAATCTCACCTTGGGGAGATGGTGGGGGGGGGGGGGGTGCTGGGGGGGTTGTTAGACAAGGAAAAGGTGCACTTCACATCAAGTAGCAACAGTGACTGGGTTCTTTCTTCAAAAGAAAGGACTGCACATCAGTCAGAAAGAAATTCATTCATCGGTTAATCCGAGGAGGGTCCGCGGTCAGACGGGGCTGCGACTGTTGTCCCTGCAACACTCACAGTCGCAACAGTCAAAGACAACTCTGGACAAGCGTCTGAGCGTGCTTTAGCATGTTTGCATTTGGGTCGTTTGTGTTAAAGATCAGAAAGTTCTGTGTGGATTTCCTTCAACGTGTGAGAGTATTTACGGCCCCAGCAGCTGAAATGAAATGTGTGACCGCACAGAAAGATGGCCTGAAGCGTTGGGAGCTGGTCAAAGTGAAATCACCGTCTAAAACCCATTGATCCAAACTGCCTGTGGAGACACCGTCTGCTGATCTACACTGTCATGAAAACCAAACAGCTGAAGGTTCACATGAGTTTGAACTGCAATCCCTCTACTGCACAATTGGGTTTGCTTTTATTTTGCCGGGGTGGAATCTGAAATTAAAAGCACATAAAAATAATTTATAGCCATGTGAGTACAATATACATGCTATCATAAACTCTTTGGTGAAAATCAGGGTGTTATTATACACAAACACACCCCTGCACTTCTATCCAAAGACTTGGACAGGCGTAATGCATTCCTCAGCTCCTAACCCTAAAATAAACCTAGTTCTAACCATTCATTCTTAAAACCAGGTCTCAACCCACAAACAGCCCTATTACAAATGTCTCCCCTTTGGGAGTGAAACGCAAGTGTGCTCATTTGCAGCTGAAACCTGTAGCCAGACGCTGTATTCACACGTCATATGCAGCTTTCTCTGCATCAGTAATCTTAGAAAGGAATTTGCTTCCCTGCCTGCAACCAGCGACAATATTGGTGGAAGAGTTTGAAGAGTAGATATTATCCCAGCCTCATTCCCACCACTGCGGCGCTCCGTAATCCCGACTAAACCACTCGAGAGTCTCAGCAGCCAGCAGATCTATTCATCCATCCAGCTTTTTTATTTATTTATTTTTTTTGGTAAAGGGCTGTGAGCAGTCTTACGTCCATTTGCTGCATCTGTATTCTGCAACAAACTGCTGCAATTTAAGAGTCAACCGTTACTGTCACAACACGATCAGGCTCTGAAATTAGGAAATAAAACAAATAAAGGCAAAAATTAATCACCACCTTTGATAATTAATGTACTCTGCTTTTATGGCTGTGATTGGACAATAAATGTGCATCTGTTTAAAAGACAAGCCGTCATTCAAACCGCCAATCAAAACCTCTTTTCCACATCAGTTACACTGACAGGAAGCAGCGGGTGAAGACTGCTGAGCGTAAATAATGAAAATAAAGGTGCTGTTCGGCAACCCCGAGTTGATGCCGTAATTCCGAGTCACCAGAGCTGCCAGAGCGCACGGGGGAAGAAGAGCGTCCCCTGACTGATCATGCTCCTGTCAGCCCTAACGGCGTTCCTTTGAGCACTTTGACATTGGATGACATTGCCATGGCGATGGCGAGGAGGGGGCAGCGTAGCCTTCAGAGAAGAGAGGTGCTTATCTGAGCACCGTTACTCTCTTAGGTTATCGCTGCTCAGCCATCCACCAAATCACTGCCGAGACCTTTCCTGGATATCTCTGAGATTGGATCCTGAGCAAGTGCGTTTACGTGGTCTCTGGGTCCGTGTGTCCCCCAACTGCCTCTCACTGTCGGCTCTGCTGCTGACTGCCTCCCTTTCTCCCACCCTTCAACTCTGGCACTGATAGAAGGGGGGGGGGGGGGCAGGGGAAGTTAGACTCCCGCCACACTGACAGTCATTCAGCTAAAAGCAAGCAGCCGTGCCAAAAGAACATCAAGTCTTTTCCTTTTAGACATCACGGTTATTGACGGGGCAGGATTAACTGAGGCTGGGATTCTCCATACTCCAGCAGTTCATAATTGGAGCAACAATTCAACATGGAACAGTCGCTCCTCAAACTGCCTCCTGAGACGTGGCTAATATCTTCGCAGTCGTGCGTTCCCATTTAGATGCCATCACAGGCATTCAACATGTGGCTTGAGTGTCAGAACTGTGCACACTGGTATTTCCATTTGGGACGGAGCGCCCGGGTTCTCTTGAGCCAGAAACATAAAAGTAGGTGAACTTTTGAACATGCTAAACACGCTGATCCCACCTGTATACCACTCGATTTTCTTCCAGTTTCTTCTAGCTACCTTCCTTATTGATCGTTTGCTCTGACACACACTAGAACCACCAGAAAAGGTGGATGAAAGGTGAACTGTGCTGTGTCTACTTTAAACAGAGGAATGTGTTTGTGATTGTCTTAAATTGACCAAAGCTGCAGCAGGAAATCATGAATAACACATTCATTTTGAAGATGTGACAAAAGAGGCCGTGATTGGAGAGAAGAGTACCTCCGCAGACAAGGAGAACCCTCAAAAACACGTCTACAGACAAAAAAAAAGCATGTCCATCATCAGTGCGGAAGCCTCCCACTAACAAATTCGGAGATTTCTGGTTATAATATTCACTCCAGGTTTTTATCTGACTTCTAAAAAGAACCAAATTATTCTTCTGATGAGAACAACAACCATGTTTTAAAGGCTTGAATGCAGATCGAACCACCACTTTCATGCAAGCAGATGCTCTTTTCTGCTTCAGCCTCTAGCTGGGTTCAAGATGCCATGTTTGCTACTACTCCCCCCCCCCCCATCACTTGAGCCAAAACAGAGGAAACAGGTTTGACGTCTGGGGGGAAGAAAACAAAACAAAACAAAAAAAAACACTAATCTGGATCTTCAGGAGTGAAGAATCTTTCAATCACTGATCAAGCTGGAGAGAATTGCCCCTGGGAGCCACCGTCAGCTCAGCTCCAGGTCAGATGTCAGAGCCCGTCATCCCCTGCCAACAAGGGCCTGGGCGGGTGGTGGGGGTGGGGTTATGAGCACTGGCAGCACTCTGCCTCACACCTCTGCGAGCTCGCTTATCGTTCCCGCAGCCCTGTGCGTGATGTCAAATATTCATGACGGTGCACCCATTGTCATCTCAGAATGTCTAAAGTGGAGGAGACTCGAGGCAGAAAGAACCCGTCTCTCACTGAGGCGCAGATCCTCCACATGGTGAGCATTCCTCACGCATTCCTGGTGAATGGATGTGCGGCTCAGTTTGCTTTCAGGAGAAATTTACAGATAGTACATAATATAATATGGAGTCAAACTATTGCTACACAAACTTCCGTACACACACACTCTACGGAGGCATGTACACATGCATAATTATGCTACTGCTGAGCGATTCCTGGTCTGCTTAGTGGCTGTCATGTTCAGGGTCATGTTAGTGTCATTTAAAGACTCTAATGAGGCCCAAACAAAAAATTCACTGTGTTCAGCCGACCGGGGCTGTTGTAACAGTCGACCACAGCAGACGAACACTGCTAATAGGGTAAAAATAATAATTAAAAAGAAGGCAGTAAAAAAAAAAAAAAAAACAAAAAAATGTCAGGTTCATGACATAAGGTCAGCTGGGACAAACAGAAATTCAGCTCGGCGTCAAACGATTCATCATTAAGAACCTGTGGTATCCTTTTGTATCTAAATGGCAAATTTGAATGAAACGCTGAGTATCAGACATTTAATTCAGTCCGAAGACAGCTCCCATTTAAACATGTACAGCCAATTAAAAACCATTATTGATTGGTTTCAGACGTGTGCGTGAGAGAGAGAGTGTGAGAGAGAGAGCGAGAGCGAGCGAGCAGGAGGGCAGTAAAGTCCTAAATTCTTAACAGTTAAAGGATGCTGCTCCCCATGCTACAGTTGCAGGGCTGAGGGTTCTAATATAAAGGTTAAGAGACTATTCCGGTGGTGAATATGTGACCTCGTATCATTAGCTTGCTTAACCACACGTTTAGTTTATTAAAACCTCCCATGGCAGAGCGGGCCAAAGCACAGGAAACACTCCCAGGAAAGATCGGGGCGAGGAATTGATCATTTAGGCTGCGTCAGCTCGCATGGGTGACGCAGGGCAATATTCCATACGCACGTGCAAACGCCTTGGAATGAACCGCTGTGTGGCCGTTTCATGCTAATTTCACCTGGGGTTACCTCCAAAGAGGTAATGACGCACAGAGACCAGGTACGCTCCAGCAGAACTTCCAAATGACTGGAATTTAATTCTGCAGCTTTGCCTCATTAGGCCTGTTCTTATTCCGGCTCTTTATCATCATTTCTACTATTTTCCAGGATTGGTTCCTCCGCCGAACCTCAAAAAGATGCGATTTTTTTGGTCAGGAAAAGAAAGATATTTTTGTTTATATCTGATTAGTTTTTTAGTAATAAGTGAGAATTTTCTACTGCATGCCTCATTATCCACCTTTTAATAAAAGGACAAGCCAATAAAGTTTTTTTAAAAATCTTTAATTTGTAGATACTGAGGACGAGCACAGTGGCGAACGTGCTCGGTGCCAGTTTTAGCCAAGTTCGGTGAGCAAACACGGTCTGTGAAAGAAGCTGGAGCAGGATGAATGTGTCGGTCTTTGGGAGAATATTTTTAACTGCCGGTGGAGTTTGTCTTGGCCTTGTCACCCCTCCAACTTTGTTACCAGGAAACAGGATCTGAGGCCAGCAGCTTTGGGGGGAATACTGTCCACAGTTGGTCCATTCTCGGGGCAGTTTGTCACTGTTCCAAATAGTAACAAGACTGGTTTGCTAATCATTACTCTCACTCCAGGCAGCTCGGTTTTACAGTGTAAAAATGAGTTCTGTGCATGAAAGTTTCGAGAGTTCGACTTAATCAGTTCATCATTATATGTCATTTAATGCACTCACTGATTTTGGGTAAAAATGAGCTAAATGCAGAGAGCAAAAATTGTATTTTGCATTTTAAAAACAAAAATGTGAGGGCAAGAAACTGCATCTTAACTTTTAAATTACTGTTAACCCTTAAGTCCAAAAAGGTACACTTTGATCTAAAGTTGTGTTAAAGTTGGCTAAAGTTGTGTGTGTTTTGGGTCATGGTTCTCCCCGACTGCTGCCTCGCGATAGCGATGTACCCAAATCACACCCCAAAACATTTACCAACGCACCAAACTCTGTGTGTGTGTGTGTGTGGGTGTGGTATCTTGACAACACCATTGCGCCACTAAACATAGACTCTCATCATTTCAGTAGCAAGACTGATGACAGAGCGGATGCCTGGTGCTGGATGGAAGATAAAGCCCTGCGTGGTTTATCTGCTTCTGCTGCGAGTGTGTTGGGAAACGACAACACACACGATGCAACCGCGCGGCTGCTAATACAGCTGAGGTGACACCTCTTATGTTAATATCACAAACAAAATCAACCTTTGAAGAAGATGATTTATCATCAGCGTTTGGATGTATGGATAAAACTTGTCTAGTGGATGGATGGCACAGGGTGAGAAAACTGCCCAACTCACCCACATTTGTGAATAGTTGAGTGGAGAATAGTTATGCTCCACTGTTTCAGTCATAATGTAAGTGGCATTTATGCTCAATCAGCGGAAAGGAGGCGTAAACAAGATGTGGTTAAGTAGCCGATTAAAATGACTCAAAAAGCCAACCCTGAATCTTGTCCATTCTTAGCTGATTTTGCCAGGACAACAAGAAACGATTGGCTGCCATGTGAGACCAGGTCGCCTGCCCGGACACGAATCTGTCAAATGATTCCACAGATGATGCTGCTTTTTTATCCAATCAAAAGCACTTCGCAATTCCAACCTTAACCTGAAATCCAGATTTTATATTAACCCTCCAACAGCCCACTGAAACTGTGAGGACCAGCAAACATGTCCTCACTACACAGGTTAAATTTGTATTTTGGCCCTCATTAACATGATTTCACATGTACGTGGCATAAAAGTTCTGTGCTTACTGGTTCCTGGGTCTTGTTCTTGGCATCAAACACCGTCATCTTGACGAGCGTCTCCGGGCCAGCAGGATATTCTGATGGGAAGGTCACTCCCGTGAGAAATAGAGGGTCTTTATTGGCCTGTCAGAAAAGACATGGAAACTGTGAGATACACACGTCTGTGTGCGTGTGTGTGGAGGGACATTTGTCCAGCAACACATGTTAACAGAAAGAAGAGCTAAAGAGCTGGAAGACAAATGAAGAAAAGGGGTAAAAGAGCAAACAGCTGGGCTCCGTCTGTTCTCACCCTCCCCGACATGTATGCCCGCTCCCCTGCTGCCTCTCCAGGCTGCAAAGGAGCAGATAGAGCCCTCCCCAGTCGTTCTACCTGGAGCTGCGACATAACGGCGATTTCTCGTTCTGAACAGTCGGCTGAAGCAACAAATAGCAGCAGGTATTTTAGCGGGTTGGCAGGATGATGCTGAGATTAAAGCAGCACTCACAGCGGCCGCTGGCTGGCCTTTAAACAAGTAAAAAGGCTACGTTTGCCAATATTCATGCAAAACTTTGCTGAAATGACAATACCCCGCCTTCGTTTTGAAGCCGTTTGAACTACCTGGCCTGCAGAGGCTCCGCTTCCATCATGTTGTATAAATGTTCACAGTTACAAGAGCTTTTGGTATTTGTATCTGAAACAGCCAGACACCTCTGCAGTGTCAGAGGGAGGATCGCTATTAGCTGCATAACAACCAACCTTTTCTGGATAATGCATAAAAATGTGTTTATTTAAAACCTTCCTTCCTGAATAATCTCCCAAAATCAAGTCATTTTCTCTGCACATGCAGCTGGGAGGGATTTCTGGGCAGATTGTTAAGTTATTTGGCGCCGGGAATCAAAGGACTTGGTGTTTACACTGGGGATTTCCTTTTCCTCTGCGCTGATGGGCGGATTTTTATTTATTTTTTTGAACGCTAACCTCTGGGACAGTTTGGGGACAGGCTGGGGAGTGATAATGAGACTGGCAGAGACAGACTGGCAGATATAGAGGGGCACACTCCTCATCTGAAAAGACTCCAACACAACGGCTGTGATCATAAATACCAACATTTCTCTCCAAATGTACCAAGAATCCGTTCAAATAAGTCTAGAGGTGACTGGGGAACTGAGTGGTTAGCTGATGTTTGCAAGAGCTAATACACAATATTTATAACTGAAAAGGGGGATGCGTGCACACTGGTGCCGTGCATATGCTGCTGGGACTCAGTATTGATGAAACAACCAGGTCCAAACCACAAAAGTAGTTACACAGTCAGTCCTTAGATGCCTGTTATGGGTCTCAATTAAAGCCTGGGTAGGAACTCACACTGGCCGTGTTAGCATTAATCTTTTCATCACCGACGTGTCCCCGACAACAGCGCGGCGGCTGATTACTGCCTGAATGCAGCGCTTTGTCATTCATAGATAAAATCTGAAAGGCTGTAAAAACTGTCGCTCAGGTAAGAACAATGTATCAACAAGCCCCGAGCCCTCCCGCCGATAATGAAGAGGAGCGAGGAGATTGGGAATCAAAGCTCGGAGCTCTCCAAACACAGACGTATCCTGGATGTGCGCTCCTAGAGATTGATGCGCAACGGATAAGGACGGAGTAATAAAACAGTGAAACCAATCCCTCCACCCAGCTTTGAAGCGCCGCAGTTTCTGTTCAATGGCACCCAAAACACACAGCCCGACTCAGCAGCAGCGGATCTGTGTCAGAGCCACAGGCTGACAAAAACAGAGCTGTTATACTCAAGAATGTGCAGGTACACACACACACACACACACAGGTTGAATAGGCTCCATTCAGACTTACCAGCATGCTTGGCAGACGCAGCTGTGTCTTAGTGCTGCCGATGGGCTGTGTTAACTTTAAGCACTGATCCTGTCTCTGTGCACACACACACCACGCAAACACACACACGCAAGGAGGCACGTCTGTCATACAAGTGGACGACACATGCTACACAAGACAGCTGCTCACTCTCTCTTTTGGTGCGTTTGGGTGGCAAACTTCAGTGGACCGGCTAGTGTGTGATTAGAGGGTGTGTGTGTGCGTGCACAATGGTTGGAGGCGCTGAGAGTATTCTGGCTCGAGTCCTCCTACACTTTTTTTTTTTTCCTGACCACTCATAATTACTCAGACACACAAACAAGCAAACTCGACTTCCTGGACTCCAGCCAGGTCTGGTTCTCCTTCGCTGGACCAGACAAGTGGTAGAAAACCCTCCAGAGTGCCGCGGAGGGGGATTTTCCCGCTAAAAGCTGGATGACATTTCTTGCCATCTTCAACTCCAATTTCTCAAAGATGCTTGGTAGTGAACTCTGCAGAGCTTTGGCGGGAGTCAGAGTTTCCACTTATGTTGTCACAGCTCTTTTCTGTTTCATGGACAGTAGATTAAGATCCCACGGCTACGCGGAGATGTGTGTGCTGTGCTGAGAGTCCAGCTTTTGCTTGAACAGGATAGATTACCACACACATTTATATGTTTTGAGTTGATTAAGCATCCCAAATAAAAAAAAAAATATATATATATATATATATATATATATATCTCACAATGAGGAACTGAAAAGAAGCTTTAAAACCAAAACTAAGTGTAATGACTGAAAAGGGAAATAAGATTTATGTAGAGCATTTTCTCTCGAAAATAGTTTAAACTTTAAAAGGAATTAGCTTAAAACATCAACTCTGGAACTCAATAGGTAAGTCTTTATGTTCATATTGTGGATATCAGATATTAAGCTATTTTAGTACCAATTATAGGAAAAGCAGTGCATACCTGTAAGGCAGATATGACATGACATGTTCTTTTGGTAATATTCTTTGACTTCTATAAATAACTTCCTGACAGTTCGCTGCTTCACATCTTGCTCATTTATCTGATCCCAGTGTTGTGATTCATGGGTCAGGCTAACGGGGGCTTCGCAGCGGCGGCAGACACCTTTCATCATGGTCTCTATTAAACATGCACGGTATATCACACTCAGCAGGATTGAAGCCAAAGACTGGGCAGCTGGAGCCCGGCAAGGATGTTGGGAACTGGCAGATAGGCTGTCTCCAGATGCAAGGAATGGACCAGTAAACATGCACGGTGTGTACAGACACACACAGACCCTCCAGCTGAAGGGATGATTCACATGTGTCAACAGAAACATGGATTTCTGACACAGTCCAGACCAGTAACATGCACGTATCACACAGAACCCGACTGACCCTGCACATACCCTGGTCCTGGGAAGTCCAAAGCATTCCATATCCCCAGCTCCAAAATCCAAAACTCTACAGTCGGGAATTGAAAACTTCAGCAGCAGTCTGAGCGTCTCCACAGCTGGCTGAGCCAGCATACTGTATCCTACCACATCCTGTGTTTCTGCACACACGCGCTCAGACACACACACACACACTCCGCGCTGCTCCCATGACGGGACTGAGGGGAAAAGCTGCGCGCTTCGGCTTCAGCGCCAGAATGTTATGAGTGTGAGGAAAATCTGCCCTCATATGTGGAAAGAAGTGTGTGTGTGTGTTTTGGGGGTGTGGGGTAGGACAAGAGCCAGCTGGTGCTGCCCCCCCCAAAAGAAACACTTGCGTGTCTGACATGCTGGAGGTAATAAAAGAAACAGTCGTGGTGCAAAAAGCTAACAAGGACGAGCACCAACACACAGACGAATGAGTCCGAGAGTCACAGTCACACGGCAGACGTGTGACCGGGAGAGGAAGCGGGAGGTCAACGCTTGCTGTCTTTTCCACTTCAGAGGGTCAGAGGAAGGAAAGAAAAGGTTGAGAATGAAAAAAAGAGTGCAAGAAGAGATGGAGAGAGCATGAATCAAAACCCAATGACCCAGAGAGAAGAGAGGAGTGTGTGTGTTCCTCACCTCCACTATCTCCGTGCAGCCGTGGCAGATGACGTGCTGCTTGCGGGGATCTATGACAGAGACCTGGACCAGAGTGCTGGGCTTCCTGTCACTACCTGAGGCCACCAGATCGTTACAGGCTGGAAGAGAAGAAAGAAGGTGAAGAAGGATGAGAGACAGAAAAAGGAAGTGGATTAAAGGTCACTGAAGACAACTCAGATGTTGGGGTGTAATTTTTTTTTAATCACTGACGCACAGGAGAAGATTCCAGCTGCAACATTCTATGTGCATGTTAGAAAAACCAACATGTTTTCACTTCAAACTCAAATCATGAAGCTGAGGTGACCTGATGTGGAGCCCCTGATGTACAAAAGTAGTACATTAAATGAAATCATTTAAGAAAGGACAACAAAGGACTGCAAACAGAAACGAGAATCTTTTAACCTGCAGTGAAGCTGCTGCGGCAGCTCCTTCAAGGACAGGAAATTATTCAAGGCTGGTTCCTCTGTAGGAAAGCAACACATCCTGAACAGGAAACGCTCACCGATTCAACCGATTCATTTTTGTGGAATCTAAATATTCCAAACACCTGACATGGTCTGGAGCGTAAATGTTAGGAAGCATCTGAAAGATCTGCCCTCTGCAGCCATCTTGGATTCAGCCCAAGCGAGATTCTGGCCCGTAATCGGCGACTGATCCCTGTTGAGCCTCGCACATTAGGTTGCAGAATAACATCACTCTGGGTGAATGCAAAGGCGGCAAGGGCAGATGATTCCTGCAGCATATTGGTAGGTTTTTTTTTTTTTTTTTTTTTTAATTTCAATGTTTAAGCGAGCGGAGATGAAAGGGGTTCATGTGGGAGGTATTTTACTGAGGAGCCAGAACAAAGCTGCCAAGAAGAAATGAAGGGTATTAAACATTATGTACATCTCCATTCTCCTCCAGTTTAGAGGTAATTTATACCATGTTTGATGTTTTTTTTTCTTTATGGGGAAGAGCTAAAACAGAGTTTAACTCCCAGCGTGCACTTGAGAATGGTGTTCCATAAATGATTTATGTTTGAATAAGTCAGCATATTAAAAAAAAAAAAAAAAAAAAAAAAAAAAGCACCGTCCTTCACTCTTCTTCATGTTTCTTTTCTGGGAAGAGAGATCTGCGATGCCACTCAAACATCCTCCACGAAGGAAATCGGTGGAATAAAACAGGAAGGTTTCAGGATTACCAACATTCACAGCCTGTGCTGTAAGACGTGATTTTACTCTCTGCTGGAACATGTTTGTGAGACAATGAACGCTCGCTGGCTGAAGGAGCCTTAAGAGCTGAAGTTCAACTGACTGTGTCATCTTCAAAAGTGTTCAAAGAGGCTTCGTGTCATTTACTTGCTACATTAAAGGGCGATTCTTTGAGTGTGATCAATGAGAAGATATGAATATGCTTTTAACTGAATAAATAAAGGTATAAACTGCATAAAGGTGTATTATGGATTATTTCATCTATATTTATATATATCAAAATTAGGTGTGCCACAGCACACTTCAACGTAGTGGTCAGATATAAGATCTTGTAAGCAACAGCAACATCACTGAAACTGGGTGGTTGATGACCCAAGATTTGTGTTAGAATTGGTAAAATATTCTGAATTGTGGCATCCCCAGCCTGGGATATGAAGCAGATCAATAGTCCAGCATGTAAATAAACCTCCCCCCCAAAAAACATCCGAGAAGATCTAATTAGGCCTAAAATTGTGCATGTGTCTAGTTTGGAGAGTGAAAGGTGAGCGGGGGATTCCAAAAGCGCGATCCGACGGCTCTGAGCCTCAGGTTCTCTTCGCAGCTTCCGTTTTTAAAAAAGGGCTTCACGGCCGACACACAGAAGGTCTCGCAGCACAGCAGAGCTCATGCATGCATGATCCGTCTGCAGCCACCCTGATTTCTCATTGCCTTTTCTCTGCGAGATGCTGCGCCAGGTCTTTTGGACTCGCATTAAAGGAGCTCTGACATTTGCTTAAGCACGAGGAAGGCTTCAGCAAAGGAGTTCTCGTGGAGGAAAAAAAGCAAATATACACTCAGAGGCGCTAATGCGGGCTCATTTCTCCAGCTCTGATGTATTCATATTATAGGTGCACTTCTCTATATGCACAGGAGCTCAGAGCTGTTGCGTAACACCAGCGCCTCTACTGCTTTTCTTTTTTTGAGTTCTGACATTATTTTGGGACTGCAGAGCCACAAACACAGGATATAGGGGGCGAGTTCAGACTTCATTAGATCACCTCTGACACACGTCTGTGGCTGTAGGCTCCTCCCTCGGGTTAGCCGCAGTGACACTGGGAAGTGGAATGGGAGTGGGTGCCCAGCTGCGCATCACCAGGCTGGCCCTCTCACAGGGATGGGACACGTCGGGCCCATCATCTAAGGTCAGGGCTATTATGACGCTCAGCGGTGGCGACGGGGTCAGCAAAAAGGCAATAAAAGTGGGCGATACAGGAAAAGGACACGGGAGACCCTCAGAGGGGTTGAGGAAGGAAGGCTGCCAGAGGGAGGAGGAATGAGTGGTCACATGCACAGGACTACCAGAGACATAGGGCAGGAATGGATTTGTAGCCTTTGTGAGTTTGTTGAAGAGTATTACTTTAAAATGCTTTGCCTTGCAACCAATTTAACCATCAGAGTAAAACGAGAGCTGCTCCTAAATTAGCATAACTACTGAGAAACTCTTATGCTTCATCCTGGGAGGCCTCACCTGCTATGCTGTATTTATTTTATTTGATTGAAATATGTTGATTTCTTTGGAGATTGATTTGCCAGAAATGGCTCGTAACTGCAGCGGGCCTGCGAGCCCCTGAATGAACCTCAATTATATTTAATAATATTTAATCTCCCGTCTCCCACAGGAGCTCCGTGGGAGACGGGAGGAGGCTCATATCCAGGAAAGGCGTCGTTCATCACCCATTTCAATGCTTCAGTTAATTTGACAACATTATTTGCATGTGCCGCTGCATTTTACACCTCTTTGCAAATGGATCAGGAGGAAAAAAAGTGCTGTCAAAAGCAGTTTGACAGCATGTGAAAGGCTTTGACCGTATCGTTTCAGTTCATATGAAAGGTAAAGGGGTCCAAAACTCATGAAAAGAAGAAAAAGAACTCATGTAAAACATTCATTGTAAAGCTGCCATTCATTCAAATGTGCACTTGTTGCTCATATTCCTGCCAAAGTTGCATACTATCATCAGCAAATGTGAACCGCTAATGCTAAAATATTCCCTTTAAAATTCTGAACCCTGAGGGTTGGGAATCAAATGCAGAATTATGTCAATGCTATGATTTCCTTTATACTGACAGTCAGAAAATAAACAGAATATTTTCGTTTCCACCAGCTGTGGCTTCAAAATGATGAAGTTTGCTCAGGCGCCACCTGAAACCACACAAATGACACCACAGGTAACCCTCTAGTGTCACATTTCAGTGCACCTGCTCAACAAATCAACGCATTTCCCAAGATGCACATAACGTGTGTGTAGCCTAGCTGCAGGTGTAGTTACAGTATCATTTCACTGTCTGCGTCTGCTTTCTTCAATAGCTTCAAACCTACATTAGAAACACCAGTTTTAAGTTCCAGGAAATCTTCTTATCCTCCAACGGTGCTTACCGAGCTGGAGAATAACAGCTTTTAATTTGCTGTTTGGAGAGATTTACAACTTGAGTCTGTCTCATCTGAAACCAAGACACACATCTTCAAGCAGTGAACAACTAACAAAATGTCTGCAAGAAAAATATCTGAAAATACCAGACAGGTCTCTCATACACTGCAGATTAATGCAGCGTGGTATTTAAATGTCTGTCAGGGCAGCACTGAGAGGAAACGCAGAGGGAAATGGACAGCATGGCTACTGCAACCTGTTAACGCTGGTGCTGCGAGGAAAAGTTACATTTCCTCTGACTGATGTGCAAAAATTCGATCAGGCTTGGCCGCAGTGGCGCTCCCAACAGGACGAAATCACTTTCCCTGTGCATTAATAACAGCTACCCAACATCTCAGTTTCTCTCTAAGTGGGTTTCAACGTGCCAGCGCGGTCACGACCTTCCTCCTATTGTAGCTAAACTGAACAGTAGACCCGGCTGAGGTATGTTTATGCAGAAATGCCAACTCTTATTTCATATTAAACACTGCTTTAAAAGCATACGTGTAAATAAAACATTTAGATTTGGTTGCCATTTGCAGCGGCTGAAATTTTCATGTAATTCACATCTAATTATATTCATTTGCTCAAACTAGTTTTTTTTTTTTGCCTTTGGAGCCAAAGAAAATATAAACAGGAGTGGTGCAACGCAAGATGGAGAGCACTGGACTTACCCCTTAATTGTTACCACATCCATTTTTACCCATATATTAAGTTTAGCCACAGTAATCTGCTACTCATATGCTAATGAGCTGCAGAGTTGATCTCCAATAGTTTGGTGCTGCCTCCGCCAACCAGGCACCATCAGAAGGGCCGTGTGCAAAGGTCAAAATCTGTAGTACTGCGATGAATAAAAATGACACAAGTTGCTGGTTGCTCGACTCCTGCCAGTTGGAATCAATTTCTATGCACATTCATATGACTGTTACAGGCGTGCGCTCTCGTGGCGCTGCACCATCACATCCCGCAGAAATCCAGCCAGTCTGCGTTGAGCTGAAAATCTGGACCTGTGGTCGTCTGCAGCGCTTTTAGTCGCCAAATAGATTTTGTCATTCCCGTTCGAAACAGCCATTAGTAACACTGATGTGTTTTTCCGTGTCCTTTTGCTGATTTGTTGTTTCTAAGCGACTGAGCAGTTTGTGTGGGCAGCCAGATGCAGACATCGACTGAGACAGTCGAGTCTGCCTCTCTCTCAGCTGCGTTTTTATTTAAGCCACTCTCGCCCCCCCCGCTGTGTCAAAAATCTGTGAGATGATTAAAGTTCTCTATTCTCCTCTCTGGCTGAGAGCTTGTCATTGACTGCAGCATGAGTGCTTGGTTACCATTTATATTATTGAGCTAAGCTCATTTTTAGTTGAGAATACTCCATAATGAACACATGCAGTCATGTAGGGTAGGGTCAGATTCATTTAACCTTATTCTGCATTTCTTCTGTCAAAGTCAACAAACTTTAGCAATATGTGCATGGCAAAAAATAAAATAAAAAGCAAGCCTTGGGAGACAGAGTGTATATTACGCACGCATGACAGGGCAAACCTTGAAGTGGGCCAATTTAAGCGGCATTATGGTATTGCTCTGTGAGAGATGTCAGCTCTGAATTGCACCATGACAAAGAATTTACTTTCAAATTCTCTTTTACACCCTGGTGCAAACCCTCCAGCGGCAACGCAAAGAGTGTCATTTTAAATAGAATCAATTTTTAGACGCTTAAAGACAAAATGCAGGTAGGTCGGCCAGCATCTCAGCGCACGAAACTACAAGAGGTTTTACGAGCGTGTGAATGTCGGCAGAGATAAAAACAGTGTGGTGCCACACACACACACCCTATCTGACATGTCATTATGGCTCACTGTCATTATTCCATGTAATGTAATGACAGTGGAGCTGCTGGGGGTGTGGAGGAATCACAGGGTTCTCAACCAGTAGTTTAAACACACACACACGTGTGTATGAGGACTATCACTGACACGATGGATTCCCCGGATCTACCCTAACCCTCACAAGTGACTGCTTAAGCCTAGTCGAAACCTTTGCTCTCAGACGGCCCCGTAAAGCTGTGAGGACCAGTCAAACTGTCCTCGTTTCGGTAGTAAAAGGAGCACCCTGCACACACGAGGTGACACCGGGAAGGACATGTTCGCGAAAAGACTGCATTTCCTCACAGCATCGCCACATCTTGCACAAGCTTTGCTGCACTGAGCCCAAAAGCCAAACTCCATCGAAGCACATTTGCTCATCAAAGCTCAACCCCAGCAACAGCTCCTGACTTCGTGTTCACTGCAGGAACCTGAACCTGAGCCACTCTGAATTGTCTGGAAATAGAATTCTGGCATCTAACTTCAATGAAAAATGGATGAGGCCATCTCATTGAAAAGTTCAAAAGGCTTTGCCAGTGTGTGTGGTTTTTTTTTTCCTCACATCTCCACTCAGGGTGAGAAAAGTGAGCAGCTCTAAACTATCAGAGTGAACTTAAAACCCAAAAATACATCCTTGTTTACATGTTGTTGTGGAGGCTAATGCTCAGTGAGGAATCTGCAGTCATGTGCTTAATACAGGTATTGACTTTGAGTCCTGTATGACAGATCATACATGGTTAAAAGTGTAGAACCAGGAAAATTAGGTGCTTACGAGACTCGGGCCTTTGAACTTACCAAAGCTCAATTCCACTTGGGGCATCTTCGGGTTTGGACCTGCACCTGCAAGAGATAAAGGAAGAAAGAAGGAGATGAACTACAGCAACTGTAAACTGAACGTAAGTGATGATAACACGATGGAATATTAACATATTATACCACAAACTAACCTGCTTAATTTAAAAATCTTAAAAGAAAATTGATGGGTTGTCGTTGTTGGAAATCACGTTAAACACCATAAAACCCTCACAGAGGAAGAAAACAGAGCAGTTATACTAAATACTCATTAAATCACTCATCTGTGACACAAAGCTGAGATCTAAAGAGATCAAAGCGGTTTGTTGCCATATCAAAGCAGATTATAATGAGATTGAAGATGCACATTTATCACACAGCAGGAATGGTAAGTGATTGTTAGCACACTGCTCATTACTCATCTAAACACACGGCAGACTCCAAAACCTCTGATATTTGCTTTTACACCCTGACAGAAGGTGGAACGGCACAGTTCGGCCCAGTTCAGCATAGATGGGAACAGTGGGGATGGACATGGGTTCCAGTTCTGTAGCACTGGATAGTGTTATAGCAGCTCAACCGTGTTGAAAACGTCTGTGGCCAAAGAGAGAGATAATTGGATTGCAGACTTTACCCATAGCATACCAATGTTTTGATACTCCATTATTAACTATGATTCAGAGTATATCGGTGCCATTTTGATCCAAACAAATATTCCAACATTCTCGGTGTCTACCTGCATTGTCTGAACTCGCATTGTTATGCCAGGAGCAAGGCAGCCTCCCGGAGAGGCAAACAGTGGGTTTAGATTATGCAAACACACCACATTCTCACAACTGACTGGGTTGTCCTTGAGGCCTGAACGCACGCTGATTTGCACTGGTGTGACTGCTCGCATCTTGTCATTACCGCCGTCACTCTCATCACCTCACACACCGACGTGCCACCGGTCCAACCACGAGGAGACCAAACACGTGTACCAAAGTACACGTGACAAATTAAGGGGCTCAAAAAGTCCTAAAAAAGCGTTTTCCTCTTCCTGGGTTACTCAGGTGCAAGTGGCCCCTTCAAGGCTCATCACTTCCAGTAACGAACCGTGAATTTTCAATACTTACAGATGGAATGGAGCCTCGACTTTGGCTGCTTTATTTCATATAATAAAGACCCTTCAAATTGCCCAGATTTTTTTTTTCTTTTTTTACCTTTAAATTCAGAATAATTGTGTGATTAATCTCAGACTGTCTTTGAGTTGCCCAAAACCAGACAAAGCATCATTTTCTCCCTCTGAGAGCAGAGGTCTGTCTCACAGCCCTCCACCATTACCTCAGACAGCATTTGGACCAAATGGAAACTTCAGAACCATTTTCCTCAAAGATTTCTATTTTATGTAGTTTGAATGATTTTCTAAGACATTTTTTCTCGACCACTTACCTTCCATTCAACTGCCCCAATGGTCGATCACATAAGCTAGCAAGATTTAGGCTCCACAGTACAGAAATTATAGATCCAATGGCAACTTTCAAAGAAGCAATTTATTCTAATAAATGGCAAATCAACAATACAGACGGATCAATAACTACGATTGGTAATCTACCATTACTGAGAAAGAGACTTTTTCTTCCTTTCTCGATTAGCCAACAGTCTTGTTTTGAAAGATATGAAAGAAAGAAAAAACCCTGAAACACAAAAACAGGACTAAATACAGACGTAGCATTAGTCCATTGTTTATCGTTATTTAAAAAGATGTTGAAAATTCTGACCTGCAGATATCCGAGGGGGGTTTACAATAGATGAAAACCCCCTTTTGTTCCTCAGAAGCAACTGGACCTTCTGCAGGTATTCTGCAGTATTCGATTACTGCAATATGGATTCTCACCACTAGATGCCACCAAAGCGTGCTTAAGAACCATTTATTAAATATTGGAAATTTGCAATAGAATAAAATTAAGATGTGCGACTGTAGGGAGGCAGGTAGTTTCAAACCCACCTTGAAATTTCAAAAAGTTTAAGGTTCAACACATGACTTCAATACAGAAAGTGAGAGAATGGATGAATTATCATAAGGATAATATTTGCTACTTTGACAAATTAGGCTCACGTTCATAGAAAAAAGTTCAACTGCTATTTTCACACTCTTTTAGGAAGAATATACAATATATTAACATTCTACAGCAACCAATTCCACTAAAGACCCTGGATTGTTATGAAACCCTTGTTACCTGAAATAATTTCTCTTTTTTGTTGTTTCACTTGTATTCTCTTGTTAAAACGTCTCTCTAGGACGTTCATTTAAATTCATGCAAAACAAACAATGTTAGTGGGTCGTCTAATGAATAACATGCACACAAGTCCCAGAATCATTAGAATTTCTCTGTAGCGTCTTCAGAGATACTTGCATACTTAGCATGGGAGCTAGGTAAAAAGCAGACAATACTTGTGGTTCATTCCATATCTCTGCTTAAAAAAACCCAATAGCTAATGATCATTTTTTTAATATTAAAGATTTTAGATGCTCCTGTGCTCATCAGTATAGCTAATAATTAGCTGAAGCAGACTGGGTGAAATAGTGTTACTATTTTGTGGTTACAAGCAAATTAAAGTTACACACAAGAACCACAAACTGAACCAGTCCCAGAAAGAAGGTATACAACCTGCTCCGCTCTGACGCTGACTGGTGTGGCAGTTTGACCTCAAAAGGAAGGACGACAGCTGGTTTTAAATCCAGATCATAGCCATAGACAAATCACCAGCAAATTATATTAACATGAGTGAGTACCTGTCAACAATCCATGACAACTCACACTCAGGACATCTCCGCTCAGGTGGAGAAAAGTGGAACAGGTGTGGTATTTAAAACCGATATCCAGTGGCATTATGAATATGCTAATGGGCTCGCCAAGGCAGCGGGAAGGCGGCGCATGCAGATGCAATTCGCAGAGGGGCCATTGCAAATGAGGTGTGCGTGCCTGCTACACTGCAGTTTCATCTGACTCCAGAAAGAATGGCACAGCCCGAGTGCACCTCCAATCTATCACCACCACCCCCATCTGAAGGAAAAGACACTCCCGAGGGAGGGGAGAGGAGAGGGTCGTTTGTTAGGACGTGGCAATTTTTCTGCAATGACAAAGTTAATTAACGAGCAGGGACTTAAACCGTCTATCCTGCCCATGATCGCTTAACCCGCCTCACCGTTTCTCCACCCACGACAGTGTGCAAAAAAAAACCCTCTCGCTCCCGCTGAAGTAGGAGAGGTGGGCAATAAAAATGACTTCTTACTGCTGCTCTGCTTTCCATTGAACACCAGCTCAGTAAAGGAAATCAAGCAATTCCCAAAAAAGATAAAGGCCGTCTGCAGTGGAGGTAGCACAGGTTCTTCAATCACTCCTCCTGATCCCTTTCATGAATAGATATGAGATGTAAGACCCCGAGTCTAAAGCCAAATCATGTTTGTATTTGGATGGTTATTCACTTTTCATGGATTTTAAAATAATATCATGATTTACATTTATGGCTGTTTTACTCTGCTGTTCAATGCAACTATGAGCAGGGCCTATATTACTTCTTGAATGTTCATACACCACACACACACACACACACACACACACCTCAAACTTTCTTGAGAACTCCATCTGCCCTATTTTCGATTTTCTCGCCTGCAGGTTGCAAACCCCCTTTGATGATTCAGCCATGAGACAGGTTAAGACACTACTAACTCGACGGATGTTTGCACAAACAGGCAGCCTATTAGGACAAGTGGTGCTGAATGGGAAAGTGAGTTATGGTTCCATCACTGTCCTGGGAGATTGAGAGGTGACAGATGGTTTTGTTGCCAGCGCTTAATGAAGTGTTGTGAATCAGCCGGGTGTGCTGAGGATGTCTCAACTGTCACGTCGACATGGGGATGGATTGTGGATGGTTAACAAGGGCATGGGGGCGGGGACGTTTTCTTTGCATTTCTGTGACGTTAAAACTGTGATGAAAAAGCAAGCACGTGTGTGTGTGTGGTAATAAGTACTGCTCCACTTGTATTTCCTGTCAACATTAGGAGACAAACAATTTCACCTCGTGACTGAAAGGTTGTAGATCTCTACGTGGTTGAAATGCATTTTGCTCCTTTTACCTACAGGATGCTTAAAGAAAGAAACCCATCACTGTTACACGCGCGTGTGCCATATGCTGTCGCAATCTGCGAGAAAGCGGGCACGAGTGTGAGTGAGCGTGTGTTATGAGCCTGTGTGTGCACCGTAAGGCCGTCCAGAGTGTGCTTTCTGTGAATGAAGACAAGGCATCATAATTTGCACTCTCATTCCTCTTTGTAGGGCTCCATTTACTCGTCCCCGTGGGGGAGCTGCTGGTATTGAACTTGCATGCCAATGCAAATGTTCAGTAGGGCTGCATGTGTGCAACATCTGCCCTTTTGGTGAGCAGAGATATTATGCATGCAGAGAGAGCTTTGTGGCTACACTGATGTGGCTAATCCCTTTAGCATTCTCCTGCCGGGATGGCCAGCAGTCCTCATTAGCGACGACATTTATTCTATAAGTAATTATGGCTGCAGTGACGAGCCGAGCGCACGCGCACACACACACCCCTGATCTGACATGTCAACAAAATGCTTTTCAAACTTTCCTTTGCTATTAAATTAAATCAACTGCTGCCTAATCTGGCTAAAAGGAGGCTGCGTTCAAGGGCAGTGCATTAGTCAACCCGGCCAACCACAAGAATGCCTCAATTAAAACCTGCAGATTTAATAGTCTTGAATCAATCTGGGACCATTTGACACATCTCAAGAGTTAGTCTCTTGATTTTACTTGCAAACATTAATATTCTCAGCCAGGATTTGGAAAAAGTAAATTCTCTTCGGCAGTAGTTTGAAAATATGAGCATGTGTCATGAAAGCTGGGTCACACTGGCAAAGACTCACGTGATTAACATGCATTTAAAACAGTTTCCCTCTCTTACTCCTGTTGGCAGCACCAGTCTCCCCCATCCCACACACACACACACACACACACACACACCTTCTGTATAGCTGCATTAAGGAGAGAGAATCATTGCAAAGCTACAGAGTAATATTTTAAGTAGACAAAATCGCTTCTAAAAGCGGAAAAACATATTTAGTGATTTCAGGAAGGACAGGAAAGAGGACCAGTGCGGACAGATCAGCCGACAGACACGCGGACGGTGTGGTCAGCTCACCGGCGGTCAGCCCTTCGGGGATAGCGCTCAGCTCTCTCATGTCCACCGCGCAGTGTTCCAGGTGTTGGCTGCTGTCCTCCATCTGCCCAGCTCGCTCCTCAGTCCCTCCACCTGCTTCTTGGACTCTTCTCCCACCTCCTCCACAGAATGCCAGGGTCCAGTCAGGCTCGCCACACAGGGAAGCTGTCAGAAAGATAGCGATCCACTCACCTCGCTTTCCCTCTGCCTCACACGGAGCTCGCTCTCTGGCAGCATTAAAGCTGCCTTTTGGAAACTGATATGGAAGGGAGGGACCTGGAGCGGCGGCGGCAAGGAGAGAGGGAGGGAGAGCAGGAGAGGAGAAGGGACAGGGAGGAGTGATGAGAGAGTGCGACTCCAAATGAAAGAGAAAGCAGGACAGAATTGATGTTATGTGCAATACGCCGCTCTATCCATCAATCCAGGACTGACAGAGCAGCACCAGAACCGAGTGCACAGCACACTACAGGATACCTCTCCTGTTTTCCTCCTCTCCCCCCACTGTGCAGCCAGTCACCCCAGCAGGTTCCTTTGATTTTAGACACCTGTCTTTCTACTTCCCCACTTCAGCCTTGTTCCAAATAAAGAACGATCCTTATTTGTTTTAAATCTAGGAGGAAAACACTTAAGCACCAGACTGCTGAGCCTCACACGGCAGAGCATCACATCATGCAGCATGTGATTTTGGAAGTTACATATGGCAGACGAGAGAGAGAGAGAGAGAGAAGGGGGGTGAGGGAAGGTACTCATGGTGCAGCGAGTATTTTTAGTGCAGCATGATGTAATCCCACAAGAGTGAGGAAACTTTTCAGGATTAAATCAACAGGTCGATGGGATGACACGAGGGACGCCGACAGGTAAATTCCAAAGAATGTCAGTGTTGTGTTGGTGGAAGATCATTCCAGCCACAACACTGAATCCTTCAAACACCTGATGACCAGTGTTCCGTCATGTGATCTGAAAGGACAGGTGTGCTGAAGAGGAAACGCTAATCACCTGAGACAGCTAAATTACCTTTTTACCTGCACATCTGAAACTGCTGTTGACATGTTCTCCTCCGCCCCCTGTGGGTTTTGCTGCAGATCCTCCAGTGTCCTCCCACACTCCAAAAACATGCACATTGAGTGGAGACTCTAAATTGCTCCTAGGTGTGTGTGTGTGTGTATATACATGTGATGTAAAATATTTCAAACCCACAGGTTGAAAACAAAATCTGGACAGTTTTGGATCCAGGCATTAAAAGCAGAGCAGAGGAAGTCCCACAACATTAACAACATCAACATAACCAGCGCTCTACGCTCATTTGAGTCAACACCTCTCAGAGGTTTGGCGGCTAGAGCTAAATCCGGAGGATCACAAACAAACGTGGCTGTAAATAGTTTGTCTGCAGCAAAGCTGACTCTGCGGTGATCCTCATTCGTGAGGATTTACACCGGCACTGCTGAGGACCAACATGCAAACAACTCCATTCCAATGTGTAGATGAACTGCCATCACGTCGCTGAGACAGAGCGGTCACCTCAGAAAAGTGTTTCATTCAGAATTTTGCTTTGATATTAAGTCAGTAATGTTTATTTTAACTTACTTTGGGGCTTGTATTTTAGACAATGGGCTCGTGTCTTTTATGCAGGCGTCCTGTTGATAGCAGGGTTGGTGTAAAAAAATCTAAATGAGGATAAAATGGTCCCCAGTGAAGCACTAAAACACAAGCTGAACACACTCAACGTTTCTTCTACGCACATCACCGCCGTCTCCATCCTTTCATCCTGCTGTTTTCCGTTTAATCCCCGAAACCACCAGGATTAATGTTTGCTCCTGCTTTAATGAGAACGTGGCAGCGTGCACGGACACATCACCGAAACAAGTCCTGGCGCACATAGACGGAGTTGTGGACTGAGCTTTAGGGTGGACCATTAACTTTCTGCTTCTGGGGCCGTGTGTTGTCTTATTACGGCCTGACTGATGGAGACTGCCGGGGAAACGGAAATCAATAGACGCCGCAGTGGAGACGGCAAATCGCCCAAGACTGCTGAAGAGACGGCAAGAAAACAAACCTCTTAAAGCTATTTGGCCCCAAACCTGGGAAAAAAATCCTCACATTTACCCATTTAAGCAACACTTTAGGCCCATTAGAATCAGTGAGAAACTCTAGAGTATTAGCAGAGGAGGCCAACGGGCCTGGATCACTGAACACATTTCACTGATGGCGTTCTGAATGCACAGAGATACCGGTGACGAGATCCTGGCCCACAACCATCACCTCACGTTGCAGCATGCACACACAGGGCAGCCATTGTGCAAGGTCCTATGCACAATTCGTGGAGGCTGAAAGCATGCCAGCTCTTGCGTGGCGGCCATGCTCAGCAGACGTGTCACCCATGAGGGTGTTTGTGATGCTCTGGATATCCAGCAACGTCGCGCAACCATTGCACCAACATTCCACAGGACGCAATCACCAGCCTGATCAACTCAAAGCCCAGGAGATGTGT
This sequence comes from Pao palembangensis, assembly GCA_015343265.1. Classification (NCBI taxonomy): domain Eukaryota; kingdom Metazoa; phylum Chordata; class Actinopteri; order Tetraodontiformes; family Tetraodontidae; genus Pao; species Pao palembangensis. The sequence continues at coordinate 4,161,526 of CM027089.1, read as the reverse complement.
GGCACTGAGGGAGGCAAGTGGTTATCACCTGATATCACCTGGTTTTCTCCTCTACAATATTCCAGATATTGCATAATAATAATATAATAATTAATAATAGTTTAATATTTCAAATCAAGCCCAAGAAGCTCTGGTCAGTCATTTTAACTACATTTAACAACATTTCACCAATGGGTGACCAAACTGTAATCCCAAAGTTGTCCAATAGGTGGCGAGTATTTATTATATAGTATTGAGTCATCTAGTTGGTGCAGTACACAGCAGCAATGTAGACATGTTTATCATGTGATGGAGAATGAGCAACAAATAAAAAGGGCAAGACATCAGGAGATCTCGCACTGCGGAGCAAAGTGAGTCCGTGCATGATTGGAGAAAAGTCTAGCTAAAGTGTTCTCCACACTTCCAAAGACTTCAAGCAATAGTACAATAAATTAACATGCAAAGTGAGGAAACTGCTATAATTTACTCTCATAACAATAAATCTGCTGCTCAACTCGAGGTAGGCAGGGAACGTATTCAAGATTAAATCAAGAGGATTAACTCTGAAGAGCGCTGCCCTCGTCAGATCTCCAAGCAGACCATGGCGCCATAAATCTCACGTCACACAACATAAATGCTGTCATCTGGTAATGGGGACAATATTAAGTCAGCCACAAGCCATAAAATTCACACCTGCTCCCTCAAATCTACTGCCACTTCTCATTCCGCACACCAGTGACTCGCATGTCAGTCAGCACACGAGGAGGGATTATAGATGCTAACAGCCGAACCTCCGGCTCTCGGTGGATTTCCAGCGGCTGAAAAAAGGCCAAGCAGATTACGGGACTGATCCATCAGCACAACGTTTTGACACAGAACAATTCCCGCATCTTCCAGATTAAGGGGGAACAAGCTTCTGTCTTTTGTCGTTTCCACAGGAAACCGCAGGCAGCCGCAGGAGGAAACGCTGCGTGAGGAGGGCTCAGCACGGAGATGAGATGAGTTTCATTTGCAAAGGTCAGGCTGCTTCCAGGACACATAAGGCGAGGAGCAAAGAGACTGTAGATAGGAGAAAGGTTTGATTCAAGTGTACGGACGCTGGTTGCATCTGAGGCACAGTCAGGATGTGAGGTGAGAGCCTCATGCACGAGCAGCAACCTGAAACACACACACACACACACGGACATCGATCTGTCAAGTGTGTGGCTTCACCTTTGCCAGCTGCCTAAGGAGGAAAAAGTTGGACTTAACAACTGCGCTGATTTGTTGGTCTAGTTTAAAATGACTGTCTTATCTTAAAACCCACATTAGAAATTGTTGGCTTTACGTACAATGCCAGGGAACCCAAATCGATGGGGGGATCACAAGAATCACTGGGACGAAACACCGTCACTTCAGTTTTCTGTTCACTGCAGTTTAAATAATTTAAAGCCATTCAGGCTTTAATGTCATCAAGGCATGCTAACAGTGGTTTCAAAGAAAAGGCATCTTTTTTCAGTGGCATCTTTTTTCAGTGGCATATATATTTGGCTGTTGTCGGCATAAAAATGAAAAGATATATCGTGCTTTCGAAGAATGGAGCCCAGAGGGATTAAATATAAGGAGAACAGCAAAACAGCATACGTCTTTTAACTGCATCTATGCGGCCATAAGTCTTAATTAAGTCCAAGTTTATGAGCCTGAACTTGTGATGCTGGAGCTTGGTAAATGAGGCGCACAGGGGATGTGGTGGGCCAGCCATACATTTCCCTGTACCTCAACCCAGATGCAAAAAATTATTAAATTATTTTCCTTTCAGAGAGGAAACAGCATTAATTCTACACACCAGCGAATGTAATAAATTGCAGATATTTAGGCTGCACAGGCGCAACTCCTGAGTGGAATTTTTGAATAACAGACTCTTTTAGCCTATTCAGGGTTAGCATGTTTGCCATTTTCAACTAAAATGAAACAAGCCCAGGAAAATAAGCAGGACATTAACTGGAGGATTTCTGAGTGCCGTCTCAGGGTGCAGATGTCCGGTTCTCCAACCCTCTTCTGACTGCGTCACCACTGTCAATCAAGCAACGATGCAAAACCATTTTCATGCCCACGTGTCCGATTTGGCAGGTTTCCTATCGCGTGTGGATGGTGCACATCCTGAGTAGCGCAGCGTGCACCAGCAGAAAATCATATGTAATTAACGTGGAAACGGCAATGGAAATGTCTTGCGTTAAACTGAAAAGTTAGAATAATTTAGCTAAAGCTGCCGCACACTGAAGAGAAGCATGGGTTTCCTGGCAACAGGTCTGTGTGAGACTGTGGACTCATTAGGTTCTAACAGAAGACACCTCAGCTTCTGCTCACTTTGGTATGTTGGCTACTTTACAGTCTCTTCTACTTTCGAGGCAAAATTATCTTTTCTTTGTCCACACAAAAGAAAAATGAATGTTTTTTTTTTAGATTAATAATATACGTATGATGATCTTGTAGGTACAATCACTAGCTGTAATAGATAATCAATGACACATCCCATAATCCATCAGCAAGATGATCCAGTATGAACTGCGCCAATCCAAGGTGTCAGGAAAAGTCTGGATATAATTAATTATAATGAAGTTGGATGAGTGACTGGAGGTTTAACTTAGTCACTCACCCTAAAACCTGATGGAACTACTGATAGCAGTTCCTTTGGTTGGGGTCCAGCTTTGCAGCCCTTAATCCAACCATCCATCCATCCATCCAGGATGGCTCCACTCTGCCAGTTCAGACAACATGATACCCCCAACAGAGACGGTCTGCCACCAGACGCAGTTTAGCGTTTTCACCTGTGAGGAAACATCCAGGTTGATTATTCGCACATTCCTCAGATCGTTAACAGCCGAGCTCGGCTAGCAACGAGCTGGGCCGCCAACGACTGCGCGTCGCTGCATCTGGGCTCTGGCTGGACACGCAGACAGACAGGCTGACGCTTCAGCAGCAGGAGGGGAAGCGAAAATGTGTTGCACATCTTTAGCCAAGTGTGTGTTTGCGTACACATAACAGGAGGAACTTTGACCTCTCAAAATAAACTCGCAGGATACGGTTTGTCTTTTTTCACACTGGGGCTCATGTTTATTTCATGGCGAGGATCATTGTCAGAATGTCTTGATAATACAGGGTCAGATTTTAGATTTGGTTCGCCGTCATCCCCCCTCCGATACCATTGTGTCGTTGTTCTCCGTGGTGAAAACGAGTGCCGCTGCCGGATGCAGTGAACCCCTCAGTCCCTCTTCGCAGTCAGCTGCAGTTCTGAACCTTTGGTGCTCGCTGATAAAATATTTAAGATCTGCCATGATTAAAGTGCATCCTCCTCACCTTGGCAGCAAAATCCATTAACCCCACGGGAATCAATTCCATTGATTTCAATGATAGAGGCTGGGAAGGTGCACGCAGAGAGATGAGCAGGAGGAGAAGGCAGAGGGTGCAGTGAAGGCGGGGCAGAGCGGTGTTGGGGATTCAGGTTGGTGGGGGGGTGGGGAGAAACTTTTTACTTGTTTCTTCCACATCTCTGATATGAAAAATGCATGGAACATCAGTCAGGAACAAATTTATTTGCATGGCTCAGAGGGTACGCTGTCACACAAGAGCTCAGAATGCTCCAGAAACAATACAGCTGAACGCAGCGGAGCTCAGCGTGACCGGCCGAGGATGTGAAAAGGAAAGGTATATGTCAACGACAACATCTCAATAATCACATTAGGTATTGGGTATTAGCACATACGGTAAATATTGACCATCTGACATGATGTTGACCTTTCTGGCTGTGACCTGGAACATGAGACCACTTCGCTCCTGTCAAAGCCAATAATTCTGCATTTACCATGACGATAAAATGCAGGAAAGATTTTAATCTTCAATATTACATTACTTGCATCAGGTCTTTGACAGGGGCAGGTTTTGGGTGGTGTGCCATGGCTAGTCGTAGCACACGCTCTCTTGAAAGGAACATTTCCATATGCTGCTATTCCAAGAGCTGCTAAGATTCAAACCATCAGGCCTTAATTGAAGTGTAGAGAGCAAATACTCTGATATCCACGGATCAAGGAGATCACAGTCTATTAGGATCTCTCAGGCTATGACAGTCTATGATAATTGGCTCTCAGTCCAGTCAAGCTGAGAGCCAATTAAGCTTCCTACACTCGCTAATCAGGGTTATCATTAGTTAAGACATTTTGTTTCGCACGAGCTCTTTTAATACTGCGTTTGGTGCTCAATTAAGAGGGAAAATAAACATGCGGCACCTTCCCTTGGTGGGAACTTTATTTAAAAGCTCACAGGGTTTGATGAGGAAAAAATGAGTCTTCATCCTGGAGGATGAATGAACAGCATTTGGTATGTGTTTTATGTGTTTAGTGATCCAATAGCAATTTAATGAACAAACCGTTGAGTCTATTAATCCTAATTCCGTAACATAACAACTGCTTTGGGGGTCACATCACCCTGAAGACTGGGTCTGCTCTTCATCACGTAAGAATCGAACATTTCTGAGGCACAATCATTAAATATGCTGGAAAAAAGTTACGTTGCTGATCTCTGATCTCACATTCAGTCACCAACCAGACAGGATCAGTTCAGATGAATAATGCCCAACATTACCTCATAGATATCACCTTTAAGTTATTTCTCCTGAGTGACAGCAAAAATTACATGTCTACACTCGAATGAATCATAGCTTCAACCCAGCAATGTACATTCAAAAACACTCGCAGGGACCCATCACCAATCAGGTCTTTAGCCCTTAAATATCTGCTAAGCAACAACAATGAGGAATCAAAGACTCTGAAGATAAAGAGAAGCCATTAAGCCGACACTGCTGCACCAATCATTATCAGCCAATCCCAGGGCCAAACCTCATCGCGGGGTACAATAAAGAGCAGATAAGACAAGCTAATGATGACACTTTTTCCTTTTTTTCCCCCCCTTTCCTCCAGCGTCCTGGATGAAAAGCAACAAATGGACAAGAAAATGCCTGAAGAGGCGTCACGTTGAGACGCGAGAGAACCGATGAAGGCTAATCACCAGGGTTAAAAGCCGGCTGAAAGGAAAAAAACCCAATCACTTCCATGACTGGACAGAAAGCTGGTCTGAGGATTATATTTTTCTCAGGCTCAAACGTGGGAAGAGAAGAGACTGCAGTCTTCATGGCGCATCCAAACTGTTGTTGGATGCGCCAACAGAGACACAAACAGTACAAACCTACATTCACGCCCACGAGACCGCAGGGGTCTGTGATCGAACCTATGACCTTCGCACTGCTACACCACAGCCGCATGTGTGCAGTTTTTAAATCTCAGAAATGAGAAAGACAAAGCTCTCTGTGGAGCCAGTTCGTGATTTCTGCCTTAAGGGAGACGGAAGAGAAAAGTTCGAGATTGTGTCTGTGCTTACTGACCCCAAAATCTGCCAATAATTCCTGCGCGCCTGACCTTTGGAACCAGACAAGGACGTTTGTTTTTGCTGCACGTCTACAGTTGCATCAGTGTTACAAAATCCATTTTCATACGGCTCAGCTTTCATGTGTAAAAAGTTTCTCAATCAGACCAACAGCAAAGCTGCTCTTTCTGAATGCGCCGGTGATTTACTCATTTATATTATCCATGATTTTGGCCTAGTAGAAGAGTCACTGAACACAGTGTTCACCCTCGTGACTCGAGGTGGTGGTTCAGTACGGTCATGAGGAGTTTCCACTTCCTGCTGCCCTTCAAACTACACCAACTTCCTCCATATTCGATGAAGCACATGTACAGTATGGGGTCGGACTTCTCTCAGAGAAGTTTCATTTGACATGACATACAAATGTAATAAACACTGAAATAAACATGCTGTCTGTTGCACATTTGTCTTCTTTCTAAGGGTGTTCTTGTGGCTTTGGAGCACAGGAATGAAGCAGGTGCGACCGATAGTCAGTATGAATGAAAGTATCGACGCCGTCTAAATGTCTCGGCTTCAAACAACCGCATCATAAAAGCAGCGAGAGCTCGAGGCTTTCAACATGAAAACGTCAGCGCTAACATCACACCAAAGCCAGATGGCATTTAGAAAGCTGGTTGTTGACATTTTATGGTCTCACACAAAGTTAAAAAGCAGCTTTTATGTGAAATCTCCAAGATAATACCCGTGTGAGTGACGACTACCCTGCTCCATGTTCCCCCTACCGTTGTTTGTGGTCACAAGCAGAAGGAAGAGTGGAGGAAAGAGGAAAAAGGAAGGAAAGGAAAAGCTGCCTGAGGGCATCAAAACAAAGACTCTGAGGGGTGAGTGTCACCGTCACTCTACACGTATCCCACAGTTCTTTACTCCAGGAATGACACTTTCCAAGCCCCCACTGTCCCCCCTACCCCACCTGGTTAAGTCCAGCCTGCACGTGCCAGCCATTCCATTCTGGGCCAATAAAGCGACGTTTCCTTAATTTGCCTGCATACTAATTTACTTACAAACCCTTTTACAGCTCTTGTGGCATCTTTACATCGCTTTTATTATCTCTAGTAGGACTTTTACAGCTGTTACTGTTGCTATATTTAGTGAACTGCTGCTGGTTATAAAATATTTACTGCATCTCTGCAGTCAGTTCTCAAAAACCGCGAGTATTTGATCCAAATGGCAAAGAACAAATTGCTTTAAGGCAATTAGAAAATATCACTAACAAAGACAGCAACAGTTGCCGTCAGTGGTGTGAGGAGGTTACGATCATCCTGAGTGCAACAGCACACACACAAACACACACACACTCCTGAAGTGTTTGCTTTGCTGGTCTCACTTCAGGTTGAGTGCACAGAAGGTTACATCCAAGTAACACAGTGAAGTTTTATTGTTTTTTTTAAAGTGACACAGAGGTGAAGTATAAAGGTCCTGCAGCCAAGAAGACAGAAAGGAGGTAGAGGCTGAGCCACAGATGTGTTGTTGCTCTTTTGTTTGTCTTATCATTAGCAGAATTAGTAGTTATGTTGCGTTTGTTGGCTAAAACAAAGCTCACTGTACAGAATTATGATCTGAATCCAATTTAAGGGTGAAATGTGTTAAAACATGGAGGATTGAACTCCATTCCAGAGCTTGGCGGCATCAGCTTAGGCCTAATTAAGAATGGCTGGCTCGTCAAAAGTAACCATTAAAAATCTGCACGTAATTAGCAGGCGAGTGAGCTGAATTCCTAATCTGAGAACCTGCAGGGCTTCCAGTGCCTGTGGAAAAGAATGCATCTGAATCCAGAGACAGTGCTGCACATTTGAGGAGCATGAAGAGGACGCGTTTGTGGACGTTTGAATTTGTTGTTATTGTCATCTGTTCCTCTTAGGAACCATGTTGTTCCTGGGGCAGACCACTCATACCGGGAAAAATGTAACAACTGAGCCATTAAGAGCATTTTAAGGCAGCTTTCTATGCCAGTCAACTGAACACCAGCATCTGCAAACAATTTTCCTGTCACTTCACCACCATCTACCAGCTTTATGACGGCTGAAAGTGCTCTGCAGAGAAACACAGCTGTTCTGACACTGGTACCAAATCCTCGACACTTTGTGGTCACAGCTGAATCCATGAATTCATCTCAGCAACGACAGAAAGTTTCATTAGACTGCTCACTTCCGCAGCCTTAAACACCTTCAAGGAGGCGTGCAGCTTTAACATAATAATCGGCGTGTTTGCCACCTGTAAGCACAGACCAAGGCCAGCTCGTCTTGCGTACTTGACTCTAAGACGCAGACCAATGTTGTCACCATGGAGACGTCGCTGTCAGGCAGGTTTACGTCACTTTACAGTCCCCGCTAGGTAGGAAAACACCAACGGAAAACATCCCTGTTGCTTTCTGCAGATCACATGTGACAGCAGGCGCCCTGGGTGCCGCACAAAATCGGAATTTCACAGGTTCCGATTTGCGTGTTCAGAGTTGCACGTGGACAAAATTCAGACATGGAGGATGAGCTCTAAACGCTGGTGACAACAGGTAAGATGCAGGAGGAGTGTGTCAGCTCTTCTAGGATCTCCTAATTAAAGCTGTCTAAGAGCTCCTCAAGCCTACTGCTAAAGTATTTGTGCAGATCACTGATGCACCATTAAAGCCGGCCTTTAAGTTTCCCCTTCTCTCATTGCAACAAGCCTCCCTCAGACTTGGTGGTTGTGGATTAAATGGAGATGTTATCAAAGCTCAGGGCCAGTCAATACTGCACTCTCACCATGTGGGAGACTGATGCAGACCAAGAATAGACAGCCTGTGGTGCAAAAGGATGTCGGATCAAACAGCAGACGGCTATTTTTACACTCCAAGACCTCAAATGATGATCTAAGAGACGTTTGAGTCAAACTTGAAACCGTTCACAACAGTTTCCTTTAGAATTTGTGAACTTCCACACATCTCCCAGTGCAGCTACAGACCCTGTCAGACCCCAGCTCCTAAACAAAAATGGATTTTAGTATTAAAACAGCAGTTCTGATTTGTGTATAAAGCGGCGCTCCAAGAATAAATGTCACATGTTCAACATTCTGCATCTCTGCACCAAAGAACACAAGCAGAGTCCAGCAGGATAAAGAATGTCAGGATTGTCTCATCATCTCTAAATCAAAAGCCAGTTTTTTTCCTCATGTCTGCATTTCATTTATAAGACTTCATCAAATACTGTAAATACATCAAAGCACCAGAACTCACGATCCCGCGCGCTCTGTACGACTGTTTGTCGGCTGTGATATTCTTACATTTGATAAAAGGCGGACTTTTTTTGAGAGAGCGACAAGTGCAAACCGATTCGGAACAGATCTGCGGTCTCCGCAGCGAAAGCCTGCCTGCAGTTTGCTTCCTCCACATTAATTGTGGTTGCACGCCTCCCGGCTCCTGCTGCGCCCTGATTGCATTTCACAGCAGACGCGAGCTCAAAGTAATGTCACTTAATCGTCTAGGGCTTGTTACACTGAAGCCCCAATTACATTCTGTTTACTCAGCAGACAAAATATCATAATAGAATTAAAAAAAAAAAAGTTTCCTCATCTCTGAATCTTCAGGTAGAATCGTGTGTACACTGTTAACCACGCCTGGCCTGTCTGTGACCTTCCTGCCAGAGTTGCTTAATAAAACCAGCATGAGGTCGCTCCCCTTCCACTCAACATCACAGCCCGCGGCCCACCCCCCGCCCTCTCTTTGAGCGAGACGGTCTTTATTAGCCGGGTTATTCCTCTTATTGGAGCACAGTATGTGCAGCATTTGCATTATTTCTCATCACTGCACAGCAGGAAGACAATATGCACCCCGACTGCACACTGTTGCTCCCACAAACCACATTTCCAGTGTGGAACATTGCCTGCTGGCAGCAATCCTGCCTGTTATTACCCTTCTCCATCCAGAATCCAGTCAAAACCAGCTGCAACCAGGTCACCTGACTCTTTTATTCTCCGGCTCCCCTCCCTCCGACAGGAAGTGTGCAGTTCAGGAGCAAATATCATCCTCTTTCCAAGTCAGTTTAAAAGTGGTGAGGAATCTAAAGACGGACAGTGGATACATTCTACCCAAGGCTGTCAGAACCAAGGCATGCACGAGGGAGGATTCATTCTTTCAACGCGTTCAACAACAAGCCATTTTGTAGCTGATGGGCAACAGAGCGTGGAGGCGAGAGGAACCGAGCGGAAACCAAAAAGAGCCCGCTGGCCTGCTTAATGGGTTTGGGTACAAAACAAAGAGGGGATTGTTAATTAAAATGCAGTGATTTGTGCACTGCAGGAAGGAGTTTTCATTTCACTGAAGCGATGCGAGTTTCAAGTACCATCGCAACGCTGAGCACGTGCTGGTGGAGGCTGGACGTTCCACAACAACGGCTGGATAAGCATCTCCCTTTTGTCATGCATCTTTTCATTCTCGCAACAATAAACAGAAGACTGGATTTTATCGTGCACATTTTTGAATTATGATTAATCCTGATTAATCCACAGCTACCCTTTGAATAAAGTTCCAGTAGCCCACACTGGGAGGCTGACCTATGGGCTGTACCTAACTTCATCATGCACTTCATCTCCACACACTAGACTGTCGCAGATGGACACAATTTTGACCTTGAGGTCATTTGAATGTCATTACAAGTAGGATTTTTACCACGGTGGCAAACATGGCTGAGTTGATAACATTTGTCTAGACGCTTGAAAAAAAGACCTCTAGATTTGCTATGACACAAAGGTGTGCAGGACGATTGCATCAGATACTTAAAAACTGGCCAAGCAAAACACAAATCAAGCTTGAAATTCCATTATCAGCGGTCCTTGTACCTGTCAGGCTCAGGTAACAGCCAGCATTACATTGCATCAGGCACAGAAAACTGCTGGGGCATTTTTCAACCTGCGCTGAATGTAAATTTGACACAGCGAGAGTGGAAAGACGGCTATCGCACAGGAAGTCTCATTTCGGTGCAGGACACGAGGAACTGTCATCAAATTTCACAATCCACTTATTCATTATTGCGTTCCAGAGGGCAGATGGGCTGTAAATTCCAGAGAGCAGGAGAGCACACTCAGGAAAGTAGGATTAAAGAACAAGGGGGGGTTCACCAGCCTGCAGTTTGAGTGAACAGTATTCAGTGTTGTTGCAGCCACATGGGGCCACGTTTGTGGGATAAAACAAACCTGATTCAGTTCTGAAGAATGGATTTTTTTTCCATTTTTGATTGGTTTGTTTCTCTCCTGTCTGATGTTCCATCTGTGACCTCCCAGGTTACAGCTCCTGCCTGATCGTCCTGATGTCCCTCGCCCGTGACCCCTCCCTCACCCGTGACCTTTGGTGGTGGTAGCCCAGTCTGTGGCGGACTGGTTTGAGAAGCAGAGGGTTCTCGGGTCAAACCCCGGCTGCAGACAAAAGTTGGAAAGGTGTGCTGGTAGCAGGAGAGGTGCCAGGACAGCTTCAGAGCACTGCCGAGGTACCCTTGAGCAACTTACCAAAGCCCCAGATGCTCAGATAGGGCCCTACGATGAGCCGGTGACTCGTCCAGGGGTGTGCTCTGCCTCTCGACTCCAGCACCCTCCCCACAACCCTGCAAGAGAAGAGCGGTTAATAAACTGCTTTAAATGAGGTCTGCAACAATAATAAAATCAAGACATTTGGGGCCTCATTTAAAAAAAAAAAAAAAAAAACTCAATATGAAGAACTAAACTGGATTCTGGAAACAGCCACTGCACTACACCACACCTCAATCTAAAAAGCAAAGCCTAATGAAAAGAACAACCAAAAAAGGCCCAGAAAAACAATCACATCATAACAATAATAAAAACAAAGATTTTAATAAAACCAATAATGGCATAAAAAGATCTACAGCAAAATGGTTCCTGCCCCGGGCGCTAATGGTAGCTCATGGTTTTATATTAGACTTACTCTGTCAATTCATCATGAATAAGTCTCTGCAGAACACAAAATAAACCAGATTTCCATTTGCAAGTCCCCTTAAAATGAATAAATCAGGTGTGCGTCGATTGTACTGGTGAGAGATGTGTTAGTAAGAACATTTCTGTATGGAAAAGACCCTGTGTGCATTCGCATAATTAAAACACAGGCAGGATAATAACCTTCTTGGAGCTTGTTGGGGCTCTGCTGCTCAGGGAAAACCACAATGTTTTACTCACTTAGAGAATATGAAGAGTTAAAGCCAAAGATCAACCTAATTGTTCACAGTTTGCTCACATAAACACACCATTGATCGGCTCAAGCTCGCCCCCTGAGGATGCAGTTCCTGCTCGATAGCGCGCCGTGTTTCCATTCGAGTCTCGCCAACATTTAGTCGATAACGCCCCAGTTTCTCTTTGTCAGGAGCTCTATGTGCTCCGTCAATTAGTTCCAAGAATGTCAGCTGTCGCATGCGGTGAACCTGAAGGGTGCTGGCAGGTTCAAGGGCTGATCGCGCTAGAGCCTTAAAACAAGCTGGGTCCATTAATTACCGCTTGATTAATTTAAACTCGTTAGAAGGCTTGGATGTAATGGAAACATGCTCTCCACTTCTTCTGCAGCAGCTGGAAAATGCTATTCCCAATTAAACCTGTTTGCGTAGTAAACAGATCTCAGTGCAGCAAACCAAAGAGCACCTTCTCAGCTGATTGATATGCAAACTGTCTCCTGCTCCTCAGTTTGCTGCCACTGTGTTTGTAGCCATCAACTGAGAAGGTTTACATATCGCCACACTCCCCATCCGTCACTCAGGTGTCTGCCGTGCCACCGTTTAGCGCACTTGTGATGCACGAGCCTGCCTTTGCAGTTAAAAATGTAAAATCTGAATTTCCAAAACGCTTTAAAACATTCATTTTCATCTGTACGGAGCACCAGCGGCAGCCGGGAGCAGCTCTCAGAGCCTCTCCAGCTCTGACTGGAACTACTGCCAACAAAACACAGCCAGAAATGTTGCTAAAAAAAAGGAGCCAGCGGCAGCAACAGCTCCAACGTACTCTGTGCACCCAGGTCCTGACATGTCGCCCCTCTGCTTCCAGAGCCTGCATGGGGCAGATTATAATGGTTTCTGACTCCCGTAGGTATTTAATTACATTTTTTAGTGTTTGACTGGAATGAGGACGACATACCGGTTAAGGCTGTTTCTGTTGCCAAAAAGAAAAAAATCATTTGATTGTTCTCGCGCATCATTTTTCAGAGGCACCTCGTCGCGGATCGGAAACAGCCAGAACCATTGTTGATAGCTGACAGCTCTCATGCATCTCCCCAAATCTTGTCCACACACACAAAAAAAAAAAAAAAAAAAAAAAAAAAAAAAAAACGACGAGTCTGAGCTTCATTCAGGAGCCTCGGGGACACGTAGAGCAGGTGGGAAACTGTGTCGCCTTAAAGAGGACGAGATACGACGACAGAAGGAGAACTACACCGAGACCACGTGTCACGCCATCTAATTAACCTCGGCACCGCGTTTGACGATGTTCAGCTCCAGCAACCAGTTTTGCTGGACCTGAACCGTCACTTTGCCTCAAGCAAACTGCGACATATGAAAGGTTAATAACTGTAGTGATGAATTGTTTGCTTCTGCAACAGAGAGAGCTTGCATCTGCTCACACACACCTAAATTCAGCAGGTAGATTAAAAAAAAAAAAACAACATGGACGTTTGCTAAGCTGTTATTGTAGCTCCTGCACGTGTGACTGCTGCACAGCCAGAAGGAGTCGCCGCGCTGTGAACAGATTGCAGATTTTTCCTCCTACTGTAGGTGATTTCAGTTTCCAGTCCAGTGACTCATGAAGGGGCAACCTGGCTCCTCCTGGCGCTCTACCAGCTGCGCGCTCTGATTGGACGCTGCTTTGGCACTCGAGGAAATCCGAGTGCGGTTACGTTGATGACTAAATGCAATTTGACGGCTTCACGATTCACATTGACTTTTCACGCCCCCTCCGGCAGAGAATAACCGTCCTCCATGTTTGTTTCTCTTATGGAAACACTTTTGATTACGCCAGTTTCTGCGAGAGCCCCCTCCGGCGAATCCCCGTTGTGAACTCGACAATTCCGTCTGCTCTCCCAGGTTTCAGCTCAGTTAAGATTTGAAAATCTTTGCCGGCTTCAGGAGGAGGCGAGTAAAAGTGTGGGAATGATGTATCAAGTTAATGAATCCATCCGCTCGATGGATTCGTTTATTCTAGTCCCGTCTGTACCAGAGGTCACAGGTCAAGAGGCAGGAATACACCCGGGACAGACTAATACACATCACCATGGCTACGCTGTTAGATACCATCACGTTGTTCAAGGATGTCCTGGTGCTGAATGGTTCTTTCGGTTGTTTCAAAGCTAACAGCTCAGCACCTTTCAAGCGTGATTCAAGCTTCTGTCACACGCTGAAGAGTCACTTTAAAGGAGGTAAACGTGTCAGCAGTGACCAGTCTGATTCAAAAAAAATAACGATACTCAAACTGGTCGGTCAAACTGTCAGAAACATATCGACTCCCAGCTCCCTGCCCTGGAGGGGGAAAAAATGCCATTACCCACCCTGGAAGTGCTTTGATTCTGACAGGGAACGTCTGAAACAGGAGCCGCAGAACTTTGTCGGACAGGCTGACGGATTCTCATGCCAACGGCGCCTTCCTCCGTGCGCAGAGACCGCGCTACGGGGGAACGAGCACCAACTGTGCGTCTGAAAATAGTCTGAGCAGACCCCCTTCTGGTCCAGTCCCTTTTAGAACTCGTCTCCCAACATTTGTGTAGTTCCTGCTCTGTTTGCGAGTTGGTCTCAGTCCTTTTCCCATCAGACGTGCGGTGAATAATATACTTCTCACGTTCTTGGCTGCTTCAAACTCTCCAATCAGAACATAATTACATTTGCTTGAACTCCAGGCTTCAAGTTAAAGACTTTTTTCATGGTATAATTTACATGTTTACCCAGAATAGCAGGATCGTTCTATTTTCAAACGTAGCCCCTCCATGTTTCATCTTAATTTAATAAAAAGACTCGCTCATTAACTCGTTATGCTGCGTGTTTCCATTCAAGGGCATCGACGGCACATTGTCAGACGTTTCCACGGCGACGCCAACACTCACACAACGCAACGCACACAACCTTAGCTCAGAGGCTGATCTGCTTATCTCGCACTCGTCTGCAGTGCACGCCGGCAGACGGGAATTCTGCTGGAAAACTGCAGGTTTGGCAAGAGTCGGTGTTACGGAGGTAAACATCAGCCACTTCCTGTTTAATATGAAGAGCTTCCAGCGTCAACACAGAGCAGCCGAGGCCCGATCGCAGGCAGCTCCTTTCCTCTTCACAGCTATTTTTCTGATTGATTTTTGACTTTGAGCTGGGATTAAAAAAACAAAGAGCTGAAAATTAACTAAAATCATTCCATCCAGTCCCACAGTTGTGGGCTGGAGGCAGCTTCTCCCCATCCACCTCTGCCCGGTTGGCTGGAGGAGACCGTCTCCAGGAGGCGTGTGTGCTGCTGCGTCCATCAGCACTGACCAGTCCTCCACTCGAGCAGTAACATGAAAATCACCTCATCTGCATTTGCCTGAACCTTTACGTCGATGTATCGCACCCTCTCCTTGTTTTTGCAGGGGAAATGGTCACGTGACAGCTGGAACTCCCTAATGAGGCCTCCACCAGCTGTGAGAGGCGAGAGCAGCTACGCTACGTGTGGGTTGGGGAAAGACGGGAAGGCTTCAATGAGAGGAGGAGTAATTAACAAATGCTTCTGCCCTCATTTCCTTGCAGGAATAATCTCACTGTTGTCTCAACTCTAAAAGAGGCAACTAATTCAAACTTTGATTAGGAACCAATGTGCCGTTTTCCAGGGCTGTGCAATCACTGGAACGTTCATTGTCAATTCATTCACTTTTGGCTTTTAATATTCACAAAGGCTCCATAATTACAAGGAAATTAATTGTTTTCTACGTGACATGTTGTACTTTTTTGCCATAATTAGAGAGCCCCTGCAATTACATTCACTTAGCCTGCTTTTATGTAAGCTTTTTTCCCCTCTGTAGTTTGAAAAATTGTGCTGAAACTTTGGAATTTGCGAGCAGACGCTCCCACGTGTCAGCTTTTTCGTCAGCGTGAGCAGAGAGCATCGTTAAGCTTCAATTACAGACTCCGACGACTCGTCCCGCGAGAGTAGCGGCAGATGGAGAACAGAGACGACTGCGGAACCTTTGGAACGCCACCGGCTGATTTCAATTTGTGAGGGGAAGGGAAAGAGTGTTCTAATCCCAGATTTCAATTTCCATCTGGATCCGGAACTGTTCGGAGGAACCAATTACGGCTGAAGACCTAACTAAACTGAATGTTCACTATCAAAATCCATTCAAGGTTAACAACAATAATTAAGGTGATTACTGAGGGTCCTGGCAGGACTGGGCCGCCCATCCTGAAACTAAACTAACAGCACAGAAGATAAGGCCCGGACCCAAATAAAGATAAAAAGGACTTACTGAGCAGGTCGACGTCAGGTTAATGTTCCAGGCGAGCAGAGAAAGTCCAGAGATCCTCAGTCAGAACGTCTAGAGAACATCAGAAGCACCCGACACTGTCTGGAAGAGGAAAGCCAGGGGAGGGCCGGAAACAAGGAACACAGGTGGGAGCTGACGAAACACAGCTGGGAGACGTTACCCAATCAGGAGAGAGCCCAGGAGGAGCAGGGACTGAGAGGAAGACCGGAGATTAGATACAATTAGATGCAGAAACGGAACCCATTACACAAGAAACACAAACGGAAGCTGGTCAGGCAGACAGGGTGAGGGAGGGGCTTTGAATTTGAATACTGGAGGACAAAGCTGGACTTGGGTGAGGTCATACGTGGATGCAGAGACAGAAAGCTGTTGAAAACAGGTGCATATTTAGGCATTTTTGAGCCGTAAACTTCACCAAACAGCAAAAAAAAACAAAAACAAAGATGAGTGAAAAATGATCAACGCCGCGGCGCTGGGATCACAAAGCAGAAACAGATCGCTGGTCCAGACCCGCAGGAAACAAGCTCATTTGTCTCGACTTCAGCCAGGTGAAAGGCATTAGCCTTGGATGTGCAGAACTCTGACTCGTGTGATAAATTATGTCTGATGGATCAACACAGAGAAGGTGCAAGAACTCTGAAAGAAAAACTGTCAATTACAGTTTTTATGAGAAGCAGAGACAAAGTTCCTCTGCACTTCAGGGAGCTTCCTTCCTTCTGTTTGTCATGTATTTTTTGCATGTGGCCAGTGCGCTAACATATTGGACAATATCAGCTGTCCAGATGTTGACATGACAGCAGAGCAGGTCGAGTGTCTGGTTTCGCTGTTGCTCATCAGCATGTCCTCTAAGGTCACAGCCGCTTCATTATGAGCAAAACACACTCATTAGATCCTCCACCATGACATTTACGTACAGTATAGGTCTAATATAACCCTAATATAGCAGATATTCAGATAAATGAGCCGTTCAAACACATCAGGGCTTATTTCCCGTGAACTAACAGGAACAGTTATTTCCCCGGACGACTGTAATATCGATATTCAGTGAAAATCTTGGCAATTCACCTGTGAACAAAATCGATATCAGGACTCAGTGAGTCAGATAATCGTCTCCAACTCCAACGGGAAAATTAGGACGGGAAACTTTAGCTGAACAAAGGAGCACATTTCAAAGACTGAGGAGAAGGTGTGTTTCCTGCTAACTCACGGGAACCATTGTGCTGCTTTGATGTCATCAGCATTATTCTAATTTCGACTATGTGAGGCTGTCGGGATTGTTGTCTTCTTTAATGAAAACAGGAAAACAGCAACGTGGGGCCACTTATCAGCTGTTCAGGTGAGTTTTCCGTTCATACAGTACATTCATTCACCCAGGAGCTGCTCTGCGTGTATGTTTATGGAATGTGAGAGGGAAAAAACGGCCTCAGAAAGAGCTGAGCTGGAATCACATCTGGTATCTTATTACCTCCATAAATAAACATCAGTATTACGCAACAGTAATGATTCTCGCTACAGTCGGATAAAGGAAATTACTCTGAAATTGGAGCAGTCGGATGTGGTTCTTACCCTGAGTTAGCGTCGTGGGCCCCAGGACCAGGACCAGGAAGTGAGGGCGAGGCCAGAAACGGAGCCCGGATGGCAATCCGTTCCGTTAGTGCTAAGGTAAAGATTGTTCACAAGCCCGACTGCAGGAAGAATTCCAAGCCTCTGGGCAGCATTTATGGGACTGATAGCATCAGCTTTGAGGTCTAATTTTAGGGGAGATGAATATAGCATTATCCCCAGGCCAATTCCTTAAGATATTAAAATGTAATACCTCATTATGTAAACTAAAGTTAGCATGCGCAGCGCTGGAATTGTGATGCTACATCCTGGTGACGCAGTAATCATCTGTTTAGTTAATGGAGCTCTGCACAGCCGGTAAATACTGCAAATCCTAATCCAAGCGATTCCTGCTTTCTAAATACAATTAGCGCCTTTTTCCAATAAAGTAATGGTTGTTGCAGCTCCAAACCTCTGCTGTTGACATTGCAGTCGCACACTCGGTCCCCCGGGCCCCTGCAAAATCTGATTAGAGCCGGCTTCCTCGACAGTGACAGTGTGAGAGGGAGGGAGAGGGAAAGGGAGAGGAGGCTTTCTGAAATCACTTTTTTCTTCTCTGGTCCATCGCCAAGATGTGGCATTCACAGTACTGCGTCGAGTAGGGCGGTCTGGAGGGGAGAGGAGTTCTGCTTTCATCTAAAAACATCCACAAAACATGGCTTTTCAACTCAAGACAGCCCAAAAAACACTCTGCTTACCATGTTTTGAGGCTTTTACCTCCAATCATGCAGGCAGCAACTTTCCCATCAAAGATTAGAGATGTTTTCAACGTCTGTTTGACTGGAGGAGAAGCGTTTGCGGTGAGATCTTTTTGGAAGACTGTGACAAACCTACCCCTGACTGCAGACAGAGATGCGATAATGAACGAGCACCAAATTTAGGTTTATCAATCCAAAGACTTCCGATGTGTCAGAGTCGTCCGTTAGCGTGGAGGTGAAGGGTGTTCCCCAGGGTTCTTCTCACATCTGGCCCCAACATACGACTGCATCTGCAAATATTTCCAAAGATTTCTTGATTTAGAAACTTGGAAGAGCAGCTTTCTGGACCTGTGACAATATTTAGACAGATACTCTTGAGTAAACAAAAAGATGGTGTTTGTCATGCTATGATCATTAAACATAAGAAAGCATGTCCCTGAATTTCTTATTTACAGCTGAGAGACGAGTAAAACAGTTTAATCCAAAAACAAATGGACAGATCAGGATTTGTGTCAGCACATTATTGGTAAAACCGGCAATATTTAAGACTTCTTTTGTTGTCTTTCAGTCAGTTTTGAAACATAACAATGAAAATGGGGTAAAAATGCTACTTAAATTACTTTTCTTCATAGTTACAGGGTGTTTCACACATAAATATCTGGTAGATTTGGCACTGGGGCTGTAGATGCTACAATCATGCATGAACGTAAATTAAATTGGGTCAAAATGTATGCTGAACCACAGCTGCAGTGCCGCGCTGCAGGACACACCTCAGGCCAATATGAGGTCCAGGCTGAGGTCCAAGCCAAGGTCCAGGCTGAGGTCCAGGAGGCACCCGAAGGACGCAGAACCACCTCTGAGCTGGCTGGCAGGCCTGTGAATGCTCTCCAGGCCACATTACAGCCAGAGAAACAGATTCTGTCGGGTTTCAGATGACTGCGACCGGGCGGAATACTTATAATATATTGTATTATAAGAATTGCAAAGGTGTGAGTCAATGTTAATTATTGCAATTAAAATAAGAGAAAGAACCCTTGTCTGTAGAAATCAGACGACTAAATTCAATTACTTTTCCAGCTATTTTAATAGAACAAAAACGCATTATGTGAAATACAAACTTGTCAGTTTTGAGGGAGGTTTTTGTTGGATCAGAGCGTCAGCGGCTGAAGCAGCACTGCAGAGCCCGACACGGAGGACCTGACTGCAATGAAATAGGTGTGCGCAAGAGGACCAAGGCAAATTCGAACAACAGCGCCTCCCAGTGGCCACGTGTCGCAATACAATCTGGTTTTAAATAGTGACGTTATTAAAAGGTTAAAATTAGATTAAAATAAAGCTAGATGTGACAGGAAACAGATTCAATCTGCTTTAACCTTGTGTCTTTTTTCTCTTTCATACTGGTAAACAATCTGAGATTAACTCAATGACATTTCATTCACCCATACTAGATTGAGGGATTTTTTTAGGGCCCAGACTGGTTTTACTGTTGCAATTTTTCTTTAAGTGGGTCTAGGATTGGCATGTGCATTTTGAGAATTTTAATCACTTCCTTGAATCTAATCCTCATTTGATCCTGGTGATGGTGTTGTTTATGTTTTTTAACACAGATTTCATTGATTAAATATGATGTAAATCAAAGGGCCACGTGCACAAGAGGCTGGAATTTTATTAATTTCACTTTAAAATGTACAATTTGTGTTGAAATTCATTAAAAAAAAAAAAAAAAGCATCATCAGCTTTGCAGACCATATCACAACCAGACTGCAGCAAATAAAGGGTGGAGCAGAATGAAAATGACTTATTAGGCACACATTGTTTCTCCCAAATGATACATTTTAATCTATTTGATGGCAAAATATGTACAGCAATGATTTTACTGGGTGGTGCGACTCTCTCGGGACTTCTGAGTGAACGTTAATTAAGCGCAGATGGACACGGAAGTAAAGACCTCTGTGAGAAGCTGACTCTGTCAGGCAGCCAACTGCAACAAAACTGCCAGTTCAGTTAAAAATAAGTTAAACCTTAGAGGAAGGAGACACGGAGAATATCAATGGATGTGTGAAACGCACTGACCGGTACTTGTGAAACTAAGAATTTAAACAGATTTTCAGCAAAGTTCTTCTTTCTGAATAAAGAATAATGAGTTAAATGTGGACGGGAGCGCCCACCTAATGAAACAAATCTGCAAAATAAATTAGAAACGGAGAGTTGTATTAGTATGCATCTACAAAGAGTACCTGATTTTCTCTCTCTAGCCTAAGTTTGATACCATTGCATAACTTATAGAAAAACCTGTCACGTTCTTTTAAAAACTCACAGTAATTCGTTCGTTGATCACGAGTCCAGATACCACCAAAGCCGGGCACGCGGGATTCTACCCTGCAGAATCCACACCCCCTCGACTCAAACACTGGATATTCCATACAAATAAAAGGACACTTTTCCTGTTTATATACATAACACTTGTGTACAGTCTTTGCACTTCCATTATAACAGATTGAAGCATCTCCACCAACGAAGTAAATGGAAAAGAATCAAATTGTGTTCAGTGGATTAAACCTTGAATGGATCCAAAGCTTTAGTAAAGCACTTGGTTAGACGTAAAAAGGAACAAGTTCAACTGCCTTTGTGTTTAAAAGGAAGGAAAAAGGAATAAAACGGATATTCTGTCCTGCTAGGATATCAAAGGAGGGGAGGTTGGAAGTTTAACCCAATCAAAGGTCAGTTTTAAACAACATAACTTCATGAATGAACCTAAACTGACCTGTGATCAGTGACCAGGACACTCTACCTGGTTTTTACTACTAGTGTTGCACTGACTCAGTATCACGATCATCTTAACAGTCCAAACCGACATCAAACAGTTTCAGGAACGGTTGTGCCTGGGCCACGGCTGGACTCCAGCTACTGAAAAACAAACAGAGGGGCTAAGAGGCAGTGAAAGTTCTACATTTATGAGTTGAACCCTAAAGACGAGACCCGTCGATCTACCTGCTTTCATACTGCATACAGCTTATTCCTGGCTCAACACCTCCTCCTACACGTGTCCACGTAACGCTGTCCTGGCTTGAGCAGCAGTGTAAACTAAAGACAAATGAGTGGCTTCGAATCTCCACTGGCCCCCTACGCATTATTAAACTCCACGAGGTGGGGCGTGCTGCCTGGGGGAGGGGCTGGAGGGTGGGTTGGCTTTTGCAACGTCAAAGGTCACTTGGGTCCTTTGGAAGGGTTGTCCGTCTCTGTGGACTGGCGACCGTCGTTCCAGGCCTCCCTGGTGCTCTTGAGGGCCTGTGTCCGTTGCTGGTCCACGACCACGTAGTCCACACGCTCGTCTGACGCCGCCATGCCAGTTCCATTACTCTTCAACTGAGGGACAAAAACCTCGTTTTAGCTTTCACAGATGAAAAGTCACCTGACTCAACGTGCCAATGAGGTCCTACCTTCCGCGGTGGGGTCGACTTGCCGGGGTCCAGATCCAGATCTAGGTACTCCACCTGTTTGTCTCCCTTTGGCTTCACCATCGGACTACTCCCACCGTCTGCTGTCATGGGTGCACCGAGCTTCACGTTCTACGTTAAAGGAAGCTTTCATTAAGGGACGGGGGGGCACTAAAGCAGCGATACACTGAAAAACAGCTGATTCCTGTCACAGCATAGCTTTGTCACAACACCTGACATGTGTTAGCGTGAGGCATTTTTGGAATTACACCAAAAAGATTTAAGTAACCAATATCAACTTCAGAGGCTAAGTGTAAAGACAATTTGGCCATAAAAAGAAGATGATTGAAACTGCAACTTTCGGTTTAAAAAAGCAGCCCTAAATTTCACAATTTCAATGATCCAGATGGCTTACATAACGCTGACGACGGAGCCAGCTGCTTCCTCACGTCATTAGCTTTCTTTTCTGAGTGCTGGTTATGTTTAGATCTGGTATCTTTGACAGGAAATTAAAGCTACCGGGCTGCAGGTGTGGTGTTGTGACAAAGCTCCAGGTTGTTAACTTCTAACTACAGGCAGAGTGGAGTTATTAAAACTAGGATGATGATAAAACTAGTACACCTCATACATAAACCATAGCTTCTAACAGTTTACAGCTGACGTGTGGAGGGATACGGGCAGAGCGTAGAAGGATTATGCACAAATGCCCCTGCACCTCTAACCTGGCAACCCTGCTCACCTCGTCTATGGTGTTAAGTTCCTCCACCTCCCTCTTTATAGGGGTGATGGGGACTGTGCAGTAGAAGGACTCCTCTCTACACAGATTTGGAAAGAAGAGGTGGGAAAGGGAAAAAAAAAAAAGAAAGAAGAAGAGCAGATGGTGAAGAGCAGAAGGCTGGGAAAAGAAAATGCATGGAGCCAAAGTCTGGAGAAGCCAGAGAAGGAACTGGGGAGAAAGAAATACATGAGCGATGAAAGAACTGGAAGGCAGCAGACAATATCAAAGCAAAGGTTACGCTGTTACAGAAAAGGGGGGAAAAGGCAAAGAAAAGGGCATCCACTACCCAAACTGTAAATCAAAGAATCCTGTTGACAGAAGCTGTCTG
This sequence comes from Pao palembangensis, assembly GCA_015343265.1. Classification (NCBI taxonomy): domain Eukaryota; kingdom Metazoa; phylum Chordata; class Actinopteri; order Tetraodontiformes; family Tetraodontidae; genus Pao; species Pao palembangensis. The sequence continues at coordinate 4,138,803 of CM027089.1, read as the reverse complement.
CGTCTGGTCACTTTTCGGCACGCAGGCCAATTCTGCACGTTTTCTGCTGCTGAATAAAAAAACAAACCCTAATTTAGCCTCCCCCTCCCCCCCCAAAAAACAAAACAAAAAAAAAAACAGGATCTTTACAATTACAGGAAGGGTAGTAATCTGAGAAAAATCAACTTTTATTTAAAGCAACCGAGCCCTGAAAAGAAGACGATGAAAGCTGCGGCGGGGGGAGAGGAAATCGCAAACAAAAGAGTCAAAGTGGCGAGGAGTCCGTCTGCAGCAACCGCTACTTGGTCCACACCAATGTGGCCTTTGAGGAAATAGCCCGACAGTTCAGCTCCCCAAACTCTGCCTCTAACAAGCTCAATATTGATGGTGCATCTGTTGTGAGGACAGCCTTTCATACACAGTTACGGTGCACGACACGCTAACCTAATCTCAAAGCCACATCACACAAGCAGAATTTTGTTGATTATCTGTGATTTGAAGCGTACAGATCATGAGACAGTTGAGTGTTACATACTGGTTCATCTGTGGACATATTAGAGACCATGGGTACATAATTCTCATCACAGTCCTCAGAGTCAGTGCTGGACGCTGTGCTATGCACTGACGGGGGTCTCGTTGGCAATGGAAACCTAGAGAAACTGAGCAGCATTCACAATGTTTACACACCGACTTCTGGGCAAACACAGTCTTTGGTGAGCACAAAATATAACACAGACACATCAGACACAACTATGAACCGTTGCAGCCAGAAGAGTCCCTGCAGCACTTAGCACAGAAATAGATGGCCCCAGATGTACTGGAGCTGAGGCCGACTTCAAAATGCTTGTACCAGCAGTGCTACTGGGCATCAAAGTGACTACAGCAATGCATGATGTGTTAGTCTCTACTTCTTTAGTTAATTGAATGCTATATCTGCTACTGAGGGGAATGTTCACACCAAATAACACCCCTTCCTGCAAAAAAGAAACCTGCTCTACAGCAGCTCCAGCCACCTGAAGCTAAAGCGCACTCATTTATCTTTAAAAGCGTGCGTGGGTGTACGAAGCCAAACGTTTCTTCTCCTCTGGAGCCTGTTCTGAGACGTAGGAACAGGGATGTGTGGTAGCGTGAACATGCCCTCGTTTGCTAGCTGAAGGTAGAATTAAGATGACAGACTTACTCCCGCGCAAATGACCGCGTCACAGGTGAGCGGACAGGTGTGCACGGCTCCTCCCACTCTGGCAGCGGTTTGATCTCGAGTGGGGCGGGTCTTCCTGGAAGGAGGGGCACACAGGGGTCAGTCTGCTGGAGCACACTCAGGTTACATGCAGTAAAGACCAGGAGCAGGAAGTACGGGCGTAATAGAGATACCAGCAGTGACGTGTGTGTGTGTGTGTGTGTGTGTGTGTGTGTGTGTGTGTGTGCGTTTACAGTATAAAATTTTCTGTCCATATCACAATCTGGATATCGGTGCTTTCGCATGTAAAGGACAGTGTCCTTAAATATTTATAGAAAAAAAAAAACTTTAAAAACAACAAAATAAAATGCTACCTCGTGTTCTATCACAATATAGAAATCAGAGGTTTTATGAGGACGGTGAGCACATCCGTCTGTACACGTGCAGCAGGGTGGATCTAATCACTGGTGTCTCTTTCATTAGATTATATCAACGTTCCAATTTCCTTGCAAAGGCTCGGAGCCTTTTCTGGTACACTGCTTCTGCTCCATCTGACCCTTTTCAATGATTTTGTGAAGATGCAAACAAAAACAACAGAGGACGTGTCACGGAAAGCACGCGTGTTACTCAGACAGGGGTGGTAGTTACAGCAGTAACTTATACAGTTGTAGTTTTACTGTGTTATTCTTAGAGTTGTGTTAAGTAAAAATCCAACACAGTTCAGCAGGGTTCAAAGAAACCTTTTAACTTCTCTGACACCAGGTATGAAACACGTACAGTATATGTATCGGGTTCTGTTTTTCAACAGCCTTTCGTACAAGGCCAGACAAACAAAAGAAATCCCACAATGCACCAGTGAAAAACATGCAAAGACTCAAGATGAGATAGAGCTGGAAAAGGTCAAAGAGTCACAGAGGCGGTTCACCGCGGAGTACCTACCCTTACGTCGTCCCCTCTGGAATTCACCTACGGTTTGAGAGTCAGTTCGCTCTAAACCCACACCTTTAGCTCTTATTATTTTTGGACTCTGACCTGATTGATGAAAGAAAACTTGATTATGAAGATTTTTTTTGGGAGATCACAACAGTTTAAGAGCGAGTTGAGCGGCTGTCTTTCATGCAAAGCACAAGACGGGACTCGTGTGAGAACTAGGCTCTCGCTGACGAGCAGACACCTTTCTGTGCAGCACAGCTATCGAGAGGGTTATTGTCATAGCAACAACAGACCCACACCGCCCAACATGCACCTCCCTCCATGCACCCCGGCTGCCCACACAAGGACTGACAACACGGCTGCTCATGCACGACGAGCCGAGGGTGAGCACGGACAGTGAGCTGAGGATTGAGTGCAGCTTTTAGCACACTGACAACGTATTTCGTGTGAGGGGTCGATAAATCAAAGGCGCTTATATTCAGTGAAATTACAGCGTCAACAAAGTGGAAGCTGCTTGCCGGCCTTGACCATAAATGTGATGAATAAGAGAGAGAAACAGGAAGTGCACGCACAACCAAGGTGGCGGAAATTTAGCATGGCTCTGGGTGAGATAGGTCATATACAGAGGAAAAAAACAAAGACAGCAGGTTAAAGAAACCACCAAATCACAGTATATAATATAATCACATCAGTTTAAAAACTCTACGTCTCATTAGACATTAATTATATTTTTAAAAAGCTACAAGCAGAATGGGCCGCAGAAATTCAAAGTCCAAGGAGACATCACCACATCACTGTTAACAGCATTTAGCTGGAATAAGAGACACCTCTCTGACAGCTTCCTCTTTGCTTTGCACTGTAGTTCCCCTCACTGTTAGGTCTTCCCTCAAAGAGCACCATTCACATGTGCCGAACAAAGGGGATGGATGTGACCAATCCAGGCTACGGTCGCTCTGCGGCACAGGCACCAGCGCCCCCCCACAAAAAAAAAAAAAAAAAAAAACCTCTGCAGGGCCCCAAAAGTACTTTGGACAAGGAGCTTACTGTGTTTGGAATAAGAGGATGTAGCTGCTGCTGAACTAGTTCATGAGGCACGAAAGAAAACACTAAACACTTCTGTTTAATGCACGACATGAACGGAGAGAGGCAGCCAGAAACCATAAAGTCCATGTCAACGTGTGAAAAAGACTTGAAACGAAAGGGCAAAGTATGATGAATGCGAATGCAGAAATGATGCTAGTTTGTAGGGATGGCATGAACACCATGAGATAGCACGCTGAGAACAGCAGCAGTTTGTTAGATAAAGCACAGTCATCGATAAATGACGAGCAAACTGACACAACGCCTCCACAGACTGTTAACTGTGTCTGTACGTGCATGCACGCCGTTTCTCCCCTCACCTTTACGGTCGGGTTTCAGGTTTCTGTCAACGGGAGGAGGCTGACAGTCGCTGAGGATTGGCCTGCGAGGCGGAGTCTTGGGACTGGAGCGGAAGCCCATGTGAGCAGGCGGGGGGACCTGTTTACCCAAAGAGGAGAACTCCATAGTGCTCGGGGTCATCGGAACATAATTGGCTTCGTGCGCCGGCTCCGACAAACTGCCCGAGTGATGATGGGAGGGAGAATTGGCGCTCATGGGAACATAGTTCTGCTCGAGCTCTTCTGTGGACTGTCCACTCACTGGCATCATTCCTTTGGTTTTCTAAATGGATGGAAATCAGTAACTGTTAGGTTAATTTGCCAGGAACAGAGTGGGGAATCAACTATAGCCTGGCTAAAGCTATTTGTCCTCACAGTATATTAAAGACGCAATTTGTAAGGAACAATCTGTAAAAATTCCAGAGATCTTGAGTTGGTCCTCCCCCAAATGTGTGTCTTTACCTTCCACATCCATGACGTTAATGTGTAATGTGCGAAAAGTGCCCAAAAAAAAATCTAACAGTATAAATATGAGTCAAAATATTCAGATTCACACCAACAACTGCGGTAACATTCCACGGGATTTTAAACTGATTTCTCGACAATTGAGAGATGACACTCACAAAGTAGCTGTTGAAGTTTTCACTGAACTCAAAGGAGCAGCTTTTGTCAGATGGGAATGATCTGGGAATGTCATAACAGTCCTGGGATCCAAAATCTGCAAAGATAAATCAAATGCACAGATAATGAAAAAACAAAAAAACCTGGAGACTATACATTTTCTTCACTGATACCAATAAGCTTACTGGTATATTGGCAGTTGTACTAACTTCCATAAATATGTTATAATTGTGTTGCACTGTGCTGCCATGATGCAACGTCTCATATATTGCACTCACGCCTGCAGAACCCACCGCTGCTCTAGAGAAAGGCAGGAATATACAACGGTTGTAATTCTTTTTTCTACCACAAGGCGGAGCAGTAGGTGGAGGAATATAGTGGACCATTTATCCTGGTTTAGGGAAAAACCATGTTCTGTTCTATTTTAAGCTTTTCATACAAAAGGATATTGTGGATTGACTACAGCCTGGTGGAAAACAACATTTTATTATTATATGTACTTTTCTTTTATCGTTCTGTAAAAAAAAAAAAAAAAAAAAAAAAAAAAAAATTCTTTCCACCTTACAGTTAACACATGAAGATGATTGTGGCCATTTCACTAAAAACAAAAAATTTGCTACTCATCATAATAGCACCCTTCACTCCACAAAGCTCATACTGCCAACAAAGTAGTAAGCACATTAATGCATACATTATTCTGCTGGTGGTTAATGCCTGATTGGTGAGAACTCATGGCAGCTGCAGAGCAGATCTGTCCCGTGTGCATCTGTCTTGAGTTCTTGCTCGTCATGCCAAACTTTGCTGAAGAGAAGGGTTTCATTCTGCCCTTATGGATCTATCTATCTATCTATATATATTTATATATACAGATAATATTATATACTGTATATTTCAGACAAGGCTTTAACTTAAGACGCTGACACAAACCTTTGCGGAGGCGTGAACAATCCACAGTGCCGATGGTGTTGCTGCGCAGAGCTTTATTTCCAGCACTTGTAGGCACACAGTAGTTCCCGTCCGTCTCCGAAGCCGAGCGGGGCACACAATAGGTATCTGTAGGTGAGCGCTCAGCAGGAGGGGGCGGGAGTCCTGAGGAGGAACTTAGCAAAGGTTTGGGAGGTCGAGGAGGAGGTACCACATCGCCAACTTCCGTAGCCCCTGCTGATGACGACAACGTTCGGGGCACCTGGTAGGTGCTGTTTGCACCAGGCGTGGGCGGGATATCGTAACTGAGGGAAAGGTTGCGCATCTGAGACTCCATTGAGGTCTTCCGTGACGGCGTGTTAAAGACATAGAGGTCGGAATCACAGCTGTCCTGATTGGCCGGAGGGGAGGAGGCAGACTTTGGGAGCAGCACCGTGTCCTGGGAGTAGCTGCGGGGGAGGTGGTAAAGGCCGCTGTCAGTTGAGAGTGACGCGCCGCGTGATGGAGGCGAGTCATAGATGGATGAGGCAGAGGCAGGGGCTGCGTGCTGTGGGAAGAAGCCGTTGTGCGAACTGTGTTTGGCTGAGGAGGTGGACGATGTGGGCGTGCGATGAGAGGGGAGGTTATCATTCAGATCCGTCTCTGAAGAGGTAGACTTGGAACAGTCGGCATGGGCTCTGAGAGGACAGAGTAGAGAATTCAATAAAAAACCGCTCTCTCACTGGTAGCCAGCTTTAGCATTCATCTCCTGTTTAAGGCTAAAATAAACATGATTCAAAAATTTTAGATAGCAATGATATCAGTAGTGTTGCCTTCACACAACTATAACAACAAATCGTTAATATTGGGTTTTAATTATGTCGGGTGTGAGAGGGATATGAGTAAAATCAAAAAGGGTTAAATGATGTCACCTCAAATCTAAGACTGGTAACTGTTAATATAAACTAATTGTCTGTGTGCCGCTGTTCTAAAAACATGCACACCACTCCACACAGGCAGGCAGTTCCAGCTGGCTGGCAGGCCACTCACAGACTAGCCTGGGGAGAAAGACGCTTGCTCTCACACTCCTCCAGGAGCAAATACTCCTGCTCTCCCTCCAGTGAAGAGTGAAGCTGCTCTGAGCTGCATGCCACACGGCAGAGAGGAGGAATGGTGTGGCAGCGCAAATGAAACGTACAGATAAATAACTGTAATATCTGGGAAACTGTGTAAATACAAGGTTGTGCTACGCGACAGCAAGATGGAGGGTCCGCATCCACCAACAAACCTCACCTGTTGGGTTCGGGCTTTTTGCTCTCGCAGTTGACGAGCCACAGGTAATCCTGGGGCTCCTCTGAGCTGGACTGGGAGTCCAGGTGTCGCACGCTGACCGGCTGGTATGGAGGGGGCACGCTGGACAAGACAGCCGCCGGACCGCCGATACTACCGAACGCCGAGTGTGGGGGTGTGTCGACCACCGCTGACTGGTGAACAGCCTTTGATGCTTCTGAAGGAGAGAAAGAAAAAAAAAAAAAAAAAAAAAAAAAGAAGGCCGTGATGAACTTCTCTCAATACAGTTTGTGTGTCACCGTCTGTCGGACCATGTGTGCCTCAAAACACAAAAAGGTCAAATGTGATTCACTGGGCACTAAAACTGAACTTGGGTCAGCTCCACAGGAACTAAGAGCCTGATTTTTAAGAGCCTGGTGCTTTTCATTTTTAAATCGTCCGCATGTTTTGATTCAGTGCATCCTGCTGAAAGCAGGCTGCTGTCTTTACCTAGCATCCTTCACTCCGCTCCTCTGCTTTCTTCCCTCTTCCCATTTGGTTATTGTAACTCTAAGTGCCGATTCATGCAGGAAGGAGGAAAATCCCCTCTACTAATGCACGTCTTTGCCTCGGATACTACCCGCGTTCCCTGGAACTCCTAGTGTTTCCTCCACTAATATCTGCCTACCACCCAGCACTCTAGCGTGTACACATTAGACAGAAGAGTGGGAGTCAGATACACGCGCATGATAAGTGCATGTAAGCACAAAAAGCAGGGCCAAGGACATTCCTTTGTATGAAACCAGTGCAGAATATAAACTGAAATATCTCGTCTTTCCACCCAATTCCAGTCATGAGTGGGTTTAAGGTTTGATTCTGTATTAATGTTTCAATGATTCTGATGAGAGGCGTCTTGGCTGTTGAAATCAGTGTTGCCTTAGGAGACCGGTGGACACAAAGCTGCAGCGTGGATGGAGAAACCTTGAAGCATCTTTAGAGGATTACTGGCCAGCTTTGAAAAGCGGACTCTTACAAGAATATATTCGGTGTGAAGATATAGGTGTTAAATATCAGACAGTCTATTATTGTGTTTTGCTAATCCAAAAAAATTACAGAACACAAAAAAAGACAGGGACAGAAATGAAAAACGTGCAGAAGAGAGAATGAAGGCAGATAAGGGGGAAAGCACAAAATAGGGGCAGTGAGAGCAACAAGCACACAATGCTTTGATTATCCAGCACTGGGAACGAGGGTAATGTGAGCCTCGACACATGGATCAACACATGGATCATTAGACCTTGGCTGCAAACAGGGCTGTGTACGGGCCTGGTGCATTCAGCTTGTTCACCGGGGGGGGGGGACAACAGAAACACAGATGCAGCATGAAAAGAGCACAGTGGAAGCATAAAAAGACTGGTAAATAAAGTGCACAGCTTTAATTAATTCAGGCAAAATCGTCAAAGGAGCTCATGGTGTGATACGATAGCCACTAAAAACTACACACAGATTTGTATTTGTGCATTTAAAGAGTTTAAAAGTAAAGCTAACATTCATTCAGCCTATTGGAACTGTTTTGATGAAAGAACTCAACCAACCTGTAGTTAATAATAAAGATATATCAGCTTAATAGTTGGCGAAATAAGACCTGGGCTTATTAAAGTGTAACACTGTTAAACCCACACGTAAATTAAAGTACGCTGAATGCTTTGTCCCTCACCTTCCTGCAGCAGCCGTCCTGAGTGAAAAAGAATATAATCATGTTTTCTGCTTTAGAGAAGCTACACTGACCCACTGTTTATCCTGGGCAGAGCTCTGAGCGCACCACGGGACTAAAGGCGATGAATTAGCTTTATGTGTGAATTTAAAAAAAAGAAACATTGGGTTTTCATTAACAGGAGGAGCAGGAGATGTGCGCCGACTGCTGATGATTTCTTACCGTCGTCGGTGGGGTTGAAGCCGCAGATGTCACAGATGCAGCGGACCCACTTGTTCATCTCTTCTTCTGAGTCGGCCACCAGGTAGAAGACGCGGTCGATAGTCTTGATGTCGAATATGTAGCTGTGCTCCAAGTCCTTCTTGCTGAAGGACAGCCCAGCATCCACCTGAAAGGGCAACAAAGATGGCGTCAAATCACAAGGACGGTGTCAGAAAGTAGCTCTCGCAAGGTTGTCTGTGCGTTGCTCCTGGCGTCATACCTGCTCACACAAGTTGAGATCAATCACGCGTATCGGCTTCTTGGCATTGTCATTTTTGTAGTACTCCAACACGTCCGGGTCGCCCGTCAGACGACCGCTGCGAAGAATAAACCACCGCTTCTTCCATGCCTGTGGGGTTGGTACAAAGACGGGGCCAAGGGTTATTTTGTGTGTTCTGAGCGATGAGTGCTCCATTCCCGGACAACCGCAGGCTGGCGAGATCCTTCGCATTTGTTGGAGCATAGCCCTCGCCTCTGTGTGCATCCACCAGCTGCACTGCCCTCGCTGGAGATTATTCACCACCAGAGGGAAGAGGCCTGTGACCAGAAATATGCGTCTCGCATAACCAGACCAAAGTCGCATAGTTTCGTCTGGCACACAGATTGTGCCAAGCAACTAATTCTGTGCCGGGAGAGTGTCATTTTACAATGAAGTGGGGAAATGAAAGCTGTTCTGTAAGTAAAAACACACACATTTAGTGACAAAACAGCAACCACCAACCAACCCAGCAGTAATTAGGAGTTTAGTGTGAACACAGTGTGGAAAAAAAACACTTGTGGAGATCAGAACCGCTTGACTTTGAACCATTTCCGGATTCCGTTCTCCACCTGAAGAAAACACGTCAGTGACTGCAGCTTTATTTACACGCAGCCATGACTCATTTAAACATAGACTGGGAAAGGTCGTGAACTCTTCATTACGCTGAGTTGTAGTTAGTCTTGATGTTTTTTAGAAGAGCTGTTAAAACATTTACCGACTTGGAAAATTAGATGGGATTTGTCTGAAACTTATTATCTAAAGTCAGGGAAACCACCAGCACTACTACTATAACTACAACAACAATAATAATGCCAGGTTCCAAAAAAAATATGAGCGCTGGTCAATAAATAAGCAGCAGGGATACTGGACAAATCAGGATGAATAGCAAAAAAACATTTTTTTCTGTATGATTAGAATCAGATTAAGGCTGTGGGCTTGTTTTTCCTCAACTCTTAGCTGTTCTTCTAGCTACAGAGTGTCCTTTGTTAGCGGGCCAAGTCCTGGGCTGAGACAACATGAGCCTCGACATGGAGAGCCTCCACAAACAGAATGGAAGAAGAAGAAGAAGAAAGCCTGCCTGCACTTCACACCGCGAGCACATCAACAGGTCACATGACCCCAGACGTGCAACACTGAAATCATACTTTTACAAACAGAAAATATAAGGCGGTTTACATCCCACGCTGAATTACTGCAGAGTTCACACACTGGAGAGCAAAACGTTTGCCTGTTATATAACCACACACACACCCACATAAAGATGATGCGTAAATGTTTTAAATCGCCATCTTAAATTCAGCCTGTAAAGATGATCCTGAGGCGTCTGTGTCGAGTTGGTTAGACAAAGACGGGGGGGGCGTGGAGAGGAAACCTCTGCTTTGGCACATGACAAAGCATCCCCAGGTCAGGTCAGGTTACCCTGAGGGTAACAGGAAGACTAGGAGTTTAGGTTACAGCAAAGCCCGGTCTGCCCGACACCCCAGTCCGGACGACATACTGAAGTCAGACAAGAGGGCTGTCTGTCAATAAAATAAATAAATAAATAAATACTTTCTCACATGTGAAAATAAGTCGAGCATGTTAAAAATAAACATTAAACTGCCACAGTTGCAGGAGTATCAAGATCATGCAAAACATCCCAACTGCTGTTACCATCATGCCCATTTGGTGAGATTGTTGTTGTTATCTCACAAGTGCAGATAAAATTGCAAAGGCAGGAATTTGATATTTCACACACGCACATGATAGATAACAACAAGAATGTGTGCCTCTTAGATCCAAATTTAAAATAGCATCTTTCCTCTGCTGTCAACAACTCGGAGCTCAAAGACGAGACCTGCGAAATGCCTGTATCTAGACTGGTTCCTTTCCACTGAGAAGCACGCAGAAGACATCAAACATAACTGAAAAAAGGAATCTCTCTAAAACAAACAGCTTCATCATCATGACTTCATTTGTTCTTATATGACTTTGATATTACACCAGTTTGTCTCATAGTTACAAATTTATATACAAAAATTATTAAAAAGTGATCACATACCTAGCTGTAAATAAACCAGAACGTCAACATGACAGGAGCCTAACCACAGCAGGAGACTCTGACACGGTAGTTACCAAGTATGTGACGTAACTACCATGGAGCCTGACATGGTAGTTACGTCACATACTTGGCCATCATTACATACCTCTTTGTCAAGACTCACACAGAACCTGATGAGACATTTAATCCACTTCCTGCCTTACATATTCCACAAGTCACTGTAGTTTTGAGGAAATGTCTGTATCTCTGCAGACTGTAGTGCGGAATGGTTGCGCTATGGGTGTGAGGTACTCCGACTACAATCTTCCCTTGTAGCAATTACAGATTCTGAAGCAGTCATGTCAACAATCAGAGAGCCAGGTTTGGCTGGTAAGAGTCTGATGCTCACTGCCTCGGGATGGGGACAGCATAGGACGATGCTGGAATAGGATGGGGCGGTCTCCCCTAGTGTGGCAGCCGTCCTCGCCATCCCTTTTCTATACCCCTCCATCCCCTAGGCGTGTGTTTTCTGATAGGGTGAAGACACTGTCCAATTGCCTAACCAGATCCTGCAGCCTTTTAAGGGTCAGACAGAAAGGGCAAAGAGCGCCTGAGCGAGATGATGAAAGGGGAAGGGATGAGGGGTGGGAGGGCTGGAGGAGGGGATGCCATCGGAGTTGAGTCACGCTGCCATCAGAGGTCTCCTGACCCATCATCACTGGAGCATGACAGAGACAAATGTGGTGAAGAGAAGTGGCCATAAAAGAACACACTCACATGCAACCTAAGTGTTTTCCTTTAGAATTATTGGCACTGTTTTATCAGCCAGACAGAAAATAATCCTAAAAGTGAGAATTAATCACTGTTGGACGTCAACTGTCATCACAATTCCCGGTTAAAAACCAAGCTTATCGGTTACATTTCTGGTTTGTTCTGCATATCCAGTCATTCAAATCAATTCGGACTGATCAAAACGATGCTGACATCAGTCTTGGACGACACTGTTGTCAGAAAAGACTTCAGAAAAGTAGAAAACTGAAACACTGATGTGTTTGTGGGTAGCCATTAATATCAATTAGTGACTGATCAGAGCATTATAAGCTCTTTGTTTTCGATTATAGCGTCACTGAATACAGGAACAACATGGAGGATTTTATACTTTACATATCTGCTGTTTGTTCAAACAGGCTCTTTCTCCAATACATTAATACATTTTAAGACCTATAACACTCTGAAGGCAGAGGCCTCCAGTAAAGCTGTAAATTTGACCCTTCATGTCAATATGTTATATATGAGCTGCAACAGGTGCACCAAAGTGTGACGTCTGTGGAGAACACCATGACGTCCGTGGTGCGGCTTATTTACACCTGCTACACGGGGTTTGTCACTGTTGTGTGCCAGCTGTGGTCTTGACTCATGTTTTTATGGAACAGTTTAAATGTGACAATATGAATGACCCTGCAATGTCACATGACTCATGTGGTTCAGTCTTTAGGTGACCACTGTAGCAGCTGTTCTGCTAACAGATCCAGAGCAGCTCAGTATTTAAGATAATTGAAGAGTTGAGGACACAATGTCAAAGAGCCCTGGATTCATATATACAAACAAGCTGCAGTAATAATGGTAGTAATTGTACAATCTTGTTAAAAAAGCATGTAGATCAATGTGTTGACAGCCGTATCTTAGACCTACTTTGCTCCGCTGACCCTAATGTGTTAGCATTAGCTTAGCATAGATTCTGGGTGCATAGTTAGCACTAAACAGCCTGAGAGTGGCTGTGCCATCTGTCCCGGTTGAGTGGGCTGAGGTTAAATGACCTGCACCCCAGCTGCACTGACTCATCCCGACTACGACAGCTTCTCTGTTGTTCAACAACAACACCGAGGGATAAAAAGGTGGAGGCACAGGGTGCAATGTGAGCACAGACAAGGGAGAAAAGGTCAGGAATGGTGATGACAACAGAATCACATACACTCATATTTTGTATGACCGACTTTTACTACATATATTTACCAGAAATAGGTGCAGTCCTCAGAGTTAGCTGTAATGTAAGTCTCTGAACAAATGGTTCTTTCAGTGTTAAAATGCGTCAGTGAACTAAAAATGTTTTATTCTGAAGGCTGCTACAAGGTCAAATTGTTGAAACTGTTATTGACTGGAACTTTTTAGCAAAATGCTTTCCATGCCAATCCATGCCTAAAATTTAAATTATCTTTCTAAATCCCAACATTCAGGTGTTGACACCCCAAAGAAACAATCTTTAGAGCGTCTGCTGAGACAGAAACGAACCGAGGGCCTTTCCATGACGCTGCATTCGGACCCAAACGAAGCAAACAACCACGCAAAACCACGCAAGTGCTTCTCTCACTATCAGGGCTGCAGGACTACGCCAAACAAAGGCTTTTCTAAGAGAGGAGTGTCAAGAGCGTCAGAGGTTCTGGCGCTCACGACCTTGGTGACGAGGTCTGCAGAAAGAAAAGGAGGGGAGAGACAAGCGATCCTCTATGCTTTCTGCTCAAACTTGTATAAATCAGTCTTTGTTACCAAGACATGACTGGGATTCTTGCTAAACAGCTATTTTTACATCCTTCAGCACCAGAGAGGGCAGCTGACGTACGAGTACGAGTGCACGCCGTTTGGCTAAGCGAGGCTGTTGAGCCAGCGACACCAGTCCTCTGCCTTCTGGAAGACGTTTAGGAATGCGACACATGCCTGAGGCCCAGCTGTCTGGCTGGAGTTTCACAGTCAGCCAGCCAGTTCCCCCACCGTGCTGACCCCCGGCGAAACCTGCTGAATTTCTCTTAAAATCACACTGATTAAAATAGACTCCAAACATTTTAGATGAAGCGGCGTGCACGTCTGAAACGCTCGCTGCCGGGTCGTAATTTACAGCGCAGAGTTGCACGAAAACGCTTTTGTTTTAAGTGAGAAGCTTTTCAGCCTTCTTCTTTGGCCGGCCTTCCAGCTGCAAAGAGAACAGCCATCGCAGCAAGCGGGGGACAGAACAGCGTGCACACAGCGTTCCCACCGCTGTACCCTTGTCATTGGCACGCTTTGGCCACAGCTGCAGCCGTGCACAGAAAGCCTACCTTGTTAGACGTCCGCCGCAGCCGCTGTCATTTGGGCAGTAAGCGTGTGTTGTTTTTGTTGACGTTCTTGCCGTACGACTTTATCGTGTGCTGCAGAGGTCTGAGTCAGGGTCTGCGCTGGGTGACCTCTCCCATGTCTGACTTCCTGTTGTGTGTAATCAGGTTGTACCAGACCCTCAACTGCCACTGGCAAATCAGAGGGGGCGGGACCCGAGGGGGAGACAAGAGGCTGTCCTAATTTAAACCGAGGGAGCGTAAAAACTGCTTTGATGCCGAAGTCGTTTTAGGTTATTTAGATTCAGTTTAGACTGCAGGAGTTTTAGATTTTCATCCTGAAGGCGCAGATAAAGAGCAAGGTCAGCGCAGGTTTACATAAGCTCATTAATATAAATCACAAACTGGCCTCAGCTTGTGGTACCTCCCATCCTGAAAGTCTCTTGTGCAGTAATCTGTTTTCAAATGTGTTAATCTGTAAATCTGTAATTAACATGAGGCAATTACCTGGACCTGCCCATCTCTGAATAGCCTGATTTAGAAAGAAATACAACATTTATTGAGTGTTTTTAACCCATTTTCACCCACTAATGTTGCTGACCCTTCTGCAGAAGCAATGGTGTTTCCATGGTTAATGAAACAGCTGTATCATTGGATTAGTCTATAATCCTCTTCATGGTCTCAGCTCCTCTGTTTTAACACTTTTTAATTCTGTTTGCAGCTGCCCATTATCTTATCATACATGCTATGCTATTATTTAACAACTCAGTAACTGGATACAATAATGTGTTTTTCACTCGTGGATGTAGTAGAATGCAAATTTCTGTAAAGATGCAAGTGCTTTTTAAGTTTTCATCTGTCATGGGCAGCTCCGTATGGTCTCAAACAGGTATAAATGAACCTTGCTGTTATAGCTAATCCAACAAAAACAACAAAAAACATTGAGTAGGAAATCATTTAGAGATCCACATAGCAGGACATTAACAAGGAAACATAAGAAGGTAGACACCCGGACAAAATCCTGAGGTTAACCGCGACATTGTTCAGAACCAGCCCACAGATGCTTCCTGAGTGGTCCGATCGAGGCCCTGAAGAAGTGGTGCAAAAGCGAACCGGGAACATTGAGGATGCATTTAAGATCTGATCACTCGGGCAACATGAAGTAGGAGATCAGGGCCATTTGTGGCCAAACACCTTCAACTTTGTAAAGGCTAATGCTTCCTGACCCACAGTCCACCACCACCTACGCAACCCATATTGTCTTACATATCACAGATGCACTATTGATCGTGTGTTTTACTGTAATGAAATTCCAAGAAAGAAAAAGGATTTAACCAGGAATGGCAAGTTTGTCCACCTTTCTTTGGATCTCTAGATTATCATTCATGAAAACTGCTCCTAGGAGAGCCAACCGAACAAGGATAAACGGTTGTTAAACCCAAACATCACAACCCTGCTTTGTGTGTGAGGGCCCTGTCCACCTACGCAGGTCAGTCACACAACTGGAGCCTCAATGTTTCCACAAGAAACAAATCTCAGCTAGTCAGCAACACCAGGAGAATGCCAAAGTTAGTTATAAAGCAAGTATTATTCTTATACTTCTGGATTGTCTGTGTGTAGAATCATCCATTTTAGGAGCCTTCAGCAAAATGCTAATTGTCAAAATGTGCAGAAATCTGAGCCAGCAGTCTTAGTCCACAAGGCTGATTTGGAAAAGAAAAACAGCAGTTGTTCTATGCAGTTGGGCTGTATAGAACGAAGGTAACACTTGCTCAGTCCTGCCCTCCCTAAAATAAACCCACACCTGCTGTGTAACGTAAAGACAGTATAGACCCAAGCCTGTGTTTCTGCACCAACCATTCAAAAGCTACAATATTTACATCTGACTATAAAAAAAAAAAGCCAAAACATTTAGAAGCAGCAGAATCTACACGATGACGGTTTGCTGTGATCAAAACAAGTCGGACCTCTCCCTTCATCAGCCATGCAATCTCTCAGCCTCTCCTCCAATTTACCGACCCACGGTCTCTGCTCTTTCATGTGCAGCTGTGAAATTCTCACCCAGACAGGCGCCATCTGACCCGAGCACCGTCGATCTACGGTAAGGTTCCAAAGAACACAGACTTTGGTCGTCAGACTGCTATCTTTGTAAACACTAACAGTGCATGAAAAGACCTAGGTTCTCATTAAAGATCGTCAGAATGGAAAAGAGGTGTACCTGTAACCTTAAAACGGCATATGCCATCAGATTTTAAAACTATTTCCCTCTAAAAAAGCTGGTTTGTTCTTCTAACTGACACCCAAACTATTCGGGAGTAGATTGTGCATCTAAACATGAACCAAACTTTAGATTTCTGTCCCAGTTTGTCTTAAAGGCATCCTGCAATGAAATGGCTTACCTATGTTTGCAAATTCATGTGTATATTTCGCAACAGTTTCTGCATCTTTCTTCCTCACAAGTGAAGTCCAGCGTACTCCAAAGTCGCCTATGGTAACCATGTATTTACCGTGGCTGCTCTATCATCTCTGGATGGGTGGAGCCAGAAAAAGAAATGATTCTATATGATCCATAAGCATATTTACAAAATGATGAAGACCAGTGAGGAGACAGGATTTAAGGACAAATCTGAGGGAGCAGAGGAGGACACGAAGACCTAACACACCGATCAGACCGCGGTGATTTTTACTGGATACCTGGGTCTTTGGTAGCTTTGCAGCAAGCCAGCCTTGGATGCAAATTGTGTTTCCGAGGTGAAGCATTAACTCGTGGGTAGCGGGTTTGAACATTAACGTGGCCTCGCATCATGTATGGCTGAAGGGGCACACAAGAGCCTGCGCTTGCTGTTAATGTAGGAAAACCAGCAGCGACAACTTTGTCATCAGAGCTGCAGCAACAGCCTCTCACCGTTTTCCAGGAAACACAGGACATTGTGAAACAGAGAAATGGAGAAACACACACATGCACACACGGCAAAAAAACATCCCCTGTGCCAATTTCCACTTTGTTAGCGTTTTTTTATCTTCCTGGTCATCTGTTCCCAACACACTCTGTGCAAAAAAGATTTCCTGTTTTGCCTCCTTTTGTCACTCCGACTATGTTTGGGGGGTCGTTTAGCAGCTAACTTTAGACCAAAAATAACAACTGTGCTAACTAAAAAGCCAAGCTTGTTGGCTAAAATACCCTGACAATGAAAAGATATTGTGTAAAAAGAGCAAAAAGAACTACATCTGAACTCAAAACTAAATGTATGTGCAGTTTGAAATGTTTTGGATGAAATTTAGACCAGTGCAGCTGGTGGTTATGATTTATGAACTGAGATGGTCCAAAATATTACAAAGCAGCTAGACATAAATATTCTTGCAATAAATAAGAAATGCACCTTCATCAGGTACAACCAATGGCTGATTATATTTTCCTAAAGCAAGATTGTGCAGCAGAAATAATAGAAAATAAAATAAACAACCAAATCAATAAAGATGGGAGCAAAATCACTCATTATGCACTAAATTAAGACTATACTTGCTCTTGCAGTCAAAGGCATGGTGTTTTTTTTTTCTCCACTCTTTCTGTAGATATCCACACTGTCAGACTTTAAAACAGGCACTTGCTGGCTCAGAGGGCTGCTCGTTTACCTCACTGAATAAACGATAAATACCATCATGTTATCACTAATGATCCTCTTCGTGCACACACTTCCTTGTAAGGGCTTGTGCTGATTGGCAGCATGCTGTAATACTGAACTGCAGTGCAGTAGGTGATGCTCTTGTCAATTCAGTGAACAAAACAACACCATTCGTCAGGTACGCAAGCTAATCTATTTCCTTCCGATCTTCCCTCTTCTGTTGTATTATGAGCTACAGGAAAACAAGCTATAATTATGTTAATGCAGGTTTATAAGAGAAAATCATGAAATATTAAAAACCTACACTTATGAGACTGCTAAAATCACTGACGCTTAATGCTGTCTGATGAGTTTACTGGCTATTACCAAGCAATTAATGGTTGTTTACCTGCTTCCATCGAGTCCAAACCTTCTTTGGATAAAAGGGAAAAACATTGCACGAGAAGCGACCTAAGCAAGTCGATGACCAGCCACTGTGGTTGAGTAAGTCTGGCCACTTTCCTTCCTACGCTGCTGACTTCCCTCCCCTCCTCTTTACGCTGTAAGGTCTGCAACACCCCACTCCAATAACCCCTGACCCACAGGAAGTAGACACAATGGACTGAAAATAACACATCACCTCCCCTGGCAACAACTGCCCACCCCAGCCCTCAGTGCGCACTGCTTCAGCACTATAACACTCCTACGTTACAGACTCAGCCATAAAATATCAACATTTTGACAAACTTTGTTCATCCAGCTGACTGTTAGTGCTGCACGTGTGCGACTGTAAAATATTTTGGATGAAGAATGTTGGGCCAGGCACTCTCTAGCAGCGTTCGGTGAAACACAAGCTTTCACACTACAGCAGGTTGTGGGATGAGTGGTAGACTCCTGACCGTACCACTCTTTCCTCCGGGGGGGGGGGCATGGTCAGTCAGGCCTGAAAAGCATCTGTGGGTGTGTGTGGGCCAGTGAAAGAGCATTTGGTTGATTTCTTATGCAGCACACTTCTGTGAAGCAGCCTTGTTTTAGATTTTTGTAGGTTTGCCTAACTGACTGCTATTTGCACTTTACAACCAAGGCACCTTGTTAATACTGTGTTAGTCCACAGTGTGCGTCTAACACCATTCTCATTCATGCTGAGACGGGCAGCGCTCTAATCCAATCAGCTCAATGAAAATTATTCCAAATTACATTTAGTGGACGGGGAGAGGTTGCCTGAGACGTGATCTAATTAGCTCCTCTCTTGCTATGGTCTGTCCATTCGCAAATTGCCAGTGATGCCATATGCAGAGATAAGGAAATGGACTCTCACGTTCAGTCATGTTGAGGCTTTGTCTAGAACATGGACCTCTTGGTCTTGCAGAAAAAAACGAGTTTCGGTTACAAATTCACGCTAGGAGCTGCTGTAACAGCTGCACAGGCTGATTCTGTACACGTATGTTTAACTCTGGTTGCTGTCCTGTTCTACAGGCTGAGCTGCAGAACATGACGAGGCTTGTTAAAGCAGACACGCCTCCGTCTTCATCCGTCTTCATCTAGTGACCTGAAACTGGTACAATCTTCCACGTTCATATTCAGATGAAACTGCTTCACTCTCAGTTGAAAGGGAATGTGCGTGAACACATACCTCCGAGTCTAAGGTCGATAGCTTAGTGTGTTTGTGCGACTCCCCGTAACGCTGATTCACATTCGGGGAAGAATGTGTGGAATCCCTCATCCACATTCACTGTAATCCACTGATGCAGTCAGCAAAGATAACAATGCAAAATATTCTGCATGCACCAGGTTCTAGAGTTGTTTAAATAGCTTGAACTGATTTGTAATCAATATATGTGAACTGAACAAGTTTCACAAGGTTCTGAAATGCTGCAAAGTCCAGAAATTCCTAAACATTATTTTAATAGTAAAACAGAATTTTAGAAACATGTTTTAATGTATTACAAATACCTTTTCAAACCCAATAAACCACTCAAAATAAAATAAAGCTTAATAACCTCAGTAAATGCTAATAGACAGCCACAGGGCAATAACGTTGAATAAAATTATAATATTAAGATGGTCTGTTTTAACTAAGAGATACTGTACGTTCTGAGAGTTGTTTCATTACTGAACATTGGGAGTAGTTGGTCAAAAGAACAGTCTTTGCAGAACAAAGTATTAGCTATTTATAGCCCAAAACAAAAAATATTTTCAAGTTGGTAATTCCTCAGAAGCTTTGGTGACGTACTTAATTCTGACTGAGCTTTTAATCTCATTAGGAGAGGAATACATCATTCTGCATGATCTGTGCTGATAAAAGGATCAAATCAACACCCATATCATACACTGAATAAAGTTCATTCATGACAGGAAATGCAGATATAATATCTGTCTGCACCTTTTTTCTTAGACAAGTATCTTTCTCACTCCTCCCTGATTGCAGGTCCAGTCTTTATCCAACAGATAAGCTAGCAACATTAAACCTGCACTGCACAATGTATAATAAAAGTCTAAGGCACTGACAGTCCAATTACACTAATTACGTAACAATGACACTAGAATTCATCACTGGAGCTGGCTAGTTTTAAAAATGCTTCAAAAACAGGCACCAGGGACTTGTTTGATCCTTAAAACACACACCAAATGATTCGGCCAGACTGAGACCACACATCTTTTGCTTGCAGAAACGACTTTCCAGTGATGATCGCAGACATCCAAACATCTGCTTACTGACGCGTCCCTCTCTCCTCACACCGACAGCTATTGTGGGCATCTGTTTGTTGTTAACGATAATTTGAGACTGAGCCCGCGATCTTAAAATAATTATAATCTCACAATGTTGGGATCCATTGTTCTGAGCCACAGTCAAATTTTTAGTTTGAAAAATTGTGTGATTGTGAAAAAAGTGTTTAGTCGGCCTTACTTAACATATATTGTGACTTCCTCATATAACCAATGGGAAACTTTGCAGGAAGTAGTTCCCCCGACTCGATATATTTAATTAGGCTTGTTCATACAGTGCTCTATTCAAAGTGCACAGTCTGAGGATGGTTTGTGCCAGTCTGCTCTCAGTCCTGAGAACCAAAGCTGTGCTGCAGATAACAAGTTTCACATTCCTACAGGGTACACTTGTTTAGTCTTTCCAGCTAAGCTTCAGGTCCAATGGTGCACCTTCCTGAAATCCTTGTCGTTTTTATCCGCTACCATTCCTCCTCCTTCAGCCATTTCCAGCTTCACTTTGCTCTCCTCCCCAGTCTGAGCTCTCAGTCACATGCACTTGTTGAAGCTGCATCGTTAGAATTCAACACATTCTTCTTGTGTTGCAGACTTGGTTCACATGATCGCCCTGCTCCTTGACCGCTTACACAATTATCCTTTCAACCTCACTGATATAACTGTGGCAAAATGTGTGAAAATACGGGAAAAAAGGTTGTGACAGAAGAATAGTAACAGCTTTTATCAACACTACAACCAAATTCTACATTAAAAAAAAACAAAAAAAAAACATTTTCATGTACTTCCCAACCAAAATTCCAATCAACACATCAAACCACAACCTACCAACCTGTCACTCCACGAATGCAAAAAACAGCTGGTTATCCTAATGCGGTCAGTTTAGAGCCGAGATAAAGGCAATCGAGATATTCCGCAGGTTTCGCCGACACGTGCAAGGAAGAGCGGAGCAGCTGCGAAATGCTGGGAAAGTGGGAACAAAAGAGGAGGACGCTCCCGACTCCAGAGTCTCAGCTCAGGGTCGAGCCGGAGACAAATGGTCTTTTAGAGCAGGGGTCTCTGTTGTATCTGTGTTCGTGCACGCACGTGCGTGCACGTTTAACCACCTCCTCTAGCTGGAGGCCAGGCTGAAGCCATAAAGAAGCAACACAGAAAGCAAAGCTATAAGGGACAGTGGCTGCAACCAGACGGTTGGTGACGGGGAAACGCCTTAAAGGACCCATTTTTAACAAGAAAAAAAAAGAATTGTGATCAGATACAAACACCAGCTATTCTGCTGAACGCCTGGCTAGGTCACAGTTAGCTGTGAAATTACACATGTGAGTAGGAATATTCAACATTCAGCCTGCAGCCCCACGCCTGCATTCTGACAACAGGCAGAGACAAATGAAATATCGCAGAAATATCGACGCACGCACAACACAGAGAAAAGAGGAGAGGGTAAAAACCACCATGACACCACGGGGCTATATTAAGGGGCTGCAGACGCTGCGACTGGGGTCAAATCACACAGCACATAGCTTGAGTTCCAGCTGCGTCGCTTGACCCACGCGACCCTGTGTAATGACAGGTTTCATCTAAACAGACACAAGGATCAAACATTTTCAAAGAACGAGCTAAAGAAAGCATCCACAAATCTGACGATGTGCAATTGCATGCATGTTCTGACAAAAAGAGGTTTTAAAGACATCTAGCACTTGCTTAACTATTGGGTTAACGTGATCATAAATGTCACGGTAACTGATATTTTGTTTTAATCCATGAGTTGGAGCCACGAGGCAAGGTTACGGTGACTGTATCGATGTGTACCGTGTGATGCTGAAGTATAGAAACTGTGCAGTAGGGCTGAAAGGAAAGCACATCCGTGAACAACACAACTAAAAATGACCAGCTCTCACATTGTGTTTGATGATGGAATCATTAATTATTAACATGCAAGCCATCAAATATCCCCAAATATGCCAGAGGCCACAAAGAAGGTCACTGTTCATAGGTTCCCTGCAGAGGCTGACCAGGGCTGCTGATTATGACCAGGTATGACCAGGTACATGAGCCTGGTTTAAGAGCTAACCTTGTAAGGTCTCTTGTTGGTGCAAAGGAGGCTTTCACAGTGACTCCAATGGCTCAGTTATTGGTTCTGGCTACACCCCATATAACACAACACACACCCTCCCACCCTGCTTCAAAAATAAAACACAACTATGTGATTATGCCCAGAGTTCTCCTGAGTCAATATCTTCATCCCTGCGCCTGCAATGACGCAAACAGGCCACCGTGGCGCTGTTGTAAAGTCTGGACCACAGGAAAAGACGAGGACACGTACGTAAAGTATACGAAATAAAACTATATTTTTTGAAAAAAAAAATTTGGAGAAGTATAAGGTGTTCATTTATTACTGGCAATCAATAACAACTATTCCATATCACTGATGACATTCAATATTCTCTCCTCTTCAGACAGGAGAATACAAATTCTATCGGCCCGACTTGAAGCACTCAGCTGTTTGGAGAGGAACTGAGTGCAGGGGAAAAAGGTTATTAGATGGATTACCAGAAAGCTTAGGAGCTTAGGATAGAGCCCTGAGAAAAACAAATCATATGAGCTAACAATTATGAGAGCTAATTTGATAAAATGATGATGAAAAATTAATGAATCAAGCTGCAGCATCCCATACCTGCACACAGAAACATGGAGGAAGCATCTCTTTTTGCTCTCTGTATTTTTTGAACAGTTCTCACTTAGCTAGTTCAAAGGATCTAAAATTTCACGTGTGAACCACGGCCATTCCATCTGCTGATAATGCCTAAGAGTAAAACAGCACTGCACAAATGCTACAGCGGTACGTCAAATGGTACGTGTACAGACAGAACATGTCGCGGGGCTTTCAAAATACCTCCCAAGTATCATAAAGTGTGTCAGATAAGGTGAGTCATGACTTTACTTGACTGACCGGCACTGTGTTTCATTTTAAATGGTGTATTACTTACAGGACAGCAATTAGCCCAAAACTGAAAGCAGAAAGAATAGAGTAAATCTGAGAGAGCGTTCAGACCCCTCCTCCCCCTCTCCTGGCCCGCCATCTGGTAGCCATCAGCACCTCACACAGGAAGGGGCGGCCGCGCCTTGCTGGGGCGCTGGGGAGTGAATCCTCTTCTGTCCCAGTGCCTCAGAAACAACAGTCCCCCAGTGCGCCGTGCTGTACTGAACACCATTGTGGTGCGCTGCGAGCCGCCCTACCCTAAGTTGGATGTACAGCGGCGGCGGTGGCGGCCTGGGACCAGGCGCTCACACCCCAGCACAGACGAGCACAGAGCAACCTCACATTCCTGACGTCTGTGCCTGCCAAGAAGCGCTGGGAACGGAAAGAAAGAAGGAGCGAGGAGAGAGCTATTCTCACTGGAGGCTGCCTAATGGCGTTATCCTGTCTCCCTCATTTCGTTTGCTTTTCACAATAATGCAGAGAAAACTGCTGATGGTGGGTGCCTACCCTGATAACACTGCTCCCCCCTCAAAGTCCACTATCATCTTCAACTTTTCTGGGTTTGCAAAAATAAAAGATAAAATAAAAATCAATAAATAAACCGACAGGAGCAGAGTGCCGCCCCTTCAAACTAGCAACTACACTCTCAAAATAGAAAGCAGAATTATGAGAACATTTCTACTGCCTGGTGTCACTGGCAGAACCATTTTTCAAATGTGAAAAATACATCAAAGCCATTAGCTGACACTTCAAAGAAAAGTCAGGAAACTGAGAGTCGTTTTGATTGATCATAAGTAACAGAAAGCAGATATGCGTATGAAGAGCAGTGGCAAATAGCTGAGAGGCTTCTTTCATCTGCGTTTAATAATAGCTGTGCTTCAAACTGTCCAACTTGGCACACTGACAAATAGCACAAAAGCATCATTTAACAGTTGGCAGAATCATATTTCAACAGAAAGTACGACTCCAAAACTCTTCTCCGCTTTCACTCCACGTCTGCCAGAGGACCTGCGGGATTCTTGCAGATCCTGATCTGCTGGTGGAATTGGCACACGCGACCATAAACACCAGGGCAGGCAGAAGCAAACACGTGTGTTTGACCTGTCGGGTCAATCTAACAGGCTCGGAGCTCTGGTGGAACAACAAGTCCAGTCAGATTACCGTAGTGACGTGTGTCTGGTGTACACCTGTCAGATCTGGGTTTGGAAAAAGACAATAGGACGCACATGCGACTCCGCCGTGGCCTTTTCTTTGACGGCTTTGTTTCTATGGCTGTGTTTTCCCCACTGTTGCCATGATGTCATTTCAACAAACTCCTGCCACATTCCAACAAATGAACATATAAATATAGTAGTCAGATCTGAACTCAGCACAGTTTTATAGGTTATAAATGTGGCCCTGATGCAACTGAGGACAAGAAATCCATGCAGGCTGGTGTGGATATCTACTATAGTAGCAGCCATATGAATATTTCATGGTTATTTGCTTGTAATGGTCATTAAATAATTAATGGCACAAGCCATCCATTTTCAAGCTGTGGTAGATCATACAGCAGCAGTCGGCCTGACTGGAGACTGGAGAGCTGGAGAGCTGTGATGCTGTGGTGGCCAGGACGCGGTCCAGTAAGTATCCTTTGTTAGCAGGAGAAGCTAATGTGCCACAAACACGCTTTGTTACATCTGCTTCGACCAGCTTGTTTGTCAGTTTTTCAAACGTTCGAGGACAACATTTCACAAAAAAGTAAATTTTCACGTTCATCCTTGCAGTCATTTAATATAAAATTCATTTTTAGCAAACAAACAAAAAAAAATTCCCAGTCAGTCAGAAAAAGATTAATGGCTCATAAACTCGCTGGTGTGTACTAAATACAACACAGAGAGGAATGAAGACCAAAAGAGCCCCTTTACGGCCATCAGAGGATGACCTTCAGGGTTCAACATTTTCCTTCTTCTGATTTGCCAATTAGGCTTGAGCTCCTGCACCGAGGTTCTTTAAACTTACACTTAAAGTTACAACATACATGTGCAGTTAAAAACTGCACAGGATCAAGTTAGCTCCTTTTGCTAGCAGAAAATTAACCCAATGAAGCAAGTGCTGCAGCTGAAAAGCATTTTCAATTGCATTATATCAACAACTGAAGCATTGTGTTTTACTTCTACTTTACTATAGAGAGCTCAATATTAGTTTATTAGTGGTGCCCACATTTGTAATAAACAAAGATAAACATACTAAATAATAAATGAATGAATAAATATGTGCTGAAGTTAGGAGAGAGCTTTTAAAGAGATATAAGTTTCTTGTAAAAATCCATAAGGTATTGCAGAAAAAGTATTTGTGAAGATGATTCTTTAGGTAAAGAAAGCTGCTGAATTCATCCCTGCAACTCTACAGCTAATTCTGCTAACATGCGGATGGAACTGTGAGACGTTCACTGCCATGATTAGTCTGTTAAACTGAACCACAACTGGAATCTTACTTCAAATCCAACAAGGCTTTCATACAAGAAGCAGGTAAAAGTGTTTGTCTCCGTTACTTGGTTATCTGAACATTTTGGAAATGGGAGTGTTTAGCTCATTAGTCTGAGAAGCTTTTGAACAGGCACCTTTGCGAAACAATGCTAATGTTGTGGATGGTTAGTTTTGACTACAATTACCTCACTGTTTCCTGCTATTAGCCGAGCAACTCATCGTCTTAACGTTTAATGGTCCTGCTCAATATCAACGACACCTTCAGATATATGCGGTTTATATTCTAGCTTTCAGCAGGTACATTAGACTTATTAATGATGATCTAAAACCAAAATTTACTGACAATGAACTGAGGGAAAAAAAGGGTGAAACACTGATCTTCTTCTCTGGTTGTTAGTTGAACCACCTGTTCACATTTGTAGCGATGTGTTACCAACATGTCATTAAATGACCAATATCTACAGAATATCATTTCATTCCAGGGTAATTACACATAATGGAGCTGAAGCAGGCACACTGAACTGAATTCACCTTGGAGCTCCATCAATCAGCAGCAGAGCCTTGGGGACAAACTTTGCCCTGAGTGGTTAACAACGCACGCGAGGGCATCGGTGAAGCACAGACGGGCCCAGCGACCAAGCTAATAAAAACAGCTAAAGGTGAAGGCACGTTCACATGCTCCTAACTCACTGTTTGATTTGTTTACTTCTACTACAAACGTACAAACAGAACAGAGTTCGTATTTGGAGATATTATTTATATGACAAGGTTGGAGGAACATTTGTCCTAGAATCCCTGATACTACTGGCGATATTAAATATAGTACTTTGCCTCAATGCTAGAATATGCTAATGTCAACTAAGGGCTGTAGGGCTGGGGATAATATTTGGGCCAGTTACAGAAACAGTTATTTAATCCAAAGAAATACATTATTCAAATAACCAATATCTATGCATACGTTCAGCCTTACTAATCACCTGACCTAAAACACAGTAAGCTACAAGCTGCTGCTTCATTTCAACTGGTTTAAAGTCAACTTCTCCAATTATTTTATGCTTTAAAAAACACAGCTGCTGGTAAACTTGCGGAGATGCAACGGCTGCATGAAAAACACCAGAGTCAGCACCTCCATGAGCTAACCCTAACCCTCATGTGACCAAGCAGAATGACCCTTCACATGAAGACGAACAGCTTTTCTCCGCACATTTAGCTCTGTGTATGAAGTGAAAGTCAGAAGAGGAGGGGAATTTTGTAAAAAAAAAAAAAAAGCAGAATAACAACTTCTTGGTGTAACTACAGCTGGTGCTTGTGCAACTTGCTAATCAGCTGAAGCCTAAATGCTTAAGTCTAAATACAAAAAACCCAGACATGTATTGTCTTCGTACCGTTTGTGCATCAGTGCATGCCAGCACCAGAAAATCTATTTTTTCATCTTTAACTGTGCACACTCATTTTCCAATTAAGAACTGCAGGAATGAGGTCACTCTTTGATGTTTCTGTAAATGATTTAACCCCAAGCACGAAACATTCTCCACCTTTGACACAAGGAGTGCTACATGGGAATGCACAAGTATATTTCATGTTGCACTAATAGGTGCAATAAAAAAATGAAACCCTGAGAAGTGTGAGATCTGATCAGAGAACCGATGCAGCAACAAAGCCACCAGGCTACCTCAAAATCGTGGTGCACTTTGCAGTGGAAAAACGTCCAGAAAGATCTTGTTTGAGGAAAGGTTTCAGGATCACAAAAGCCTCTACTCAGCTGCTTGAAATGCTTCAGGCCTACGCACGTCTGCCACTGCGCCCGACTGTGCACAAGAAGCGTCCACGGAGAGTGGGTAACGCGTTACTTTACAACAATGTAACAGGGCAGGATATAACGTGCACTTACGTAACGTCTCAACTTTTTTTCAGGAGGAGATTTTCTCAGCCACCCCGAGCACACCACATCCCCCCCGCTCATAGCTGCTCCTTTCTCCGGAGTTTGAGCGCAGATTTTGGCTCGGCTTCGTTTGTTTTTGGGAGTGTCTTCTCGTACCTGAAGAGACGGGGAAAGGACGTTGACGCCACACAGAAACGGTTAAATTGTAAAGTGGAAAGTTGTTGCGTTGAGTGGTTTTTAACAGCACTAAATACCGTCACCGATCCTTTTGAAGTGTACTTACCGACAGGGCAGCTCTCGAAAATTCCGCACACCAGTTTTTCACGAGTTGTTGGTCAAATAAAAGGATTTACCTGGATTTGGTGTCCGTCTTGTGTACAAAATAACAACGGGGACCCGGACGGGGACGTCTTGGGGGTGAAAAAAACGGGCGCTAGCAACTAAAAGTGGCGAAGTTTTTTTTGTTGTTGTATGGAACGCCTCATGCTAATTCCCGTCAGCGTGGAAGCGATTCCCAGTTTGCGAGATCGGCTGGAAATGTCCTACAGCGGACCAATGCATAGTTTTTTCAGCTTCTGCGAAATTTAAACCAATCTTTGCGATAAAGGCAGTGGTTTCACAGAGCTTCCCCACCAGTTTACTCCCATGGTTCCTTAATTATGATTGACAAGGTGGCTCCGTCTTTCCCTCAACTCACTCTCCTCTGGAATATGGCAGTATCAAGCTAACGCGGGCGGAAGAAGCAATTTTCATATTTCAGAATAAGGGTCTAGCTCGTGGAAGGATGGCTACCATTGTCACCATGACGCTTGATATCAGTACCAATTTGTTAAATATATAGTTAATTGATATAAATAGTTTGCTTTAACATGTTTTAATTCATAGAAAACATGACAAAATGACATTTTTTTACAATACACAAAAGGACAAAACGGCGCAAACGGGTAACTTTTATGTTAAAACTAAACAGCGGATGTTGAGTTATATATTTCTTTCTAGTTTTATTAGTATGGTTTTGGAGGACGAGCTGGGAGGCGGCCGCATGCTGGGGGAACGGTGGCGCTGTAATCATGGGACTTGTAGTTTAAAAAAATTTTGGCCTTCCGTTCCACATTAACAAATGAACAGCGAATAAAGTTTTGACGATTTCAAAGAATTCGATTTTATTCAAACAAACCACTGTCCTTAAAGATCCCCTCAAACTAAATAAAATTTGTGTTAAACATAAAACCAATGATACATTTTCTAGAATGCCAACATAATGGACTCTTTATATATATATATATATATATATATATATATATATATATATATATATATATATATATATGTTTAACATAGTTTCATATTTTAAATGTAATCAGACAGAATCGAAGCAGTTTACTGTATACGCATGGACATTTTACTGATTTTTAAATGCATCAATCTCATATTTGAAACACCTATGTATTTGTATTATTTTAAAGACGACAATGGCGATCGTATTTACCACAGAAATAGGTCCATAATAAAATAGCAATAACAGGCAATGATGTGTTACGAGAGGTGTTAAAAGGCATCTCAGGAATCTTATTGGAATGCTTTTGTCATGGTAAACACGTCCCCCAGAGGAGAGTCCCTGTTGGCCTGTGATAAATGACTTAGGCATTGCACAAACACATTACTGCTCTCTGTAGGCCATGTTGAAAAAGAAATGTGATGCAAGACAGCACTGAAAACGCAGCAGTTTCAGCTGATTCACCGGTTTTCACATGGAATCATACTTTGCATTTATATCCAAGTTCTGCCACATTAAGCAACCCTGATTATGGCGTTTTGATGTACCAGGTTTTTATGACTTTGCTGTGCAATGACTTTATTGTGTCTCTCTTGTGTACAATTTGTACACAGATTCTATCATTAAAATTTGTTCAAAACAATTTTCAGATATAAAACATAAATTACCAAGTTAGGAATATGTTTTATTCCTAACATGAAACTATGTCCACAGCAAGTATGTGAAACCAAATTAATAGTTAAAACAAAGATGGGCAGAAAAATGTGGTGTTTCAGATTAACAATTAAAAATCATTCTTGTTTTTTCTGTAAAAGTAACAAGCTTTAGTGCAGTTTTACAATAGAAATAAAGAATCTTATGTGTGAATGTTTTATGCTTTTTCTTTTTTATTTTTAATTATCCAAGTCAAAATCCTTACAACATTGTACACTTCTACACTTTTTTATTCAACAAGTCATAGCAGTAGTACACAGCAACATATCAGTATGATTACAATTCTTAAATTTAATATTAATAATTACTAATTTTCAGATTGAAAACATTCAGCTTGTTAGAAATGTATTATGTACAAGTATAGCTGTGGTGTTTATTCTGACAAAGTCCTCTAAAAGATTTACATTAATTATAAAAAAGGCACATAAAAGCATGAGCGCATCATTTTTAAATAATTTAAACAAGCACTGTGTCATCATTATTGGGGGTGCAACTCAATATTCACACTAAAAATGCCTTTTTCTTAAAAAAAATGTAACAAGTGTTTCCGTTGCTCTGGCTTGTACTTTGAACTATTGAAAAATATATTTTAAATATGTTGCATGGGATAGGAAACCAATAAAATATGAAAGCGCACGTCACAAAAATCTTCATAATCAAAGTATACAGCTTTTGAAAGAATATCTCATGCAAATAAGAAAGACACACCAAAGGTGACCTGCATGTACATACAAACAAACAAAAGGTCAGATCCATGTTTTCATCTGTACTGCAGCTGCACACATCTGCATATATGGCATGTGTATGTTTATGAGGTAATGTCACAGCCATCATAACCAGCCAGGAACACATTCTAAACTGATCTGTTTTACTAATCCATATAGTGAATGAAAAGCTGGAACAGGGTTAAAGTTCTGAGACTGGAGGACAGATGACATCATACTGCCAATATCCTGAAGACTATAAATTAAATTATAAATGACAAAAACACTGGTATAATCAGGATTTAAGAAAACTTTCCAAGATGAAAATTAAAGATCTGAACCAGCGCAGAGAATTTAGTTGCCATTTCAGTGCTTTTGTCGTGAGGATGCATTTCTGCTGTGCTTGTGTCCCTTTTACACACGCACAGCAACTCTGGCTCCATCACTGATCCATCTGGAGGAGCAGCATGTGAGAACACAGACCTCAGTTCTTTTTAATCGAGGTTAAATCACATTGGCTTTCATGCTGTGTGCAGAGCAGTAAGGTGGTGTGTTGATGGATGACACATAAGAGGAAGAATATTTGGATACCTGAGGGTGAAGAAGAATGACAACACAACAAAAAAGATCTCTTCTAACTAGAGAAGTCTTCTGGTGCTGCAGGCTGATGGTAAAATAGAATAGCACCTATGAGAAACCCTTGCGCTTCCTCCACCTACACTCCAATACTCTCACAAATTATTAGGAGTCTTCAACATTTGTGCATGCTTGGGCTGCAGAAACCATCCTCCTGCATGTGTGAATCTGTAGAAACCCCTACTCAGGTTCTCTGGTGATGTGGAGGGCTTCAGGTTATCCCCAACACTGCTGAATGAGCTACAATAGCAAACTCAAGCACGCCTCTTCAAGTGGGGCTGAGGACAGCATAACGTGTGTCTATTCACGTCTGTACGTTTCTTCCCACCTACTAGAACACCAATCTACTAATAGTATTGAAGCCCCCTCCCCCGCCTCCCCCACCAGAAGGGCCACAACTCCCTGGTGGGTTATTGTCATCCGAACCATTGGGCCTGAATGAGCAGGAAGATGAGGGGGCCTGGAGGGCCTGTGTCCGGGCGCTGAGCTCCTGCTCCTGTTGACAGTACAGAGAAAAGACAAGTGCTCAAAAAGAGAATATTCAAAATTGAAGCTAGAACACAAACTCAACCTATATTTACTTCCAAGTCTGTGCTTTTACGGGACTGCGTGACATGGGCACAGCACCCACTAGAGGATATTCGGTTAAACTGCAGGAAACTTGAGTGCCCGTAGCGGAGTTAGTTCAATGACTCGTGAAATTACATCTCATAAATTCTAACATGACAGCTTATATCTGGTTCTCATTCAGGGGAAAAAGAACACCTATACTCCCACAAAGTTACCAGTGCAGTAAGGTCTTTCTCCTCGGATTCTTTCCACCTGAGAGACCCTTGTACGACACTCAACTCCCAGAATCATTTCCATTTTAACTGCTCATATTCTAGGTGAAATATTTCAACTTTTCTTCTGAAGATTTAAAAAAACAAACAAACAAACAAAAAAAAGAAAACTGCTTGCCTATTTATATTATTCAGCAGAGTAAATAACAGAATCATATACTTCTTCCCATTGGGGCGGTGTTGAGTTATGAGCACATACCTGTAAATACAGCTTGTTGTCTTTGATAATAGCATCCAGCAGCTCTTTCTGCAGGGGAGGTTCTGAACTCAGTGTTGCTGTATTCACTGCTGTCTCCACACTTGTGCTGTGCTCTGGCAGCTCCTGTTTTCTGTACATGAGCACATACGCCGTGTCCTTGGGGAAGCGATTTGTGATATTCTGCACCAACTGGAAGGAAGAGGAAGTCACTCTGCTGTCGTTGAACAGCAACCAGTCCTTTGCATCTTGGCCACTGCCAGCTTGTTGAGGTGGAATGGAGAGTGCAGAGCAATTGGAAGGGTTATACTGAGCCTGACCATTCTGCAAATCTTCATTGAAGAGGAAGCGACTGGCTGAATGCTGAGCCCCGTCTGCCCCGTCGATGTTGCGACCGTAAGAGTAGTAGTGTCCGCTCTCTGATGACACACCCGAATGCACCACCACTGAACTGAGAACATACAGCACCGGCTGGACTGAACCATCTCCTCTATCTATCTGCTCCATCTTCTTCCTTTCATCTTTCTCATCTTTTTGGGATGGCTTGAGCTTCTTAGCCAGATTTTCACTGCTCTCGGGGCAATCTACATGCTGAGATGAGGATGCGGAATATAAAGATTCTGAATTCTTTGAACGGGAATATACAGGAAGTCTCATCAGCGGCGGAATGGTGACATTTTCCAGAATCTTCCGCCGAACATGGCATTTAGCATTGTAAGAGAACCGCAGCAGGGTGAGGATTAGGTATTCAGGTGCTGACACCACTTTCATGGTTTTTTCAGCACGCTGGAGGGAGCTACACTTCTCACAGAAGTAGGCATTGTCCTCGTCCAGGATCTCCGGAGCCAGAAAGTAGTTCACCATGTCTGGCACAGTCAGGGAAGGCTCATTTCTCTCAGGCACAGAATGGATGCTGCTCGTCTGGGAGGCAGCTGAGCCGGGCTCCACTGTTTCACTGCCTCCGTTGACAGACCCCTGATAAAGACCCTTGGGCTCCTCCGAGGGCCGCTCAGGTTGAGAACTGTACTGAGATGTGGCAGGTGGACAGAAGGCCAAGGACAGGTCTGTGAAGGGTTCTTTTTTCTCAGAGATGCAGTGACATTGCAGACAGCGAATACATGTAATCAGAGTCCCACCAAACATCGTTTCTATCAAAGTCTTTCGCTCCTCCGGAGGTTCCGCTTTTGCTGCAGATGGAGGTGACTCTTGTCCCTGCCCTGGTGAGGTCTGACTTGCTGAATCTGTCCTCTTTGAGTGAGAGGCAAGCTTTGGCATTGCTGATTCAAGAACTTGGAGGGTTTTCTCCTCTTCATGTAACCTTGAGACAATACAAAAGTTTGCTGATTTTAATTTGTGCAATTACACATCCATAGTTTCTGAAATAAGCTTCCATTCCCATTATTTGTGTGAAAGAATGATAATAAATGACAATAACAACAGTTTATGTCTTCCTGTAGTTGCCTTATAATACATACTTCAACGGTGACATATTCTGCAGGTTAAACTTAAACATCAACATCACTGATCATCATCACAACATCAAAGCAAACTCTACCTGTCTAGAAGAAATCTCAGGTACTCGGAACAGTCCTGTTGAGAACCAGCATTGAACCAGGGAGGCCGGGAAGCTTCCAAGAAGTTTCTGGGAGCGTATGCTGCCCTCTGCAGGAATCACATGCAAAATACACACTGCGTGTCGGTAATTCTCAATGCTAATATTATTCTGTATTATGTATTACAGCAGTTGAGACTCACCTGTGTGTGTGCGAGGAAAGCAAAAAGCAGCTGCAGCTTTTTCATTAAGGAGTTGGAACCATTTAGATGCAGGGATAAAACGTGACGTCTGAAACTGAAAAAGAGTTGCAGTTTTTAAAAAGTGACTGTCGTAGCTGCTGGACCGATGCTGTGGACACACAACTCACTCTGTGGCCATGAACAGCGTCTGGATTATGGAATTCATGAAGCACGTGTTTCCCAGGTTGATCAGGCCGGTCTTTCCTGTCTCAGACTTCCCAGTTTGCCTCAAAAAACCTGAACCAAATGAGTTTGACTGGGAAGTCCACGCACTCTGATTTAATACCAACTTGATCTTCTCTTCTGTGGGTTTTGGAAGATCCTAAAACAGGAAAAGGGTCCTACATTAACAAGCGCTGTGCATATTTAACAACTCTGGTCTTTATTCTGCTTTATCATGCTAGTGCATTTAGTAGATATATATTCCCCAACTGACCCTAATGGCCTCTAGGATGCTGTCATAGATGTCGGGGAAGCCAGAGTACTGGTACATCATGCAGTGTATAAGCTCAGTAAACTGCAGCAGGAGAGCTTTACTGTTGGGTAGACCATCTGACTTCAAAGACTGGACCAGAGGAACCACATGTGGAACAACCTGAAGTTAATGGAGGAGACAAGGATTAGGGATTAACACAGGACCTGACTCTCATTGGTACTTGAGAAGATAAAAATTAGAAAAAGGAGGAGCAGATGCCTTATAATGTATATAAAGATCACATTTGCTGTATTGGTGTATAAGCCCGACTATGGATCATACAAATCTGCAGTCAGGAGAGCCACAGTGTTCGGTCTCATTTATCAAACACTTTTGGAAGCATCCATGTTGTCAGAGCCTGGCAATACTGGCTGACGCTCAGGCCATTGCTCAGCATTCAAGTGCTTCACACATCATTAGTGGAAGGGCTGGGCTGAGCCTGAGGTTCTGTCTGCAGCTTTGAAGTGATTTAAGCCAGAAGTGGTGGTGGTGGTGGTGGGGGGTAACTATTTAACAAACCATATGAGAGGGAAATGAGCTGTGAGGAGCCAGGAAACCCCTTACCAAATGAAACGCCTCAGGAGAGTGCTGGAAACTCAGCAGCATGTGGGAGAGCACAGACAGCGCCCCCTGCCGCACAATGGGGTACAACAGTCGACTGAAAACCTATGGGTGAAAGAAATAATTTTAAAAATACATTTGTATAAACCAAAACGATGTTTAGGTCATTTAATTAAGTACTCTTTAAAGCTTAAAGTAAATAGTAGATCTTTTTTTGCTTTTCTAAGAGATGGTTGCAACCTTTGTGTGGACCTGAGGTTCAAAATAAGTCAAGATCAGTGGCTTCCATTACAAACCAGTTCAATTTTAAGCAGAGTAACGTCTATGAGGATGGTGAACTTCTGAACCGCAGACAGTCCTTTGAGTAAAGCAATGACCCAGGTATCAACATGGTGTGCCAGAGGCCATGAAAGCCAGTCAATCATCCTAGATTAGCAGAAGACAAAAAAGGTCAGTAATGCGTATACAATAGCTACTTCGAAATACCACTCTGAAACAAGCATTTCTCAGGTGTTTGAGGTTACCTGCAGAGCGCTTTCGTCATACTCGCATCTTTCACATTTTGGTCTGTGGTGAGGCTCTTGATGAGCACTGTGATCATCTGCACAGGAATGTGCTGGATGAGGCTGGCCAGAGCGATGGATGGATCAAAAGAGGGGTCTGAAAATGTAATTCAAGAATGGGATATAACTGCACAAATGCATCCGTTTTCATAAACAGCACCATTCAGAACTTCCAATGTTTAAATTGGAAGGTTAGGTTTTACAGTCAATATCTCACCTGTGGAAGAGATGATAGCAAAGACCTCCTGAAGAGACGGAAGCATCGTTGCTGGATCAGCCTTCCATATGTTTTGGAGCAGTGTGCTAACCTTTGTCACCTGTCCCACATATTCCCTCAACTCCCGATCTTGGCTGGCAAAGCAATGAAAATAGCTGATAGTTCTGACCAACTGCTGGCAGAATAAAACACCAGACTTATCCCTAGGGATGCACTGGACAAAGTCTGACAGCAAAGTGCTGAGGCGGGCACAAAGTGTGGGCTCTGGACGTTCACATACCATCCGTAAAACCTCCACTTGGATCACACTAAAGATCTCCAGCACTGACGGGCAGCTGATGAGCAGCCGCAGGCAGCAGTGAATGTAGTCTATAATTGCTGGGTCTTTGTGGTCCAAATGACCAAAACCTTGCTGGAGAAGACTAAGGACAAAGTCTTTACTAAAGAAACGTTCAAATTCAGGGCGGTGGCAGCGTGCATAGGCGTCCAAAACCTGGAAACCGGTCTGCTTCTGAAAAGTATCGTCACCAAGCAAGACGAGGCGAGTGGTTAGGGAGAACATAGACAGACACTGCTCCTCAGTCACATCGTCCTCTGCTGCTTCCACTACCCTCTTCACTATGGCTCTTTTCACTGTAACACTGTGGTCGGAGCATATGAGGCCTTCCAAAATTTTGTCCATGATTGAGGCCTGGAGGAAAAAAAATACACATTAGAATTATATATTAAAACTCATTCTCTTTTTAGAATGTCTCTAGATTGGGGAATTTAAAATTTCTTTTGTGAAATCCTGATGATGTACGGAGTATTTTTTTAACCAAACCCAATCCATTGTATGTATTCAGTGAGGGCAGAGGCAGTCAGCATTCAAAGGCAGACCTGTGCCGTCAGCTCTAATGTTCTGTAAACAGAATGGTCAGCTTGTGGCTTCACTACTGGCTATGGGTCTAAAAGGCTTGCTCTATAATACTTCTGTTTAGGCCTTTAAAAACATGCACACTAGCAGTATAACTACACAACTGTTCTGATCATTAAAAAAGGGAAAAGACTCTTACTGAGCCATATCAACTTTCCAAAAAGCTGATGAAGCATCAATTACAGGAACAAATTAATAACCTGGGACTTTCTGACGGGGAGGGTAGGGGGATTTATATAAGCTACATAAAGTTAATCAATTATTTTAGTTTTATCTGTGATAATAACAGATGATAAGCATTGTATTACCTATGACTAGGAGATTATGTGTCAGTTGGTGTCAGTTTTCTGGCTGTTTCCAAATTAACTGAACGTTATGAATGGATTTTAATTACATTTTTAGAAAAATGTTGGCAATGGACCAAGGAACAGATAATTAAATTTTGGTGATGCTCTGGATTCCAGAAGGACTCTGACCTTTGATATTCCAAAGTTCTTAGGCCAAGGAGCTTTGATCATAAAAAGCTTTAATTATAAATTATATATATATATAATATATATATAATATATATTATATATTATATTATATACCATGACTCATCTGTGTTGGTTATTTGGATACCGGTGAGTATCTTGCTAATGCTAGCTGCAATAATAACAACGTATTTTTTTTACACATTCGAACATTACTAATATGTTCCCACAGCTCACCTGCCATGGGTGATACCTATTACTTCATTAGGGTCACTGATTTTAATCTACAGCAACAAAATAATGAACAAAGAACAACACAGGCCTGACGTTGGTATAGTTAAGTAGGTTCAACTGACTTAGCACATTTTCCGACATGTATTTGCGCTACACACTAACCTTTAACAGGGTGTACTTACCGAAATAGAGCATGTCAGACGTATCCGACAACACCAGAGTTAAATATTCATAATCCAGAACTCTTCAGGCTGAAAAAACAGTATTATTTTGGTTTACTAAATCGTTTTAAATCAGCTGATTAGCCTGCTACTGACGTCATTTCTACAGACAGAGATAGTGGTAGGACCCAAATGGCGTCACCCTATTTTTGTCTTAACTATGCCTGTTATAGTGCTTGAAGTTATACTAATAAAATCAGTACTTATTCTGTCACAGGTTAGTAGAAATATTTTGAATGATGTTTCTGAATAGGAATAGGAATTAGAAATTCCCTTTCACAATACATATTATTGTTAACAATTGTAAACAGGCATTGCTCAGAGTGTAGATATTGATGAAAGATATCCAAAAATAAATTCAGATACTTAATTGTGATATTTTTCCTGTCACAACTGTAATTTGATATTAACAAAATACATTTTGGGTTTGTTAGTTATACACAGCATCCTCGAGTCTATTCATTTGACTAGTAAAAATATAATAAAATAATCCAAAATAGATCTCTCTGTGTCAACTGGACTGAATAAATAATAATAATAATAAAATAATATAAAAATAAATAAATAGTATCTGAACCATTTCATTAGAAGCGATTAAACTGTGTAAAACAGACTCTAGGTGCAAAATAATAAAAAAGAAGCCTCTTTTATGTATATTTATTTATGAGTTTTGAGACAGAAAATAGTTACTGGGAAGCTCAAAATAACTTAGTTTAAATGTTGATTATTTTATTGAATTGCAGAAACCTGCCGCAACGTTCAAAATGGATGGTTTCCTGCCAGGTATTTGTTACGACACCAATTTTTATTTATTTATTTTTTAATCTAGGATGGCTGTGTATGTATACTTTATATTGTTGGTATGGACTTATGATTTTTTTTTTAATCTAAAAGCTTTTATGAGTTTTTGGCTGAACAGAAAGTTGGAAAACTAATTTGAAACATTAGTGAGACTCTTCACTCACAAAATTTCACGATGTCTCTAAAGGTAGCATGAATAAGTCTCGCGATAGGTGATTGTGAACGCGATGCTCGAGGGTAATCATCCTAGCGCGAACGTGCTGCGTTACCAACCGGTGTCAGCCTTTCATTATAAACAACGAGACATTTCGCAGTTAGCGGTAGGAAGTTTGGAATATTTTTACCGTTTATATTACAGGGCTACACAAGGCATCAGATCAAGGGCGACATTTGTGAAACGGAGGGAGAATCATATAAAAATGTCGGATAACGCATACTGCGAAGAACAGCGGGAAGAGCAGACTGAACTTGAAGAAGCCGGAGGAGCTGAGGTAAGATGTTTTAACATCGGCATTGTCTTTTTCTCGGCACTGTGTATTTACATCTTTCGGGGAGTTGCCAGTCAAGACTTAATTTTCTAAGCCCCCTTTTACTTATCTAACACTAGAACATCGCGTTATTCAATGATGTTCAACTTTCACGTTGGTACTGGTGACGCTAATGTACACTAGCTTGTTAGGGCTAGTTAGCTAGCTGCTGTATTGCTATCACGACAACAGCGACCGAGTCCCATCCACTTGAGGCTGAAGCTGAACAGGAACAAGGCCAGACGGAATTCTAGCTCAGCCCCACCAGCTCCGCAGACCTCCCATCCTCCAGATGTTTTTACTTTTTGTGAGAATCACTTATTGATTTGTCTAGAACTGTAACGAATCTTTTGAAAACCTTGCTAAAAGTATGAGAGTAGCGCTCCGCTCATCTGTCCCATCTGCGTCTTTGTTTTCTGTGGGACAGCGAGAGAACCAATGGCCTCTTTTTAACAGGCAGAGATGCCGCTAAAGCGTCACTGGTCGGCCGACTGGCTTCTGTTGGACCAGTGATTAAAATATGAATTGAGAAAGAAAACTTCATTCTCAATCAATGTAACGACAACTGCTTAACTACTGTATTCAATACTTGTGGTTAATGCTCAATATTTTAAGTATTTCTCTCTGCTCCTGTTACATCACCCACTAAATGAGCTGTTTTCTTCAGGAGAAATCTGATTCCTCAGATGGTGGAAAGGAATCTTCTTCAGAAGCTGGGCCTGATGGACAAGATGGATCGTCATCGTCTTCATCCAAGACTAAAGAATCTTCTGCAGGCTATGAGGAGAAAGTGGTAAGCACACTACAAGCAAGTTTAAATTGTTATTCAGATGAATCTAATGGAAAAAGTTATTTCATATTAATAGAGCTAACTGTAAATTAGCTCTATTCAAATTGTGTGGTAAGGCAGCAAAAAAAGAATATGTGCTCAAGAAATGGTTAGATTTGTACCAAACTTTATGGCAACATTGGCAATAACACAAAAATTGTGTTATTACTAATGTTGCATGATTGGGAGAGGCTGCTCCAAATGTGCTTTTCCCCCAGTATGTTGTCTTTAAATCATTAGGTTAACAACTATGTCTTTTTGTACTTGCAGCAAACAGACCGGACCAACAGATTTGAGTATCTTCTGAAGCAAACCGAGTTGTTTGCCCATTTCATCCAGCCAGCTGCACAAAAGACCCCTACTTCCCCCCTGAAGATGAAGCCCGGGCGTCCTCGTATCAAGAAAGATGAGAAGCAGAATCTGTTGTCCGCTGGAGAGTAAGTATGCAACGTCACACTGCTGATTTATTCAGGTTTAAAAAGTTTTTCAAACAGAATGACTGTATTGTCAGTTCTGTGTTCGTTTCATTGAATTGGGGCAATACTTATTGCTGCTTCATGTTTTGACAGCAATCGTCATCGCCGCACAGAGCAAGAGGAAGATGAAGAGCTCCTGAACGAGAGTACAAAGACTACAAATGTCTGTACTCGCTTTGATGATTCACCCTCATGTGAGATACTAGCTATCTGTTTGGGAAGGAAGAATAAATAGTTTAGTTGAACACATGCTCATTGTGACTGCTTTTCTTTTCTAGATGTCAAAACAGGAAAAATGAGAGATTACCAGGTCCGTGGTCTCAACTGGCTGATTTCTTTATATGAGAATGGTATCAATGGCATCCTGGCAGATGAGATGGTTTGTATTTCTTGTAAAAGCATCCTGTTTTAATTCTGCGACATACAGTTTTTAACAAAAATAAGTAATTGTGCTCCATCTCACAGGGTCTTGGTAAGACGTTGCAGACTATTGCTCTGCTGGGTTACATGAAGCACTACAGAAATATTCCAGGTCCCCACATGGTGCTGGTTCCCAAGTCCACCCTCTACAACTGGATGAATGAATTCAAGCGATGGGTGCCTTCGCTGCGTGCAGTCTGCCTGATTGGAGACAGGGATGAGAGGGTAGGCGGCTCCAGGAAACTGTAGCTACTTCACACGTACACTGACAATGATTCACAGAGAATCAGGCATAAAACCATTA
Organism: Pao palembangensis; assembly: GCA_015343265.1. Lineage (NCBI taxonomy): Eukaryota > Metazoa > Chordata > Actinopteri > Tetraodontiformes > Tetraodontidae > Pao > Pao palembangensis. Next base: position 4,098,337 of record CM027089.1, on the reverse strand, counting down.
ACTGTTTTGTTTTCTTCTGCTCTGAGAAGGTCTGTGTATTGCGGGTTGAAACAGTAAAGTAAAAGATGTTTTTATCTTTTACAGACTGCTCTGATTAGAGATGTGCTGCTGCCTGGAGAATGGGACGTGTGTGTCACGTCCTATGAAATGCTCATCATTGAAAAGGCTGTGTTCAAAAAGTTCAACTGGAGATACCTGGTGATTGATGAAGCCCACAGGATCAAGAATGAGAAATCAAAGGTTACACATCTTTCCTAAAACTGATATAGTCAGTTTGCATTTGCTGAGTGCTTAATGTTGTAGTGTCCCTTTTATTTGTGTTCTTCACTTAGCTGTCAGAAATTGTGCGAGAATTCAAAACAACCAACCGTTTATTGTTGACTGGAACACCACTGCAAAACAACCTCCATGAGCTGTGGGCTCTGCTTAACTTCCTGCTGCCTGATGTCTTCAACTCCTCAGAGGCAAGAATCACCCAATAAAGCTATTTCCACTTTATAGCTGTTGAGATGGAACGGTTCCTGTGTTAATAAAGTTCAAAATTTTTCTTCTCAGGACTTTGATTCTTGGTTTGACACAAACAACTGCCTGGGTGATCAGAAGCTGGTGGAGCGTCTTCACACTGTATGTGGCAAACCTTCCCATATTAACTTAATCTCTACTCATTATTAAATACATATATATTTAATATATTATTACATATATATATTTAATATTATTATTAAATACAATACATATAATTATCATTTTTAAATTAAAATACATATATATCTATCTATGTAGATAGAGATATATATATATATATATACCTTATTTGAGTCTAAGTGCTCTTTTGCTGCTGTTCTTTTAATTTTAGGTTCTGCGTCCTTTCTTGCTCCGTCGTATTAAAGCTGATGTGGAGAAAACTCTGCTTCCCAAAAAAGAGATAAAGATTTATGTGGGTCTGAGTAAGATGCAGCGAGAATGGTAGGTTTCAAAATATTGCCAGAGTCCTGCACGGCTGGAAATGTCCTGGGATTGTACAATTTACTGAGCTTTGTCACTACCCAACAGGTACACGAAGATTCTGATGAAGGACATTGACATCTTGAACTCGGCCGGAAAGATGGACAAGATGCGCCTGTTGAACATTCTCATGCAGCTGAGGAAATGCTGCAACCACCCGTACCTGTTCGACGGGGCTGAACCCGGACCACCCTACACCACTGACCTCCATCTGGTGGTGAACAGTGGCAAGATGGTGGTGCTGGATAAGCTTCTCCCTAAGCTGAAAGAGCAGGGTATGTGCATCTATGCACTGTAATATGAGTCAAATGTATTCTCAGTTTGTTTTTTTATTAGATGATGTATTTTCGAACAGTATATTATAAGGTAAACAATGTAACCTTGTAAATATAAAGGTAATGAGATATTTTGTCCTCCTTTCCAGGTTCTCGTGTGTTAATCTTCAGTCAGATGACCAGGGTGCTGGACATCTTGGAGGACTACTGCATGTGGAGGAACTACGGCTACTGTCGCCTGGACGGCCAGACGCCACACGAGGAGAGACAGGTGAGGTGTTTATGTCTAACAAGAGATTTGGGTTGATTTTGGTGAGTTTGATTTCATTAGTTGGAGATGATTAGAAGAATTTAACAAAATGCATATAAGAAAATACTTAATGCCTTGGAATTCTTGTATGTTTGCAGATCTCCATCAATGCGTTCAATGAGCCCAACAGCAGTAAGTTTATCTTCATGTTGAGCACCAGAGCTGGGGGGCTGGGCATCAACTTGGCTACAGCAGATGTGGTGATCCTGTATGACTCAGACTGGAATCCTCAAGTAGATCTTCAGGCCATGGTTGGTGCCCCTAAGTGCTGAAGTGACCATTTTATATATAATTAAGGAGTTTTAAAGATGGCTCTTACCCTAGAAATCTGTGAGGGTCCTTTTGTCAGTCGACTTTTTGAACCCCATTAGGACCGAGCTCACAGAATTGGTCAGCAGAAGCAAGTGCGCGTCTTTCGTTACATTACTGAAAACACGGTGGAGGAGAGGATCGTGGAGAGGGCCGAGATGAAGCTGCGTCTGGACTCCATCGTCATTCAGCAGGGTAACCCACCCGTGTTGTTTTAACTGACGCAATTACCACAAGATTCAGAGAAGTTGCAGTAAAAAAAACTTGTGGTCGTGTGTGTCTGTCATCTTGTCTTTGTTCAACAGGAAGACTTGTGGATCCAAGCGCCAACAAGCTAGGCAAGGATGAGATGCTGTCCATTATCCGCCACGGCGCCACACACGTGTTTGCTTCCAAGGAGAGTGAGATCACCGATGACGACATTGTTGCGATCCTGGAGAGAGGTGAAAGGAAGGTGGGTTTCAGCATCTAAAATGTCCAGGCAGTGCTCTATCATTCTTCACTTTAGAAACCAGACTGAAATTACAACGAAAATATACTCTTTTGTAGACAATGGAAATGAGTCAGAAGATGTCGTCGCTGGGTGAAAGCTCACTAAGGAACTTCACCATGGATACAGAGAACAGCAGTGTGTACACATTTGAAGGGGAAGATTACAGAGAGAAGAAAAAGGTAGCAGTCGTGTTTTTCTATTAATTATTGCCTAATTTTGTGTGAATAAACCTTTGACTGTTAGCAATGTTCCCTTTTGCTTCGTAATCAAGGTCATTACCAACTGGATCGAGCCCCCCAAGAGAGAAAGGAAAGCCAATTATGCTGTAGATGCCTACTTCAGGGAAGCTCTGCGAGTCAGCGAGCCCAAAGCACCCAAGGTAGGGACAAGTCGCTTTATGCTTCCTGTCAGGAGGATGATGTTGAAGATTCATTGTCTGAAACCCACCTTCCAGGCTCCTCGTCCTCCCAAGCAACCAAATGTCCAAGACTTCCAGTTCTTCCCTCCACGTCTTTTTGAACTCCTAGAGAAAGAAATCCTCTTTTACAGAAAAACCATAGGCTACAAGGTAGAGTGAACTTCTACCCCAATGGTGGGTTTCTCTGGATTTATTTAAAGACAGACTCAGATCTCTTTTGCTGCATCTTTTAGGTTCCTCGTAATCCAGAATTGCCAAATTCAGCCCAAATCCAGAAAGAAGAACAGGCTAAGATCGATGAAGCTGAAGCTCTTACGGAGGAGGAGCTGGAGGAGAAAGAGAACCTGCTGCAACAGGTAATAATCTAGACAGTCGAGACAGAATATTTAGTTTCTGACTTTAGCTTGTACATGTCTAACCAGCTGTACCTTCATTACAGGGTTTTACAATCTGGAACAAACGTGACTTCAACCAGTTCATCAAAGCGAACGAGAAGTGGGGGCGGGACGATATCGAGAACATCGCCAGAGAGGTTGAGGGGAAAACTCCGGAGGAAGTCATGGAATATTCTGGTAACTACATTTTTAAATAATTTATTCCACAGTCAGACCAAACTGTGAAGGATTTAAAGTAAATTTTGTTTTTTGTTGCCCGCAGCTGTATTCTGGGAGCGATGTAACGAGCTGCAGGATATCGAAAAGATCATGGCTCAGATCGAGAGAGGCGAGGCCAGGATTCAGCGAAGGATTAGCATCAAGAAAGCACTCGATTCGAAGGTTAATGCTCGTCAGCTGCCCGGCTCTTTAAATTACAACACCAGTTATTAGTCTCTTTCTAATGGTGTTTTAATCGTTACAGATCGGTCGTTACAAGGCTCCCTTCCATCAGCTCCGTATCTCCTATGGCACTAACAAAGGCAAGAACTACACGGAGGAGGAGGACCGCTTCCTCATCTGCATGCTTCACAAACTGGGCTTTGACAAGGAGAGCGTTTACGACGAGTTGCGTCAGTGCATCCGTAACTCACCCCAGTTCCGCTTTGACTGGTTCCTTAAATCCAGGACCGCCATGGTAAATGCTGCCATAACTGCCATTGTTGTCGTGTCACATGACCCTTTTTGCCGACATCCACTTAAAATTGTGTCCAGAGAATTTAAATGTCTGCTTTGGTGTGTTGTACAGGAGCTCCAGAGGCGCTGCAACACCCTAATCACGCTGATAGAGAGAGAGAACATGGAGCTGGAGGAGAGAGAGAAAGCCGAGAAAAAGAAGAGAGGCCCCAAGACCGGATCAGTAAGTTACCAATAAGCTTGTTAGTTGAATTTGATTGTTGCTGTCTGCCCCAGGCATTCATTACTTCATTAACTACTTTTTTTCCCATCTAGGCTCAGAAACGGAAGTCAGAAGGAACCCCCGACGGTCGAGGACGCAAGAAGAAGCTCAAGTTGTGAAGCTGTAAATAAGTATGGATGTCGGTTTGAAAGCGGCAGCCAGCTCTGTTATCATTACTCGTAGTGTCGGTGTTTGTCCTGCAGGCTGTGATAATGTACCATGTTTAATCTGCAGCTGGACTGACGCTGACAGGTTTGATCAGACTGCATCGGAACCCTGCCCCCCCGTCAGTCACATGAACACTGCAGCTGTGCTGGTTTAGTTTGTTCTTGCTAGTTCTTTTTTTTTTTTTTTTTTTTTTGTACTAGTCCTGAATTGAAATAAATGTATTTATGCCCGTTGGTTGTACCACATTCCATTGCTCAAATCAATATTTACCCTTTTTATTGTAAAGAAAACATCCTTTTAACTTCCTATGTGAAGTAGTAGATTTTGAACATCACAAATAAACCTGTCCTTTTTTAATGATTTGATGATTGTGTTTATTCTGCTAAATAAGACTCAGATTAAAACAAAAGAACATTTTTATTTTTTAAAACAACTGAGGTGAACGCGACATCCAAACTCTTGAAATTGCTGCTGATGCTATTAAAATCTTGACCATTGGCACATGAAAACATACTGAAATCTCTGAATATTATTTTGATGCATGCTTTTCAGGACATGATCAACAAAGTAAAGAGGAAAAAGTTGAAATCTTGTTTTTCAAGTTTCACCAGGGTGTAGTAATACCTTTTTCTGCAGCCTTACATAGTTGCGTTCACATCGTTTTGTATCTGACGAGCTTCATTTGACCTGAAATATGTCTTTAAAAAAATAAGCATGAAACGATTAAAATGAAATTTACAATCCCTTTCAGTCATACCACATTGGAGTTGTCACCAGTACTGGGGAAGAATGCTGCAGGCACAACAGTTAAATATTAATCACTTAATCATTAATCACATTATCATTCATTTAAGATTCAATCAACATTCAGTCCATTTTGCTCTCCACCAACCAATCAAAAAATTGAGTCATAGTCATTAAAAAATGGTAAATTAGTTACATTTAAAAAGGAAAATGGGAAATTATTGAATACAATTTTTTGTTGTATGCGCTTGTGCCTGCGCTCACAAGTGGTTTTACAACTTGGGAACCAGAGAAGCAGGTGATTGGCTTCTACCCACATCAGTACAATACATTACAACAGGACAAAACCATTAGCAACAAGCCTCCGACTCTCTCCAGACGCTGGCATATTGGGCTGTCCACAGGGTTCACTGGGCTTTGTTCAGTGCTGCAATAGTTGGGCTTTGAAGGCACAGTGGTTGAGGAGATCATCAGTCTTTTTTGGGAGGAGCAGGCATTCACATCTAGACCTCTGAGCTGTCTGAGCTGCTCCACATGCTCGCCGGGCCCTGGCTGTAGGCGCTGTAGGCAGAAGAGGAAGATGTGGCGTACGGGGGCAACTGGGTCTTCTTCTCCTTCTTGCGTCGCAGCAGTAGGATCACAATCGTGGTGACGATGCACACGAGGAGAACCAATACTGCGAGGCCTACCAACATGGGAAGGGTGTAGATGTCGGTCTGCTCCCTGCTGGAACTCTCCAGCTGGGTGTGCTCCAGAACGTGGTTCTGGTTATGGGACCATGGCTGGCGTTGGCTGACCACCATGCGGTCCGTGCGGTCGAGAGCGATGTGCTGGATGTTGGTCCCGCGGTTGTTTTCGATACCTATATCCTGGGTCAGAGTCGGGTCGGGGAGAGCAGAGGCGGCACGCCGCTGGCGGTGGATAGAGGTGTCTGGTTCCTCAGCCATGGAGATGCTGTGATGCAGATACTCCAAACTGCGCTTGCCAATGTTACGATTGGCATTTTCCCTGGAGCGGACCGTGTAAATGGTGTGGATGAACCATTCCCGACCGCCGGCCACCTGCAGAGCCACTACAGCTGACTGAGAGGCTTCACAATATGTTAATTCTACCGAATTATGGGAGTCGCACAAACCTGAAAAAGTGGAGCCGATGAGAGCATAAAGCCATCTGATCCGGGCTGTTTGACCAAGGACAGAGCTTCAGGTGTGTCTTGGGCCAGCGTGGCCTTAAAAGCTACATCACCAAACGCTGAAGCTTGAGTCTCCGGCTGGGCTTTGTCCTGCAGAACAACAAGCAGAAATCAGAAATAACCTCCCCACCATTTCTGGTTCTCGCAACACATGTGGTCACATCTTACCAGGATCTTGAACCTATAAAGAAGAGAGGGAGAATCTGCCAAGCAGCCATACTCCTGATTAGTTGGGTTGTATTTGGGAACGTAACCATCTGCACCAGTGCAGAGGAAGACTTTCTCAATGCCACAGGAGAAGGAGTCACCCAGGTTCTGGACCGGGTCCACCATCACACGACCATAGATTGTAGAACCTAAAGCCGAGATAAGAGGGAGAACTTAAATGTGGATCGGGTGTAATGCTTAATAATATCCATTAGTTGGCAGTATTTGTATACCTTCAGAGAAAGCTGTATCGCTTCCTTCTCCGAAGCCCATTGATCCGTCAGACAACCACAACTCTTTCTTGGACAGGAGGAACATCTGAGTGTTGAGGCTAAACTCTGCTGCAACTGGGTCGCTCACCTGGAGAACACAGAATGTACAGAACGGGGTTTACAGGAAGTATGTGGGTTTTGTTTATGTATTCAGAAGTTTCTGGGACAGCAGTCCACGGATGAGAGGCTGAAAAGACATGTCTTTAGATCCCATGTTTGACATGTCTGCAGTTTGCACCTGCTGGAAACGGATATCCATGTCAAATGTAAGTGGCTCTCTCGGGCTGCAGACAGGAGGGATACTGAACTTCTCATTTGGTGACGGAATGCAGGGCACCATCTTCACCGTGTAGGTCCCAGAGTAGTCTCGCACCTGAACGTCACACAGAAAGACACGTGAATAAACTGTCAATGATCACCACACGTGGCGAGTTTTTTTTTCGCAGTGTCAACTCACAGCAAAGTCGGAGACAAAACTCCACTGCTGCATGGGCTGGCTGTACGTAGGCTCGGTCCTGATCAGGGAGAGGGTGAATGTGAGCCCTGGGTGGTCCGGACACATCACCACGGATGACTCACCGCTTCCTGAACACAGGTGTGTATCGTATTAAATCAGACTTTTAGGGTGGCCTATGTTTCACTTGTTTCCTCACTGTAAACACTGCAGGGTCAAAGGTCATTTCATTTGCTAAGATGACCTTTGGTACTTTCACACAAGAAGAAACCTTAATTTGGGTCTCCAGAAAGACATGAAAGTGAGGAAATAGAGGACATTGTAATGTTGTGTGTTACCTGGATGAGACATAACAAACTGTCCTCTGAAGCGAGCCTCCGTTTTGAAGTTGACCACCAGACGTCCCTCCTCATTTATCCGCATGCTGGTCGGGTACATGGCACCTGCGTGAACACAAAACAAAGTCAGGGCCTGGTTCACAGGGACACCAGCAGGGAGGGGCGGCGGGCTGAGAGGATACCCTGCAGCTCGGACTCAGGCGGGCTGCCGATGCCGTCCTGCCACAGAATGGCTGTGTCGTACACAAAGGTGAGTTTGAGCTCCGACTGCAGGTCAAAGTGCTGCCATCCTCCCACAGCCACTGGAGAGTGGAAGACGTAGGACACAAAGAGAGGGACACGGAGGGTGACGTAGGACTGGACCAGATTCAGAACCTAAATTTCAGAAAAAAGAAAAGTTGTCACTGACAGCGGCTGGGATGATTCCATTTCCACTGTATCGGTGATGTGTGATAAGATTCTTCATTTTTTTTTTTTGCCTTTCGGTTTGTCTCACCTGTCCATCTGTGCCTATGGAGCCTCCGCATTCATTTAGCAGTTCCGACATGTCGTAGTAGCTGGTGAACTCCCAGAGACAAGCCTCTAAGTTGAGGTTCCTGTAGAAGCGCAGAGTGCTGGCCGGGCGCATATTTGCGCTGAACTGGTACGGCGACGTCTCACCGATGATTTCAGGGTTCTTGGTGGTGTTAGTGATGAAGCCGTGGCCTGTCTGGATCTCATTAAAGTCCAGCAGGTTGGAGCAGCGGTGGTTACCCACGCGCGTGCCGTCCGCACTCAGGGTGAGCTCAAAGTTTGACAGAGGTCTTGTAGAGATCACCGGCAACATGCCTGTCGAGGCAAATGTTCAGTTCAGTTCAGTTTTATTTGTATAGCGCCTTTTACAATAAAAATTGTCTCTAGGTGCTTTACAGAGGCAGAAACCCAGAGCCTGAACCCCCAGGTAAGCACAGTGGCAAGAAAAAACTCCCTTTTAACAGGGAGAAACCTTGAGCAGGACCAGGCTTACAAGGAGGAACCATCCTGCTGAAAACCGGCTGGGAGGAGAAGGAGGAGAAGAAGAAGGAGACAGGACAGAGAGAATAAAAGAGAGAGAAAGAGAGAGAAACAAATATGCAAACATAGCAAACATAGCACAGCATAGGAAGGTTGTTATAAAAAGGGAACAGCATAGGCAGGTGCTGACAGTGCTGTGTGATTGTGTTGTTCTGTGTGACTCAGAACAAGGCCTGGGCGAGCGCTCACCGTCCATGTGCGGCATCGTCACCGTTAGTTTAATGAGGTTTGGGAATTCCACGTCATCCGGACCGGTGTAGCGGATCTTAGCAGAGAACGGTTCAGCACCGACGGTGCCTGCGATGCGAGGCTGACACATACCTAGAAGTAATCAGCTGGTTACACTAGTCAACTCCAAACTGAGCGTACGTGCGCGTCTGTTCTAGCGTGCACTCACCCTCCTCTTTGCTGATCACAACGATGGGGCTGGACAGCTCCAGACCAGCGTCACCGTTGGCATTGAAGGCCCTTGCTGCGCACTGAATTCTAGAACCTGCCTGGAAGTAAACTGAGTCCAGAGTGATGGACTTGGTGTTGGTGAAGAAGGTGTTGGTGTCCACCTCCCTCATTGGGCTGGTCACTCCATCCGGCCCAGTCGGAGCGCTGACCAACCAGCGGTACTGAGTCAAAGTGTCGTTGATGTTCTCCGCAGAGCAGATGGAGGCCGTTTTATCAAAGTCCAAGTGTTTTGGGTTGCAGGCCTGTGAGAAATACCACCTGAGATTAGAGTAACCTGAAAGTAGGCGTCAGTCCAGCAGAAGAGTAGAAGTAAGACACTCACAGTCACACATACAACAGGGTATCCGTTGGGTGGGTGGGGCCTTTCTTTGACTTTGTCAGTGTTGTCGTATAGAAGCAGGGAAACCACCTGAGGGACAGCGGGGAAGGTCACGTCTGCCACACTATCCATCTCTTCGATGTACACGATGGCCTTGTTCATCTGAGAAGAGAAGAAGAAGACGAGATTAGCCCAGTGCCAACCAGAGACAGACTCTGGAAACATCCCATCCCCCTCTGCTTTAGAGCAGTGTTTCTGCTTTTTCAGACCAAGGACCACTGAACCCATAAATAAACACTCACGAACCACCTGACTCTAAATAGCCCTCAAAACAATATGCTAACTAACGATCAGGTGCTGGTATGACAGATGCATCAGGAAATATATAATGAAGTGAATTCTTTAAATCTTGGGAGTTCAAGAAACACTGATTTTACACTGAATTTTAAATATTGAAATTTTAAATTTTAAAAAGGGACTTGTTACGTGTCACTTCGCGGACCACTAGGGGTCGCCCGAGGACCACTCTTTGAGAAACACCGCTTTAGAGGAAAACGTTATACTTTTTATTGCAGTTCATTTATTTAATAACTTTATGTGAGTAGCAGAGGTGCATTAGGTACTCCTGTTATTTGGCACCGTTCAGACGTTCCTCCCCAGCATCTCGTTCCAGTGGGAAAAGCTTTTTTTAATATTGCACTTCAGGCGCGCTGACAGCAATGCCAGCTGCTGCCTGGGCTATTTTCACACAGGCTGACATGACGGCATGCACGTGTGTAGGTATGCAGCACTGTACGTCCTACAGGACCAGAAGACTACTGATTTCTATTTGCTGGCGTGTGTTTGCTGCGTGGCCTTTGTGTCACCTGTATTTCAGCCACCATGTTGTCATCAGGCTTCAAGTGCAGGGTGAAGGCCTCTCTCATCTCTCTCTGACCGTCGTACAGGATGTCGATCTCCAGCCAGTGTTCCTTCTCACCCTCCTTGAACTCAATGTCTTCAATGAAGAGAGATTTCTTAAGAAACAATTGAAAGAATACACAGCGAACCCTCTGCAGTGATTAAAGCGGGGTGTTACCCTCTGACAGCGGGTTGTAGTCATCCCCAGAGATCGCGGAGCCATCTTTGGTGTGGACCCTCACCACCGAGACCTTTGAGGTGTCCCCAAGCCTCAAGACAGGAATCTTCACTGTGGTCACCTCACCTTTGACCTGAGGTTCACGAACACTGTACTTGATCTCAGAGAAACGGATGATGGGTTCTTGAAAAGAAAGAAATTAAATTTAAAACCTAACCCTAACCCATTTTAAGAAAAGAAGAAAGCTAGTATTAGAAACTGATAATACAGAAAAGCAGAAGATATAAAATGTTAAAACATTTTGTATGTAGATATAGAACCTACTGTCTTTATCATCAGTGACAGTGACCAGCGCCTCCTTCTGCTCGCCAATCAAGGCGCCATATGGAGACTTGCTCTTGGCTGTTCCCAGAACGAGTCGGAACTCCTCCTTCTCTTCGTGGATGGAGTCGTCCATCAGGCTGACCACGCAGGGCTTCTCGGTTTCACCTGGAGACAAACAGTCAGCGTGCTCACCTGAGGGCCGCAGCGCATGAGAGGAACGCAAAGGTTCAAATCTGTGCCTCACCTGGGAGGAAAGTGATGACCGATGTGTCGGTGTTGGGCCTCTCACTGTAGTCCATCATGACCTGAGCGGAACCCTGGCGGGTGTAGCAGCGCACCGTGGACTTGATGCTAATGTCTCCGCTGCGGTGCACTATGGCTTTGACCTCCCCATTAGACTCATCCACCTGGTACCTCCCTTCTTTAAACTGAACCTTTGGCACTGCCAAAACAATTATTGTGTCATAGGAGGATCTATTTCATGATCTTGCCAATTATAAATGCTGTTGCTACATCTATTACTCATCTGCGTCTGATCTGACACTCACAGTCAGTGACTGTATCGTTGATGGTGATGGTGGTCTTGCTCGGTTCTCCCAGCACAGCATTCATGGGCATTCGTAGCACCAGGTCAAAGGTCTCTGGCCCCTCCAGCTCTGGTTGACCCAGGTCGTCCAAGATTGTTACCCGAAACGTCTGCATCGTCATTCCAGGTGCAAAGTCCAGGTTGCGGCTAATGCCAACATAGTCTGATCCAGCTGAAGAGAGCGAGAGGGGGGTAAGGTGATCCTCGAGACTATAAGAGCAAACCAAAACTAAATGCCGTTGACAGTGTAATTACCTTCTGCAGACACGGGCTCGCTCTTTCTGGAGCGGACGGTGACGGTGGCCGTCTTGGACAGGTCAGTTCCCGTCCTCCATACCTTCACCTCGACGTAGCCAGAACTCTCATCCACAAAATATTCGGGTTCTCCAAAATACAGCGAGGGCTCTGCGGGATAGGCCAGTATGATCGTACAGATCTTGTGCTTTTCATAAATTCTCAAATGTATTAAAACTCAACTACATAAAGCTAAAAGCACATGCTCATAGATAATTCTTTTTGTTTTTTCATAATCTCTGGTTGGAATGACAGGGATGGTTGTTTTCTGTAAAATTACATGCTTTGGTACATTAAGTCAACATATTTTGAATCTTTATGATGGGTTTAGTTGGCGCGGACGGAGCAAAGACCCTAATTTCTGACTCAGCACAGGAAGGGAGCTGTCATCCCTCTTATCTTGTCTCATTCTCCCCCCACTCATCTGAACTCAGACAGCTGTGTCTGGATCAGTGCCACCTGAAACACAGGGCGTGTGCTGTTGTGTGGGACGCTCTCTGATGACAGAGCGGCCGATGAGCGGTGCGGCGAGGAGCCGACGGCGTCACAGAGGCAAGCACCCACACTGCTAACCCTCTGCCAAGGACGAGGACTGCGGCTCTTGGAGCACGTGTCATCCCTCCTCGCTTCTCTATCAAGTGTGGTTTTGTTGAACTCAGACCAGCCTGTGCTGGAATTCCGCGAGGGCACGGTGGTCATTAAAGCAGTGGAAACAGATAAAAACGACATGTTTAACAGTACAGGCTATAAATATTATTAACAACATTTATATAAGTCTATTCATTTAATTGATTATTAAATGCCATGTGCATTTGTGGTTCTTGTCAAAGTACAGCGCATCATTTTTCCTGCGATATAGTTGCATTCGGCCTCTGTTGCACGAGCAGAACAGTCAGGTCTCGAGCCGTGTGGAGCTCTGACTGACACAAGAAGACAACTGATGCTCACAGAAGAATGTCTGGCACACTTTCAATACGTTATGGCCGCCAAACTGGCTGTTTACCAGCAAGGAGAAGTGGAGCTGCTGCCAACACGGCAGCCTCAAGATCAGGGGGAGGAAGAGCCGGATAAATACAGTTACAATGGAACCGCAATGCTGGAGAAAATCCAACCCAGTGGTTTGCTCAGGCAGGCAGATGGTTTTCACACACTCAAACACACCCACACACACAGACACACACACACAGGCAATTTACGGTGGGATGTTACTTCAGGACCCACCAAGAAGTTTACCACAGTGGAGTTTTACACTGAAGACAGTTCTCTTGTCATTAACGTTCCCTGGCTCCTGTGTGTGTGAGTTTGATGGTGTGTAACAGGAAATTGTGGCAGTGTTAACATTAAGAGACAATATTGCACTAAAGCGGAGCAAAAACATGCCAGTCATTTGGAGTCCATTGACAATAGCCCCCTTCCACCCTCCTCCACCTGTTTTCGGGTCTTTTGCACAAAGGGATGCCCTCAGTTTCCCCCGAAATGCACCGAATGCCAATGAGGACAGGGGTCACTCGAGGAGCAGAGGGAGGCTTAAAGTCCTTTTATCTGTCAGGCAAGAGTGTAAACCATCCAGCGAGGCCCTCCATTCTCCTCTCAACACCTGTCTATTGTCAGAGGGACACAGGCGGGCAGGCTGCGGTGGATAAGTGAAGCAGAGTGTATCAACACAGGAGTCAGACCCTGGCACAGGGAGGGTAATGGGCCTGCACACTCTCTAAAGCCCTTGGAGCAAGTGCCCTATCCAGGGCTTTTGGCTTGGCGACTGTCTTTGTGCTGTCTGTGCAAATTAATGGTGTGGATTACAAAAATGATAAAGCAGAGCATCAAGGACCATCCACACCTGCTATCATGATGCCCTTTTGTGCTGTAAACATAGCATTTGGTGTTATTCTTCCTTGATTATTCCACCTAATCTATTATTCCAAACTAATGATAAGAAATGAACAAAAATGGCAGCTTAATTCTTGCAAAAATGGATGATATGAGATTAATGCTAATCTGTTGACGGCATCTAAACTCAAGCAAATGCTGAGGGGTTGGTTACTACGCTGTACAACGTTGGTGGTTGATGATGACTGTTGCAGGCAAAAACTCACCATCATCGCTGTCTGCTAGGATGGTGACCTTGGCAGTTGGGAAGCTGGCGCCCACCAAGCCACCCATGGGCATGCTGAGGCTGACGTTGAAGCTCTCGTCCTCCTCGTAGAGCGAGTCGTCGATGATGATGATTCGACAGAGCTTCTCTCGCTCGTCCTTGTCGAAACGCAGCACGCTGGTGTGGTCCTCAGGTCGGGTGATGTAGTCAGAGTAGGACAGCACGGTGCTGGGTACGGTGCCGGTGGCCGTGGCTGAGGGGTTGTTGAAATTACAGGGGAGTAAATTTGATTATTCTGTTTCTTAGAAGATCAATCATACCTCCCGAGGAAAAAACTGTCCCACTAAACTGTCCCACTGACACAGGATCAGTCACACCAGCCCAGTCAGACCGGTAGAGACTCATAGAGTTTAAATCTACAAGTGAATCCAGAACCTTTTTAGTCATCACAAGCAGTTTATCTGACCTTGCTGAGTGTGGCAGACAACCATGAGTTCCTGGCTAGCATCGCCGGCTCGGTGCACCGGCACCAGCAGCTCTCCGATATCCTCCTCAATCTTGAACTCTGCTTGAGGGATGAAGACAGTCGATTCTGTTTTGGAAGAGAGACACAATTGATGAGTGTTACTGAAATGAACAAGCTTAAATGACCTGACTTTACATTTGTTACCATCTCCAGGATCCACAATCTCAACTGTGGCGGACTGGGGGAACTCCAGCAGAGCCATAACCGGGTCTGACAGCTCAATCTCAAAGGTCTCCGAATTCTCAAACTGCTGGTCAGCGATGATCTTCACCTTCCAGGTCGCCTTGGTCTGGCCTGGGTTGAACTGGACCTGCTTCTGGGCTTTGCCACGGAAATCTTTGTCTTTCTTTGCGGTTCCATCTACGGCCGTGATACCTAAAAGAGAATTGCCTTCTGACTCTGGCGTCCTTCACACAGGCAAAGAATCGGACGTTTTTACTGCCCGTCGTTACTCTTAATGACTTCAAGGTTTCCGCGCTGTAATTATGGCGATGCATCAAAAGGTGACTGCTGTGGAGCTTTAGTTGGAGAGATTTTAAATGCGAGAGTTGTGAACTGACATTTAATAGCAAGAGTGGCCTTTGAAATTGCCCATAAATAACACAATGCAGGCAAGGGGAAAAAAAAGCAAAAATGGGTAATAATTCTTGCTAAATTGTCAGCTTTATAAGGCCATGGGTTAGCCATGTCACTTTGTGTTATCATGTTTCATATCTGTGTTTTGCTGACACTAACAGAAAGCAACTTCTGATGTGTAAACGAGTGCGCACACACACTCAAATGGTGACAGACACAAGATTCACACTTACTGACAAATGAGGTTTCTCCCAGGTAACCTCTGCGTTTCAGCGTCACCTCCAGGAACTTGGCATCTTCATCCACTAAATAGTATTCCCTCTCCAGAGAGATCCAGGCCCAGTTGAGCCGGAATGGCTGCGGTGTAATTTTGTTTCCACCTAAGACAGTTGAAAACAACTTCCTGAATTTGAAAGAACGTCATCTGCTGCAGAGGAAACAAACCCTTTTGTTCCAAAACTGTAATTTACTCCGGTTTCAATGAAACAAAGGGCCGTTTGAGTTTAGCGAGGGGAAACGTGATCACTTAATGAGGGCTTCCTTAAATTTAATTTCACTCAGATGGGATCTATGGTTGTGGAGTTTACTTGCTTCATTCATGAGACTTCAAATGGTGATAGCAGACCCAGAAACTGGTGTATCATTGATTTAGCACCTTCTTTATCACCTGTGACAGAGGCTGCACTCATAAAGCACACATGTG
The DNA here is from genome assembly GCA_015343265.1 of Pao palembangensis. NCBI lineage: Eukaryota > Metazoa > Chordata > Actinopteri > Tetraodontiformes > Tetraodontidae > Pao > Pao palembangensis. Next base: position 4,082,810 of record CM027089.1, on the reverse strand, counting down.
AACAAAAGCCTCGATGAGAATCACCTAAAGCTCAGAGGCACCAGCCACTGATCCATAACTTCAGCACCAAATCTTTCCTTAATCCACAAAATCTCATGACTCATATAATCCCTCAATCTGTCAGATCTTTTTTGCTGGTTGACTTTATACAGGCTGCTTCCAGGACTTTTGAGATTATAAGTGCTGACGCTTTTTTTCCTTAAACAACCGCAGCAAAAAGGCCCAGAAAGCTCAGCCCTTCGGCAAGGCGAGGGTAGTGACCTGTGACTTTTGATGTGACGTGGGTCAAACTCAGTGGGTTCATCGGAGCGGAGGCATCAGAGAGTGCACCTTCTTTAGTCTCACATGGCTGCTCACAATGACAGCAGCCCCGTTGACCTGATAAAGACTCTCAGAGGAGTGAGGGGTATTCCAGCAGGTCACAGGGAACGTCCAGCAGTTTGCACGCACAGTGGTGTATTTCATACTATATTTCTCATTTTGACTTGAAACACCCACATAATGTCCTGAGCAGAACAAGTGCAGTGACCAGGGTCAAGGAACTTCTCCAAACAAGGGACCAGCATTGAGTTCAGCTTGAAGAGGCTGCAGTCTTTATGCTGTCTGGCTTAGGAGAATGAAAACATTTGGGGGAGAGTGTGGGTACTAAGAATGTAAAGGGAGCCACATCCTCAAAACCAAACCTATGAGGGACATCTTTGGCTCGTACGGGGAGTAAAATGGGCCTTGCAACATGAACTAAAGACAGAAATGATGCTAAATAAGCAGTTTTTCTCTCTTTGGAAACAGGTAAATTAAATTACTTTTTTTATTTTGTTGAAGTATTCCATCTGGGCCATTTTAATGTCTTTCTATAAGGGGACGACCGGTGAGGTAACATCTGCCATGGTCCTGGGTGGGTTTACGACGTTGGTCGACAGGTGCTGTGGAGCTGGTACAGGCGATTACTTTTGTCCTGGATAATTACAGCCAGCGTTTCTGAAAGTGGCACTTTTGCAGATGACTGCCTTTTTCTCAGACTTTCTCACACACACTCCTTCTGTTTCAGAATGAGGCTCAAACGGGATTTCTAATCAAAGATGTCTCCGTCTATGTGCAGACGCACTCAGATTATGTGTAGCAGAGTGACAGCTGTGCTCCCCGCCCCCGGTCCCACGTTCCCTTCCCTCCGTGTTGGCTTTGTTCACAGGCAGGATGGACAACTGAGGGGGACAGCAGGCCACCGTCTGGGTGGGCCCGATCTACACCATGGCATGCCTGCACATTGTTCACAGCCGTGTACAAGAGAAGAATATCCAGAGCCAGTCCTCCCAGGATGCACCGGCCCAAAATAACCAAAAGTCAATAAACACATCTCACAGAAAAATACTCAGAAAAACAAAGCACTAAAATAGCCAGCTTTAGCAAAAGAGGGATATTATGGCCCCAATTTCACTACATCAGCGTCCTTTGACGTAGCTCGTTCACACAGCAGTGCTGCCTGAACCATACATAGATACAGTCATGCAGTGGGTCAGGCTGCAAATGATGGGAGAAGAAGGCCAATACGAGGCTTTGACATTAGCCAGCATGATGCAAGGAGGCGCAATAGGCTAAGAATATCCTCATCAAGTGTCAGGCATCACTCTGTCCTCATTAATCATCTTCTCCTTTAAATACTGTGTGTGTGTGTGTGTGTGTGTGTGTGTCTGTTTACAGTAAATGCAAGTGTATAGCTAGCCCTTTAAATGTTTAAGTATAGAAAAAAATCAAAAGGTGAAATTACAGCTTCCTTTTTGCCCTCCAAATGCTCAGGTTAGGAATGAAATATGATTATATATTAATAGCGCCCATCACACCTTCTGGACAGGCGCAGCTTGTGGTGTAATTGACACATCGAATTGGCGAGATGTTATAAATCAAACTTTTGGCAGGGCCTGATGGCAGGAAAAAGCATTAGTGTTAATTAAGAATATTTTTAACACCAGTATGTGTGATGACATCCTTAAGTTAAAAAGGGAAATTTTGCTGTCATTGCTGTTGTTGTTATTGTTATTGGGAATAGTAGCATGCTTCACATTGACATTATTGCATGGATAAAATGTTTATTTAATGTCCGTTGAGCTGAGTTTCCTGAAGTATTTCTAAAAATAAAAGGTTCTGTAAGGTATGAAGGGTGAGAGGAGAATTTGTGCCTTAAATGATAAAAATAAAAACTCTCCACCTCAGCAGCCCCTCAACTGCAATAAATCAGCAAAAGATACAAAAGACCAGAAAGAAAGAAGAATGAATGGCAAATTGGGACATAGAATAAATGAATAAAGTAAATAAAGAATAGGAGGAAATATTGATTTAGGGGAAGTATAAAGAGTGGGAGCAGCCAGGGACTCAGCTCTTAGTGACATGAGCCCCGACTGTGACACCAGGAGCCAGTAAATCTCCCGGCGACTGTTGACATGTAAGATTCTACAACACAGCACGGAAGTCTGGGTGTAACATGGTAACATGGCAGGGACAGCATGCAGCCCCCTGGATCACACCATTCTACTCAGAAACATGTATCTTTGCTAAAGTGAGTGCATACACTCATTTTCAAGCGCTGGTTAATTTCTCCTCACACTCTGCAAAAGCGCCTCTCCTCATCACCCATGTTTGCAGTGGACCACAGGTTATCTGGCAATCTCTGATTGGCTTGGATTTCTGCGACACCGGCAGTGGGTGATAGGGGGGCTGTGAAAGGGGATCACCCTGGAGCCTACCCGCTGGCATACACACACCTGTCTGTGCAGGATACCACTTCACTTCCAGGCTCTGTTCAGTCTGGAGTCTGGAGGCTCCAAGCAAGTGCATTCCTCTCCCTGCCCTGTGTGATCACATAACACACAACCCACTGAGGTCTGTGATCCCCCGTCCAGCGCTGTAAGAACATATTGTTACGATTGGAAAAATAAAAAGAGACTCTGGCTACTTTATCCAAATGCAAAGGCTCTTTCTTTGTTCTCATTTTTTTCTCATGTTAATCAGAGAAGTTTCATTAGCTCTGCTCTGAAATCCGAAGCCCTCTCGCTAAGGTTGGGGAGGCTAGGCTCTGTCGACAATCCAAAATCCAGCTATCTTGCTAAGATATATTACTTTTGTCCTAAGATAAGAAATGAACATAAATGTTGCAACATGTCCATCAGCAGGAGGACTTTCTGAGGCCGTGGGTCAACGGGTCATATTTGACGGACAAGGAGGCATTAGAGGTGTGTATCTGCTTGTAAAAACAAGTATTTATTGCCTCGCTATGCCAAACAACAAGCGGCCAGAGGGTGTTTCTGACCGGAATACAGGCTATTGCTTTTAAACTAGAAACTCCCAACAGGGATTCTACAAGGATTATTTCAGAACTGATGTCCTTTAGAGGCTATTAAATGAAACATGTTTGGTTTGATTGATAAGTGACAGATTCCACACATCTGTGACCAAACTGATTAGAGCTCAGGACTCAAGCCTGCAGAATGTGTCCTGACTTGACAGCGCTCGCTTTCACCTCAAGGTCAGGAATTTAACTGTTGACCAGCAGCTCCACATCGAAACATTTGGTGTGAAGCGGCACATCGACTCCGGACCTCTTAAAAAGACACTTTCCGCTGCGCACGGCCACACACGCATGCTACGGCTGCTTCAGATGCACCGCTTTCTGTCCTCTGACTGAGATTCACAGTGTCTGCAGACACGTAAATCAGCATTACTGAGGAGAGGTCAGGGATGTGGACCAAATGCATTTGTTGCTGTGAGTATTTAGCACTTGTGAACAAGCATCAGTCTTGTGCATGTAGTAACAGGTACTGCTTAAAAGCCGTTAAGTGCCTAAAGCAACTGCCCACCAGTTATTTCCCAAAACAACTTTACACTCAAACACTCCAGCAGATTGATTTTGCTAAATGGTTGGAAAATGCTTTGCCACTTAATGACTTAAAGTCACAGTGTAGATTAATTCATCCTTTCAAACGCATGAATCCTAATTACAAGCTTGACAGAAAAAAAGAAAATAAAGTAGAAGGAAGATTTTGGGGGGACAATCTCGGATGCAAATCACTGACGACTGTTTTGCTTCTCACAGCTCACCTTCTTAGATGGATAAACAGATAGAGAGGTAGAGTGACCATCAGTTTTCTTTGACCTGTCCCTGCTTGTCCAGAAGAAAGCTGTCTCCCCCCAGTCACCTCTCCAACACCTCACATTAGCACCTCACCGCTTGGGATTTAATACACAGTCTATCATATAATGCATGTCTTTGCTAGCAGTTATGTTTGTGTTTTGTGTGTGTGGCCGTGCAGAGACAGTGTTTGTGTCTGTGCCTGCTCCATCACACCATAATCAGGTTTGCACACTTCACACTTACAGGTCATGATTGACCAGTTTGAGGACAAACCTAAATGTGTTTCCGTTCAAAATGTTTCAAAGTCAATACCTTACACACGAAAGATCAAAGATAAATTTGAAAGCACAGAAAAGATCCCAGGAACGTGGTTCTATTGTTCGTGAACAACACGCTTTGGAGCAGGAGGTAACCTCTTTCACTGTTCATCATCATTGTGAAGTACCCTTTGACCCCTTTAAACCTGGTACGAGTTCCAAAAAAGAAACCTTGGCACTATACTGGTTGTCATGGCCAGCTGCCTTAAGTCTTTGTGATGCAAACACTTGGGAGACTGACAGAGCAGGACATTTGAATTTTGAAAAGCAATGAAAATGTCTGAGGACGGGGGAGGTGGAGGGGAGACGGGGGGATGGGGGGGGTCTGCCCGTTCGGTGTCAGTTCACACAATTATCTTAAACAACCAAGGAGCCTTACCGCTGTCCTCAATTGTAAAGTAGAAGATATCACTGGTGGCGTTGCTCCCATCCACCAGCACATAGCAGATCTTCATGTCATTGATATCAGCTGTTGGTGTGACAGATATAGGTAGAAGAGTGTGGGTAGCATAAATGATCAGTGCTATGACTGACAACGAAAACCACTATGCAGCTGCAAATGATCAAATTATAGTCGTATAGGGTGCATTTAAATTACTCAGCAACAGGAAATATATATTTAAATACATAATTTCTTTTATGAGAAGTAGAGTTACACACTTTACAAATGTTTTTTTAATTGCTGACACTTAAATTTCAAACTTAATCTTACCTTGAGTGAAGGTCCTGATGCTGTCGTTGCCCAGCGCAGTGTTTATAATGAAGCCATGCAGGGGAGCCTGAACCACTGTGTATTTAAGGACATTCTGGTTACTGTCGCGGTCCTCTGATCGAAGGGCCTTACTGGTGATGAGGAAGCCAAGGTGGCCTGTTTGGAGGACTTTCAACGAGCCGGCAGCTTTGTTGACCACAATTTGGGGCATGCCGTTGTCGACAGTGTTGATAAGTATTTTCATCAACTGGGGCTTGCGCGTCTCATACACGGTGTTGGGAAAGACGTAGAAGTTGTCATGAGTGCCGTCTGTGACGGTGAAGGAGAAACTGTCTTCGTTGTTTTCGGTGCCGTCATGCTTATAGCTGATAAGGTTGTTGTTTAGGTCCTGCTGGGAAAAGTTTGTGATTGCTTTGGTGTTGTTGTAGAGCAGCTGTCCATGCATTGGCACCTGGGTGACTACAAATCTCAACAGATTGTCTGGCGTGTCCCGATCCTCGGCTTTCAGCTCGAACGGCGTGATGAGCCTGGTTTCTCCCTCCCCCACAACCAGCTTGTTTATAGTCACTACGGGTTTCTTGTTATCGACATCAGTGATGGAAACTCTGAAGGTTCGGAAGACAGGATTGTAGCCGTCTGTCACTTCGAATTCAAAGCTGTCCATTTTTATCTCGTCATCAGAGGTGTGTATGTAGTAGATCTTGTTTCCGGCCAGCTGCAGTTGGGTGAAGGTGGAAATGGGCACACCAGGATGGTCCGTGCTCTCTAAGTGGCCTCTGATTGGTGCTCGTGTGATGCTAAATGTGAGGTACTCATCAGGGCTGTTAATGTCAGAGGTGCTGAGGAGGTCAGTGGTAAGTGTTACCCTCCCTCCTTCCTTAAGAGTGACACCTTTGTTGATAACATTTGGAAACACCATGTCGATGCTTCCGATGTTGATGTAGAAGTAACGGTCGATGAGGGGATTGATGCCATCTGTGACATCAAATTTCAGCAGGTCACGAATTCCCTCCTGGCCTGTGTGCACGTACTGGATCAGCTGGTTGTCAATTTCCTCCTGAGTGAAATTCATCCCCAATGTGACGTTACCCAAAACGTCTCCAATACGGCTGATTCGTTGAAGGTAGCCCTGACCAGGACCATAACGCACAATGTAGGTGAGCTCTTTGTCCTCAGAGTCAAGATCAGTGGCTTTCAAAACCTTGTTGCTGATGACTTTTGTCTCTCCGATCTCAACATCGAGGCCGTCATTTATGGTCATCCTCGGTGTTTCGTCGTCAACAGGAATAACCATGACAAGAACAGTTTTCTCCACGTGGTGCTTGCCGTCAGAGAGTCGGATTTTGAAGCTGTCTTCTTTTGTTTCTGAGTTATCGTGCTCATAAATTATGTTGGATCCCTCTTTGATCTGTTCAATGTTGAAGTTTTCCACAGGAATGGTGCCTGTGGTGTGCTGCTGAACTATTGTTCCATGTTTGGGATTTTGGATTATCTCAAAGTGCAGCTCATCCCCGGGGATGTCGCCATCTGCAGCATTCAGAATCGGTGTGTCGATGACCAGACTCATGCCTTCCATTACCACAAACTCACGGATAAAAATCTCAGGCTTCTCATCGTTGGCTGGAATAATGATGATGGGGAAGAAATGGCGCTCAGAAAAGTTGATACCATCAGAGCAATGGAAGGAGAAGCGATCTTCGACAGGTTCCACCCCTTTGTGGATGCTTTGGACGTAGTAGACATGACCAACGGTGACATCTTTAATGCTAAAGGCAGTGATGGCTGTTCCTGCCCTGGATTTCTCAGACCCTGCAGCTGGCGAGATGTTCTCAACATATCCAGATGTTGGCTGAACTATAATGGTGCACAGTATGTCATCAGAGTCAGTGTCAATGTCCTCAGCTTGGATGTGGTCCAGAGTAATGATATTCTTTTCACCTTCCACAACAAGAAACTGCTCTCCAACATTGACAATAGGTGGGATGCTGTCAACAGGAAGGATGGTGACATAAACCGTCACACCTTGCACCTTGTTTCCACCAATAACCCACTGATCTGACAAATCAGAGAGGGTAAGATTGAAGAAGTCGTGCTCTTTGACTGGCCCGATCTCACCAGATGTGTGAGCGTACACCACCACACCATTAATTATGTCTTCTTGGGTGAATCGTTCAGCAGGGATGCCATTAACTAAGATCTCGCCCAGCCTCGGCGGCTCTTCAACAATGAAAGTGAGCAATAGGTCATCGGTGTCTTCATCACGGCCTTGAATCACGTTACTTGTAATCTCCGTCGCTCCGTTCTCCAGTACGTCGATGGAGGCTCCGAGCAGACCATCTGGGAGCATAACGGTGGGTTTCTCGTCGTCCACTGGATCAGTGTTGATTTTAATGGTGATGGGAACCTCGTGAAAACCATCGCTAACATCAATCTTAATAACATCACTGACAGATTCCTCTCCACTGTGGACGTACGTGATGCGGCTGTTTGTGATATCTTCGAGCACAAAGGTTTCCCCAATTGTCATGTCAATCCCTAAGTACTGGAGGTGTCCATGTGTAGGAATCTGCGTCACGGTGAAGATGATGTTGTCATTATCAGTGTCGGTGTCTGTGACATACAACTCGTTCCTAGTGATGACAAATGTACCTCTCTCTGTAACAGTGAACCCCTTATTAGCGATAACTGGGGGTTTATTGTCCACCGGCTGCAGGAAGATGGTGAAGAGACCATCGGCTGTGTTACCGGCACTGTCTTCGACAATGAAAGTAAACTGAGCCACTTTTGGGGTAATTCCCAGCTCCTGGTCTGGAGGCTTGTACGCTACTTTGTGGTGATTAACTTGGGCCTGCGTGAACTCTGTAATTACGGTGTCAGGACTGTCAGTCAGTACAATTTCCCCCAGAGGTACTGGATTATTCTCATCTGTGTCAGTTGGTGACTTGATGATTGTGTATTTCAGATCTCTGTCATCTGAATCTAAGTCAGAATAGCATAAAAATTTCTTCTTTAGGGGTGTCAGCTCATACTCCTGTACAGTCATGTGAAGGGTGGTGCCTGGAACAAGCTCTGGGGCAAGGTCATCAACAGGGTGAATCTTGACAGTGAACTTGTGTTCATCTGATCGATTAGGTGGATCGTTATCATCTTGAACTCGGAACACAAATTGGTCAATCACAGTGGTGGTGCTGTGTGATCCAGTGTGACGATAGAAGAGCTTTCCCTCGAGAATGTCCTGCTGAAACCATTCAGTCACCACCTGCTCAAACATGTCATCCGTCTCACTGTACTTCCAGAGAGATGGGTCAGCAGGAGGCTCCACTTGCTTTAGCAGGAGCTCCCCTACAGTAGAATAAGGTGCTTCTAAAATAAACTTTATAGTAGAATCCTCTGAATCTATGTCTGTTGCACTCAGGATGAAGGGAGAGATCTGCAAGACTTCATTTTTAAACAGCACCAGGCCGGTGTTAGCGTTGATGATGGGAGGCTCATCATCGGTGGGAGCGATAGTGATGGGAAAGAGAAACTCAACCTCATTGCTGCCATCAGACATTCTAAAAATAATATTGTCGCTGTAAGTATCACTGCCATCGTGCTGGTACACCACAATACCTGCGTCTAGGTCGGCGGGGGTGAAGAATTTCCTGCGAGAACCAAGCACAGTCAGCTCCCCGTGCTTTAATCCATCAACAATGGTTATTCGCACATCCTCCAGGTTATCTTCATCACTAATCTCTAAATTGAGAGAGCTGGAGAGAACTCGCGACTGCCCCTCAAACAAAAGCTGTCCGGTATTTTTGGTTGCCAAAGGAGCCATGGTGTTCATCGGCTTGACCACAATCATGAAGGCAAACGTATCAGACACAGCGTCATCAGTGTCCACAACTTCAAGCTCGAGCTGGAAAATTCTCTCTACCTCGGAATCGTCCGAGGGGGGTTTGTAAGCTATCTTGAGATCCTTGATGTCTCTCTGAGAGAAAGAGGTGATAGGCAGGTTCTGATCATCTGTGCTGATGATAAAGCCATGCTGAGGGCTGAATGGTGATGTGATGTTGAAGATTAAGTCGTCTGGGTCAGATTCAACATCTTCAGCCGCCAGCATGTCACTGGTGATAGCTGTCATCACAAACTGATCAACCTCCATCATCATCATGGCTACAAAACTGGGTTTGGGCGCAGTGTTCTCTGAACCCTCCCTAATTCTAACCATCATTTGGAAATGCTCTTGGATTATAATGTTGCCTTCATTATCCTGCAGCTCTACCGTCATTGGAATATAGTCTCTGTTTGGTGATTTGGTTGTAGCTGTGTGCTTGTAGCGGATGCCGTACTTCACAAACTCATCACAATCAATCATTTGGCCATTTGAGGGATTATTTAACAGTACGCCATACCTGGGAAGACCTCCTTCGTCGACCAGAGTGGCGATCTTACACTGTGTGACGCCGTCCTCAAAGGAAAACTCCAGAGCCTTTTTATCAATGGGGTTGCTGTCACCTTGAAGCTTTTCAACGTTAAGTGGCATATTCCGAGTGATGATCTCGAGCTGCTGGAAAACCACCTCCACTTCCAGCATGAATGGGATGATGACTGTGTCCGTCTGGGTGTCATAACGCAGCTGCAGCTTCACGCGGTCCTTGCTGGGGCTCCGGGCTCCAAAGTGGGTGTATTTCACATCTTCCGGTCCGAATAAACAAGGGAACCTTTTCGGGGTCAGCATCCCGGGTTTCTGGGAGAGTGGGTCATTGTCCAATACAGTGATCTGGCAGCGATCTCCAGGTTGCATCTCTGTTACCAGGTCATTCACTGGGTCTAGAAACACAGTCCGGCCAATCGGCACTCTGATTCCATTATTTGCAATGATAATGCTGTCTTCATTAGGTCCAGGTCTGTGTTGGTAAAGGTGAGCTGGGTCAAAAGGCTCGGCATCTACTGAAACAAAACAGAGAGCAAAGGACAGAAGCAGGAATTTCAAAACTCCCCAAAGTGGGAAACCTTTCAGACAACCAGCCATATCCACTGCTAACTGCCTTGTGGTTTGTTTTCACAAGTCAGTGGGATCAGGCAGATTTCTCTGTCCGAATGGAGAAAAGAAGAAAAAGTAAACTCTGATGAGCCTCCCTGTGTCAGTGTGGCCACACGGAGACAGGAGTGTGGCAAATGCTGCAGGACTCTGCAGGTAATAATGAAACAGTAGACACTGACACAGACTCCTCCTGCTGACAGCCTGGGGAGGGAGCCTCCTGCCCCCACGGCTAATTTAAGATAGTCCATTGGATGAGACTCTGAGGGAGCTCCCCTCCAACCCGCCCTCCACTCCACTGACTTTCACTACAGAGCTGTGGGGGATGAAATCATGCCTGTGGAGTTAATTCAGTAAAATCTGTGACATCATTTGACTCTCTCTACATTTTAATCAAGCTTGAAGAACATATAAAATTATATAGTTTGTCTGTTCATCTGAAACAAGAAACACAACATGTGAAATATAGTCAGAAAGTACAAAAAGGCTTTTTAAAGGTTATAAAGGTATTTATAAATACCACCTTTAGTGAATATAGACACAAGACACAAGACCTGCATGAAATGATCTGAAAATCCACCAGGTTGTGTCTTTGAAATGGTTTTTTGGCCCTGGAGTGACTGTTGGGTCAAATCAAAAAGAATTTTGAGGATTTCTTTTTTTTTTTCAGGTTTGGCTGCGGCTGCAGGTTCCTGCAGCGTGGCAAAATCAGGCAGTCATGCTGGATGCGGTGAGAATGTGCGAATGTGTACTCAGTGTGGCGTGCAAGGTCGCGTTAAGATAAAAATACCTAGTAGCCTTTTATGGATCATCTTTTCAGTCGAGCCTGACACTCGATGAAGTGATCCGCACACATTGCTGAAACATTTTCACAGTAATTATTAATATCCACTTTACTGATTTTTTTGTCAAAGACTTGTCAAACCCTAACCAACAGGTTGCTGAAAGAATACTTTAAGTTAATAATTCAGTAGATGATGTCTAATTCGATACCTTAATGATTAGTTTTATTTTTGTTTATAATTTTATAACAGTCCTATAATGTTTCTTGCAATTTATTGTAAAAGAAAATGTTTTTAGGGAAACTGGGCAACCGTCCTCCAAGCATGGGTCAAATAGCAAAGATGCCAGATGCATCCAGGCATTTAGGATCACACTTTTCACTGCATCCCCTAAATACAGCTCGCCCTACTCACTTGACAGGCCAGAAATAAAAATGGGGCACACAACGTGAGGTACAATGATAGCAACAAACACTCCGGGCTTTTCAAATTGGGTGATTAGTGGATTTTACTCACATTCTTCCAATAGATCAAAAGAGCGCGATAAAAATAAAGTCTGTGAATCAAAGAGATCAGAGTCATGAAGTTAATTTTAACTCCTGAGTCAAAAAGAGTTATGAAGAAAAACAGCTTGTGAAGGCATCACTACTTGTCTGAAATGATGGCATCCATTAAGTCATTAGTTTGGCTTTGTCCAATTTGGACATTAAAGGCGTGACATGGCTTTAATGAGTGTCACAGATAAACAGAGAAAGCTTGGGTTACAGCCAGGCCTCACTTCCAGCAGCAACTCTTCATCCAGAGTGCCGCTGACGATGACAGCAGACTGTAATGACTGTGATAGATGGGAGACGACGCTCTGGACAGGCTGGATTTGCTTCCTATGTGGTCAGCACAGTCACGGTGTCATTTGACAAACTTAGTCTTCTGCCTTTAATTTAAAAATGCTACTATGTTTTGTTACGCATGTGTAGTGCTTTAATGTGTAACTTTTATTAGTCTGTTCAAAGATATATGAATTCCACCATTTTTAAAAGTGGAGCAAAGTGCAAAACTGCGTGGAAATTATGAACGTTTGTAAAGGACTTGGGGTGAATAAGTTCATTCTTTGGATACCTGCAGGCACCAGAGATGTGTCTAACCCCTGATAAACTCTCCGTCTCCTCAGAATAGCCAGAGCAGATTCCCCCACTGCATTTTTGTCATTTTCTTTTAACGCGCTAGCATCCTCATCATCTGATCCGTTGTAAATATACACAGTGTATAAATAGAGGAGGATCCAGAGAGGTGAGATATTTGGATCCAGTTCCGTGGAGGAAGAGTTTTGCTTGATTCGATGCTGGGTGTCCTGCGGTCAGATGTACGCACAAATCTTACATCCGGCCCTGCCGTCAGCATCGGGCCTCTGGCTCAGTGCAACATTTCATCTGCTTAAAGGAGGATTAACTCGCCCCCCTCCCCTCCGTGGGCAGATTGATGCAGGCCAGCAATATCACCATGAACGGAAGTCCACGGAAAAAGACTGGATATAGCAGCTGGACCAGCCCCAAACGCTGGGCAACAAACCACTATAGATGGAAATAAATAGATGTGTCCATTAAAAAAACCTATATATAGTCAAGTATACAGAGTAAATGAAACTTTTTAAGAGAATGTTTAAGATTCTATGCAGTAAAAGTGTGATTAACCCTATTTAACATTAATGATCTACTATGTTTCAGCTTGTGCATCACAGGGTTCCAATCCTGTTTGAATGTGCTTTGTTATTGTTACTAAGTGCAGATAAAATAAAGACAATTAAAACATTTATAGTCCTTTAATACATTCAGTTATAATTAACATCAGCACAGGGTTTTAAAAACATAATGGCTGGAAAAGGCAAAATGTAGCATCCATAAACATTAACAGTTTACACTAGTATACAAGAACTCCAATTCTTGATACTTTCTATTCACTTATCTGATATTTTGTAATATTACTCAAACATCCAAATGTTCCATAATATTTTGTTTCCCTAATTTCTTGTTCCTGTAACATAATGACTGCCTTTTTGAAAGTCAGTCAGTAATCTTCTCATGTCACAAGTAATTTAAAAATAACGTTATCCAACACTAATACTTAATAAGATCATTCATAGCAACTAAAATTAAAACAACCAAAAATAACAGCAACAACTGTTTTGTAACTTGCCTCTATTAACATTTAAACTTTGAATTTTCTCTATAAATTTGTATTAAAATCAACATCTGCTGATGGTTGCAAATGTTTTGATGCATGTCTGCAACTATTAATTTGGGTAACAATTCTAAAAAATAAAATAAAATAAAATAAAATAAAATAAAGGATTTACTGTATAAACACAAAACCTTACTTACTAAACCTTACTACAAAGTTTGAGCTCTTCTGACTTTAAAACTTTGAAAAGCTGCTGTGATGCGATCCAATCCAACAGGTGGTGACCTTGATGGATGGAAGTGTCCTTATCCACATGGGAGCAGGCGTTTCCCTTTAATCTGAAAGAGATTAACAAAAGGGCGATAAAGTTTAAAAATATTTATTTCACAGTCACCCATCTCCCAATCAGCTGTTTTTCTCAAACTTAGTTCGGCCTTTGCCGCGACTTCTGACGTCTCTGGTGAAACATCTGTTCTGAGGAAAAGGATGCCTGACGCTGTCCAATCTGCAAATCCGCTGATGTGATTTACACGTCGTCAATAAGTGGCTGCAGAAGGCTGAGTTTCCCCCAAGGCCGACACCAAAGCTTCAAATATTTGTGTCAATAGAGATGCACGTAAAGCTTTGCGACCTTTGTGTGTGTGTGTGTGTGTGTGTGTGTGTGTTGTGACTGTTTGAGGATTAAGACGTGATCTTTAAAGTTGCAATTAGAATCGAGTACAATTTTTTCTTCAGTTTTTCCCTTCATTACACATTTCTAACTGTATATTTTCGTTTAGCACCTTCTGCTGCACCTGAGCAACACGTGAGATTCCACCAGTATGTTAAACTGGGAATGATGAGAGACTAAGGTGTAATCAAGCTGGGTTTCCACTCTGACACCGTCAGAGGAACGTGAAGCTGGAGGTGATACCAGCAGGTGAAGGGACGTCCATCTGTCGGCAGCCGTCCCGGTGACAGCACGCCCCCCCCCCCCACTAACCGCTCAGAGCTGACAGAGGAAGGCCTCAACAGGAGAGGAAACAAACCTACAGCTGCAGCTCCCAGGTTTTAGCCCACGCTCCTAATGATTATAACCTCCAGACTATTTTCACCTAGATGAAGATCTTCCTGACTTCTACGTATCTGATCCCATTTCCTCACCATTTCAGTTGGTTTGTTTACTCTATAAACAACTTTAGGAATCTACTTACTGGTTTTATTTCTGCACAGGTACTTTTGCTGCTCCTAAATTAGGTCAGTAAATGCCCTTATGCCTCTTGTTAAAGTGCGAACTGAAGTGCAAGAGTAGGAATCTAGAAAATGTGACACTTGTTGTAAATGTCTGTGGTGTTAACAGTAAAGGTCAGGGCCTTGCATAAGAACCCTTCAAAATAAAAGGGTGGACGTTTAGGCATGGGGGGAAATAAAACAATTTTAAATGCTCAAAAGAGAAGGTGTACTATTGAATATAGGCTAGATAAATATGAACGTATAACTGTTTAAGATTCTGCACCTGTGGTCTTTGCTCATCCAATTCTGCAGGAACTTGCACAATAACTTGCAAAGAATGAATGAGAGTCCCTTGACTCTGACATTGAGCACACATTATTTTCCAGAAGTCACTGAGTTCCCTTTAATTAGGCGAGCCTGACCTGTGACCTCTGGGAAGGACTTTTGGAAGACACACACACACAGAGACAGAAACACACCTTTTATCAGGAAGTCTTCATTACAAGCAGACGAAGGAAGGCATTGCTCTGGTGTGTGATGACATTAATGCGAAAAGGGCGGAGTTGTTTTTTTTTTTTAATCGCTCTGACCTCATTTGTCACCATGTGAATCATTTTTACAAAAGCAATCATGATCTAATAAGAGGTTGGGCTTCAATCAGCTCATCCTGTCAGCTGTTCTCTGCTGTGACAGGACGTTAAATCCTCAGAGATCAGAGTTCAAACACCACAGTAGTTGTTTCGATGTCAAGAATGACTTAAAATAAATTATTATTCTTTAAATCGTATCCAATCCCTTTCAAATTACTGTTGAGCAGTTTGATGCAGGCAGTGTTCTGTCATCCACAGGGTGACAAGGACAGGCGTTCACAAACCAGACTTTTAATTGCACGCTTTCAAATTCTTGACCCAAAACTTTTATTTTGCAGTAGGAAGTCGAAAGAGGAAGGGGCCGAGCCCACCTCCGCCAGCTGTTTTCTGCTCACGGCGTAAAGGGAGTGTTAGCCTGCACTTTCCGACAGCCCCTCCCACTGTAATGGTGCCCAGGTGTAATAATAACCATCCCGGGCATCAACCCCACATCAAACCTTACGCGTAGGAAGCTTCTCGTCCCTGCTATTACAGCCTGCTGCTCTCAAATCTGTGTTTAAAGCTGTGAAGATCAGCTGAGGGGATCAGGAGTTGTCCTCCTGCATCTAAATACAAATACTAGAAATAAAAAAAATCCAATTCTCTAGCCTGGTCGTCTTGGTGACCTGACTCTGAACCAGCGGCTCCTTGTTTTTGTACATAAAACAAGCCGAATCTCGTCGGGTTTTCCTCACGCTGTTAAATCTGGACCTTCTGTCCGTGAAATATCCATCCCAGAAGGCCAGACGGTTTCCTCCAACATTAACCATTAGACATGAAAGCGAGCCCTGACTAGAAAATAACAAGGTGAAGCCTTCGGTCTAATTATGCAGGTTTGGTTTATGGCCTGTCGACCCACAACTGCAGAACGTCAGTTTGCAGCCTGATCTTCACTTACCGGCTCAGATGGTAATGACTGGACTCACTTTTCCTCCCTCTCTCTCTCTCTCTGAAGGAACAGAGCTCAGACAGAGTTTGCTTTAGGTTTTTGAAACTGGTGTTTTCCTGAGAGAGGAGTTGATCCGTGACCGCTAATGCTGAGCAGCTCGTTTTCCAGATGTCAGCCTATCATCAGCTGCCATGGACAGCGGGAATTCCGCAGGCCTCAGCCCTTCAATGTTTCCGAGCAGAGAGGAAGAAAGCGGGGCCGCAGGTGCAGGCGGGGACCTCACATCCTGGAGCACGTGATGATTAGACGGAGAGGGTCCGTGTTGCAACTCGTGTAAAAAACTTCCGCCAGTGGTGACTCGGTTTTCCCTTCATTAATGCCTGAGTGCAGAAACAGCCGAGCATTTGATCGTTCTGGGCTTACCGGTTTCCTGAAGATCATCAGATGAGGACAGACGCAAGAATCTTCACACAGAAGCAGAGAGAGGGATGTCCCAGAACAGATCTGTTCAAAAAGAAATCACCAATGAATCATGATATGATCACACACACACACACACACACTCCTTCCCTGCTGCTTAGTTTGGATGAGTGCACTTCTTAGGGCACAGGAAGCCTCTGTTAGTAACAGAAGTTAAGGTATCCAAAAGCAATAAAATTCTGCTGGCTAAACTGCTGCTGTGGGGGAACTAACATTATAAGAACATGTCCTCCTGAAGGACAGTCAAGCCCACACGCGTGTGGGCTGCACTGTCACGCAGCTCAGACCTCAGCACTGACCTCTCCGCTGATGCGGGCCGGCGTTGTTGCTGTTGTTCTCGTTGGCCTCCCTCAGCGATTCCACTGAGGTCTTATTGGAGTCAACGCCTTCGTCGGTTATCTCCTCCATGCTCAGCTCCACAGATGCGGGGGGTGTCGGTTCAATGACGTCCCCTTTGGGTTTGACCTCCACGCTGTCTGGGGGCTTCGCTGGAGCCGCAGACTCAGCGCTGGGATCAGCTGCGGTGTTGTCTGCCTCACCTGTGAACAAAAATCAAGCGGGTGCTTCTCAGCATATGAATTTAACTACATGCCACTTAAAAACATTACAGCTGGGTCATTTTAATATCATAATTAATGGCTCTCAAGACTCTTCAGTACCGTTTTAACCTCTGTCTGTCTATTTTAACCCTCATGTAATGACAGTATTTGCACTTATGCCTGAAGAGGTTTTGACCCTCTGTGAAAGTCAGCGGAGGGATTTCTTTGGGTGAAGACATGCGTGGAGGCCACCACGTTGGTAATGAGGTCGCTGATTAGTGACTGCTCCCTAATGAGCTACAGACAGGCAGCTGTTGGAAGCTGTGGGAAAGTAGGCCGGCCCCATCATTATCTGACCCAGGGTCAGGGGGAAGGAAAGCGCAGATGAAGGACGGAGGAAGGTGATCGGAAAACAGCTCCTCTGTTCCAGCCACTTCCAGCCAATCAGAGAAGCTGTGACCAGACTCGTGACCCGAGGGTGGGCTTAGCATTCTTTTGTCACAGACAGAAGTGCAGTCTGATGTTTTAATAAACTGCAGTATTAAAGGAAGGAAGGAAGAATAAAAGTCTTAAGTCTGATGGAAACCAAACCCATTTCTAATCAATAAAGGTCAGACTTCTCTGTTCACTCATAAATAATATTTATTTCTACTGCAGGAATGAGAGCCACTGACATGTTAGACGCTTGACCGTCTGCACCACAAGGCCCAGGGCAAAGAGGCAGGCCTGGGCCTGACCTGAAGCTTTTCTAATTGAGAGGAAAACAAAAACATCCATTCTCTAACGCATAAAATCTTGGTCGCGCAATAAATTCCTCGTGAATGGTAGAAAAAACAAAAACTACAAAACAAAGCATTGCAGAAGCTACAGTGTCTAGTTTGTGAAAAAAAAAAAAAAGTGAAATTCTCTTTTAATTTTAAAATGAGCTTTTCTGTCCTCAAGTGGTTAATCTAGGTACTGCAGGTCTGCGTCTCTGAAATGAAGTTCACCTTCTTTGCATCAGACACAAATTTCCTTGGAGAATTGAAAACAGAGTTTCCCTTTTGCTGAATTTCAGATTATCTTCCAACATATTGTTTCTAAAATTTAGTCTCAAATGTTCAAGTTAATCTCAGTCTGACTGTTGTTTAAAAAAAAAAAAACAAAACGTGGAATGTCTGTGTCTTTTCAGATATAACGTGAATTAAATACATCTCACCACAGTCTTTGTTCAGAGTGAAGCAAGACAGGCCCAGCTACACTTCCTATATTCAGTCTCACTTATCTTGAGAAAGAGGAAGGAAAATTATGTGTTTGGTTCTGAGTCACAGGCTTGTTTTTACCTTTCTTCTCTACCTGTTCTTCAGCTTTTGCTTCAGCAACTGCTTCTTTGGTGGAAACTTCTGCATTTTCAAAAGTCTTTAGACCTGGATAACAGACTCAGATCAGGTTCGATGACATGTGTGGATCCTCAGAGAAACCTGATGTGCTGGGTTTGTATCTGACTGACCATTCTGAGTTCCAGCTTCAGCAGTCATTTCAGGTTCCACCGTGCTGAGAGGGATGTTGGCCCCATCTGCTCTGGAATTAAAATCAACCGAGTAGCGCTGAAAACAGACAAAATTATGGTTCCACGTTCATTAAATTGCTTATCACTAAATGTATACAGTCAGTCAATAAAAAAACCTCAGAAACAGCTAGCCTGAGTCAAAATTTATGTAGCATTTTACATGATCTCTATTCAATAAAACGCATTTTATGCTTTGTGTGACAATAAATGATGTGACGCTGAGCTAAACATGGCTCTTACTCGTCCTCTTTTTCTGGCACAGTAGCAGGCGACTCCAAATCCAAGAGCTACAATGATGATCACAACCAGGATGATGATGCCTGAGGAGATAAAAGCAGCAGAGCTTAAAGCAAACCAAAGTTATATACTGCTGAAGTGCTGTCGGAGATGTTCCCCACCAGTGCTGTCGTCTGAGTGTGAAACAGGCTCATCAGGTTGTTCTAAAAAGATTACAAGGAGAAACTAATTTAATGACTTTGTTATTTTTACTTACTGGGTAAAAAAAAGATTTGAAGGATTTAACTGGAGGAAATGTGACTCTCAGCTCACTTGGGTCCTTAGTTATGGCTCTTCCTCTGCTGTTGGAGGTTGTGGTTGCAGGAGGGTTGCTGGGTTTAAATGTGGGTGTGGGCAGCATGGTGGTTGACATTGGATCAACGGTTGTTCCATCACCTGCATGAAGCGAAGATTCACGTAAATAAACAACGAAACAACGAAGGGACTTACAGAAATTGTCTTAGGTGATATTCAGTTATCTGAGCGACCAAAATACACTTAAAAATAAAGATATGATTGTAAATGATATTAATTATGACTAAATCAGATATGAAAAGTACATTTCGAAGTAAACTGGATGTATATGTGGTATACTGCATGTATGCACAGTTTTGAACTGTATTCTTTAGACCTGAAGCTCCTTCCGGCTGATTTCTGCCTCCTTTGCCCTCTGCTGTTGTGCTGCTGCTGTTCCCATCCCAGGACGGTGTTACTGTCATGTTGTCAGACATGGAGCTGTTCAGCGGCAACGATGTAGAGTTATCTGCTCTGACCGAAGCTACAAGAACTCCTGGAGGAAATGAGACCGTGTGGATGGAATCACTCCATTTCCAGTACTAGTAAAGATGAGGGACTTATGGCTGGAATGGTGGAAACTCACCCAGGATGAAGAAGGAAGGGCCGGTGGATGGCATGATTTGTCCTCCTCACAGTGTGTGGAATCAAAAAGGTGCGACTTTGAAAGCTCAGGCTGCTGCACACTCAGAAGTGAACCAAGGAGAAGCTCTGTGATCCAGATCACAGGATGTCTCAAAGAAAGCTGTTACTCAAATAGTGCAGCAAGAGGAAACATTGCTGTTGCTTCACTGCCAAGCTGTGAC
The DNA here is from genome assembly GCA_015343265.1 of Pao palembangensis. Classification (NCBI taxonomy): domain Eukaryota; kingdom Metazoa; phylum Chordata; class Actinopteri; order Tetraodontiformes; family Tetraodontidae; genus Pao; species Pao palembangensis. Next base: position 4,063,004 of record CM027089.1, on the reverse strand, counting down.
ACACACACACACACACACACACACACACACACACACACACACACACACACACACACACGCACACGCACACACACACATGCACATGCAGCCACAGGTGGGGTCAGAGTAACATCAAACCCTGTATCTGATTCTACGCTTCTCATTCTTCACATGTGAATCCGTCTACATGAATCCAGATCTATTTATTTTGTAAATTATATTCAAAGTCATTAAAGCACAATAAACTTTTCAACAGTAGCTCCTTTCCTTGAAAAACCGGTTTTGTTTCTGCTTTATAACCGCTAGATGGCGCTCTGACAAAAGGGAAAGACGCCTCTTTCTGAAGGCTATCTATCTATCTATCTATCTATCTATCTATCTATCTATCTATCTATCTATCTATCTATCTATCTATCTATCTATCTATCACAATAATCCTGCATTTTTATAACTGGAAGCATAAATAAATATTTGACTGTTAAAACATCTGAATACATTTTTAAGGGTTTGGCGGTTCAAAGCAGTCAATTATTGAATTCATCAGATTAAAACAAAATGTGCATTTATGTGCTGAGCTGATGGTAATTTGGAAATTGTGAATGTTCATGTTGTGTTGGCATTTGCTGCCCTATGGGAGTTGTAACAGTGTGTGTGTGTGTGTGTGTGTGTGTGTGTGTGTGTGTGTGTGTGTGTGTGTGTGTGTATGTTTTCATTTATTACTGTTTATTTTGCTGGTGGTAATCAGCAGCAGGATTAGTGTTAACTGCTGCCCAGGCACTTCATGGCAGGACCGTCTTACCTGGCTGGCGCTGTTAGGGGTCACGCTCAAGGTGACAGCAGAATCAGGAGGCCTGTTGAACCTGAAAAAGACCCCCACCTGGGTTCCCCCTGCAGGCCGCCTCTCGCTGTATTGGGCACTAGAACGCCAGGTTGGGCCCGGTGGATGAGCTAATTGGAAGAGAAGAGGATGTGTGGAGTGTGTGTGTTTGTGTGTGTGTGTGTGTGTGTGAGAGAGAGAGAGAGAGAGAGAGAGGAGAGCTGGACCACCCACCTGGAGGATTCAAAGGCACAGGATTCACAGCCCATTCTGTTGACCTGCCACACCGCCCCACTCTGGGCAAGGCCCTCCCCAATTGTTCCGCCTGCTAACATGCGCGGGGGGCTGAGACATGTGGTGGGGGGGTTCGGAGGGGACAAGCAGTAAACAGTGGGCTGAGCTTCTCTCCAGCACACAAAGGGGCTGAATTGTGTCAGGACTGGAGCTCTTTTTAGAGTGGCCTTGCCATGGGGGCCTGAATGAAACATCTGTGGAGGCTGAGCCCAAGGGAGAGAACGCTATTTTGCTGTTCAACCACACTGACAACCTGTTTTCTCTTTCTTTACCCCCCACCCCAACCCCACTCGGCACCACCGCCACCACCCTCACCACCCTCACCGTTATTTCTCCCTTGGCCCTGTAAAACTATTCATACTGTATAATCACGTTTGCCAAGCCAAGAGCAGAGGAGCAACAGCAAATGAAAGGGAGATGACTTGGAAGTTGGAACAAGCATGGACCGAACAGGAAACTGCATTTTTAAACACTTTTCCCCCCACATAATTGGGAAACCGCCCACATTTCTTTCATTTCTCTAAATTTCATCAGGATAATCTAAATATCCAAAATGCCAACTCTATAATTGAATGTGTTTCCAAATTGGAAGAGTGTGTTTGTAAAAAAAAAAAAAAAAAAAAAGTCCTGGATTATTATATTTTAGATGACATTTTGTCCACATTCTTTATAAAGTATACAGTTTGGTGGTGAGAGAAATGCTGCAGTGACATCTTAGGCCAGAAGATTCAGACCAAATTCTTCTTTACATTAAAGACAGGAATGATACTGATAGTTTGTCATTATGTGTCTGTCAAACTTGACAAGGCTGAAATCATTTAAACTGATTTATTGTCAAATATCATTTTCACAATTCTTGTGAAAATGATATTTGACGAAGTCTTGAAGTCTTGAGGAAGTATAAAAATAAAAGTTAAAAAAATGTGAAAAAGAGAAATTCAGTCAGGAAATATTGTGATAAGAGGCATTCTGCTCTTTGAAGGACCCATAATTTGCAACCTCTGTAAACTGATAAAATGACGTTGCAGCATGTGGAAGCTTTACCTGAACTGAAATCGTGTTTGATATAAATAAGCTTATAAATGGGTTATAACGCTGGGCAGATCGCTAATAGACTTTATTCATGGGAATACAGTAAATACAGTAGTTTATGGACCATTATGGACGACAGCCATCTATCATCATCACCTCCTTAACCCCCCAACTCCTGCTGCCTTTCGAACCCCCACATCCAGCTCAAAGGGACAGACCGCTGAGATATTTCACTTTAATTGAAGGGGAAACAAAGACTTCCTGGTCACCCATTTTCTTTAATCAATTTCCTCCCTTTGGTCCTATATCATCTGTAATTACTTTCTCTTTCCTGCCCCTTGTGGGTTCCTCCCTGAGCAAAGGTCCACATACATATGAAGACACACACACACACACACACAGTTATTGCTGGCCCCCTACCATAAGCAGGCAATACCTTTGGCATCTATACTACTTCCCCCCTTTGGCTTCTCTTGCCTTGAACAATGGAGAAGGCCCACTGGCTCCAGAACCCCACCAAGCAACCCCTGACCCCATTCTCCTACTAAACCCCTACCACACACACACACACACACACACACACACACACACACACACACACACACACACACACACCCACACACGGGTTCAAGTGGTATATACTCATATATTCAAGTCATAGCCATTGTTACGCACGCACGCCCAGCTCACACGAGTGTGCGGCGAATGGAGTGAAGACAGTGGTGGTGGGGGCCCTTAAATACCGGCTCATCTTGTAATCGCTGGAGTTTGAACCCAGAAGTCTTCTCATGCTAAGAGGTCAGGAAGCCAGAGTGCTCGCTGGCTGCCCTCATTCTTTCCGGCCGCCCTCTGTCGCTCACTTCTCTCAGCAGATCTCTCTGATCCATAAGCTGGTTCCATACAGCCAAACCGCCAGAGCAAGAACAGCGGCTGCGTTCGGGCTTTGGGGCCAGTGGGAATGTGAGGATAATGTCTGCAAACTCAAACACATTCTAAAACACGCACCTTTATTGGACTTTCTCACAAATATGACCACCCAGAGGAGGCGACCCCATGCCTCCCACGCGTACCAAGTCCGTTTATCGCTCGGCGGATGCCAGCGCCGTCTGGTGAGCAAAAGTACAGTACTGGCATCGTTACACTGTTTGATGGAAGAGCGCAACACCAGAGACTGGCTCTGAAGAAAGGTGTTGCCCATAACGATCGCAGCTGAAATGCCAAGAAAGAAATGTGAAAAGTAAAGAGCTGTTGGATCTGTGTGCACGGGCTCGAAATTGCTGCAGTCGGCACTTAGAATGAGATTATATGCATATTTATTACATCTGAAATCCCAATTAACATAACAGTGTCTCCTTCTGCTAGATGAAAAACTTCAGAGGAAACAAAACATGCTGTTGATTGAATTTAAACATGGGATCGAGGTGGTCAGTCGTTCAGATGGTTGACTGTTCAGCAGGCCCACCAGAGCAAAGATGAGCGTTTGCTTTAGTCTGTTTAATATCACACCGAATTGCAGATCTTTGGGTTTCAGTGGGCGTTCAGACCGAAAACAAACCAGGATTGTGGCTCCGAATTCAGACGGGATATTTGTGGGCCGAGCGCAGAGATCTGAACCAGATGCTCTAGTTTCTGTCTGTCGTTGTACATTTATCCAGAATTTAAATTCTCCCTGACTCGCCGGCTCCTGCGCATCCCATTGTTCCTTCCCTGCTGTGCCGCGGGCGGCAGATAAACCCGACTGCTGTCTGCACACGGGCACCTGAAGGGCCCCAGATGTGGAGCTTCTTGTGTGGGATCTTAGGAAGACGACAGCAGGGGAAGGAGAGGATAAGGCAGCTTCATGGCCTCAGAATTTCTGGACGGTTTTCAACAGCCTAATGTGCAAATGATAACAGTTGCACCAAAGAGTGTGTGTGTGCGTGTGTGTGTGTGTGGTCAGACACTGACGCACATGCAGGCCTGTCTGCATGCGCAGCCATGCCCACACACATGCTGCGTCGCGTGTGTGCACGTCGGCTCGGTGATTGGGGCCTTTGGTCTTCATCAAGTCAATCAGTGGAGCCATTACACCTGGAGGCAGCCAGGCCAGATCGTCCCCGCGCTTCCACGCACTCGTAAGGAAAAACAGACCAGCGGCGCGCAAGTGTCTGCAAGCGTAGGCTAGTGCATGTGAGGGAGAACTTAACAGAGGCAAGGAAGAGAAGCTCTGTGTGGGGTACAGGATGAAAATGTAGACAGTATGACCTCATTGTCATCCTGTGACACGTTACACACAAACTATCCAGGGTCACTGAGGAGCCCAAATACACTGATGGGGGCCGGTGGGCGCTCACACATCACCCACGGCAGATGTAGGACATGTGATCGGTGTTGGAAACAGCTCTGGTTTGTTCATTCAAGAGTAAAAAAGAGAGAGAAAAGAAGGGGTTTGTTGTTACTCTGTCCCCACCTGTGGCTGGATGTGTGTGTGTGTGTGTGTGTTTGTGTGTGTGTGTGTGTGTGTATCATGTATCTTTTGCTTCATACACAGAAAGCAGAGCCCACCACAGAAGGTGCACAGATGTGAGCAAAGGCAAGGCCTGCCTTCAAGAGCGATGGCTCTCATCCAGCACATGGCAGCAATAGCGAAATCATTTTCCAATGGATGCTTTTTTGTGAATATTCATGACCTTTTTAAAAGGGTAACAAATGGGGTGCGGGCACCAATCATGTAGTTCCACTTCACTGGTTCTGTCCGTGACAGCTGGTGATTGATACTGTTTGCGTTGGATTTGTGTCGGGGTTCTGAAAAATACGTGTTTAGCCTGAGTTCAGAACCACGTAGGGAGGAAGACGATCAGCTCCTTCCTGATGAAGGGGTGCACGTTGTTCTTTTGATTTTTGACACAAAGATCCAAAACCCTCCATTCACCAGTCTCTGACTGTGTTTCCCTTTGCTTGTTGCCCTCCAGCGTGCCTTCCACTGTGTCCTCACCTGTGTCTCGTTTCCCCGCTCACCTCATTGTTTTGGCCCCGCCCTCACTTATAAATGCTGTGCTCTCCTCCCAGTCTTACTCAGATGCTTGTTGGTGCTTCTGAATGTGTGTTTCTGTGTTCTGATCAAACGGTCCCCAGTGTTAACAGTTACGTGTCTAGCTCAGCTTCTAATGTTAGCAGGTGGAACAGTTGGGGAGGACCTTGCACAGTTTTCACTATTCCTCTGTTCTGGCACCACGATGGAAGGCTACTATGACAATACAAACAGAAATATAAGTCAGTGGGTCTCACCTGTGCAATGTGGACACACACAACACAGAAAAACTCAAAACTCTCAGCTGTGTGTGATACCCTGCTACTCGTTGACCTCTAGTGGCCACATTTAAGACAAGCAGAAAGTGTCAAATCAGTATCAGCTGTGCGAATGCACGATGACTGTTATAGAGACAAAACAGGCCACCAACAGGAGAAAGAGAGGTGGGGGTTTAAAACCCTGCTGCTCAGGTGTGTCACAGTACTAATGACCTCAGGTGAGCTCTGTCTTAATATCTGCAATTACAGCAGCAGCAGGAAGCATCACAGCTGTTAAAGATGGTTGAAATGAGAGGTGGTATGGTTGAAACAAAGGTTTTAACACACAATCCTACTGCTGCACTCATTTTTACCCCAAACAAGCCCTTAAAGGAAAATGTCATAAAAAGAAACACTGTCACAGGTTGATACCTCGGTGCATTTGGCAATCACCTCTTCCTGGTTTGGGATGAGGATCGAGTTTCTCAGTAACAGATACGACTGTGCTCTCTCCTCCTCTGGGATGCAAAGGTTAATTTCCCTTTCAAGCTGTGTTCGCTCTGCTCCAGCACCTGCACCTCTCCTTCCATGAATTCCTGTTTATGTGTTTGGCCTTAAATTTAAACACTTTAGCACACAGACATTTAACATACGACCAAAGAGATGCAACGCAGGTGGAACTGACACCTTGTGATCTTGGCAAAAATGATCTTGGTCTTAGTTTTGCTCAGGACAAATACAACATGACTAAAGGGTATAAGGGTAGCAGATATATTGTTACAGGTATGTCACACCAATAAGGATCATCTTTAATTTAAACCCGTCCAAACCACCATTAAGGAGAAGCTAACTGTTGAGAGTTTACTCTGCGACTGTGAAATCTGCTCTGACTTATTTCTAACATGCAAATACAATGATCGGTCTCACTAACTTGTTTATCTGAATTTAGGTTGCTGCTAATAAAACTAATTTGATGGAATGTCTTTAAAAGTTTGAACATTTACTGTAAATCTGTAACCCGGTTTTCCTGGTATGGTGACACAGCGCAGCCTGTAATGTCCAGAGGGAGAGTTTCCGTGGAAATTGGGGGGAGCGGCGCACGGGTGTCTGGCAATACGTCACCGATCCCCGGAGTGCTTTCATCTCCCCTGATAAGTGCCATACCTAATCAGGTTAAAGCAGCACATGCCGCGGAGAGGGAGGAAATTCCGGCCAAAATGGTAACGTATCTGTTCCGCTCTCATGCGTCGCATTCCTCCAACTAATTAGGAGTAAATATCTGACCCCGGAGAGAAAACGTCCACATTAGTCCAACCAGTCAGCCAGTGTGGTCCATCTGCGCTCGCTCTTTCTCTTCCCTCACCCCCCCACCTTAATTTGGCACACAGATGACAAAAAAAATACATAGGGGAGTTTCTTTCTTTCTTTCTTCTCTGGCTGCCCTTCTTTTTATTCTCCAGCGTTAGGCCCCATCATTACTGACAGATGAGTTGCTCTCGTACCAGATTATCTACTGCCAATGACCTCCGGGTCATGGCGCCGCGCTTTTGCCTTTGTCTCTCCACAGAGACACTTCAGTGGGTTTCGAAGCCTCGCTGACTCGAAATCAAATATACCAATTCGATAATTAGTGTTCTTGTTCAATTCAGAATCTATAAGCGGCTGTAATAAAAGCTTGGATGTAACTCTGCCGTTCACCTACAGCTGGAGCTTTACTGTTCTTGTCAGGGTCACGCTCAAGTTTTCTGTTAAACTGCAAAATTTCAAAGTTTTTGGTAGCAGCAAGTGAAAACAGAAAAAAATACATTTGCAATAACATAAGCATGCAAATAAGTCCTGCAGAACGTTAACCCTATCACCTTCCTAAATCTAAATCACAGCAGATGATGTTGCCCACAGCCTCTTTAATAAGTGACAGTTTGGGCTTTTTTTTATATTTCCCAAACAGATGGGATTAAAAGGAAATCTAATAAACTTTTAACCAATTGAAGTGGGAAAATAAAAAGCACACGTTCCCTCTTCTTGAATTAATCAATTTGCATGAGGGGGGAAAAAAAGAATGTTTCAATAGATGTGGAGCCCTGGCATCTGTCCTCAGAGAAACCTCTCCAAAAATTATTTTCATGTCATTGTCAACTCCATGTCATGATCAATTTCTGCAGGATTTTCCACGCTGTGCTCTGACAGTTTAATCAAAACAGTCCTTGGTTATTTGGCTGCCTCCATTCGCGGTCCATGTATTTATAACTGCATAAACAGACTCACTTTATGTCTCATCAGGTGACGTACGCAGCATGCCACACACAGCGCTGCAGGAAGCAGCCCCAGTGTAATACACTTTAACTTGTTTACAAACCATAACGGAAAGAGGAAGGTGCTCACAAGGCGCGCTGTCATCTTGACCCGCCGCCGTGACCCCTGCGCAAGAGGATGTCAAGCCCGAGTCCACCTTTCCTAAACTGGACCATGGGCAACCGCAATATCAGCTGTTTGCTCAAAGGCGGAGCTCCTTAAACTCCATGTAACGTGGCGTGTTAGGAAGCTGCCTTCCAAACAACAACCATCTGGAACTTGAACGGGAAGATCGCAGCAGTGACACAAATCAGGAAACGTTCCTTACAGCACCGGAAAACGATGCAGCTACATGTGCTAAGTGTGTAACAGCTAGCATTTACAGCAGGGTGGCTCACAAACAACATTTCTTTTTACTTGCTTTTTTCATTCATATTTGCTTTGTAGAAAGTGATTAGTGTGCTGATGAGGGACTGTCTTTATTCCCCTGTGGTCAACCACGGCTCTTTTTGCAGATTAAATTATTTTTGGAACAAAAACAACAATACTTGCGTATATTAACTCTAGCACTAAGACAAATACCACAGGCAGAAATTATGGACGCCTGAAATAAAGTAATTCATATGTGCATATGTGGTATATATGAACAACAATATGGACAGATACCATCTCTGTGGTGCTCCACTCCTTAATTACAACCAATTATGGCCATAGCTGCACATTAAACAGAACATTAGTCATTGTAGAAACATGTTAAATATTATGATTTAGCTAAGATGAAATTGGGCACATCCAAGCCTAATAAATATTTACACATTATGTCAAAACAGAGGCGTCAGCGCATGGGTACGGAAGGGTTTTCAATTTAAAACATACAATATAGTTTTTGGGGCCTGTTGCAACTACACAATGCTTTCACTTTAGTGATGGATCGATGATCTTTTCAGCGAGATAAGGAGCTTTTCGCCTTTTTAACATGTTGATTTATCATAACTGTGTTGTACAATGTGTTAGTCACTAATGAATTTCATAGGAAAAGATCTAGAACCTCCGGTCCACGCATTACCTCCTCTATGCTGCAAAATATGTCTTAATGTCAAGATTATCAGTTAAAGAATAAATTAATTACCATCTGACAAATCTCTGTGAGGTTTAGTTTCTGTTTCTGTTCACTTAGGAGAGGCGGGAGTAGCCATTTTGAGCAGGATTTATTAGCAAGTAGAGTTTATGGGAAATAAAAGTCACTTTTGAAGTCACTGTGTGTCATATTAGATGGAGACGCACGCACACACACACAAACACACACACACACACACACACACACACACACACACACACACACACACGAGTCAATGGACCGAGGTTTGAGCCTTGTGTGAGACAGAATGATGAAGTGTGCAGAGAAAGGAAAGTGCTTCCTGGGCAGTGACGTGTGACAAGAGATATCAGAGAACTGGTGCAGGGTCAACCATCACTGACAGCTACCGCACCTCTTGACATCGCCGAGCAGACACGGGTCAGCGCACACTCGTCACCTTAGTGTGTGCGTGAGAATGCCATTTGGGGTTTTTTGTTTTCATTTTCTTTCTTCTTCGCTGGAGTCCTCGTCAGCTACGCATGTGGTCCTGAGCGGCGAGGACGACGGTGGTTGTGCTCAGGGCACCAAGCAGGTAATCTAAACCTTCACACCCACTGCATGCAGCTGCCTGATCTCCTCCCTCAGGCACCAGGGCTTCGTTTACACTCTGGCTACTTTGTTCCCCATTCTGCAGGACATTACCACGACAGCGACCTCCGCTGAGAAACTCAAGACCATTAAAGACCTGATGGAGTTGGATGACAGAGGGAGGTGGAGAGGAAGAGGGGAGGAAGTGCAACTAAGCGCAAAGTGGATGATAAATTAGTTTCGTGTTAAAAGTAATTCAATATGCTGCATCGAACAACGGTGTGTTATCGAACCCGTTTCAAGTGTTATTGATGTTGAGGTTTGGGGGTGGGTGGGGTTGGGGGTGGGGGCAGCGTGGAATAAAGGCCTGTCATTTTTCATCAATGTTCCTGAAATTGCATGACCCAGACTGGAGCCAGACAACACACTCAGGAAGCCAACATACTGCACTGAAATATATCACGTGGGTCAGGAGGTTGACCAGCGTCATGAACGCTGAGACCAGGAGGGCTCCCACAGTTCAGAGAGCACGGCCCCGACATCATACTTGCGGCGTTCCCTTAGATGTTAGCTAGGATGTCGGAAAAAAAAGTTCCTCCCGTTCATCTCAGTTTCTGCGTGTCCCCGTTTGATACATAAGATCTATTTTTTAAGAGAGTCAAGCACATGAGGCCTTGAGCTGTGGGCCCTCTAGGATAGGATGGCTGCGCCCCACAGACCCTCGCACGCCCCGAACCTGTCTTTAGCCCCCTTCTCAAATTAGATTCCAGGTCTAATCAGAGACAGCTTGCCATTGTGGGTGGAAACTAGCCACAAACCTCATCTTCAAACGACTGTTCGTTGCTGTGGGAGGCCCCCGTGTTCTGTTGACTGGGAAGAATGGAGCGCTGAACAGGGCGTTCACAATTCCCTTCACCGCACAGTGGAAAAAAAAAAAAAGGACCCCACAACAAAGAGTAGCTCCTTAAACAGAAGCTAATGCTGAAGTGAAAAGCTAAAATATTACATCCCTGACAAAGTCAAAATCATTTAAACATCCACCAACCAACTGGACCGCGGCCATCTAGTGGGCCCCTCGAGGACCCTACTGGTAGAGGGAGACATAACCGGAGTTTGAGTGATCGAGATTTTGTGAAAACTGTTTTGCACTGGCTGCTTATTGTTTGAGCTTTACATTTTAGAGATGTTCAACTGTTTACATCAGCTGCTACCTTACAATGTAAATAAGTTAACTGCTACATAGTGCTTAAAAACCCTACTATAGCTCATTGTATGCGGCTTGTAGCAACACCTACCGGATGGTTTTTATTGGCAAACGCCTCATCTCTTCACTTGGTTGTGAGATTAGTTTGTTGAGGTCGGCGCTGACTCAGAAAACTCAGAACACAGCAGTGGATTTCTGGTGAGATGATTACTTTTGTGCGGAAGCACTAATTTAGTTCCCAGTTGTAAGATGAAAAAAACGTTCCCCCTATTACAGTGGTAATGATAGATTGTTCTGGCTGAGAGCATATGGCTGGCCAGCTGTTTTGCTACCTACCCAGAGCAAATGAGTGATTATTTTAATGCTGTCAGGGGTGAAATTATGGCTGTTAACTTGTCATTATAAAGTGACACATAAAGTCTAATTTGGCTCATGCTGCGGTGACCTAAAAACAGCATGGGTGCAGATTTTTTTTTACGTGTCTGTGAGAATGAGACCAATGTTCTTATTTCCATCAGTTGCAGGAGACGGGGGCAATCTCTTGCTCTCTCTTTTTCTTGCAAAGGATGTTTTTCTATTCTCCTTCCAAGAACTGGAGAATTCCCACCGAGCGGCTCCTGGAGGGAGTGTGGATATTTTCATTACAGCAGATAAATACGGTGAATAATGGAGCAGCGTATGGTTGACGCACAAAGTCGGCAAAATCACACTGACGTTATCATTGCATCTATTTGAATTGGAAGGTGCAATGCTATCAATCAGCTAACTTTGTTTTATGCTTGTTGTTGGGGGGCAAAGACAGTTTATAACCATAAATTTCCAAATTGAACACTTGCGTCGAATAAAAGTTAAATTATCTGAGTATACATCTTTAAATACAGCAAATAACTCTATGTACTATCATATTTCTGTTTAACTCAAGACTGCCTTAGAAAAATCACTTTCAGGCATGTGAATTAAGGGAGAAATATGACTTAAATCATGTTATAAAACGCTTTCACCTGGGATCCCACTTTCTCTGGTGAAAACATTTTCTGCCTGGTAGGACAGAATGGACTGGGTCTGGACACACCTCATGTAAATGGGTTTTATACTTTCTACAGAGTTATTACCAATTATAAATACCAAGGGGGCAGCTTTAATATGATGGTAGCACCATTATGTGAAACACATGATTGATTCACAGGACACCTGCTGAAAAAGGGCCTTCAAGCGCCAAATGCAGCCTGTATGAATGTTGTGTGGATGACACTAACCACAACAGGCAGCAGCTGTTCACACCGGGCCGGCAACGAGAGGAGTGCGTCCAGAAACCCGGGCCGTCCTCGAAACGCTCGTTTCATCTGTTGAGGAGGTCCAGAGATCAGAGGGATAGGCGCACAGAGAAAATCTTCTAAAGGGCCAAGAATAGCAGCCGGCTACTCTCCTTTACCCTCCGCGATTCATCCCCAGTGCGGTAATTAGCGGGTAATGGTTCACCACCGTCACGGCTGGAACCACAGTGGGCACAGCGGTGACGCGATGCAACCACCCCCCGCCAAAAAAAAAAAAAAAGCGTCAACAAACGCGGTTTAAAAAGGCGCAGAGCGGCATCAGGAATGAGCACAAGAACACGTCACAAGTTGGAAGCCTGGGATGTTACCAAATCCTTCCAGGGAGCCAAGCGGCAGGAGGCGAGCTGGAGAAATAGTGGAGATGAAGAAGAGCTCTGGCTGCGTGCATTCTCGCGGGCTCCTCACTTTTTCCACTTAGAATTACAGAGAAGAGAAAAGTGGAAATATACATCTCAGTGACACGCACTAATGGAGGTCTGCTCAGCAGCTATGCCAGGAGAAATCCCCAGCTGACAATAATGGGCTCAGTATGGCCGCGCATTGAATTACACTGGCTGCGCAACAATTAATTGACCTTCATTCTCTGAGCAAACACACTCATTCACATTTCACTGCAGGAGCTGCTAAACAAACCAGCGGCTTCGTCATCTGTGAGCTTTGCATCAATGTTATCTTTGCCGTTGGAGTCCTGTTGATTTATGTCTTGATCATGTGTTTATGTGTGTGTGTCTTGTGTGTGTGTGTGCGTGTGTGTGTGTGTGTGTGTGTGATAGAAAAAACGGTGACAGGAAGTGGAGCCGTCCAGACAGACTACCCATGTGTCTACATTTACAATAGTGCATTTACACGAAGACCTATGAAATGCCACTGGAAATCTGGAAATAAGCCATTAAAGCTCACATAGAAAAACCACATAATATGTTTTGTGGGAGGGAATGTTGGGGATCAGCGGCAGATATGAGTTTCAGTTCCTGGCTAGTCAAATGGGTGGGGGGGGGGTTGTCATACCAGACATGGCGAGCGCATACATTTCCTTCAGCCCTGGGTGTTTGCTGAGGCTCTGCCGGGTGGACTCATTACTCACTGTGGGCCTGGAGCCTCTGCCACACCCACTACGCTCGGACAGTTGTGTAATCCCTCCTGGGGTTGTGGAATGAGCTTGTAATGATGACTGGTTTGATACGGCATCGCCCTCTGACACACAGGCAGAGATGCCTGAGAGGCATAAACAGTTCCGAAGCTGCCGCGATGGAAGTGATACTGGCTGGCGAGCATGTGGGAATCATGGCTTTCAGGCACAGTTCTTTAAATAATTACACAACCGACAAGAAAATGCATTAATGCCTGATAATGTTGCCTTTGAGACAGTTAATTGATGGATTTAAGTGTTTTTCGTGGTTTTCAAAAGATAATTTAAACAGGAAACACCTGAGGGAAACACCTGAGGGAAGCAGGGTGTCCACCCGTGTTTGAGTTTGCAGCGGTTCTTGCCCAATGGTCTGTGTCAAACTGAACTTGTGTGTGACAGTGAGCCACAAATTGCCTCGATGCTACATCGTTGGTATGTGAGTGGCGTTGATTTCTGTCATCTGTTTGGGACTGACGCTGGATGATATGTAAACTCAGTACTCCGTGCGTCATATGGGGCCCGATGTGCATATGCATTCTCTCTGCTAACACAAAGTTTGTCACAAGCGGTCCCAAACCACTTCTAAGGATTGGGTTTGTCCACTTGTTTGGATCGATGGATCAATGGGTGTTGAGAGACGGACAAAACAACCCCCTTTTGAAGAGCTCAAAGGAGCCAAACTGGCTTTTTTGTCATTTTTTATTTCATTATCTGGGTTTTTCCAAGTGTGTCTTCAAAACAGCCTTTAAACCAGTAAACAGTCAAGACATGATAGGACAAGAGCATGCTCTCTGCCCAGGGTTAAATGCCAGGTGGCAAAATTAATGAGAAAGTTGGGCTTAAAGGCCCGAAATGTGACTCTGAAATGAAACCTAATGCTGCTGCTAGTCAGCTGTGGCTAACACTTTTAAAGTCATAATTGGTTAGATTTATAGATTGTGTATAAAACTGGAGGCCCCAGACTTGAGGCCGGTGGTTCGCCTTTATTCTCTTGTAATAAGAGAAAGGTCCTCAAAGTCCCGAAATAAAGATCAAAGCTCGTTTTGTCTGTGTGGTGTTTGACAATACTGTTGATAAGCCTAAAAATAATAACTAGGAAAATGAATAATTCCGCCATGTGCACGTGTGAATATGGTTCTGTGGGACTTAAACCTGCTTATTTACTCTTCTAAAATTTATTAACTAATTTTTTTTTTCACTGTTAGCATCAAATGGGGGTAGAGTAACTATATTTATTCAGGATGTATGAACTCACTTTTTGAATCACTATACATTTACACTGTTTATTAGCTACTACTCAGCTGTTTTCATAATTATGATCTGTGAAAGAATCCACCTTCATGGAGTGGTGACCTGCTCACCCACTGACACGTAATGAGGCTAACCCCTGCGATTTTCGTATCTTTTTCAGGAATCTTCACAAATCCCTCCGGGTGACATCATCTTCTGAGGAGCTGTAGCCAAACAGACCACAGCACGACACAAAGCATCCAGATCCAAGGGCTCAGCAGTCACTCTCTCAAGCCAGCGGACCTGCAGAGAAAAATGTGCCAAATATACCCCCCACCACCACCACCACAACCACCACCTCGCACAACCAACCACCAGCCTACCCCATTATTTCTGCCCCTCTTGAAAGCTCGGTTACATCATCCTCGGCGTCCACATTTCAGCGATGCCCATGAAACTTCCGCTGGCTACGATATCTGGTTTGGGGGTGGAGGGGTGGGGGGTTGTGATGGAGAAAGAAAAATAGTGGAAGCATCAAAGCATAATAACACACACACACACACACACAGTGAAAGGGAGGGTGGGTGTCAAAGATTTTGTACATGACAATCAGATGTCACTTTCTTTCCTCTCCTTCCTCATAACCCTCCTCAAATACATGTGTGATGGTAAGTGTTTGCATTGACTCAGTCCAGTCAGCCAAGCTCTTTTTTTCAAACGCATCCCCCCCCTCCACCATTCAGGCACCCGAGCAAGGGGGGGTGCGTGCTCCACGCAGGCCCAGCCATAGCAGACATTTTTGTGGTGAAATCATTAAACCCACGTGCAGCTCTCTCTCTGTGGTCACTGGGGGTCGTGCTCCTCTGCCTTTAGCTGAATAAATCATAAAGTTTGCCGGGGGACCACACAAGAAGCCAGCCCAGTACAGCCAGCCCATCCAGTCTGTGAGGCCAGCGCAAAAAACACATGCGCATGCACGGCCCCAGACCTTGTTATTTTTCAGAAAAACACCAGCAGTGAGACAGAGACAGAGGAAGTGAGGCAGAAGGAGACAAGGAGGCAAAAACTGAAGGCACACAAACAAGTGAAGAGTGTGCAGGAAGTCATGTCAGAGATACGGTAACCTGTAGAACACAAACAAGGCTGAGCAGAGACGGCACAGACTGGGACGAAATACACACATTAGCACTTCTATCTTTGTAAAGACCAGCTCTGTTCCCCTAAAACCAATGACATGCCCAACCCTTGTCATTAACCTGAACATAACCCTAAAACACAGTCCTAACCCTTTAACAGCCCATTTGAAGTTGTGAGGAGAAAAAAATGTCCTCAATTTGCTGGTAAAATCCACATTTTACCACTACCCACGTAGCATGTACAAGAACAGAGATAAACTCTCAGAATTTGGACCCAAACTGTCAACATTTGCTGGCAACATCAGTTCACATGCAACTGATCAGCGCAACATATTTCTCCTTGGACTCGGGAGCGTCGTAAAAGATGTTCTCTCCCTCTCTGTTTCTGTCTGGATGAACTCGCCAGACTGATCCTTCAGACAAGACCTGACTATGAGAGGAGGAAGCGCTGTCCTGTCTGAGGATCACATACCATCTGGGGAACATTTACACAGGGGCGACTGAGAATGCGTGACTGAGCACGGGTGTGTATGTGTGGGTGATGCACAAATTATAGAAACAATAAAAGGTTTAAACAATCCACACTAGTTTTTAATAGAAATGCTAGAAAATATCTTTGCTGCAACGGTGAAACTAGCGCTGTCATCCTAAGACGAAACATGATGTCTATTCCAAACGTTGGCAGCTGGTAACTAACTTGTCATTTTTACGGGATTATTGTGCAGTCGTATAGATCCTGTTGGATTTGCAAGCAGTGCTAAATAGAACAATTCACCTTTTTTTTTTTTAACCGAGTTTCCCTCACGGGCTTGCCAGGGGCTGGATCCTACAACCCACCTGTCTTCAGGCACAAGGCAGGGTACATCCTGTCATTATGTACCCTCACATTCACATCTGGCCCAAAGGAATTTGTACCCAGAACCTTGCTGTGAGGCGACAGTGCTAACCACTGCACCCAAAATACAAAAAACACAGTCAGACGTGGAAAATTGTTTAACAACCTAACTCTGACATTTCCCCCCTTGTTTTTAAACTCTGGAATCCACTCTTTTCTTCACCTCCATCAAGGCCTCTGTCACCTGACTCAAAGGTGGGGGTCATTGCGTATGTCACACTGAGAAATGTAAGTGGCAGAGCAGCTTGGGGAAAGAAGAGAGGGCGAGGGCGGAGGTTGAAACTCTAGCCACACCGTTAACGGAGGCCATAACACCTCTCGACCCCAGGCCACACATTTCTGGGTGAACTTTGGCCCCCGTGACCACACCAGTGATGCTGGGTACCTCAAGCGACACACACACAAAAACACACACACACACACAAACACACACACACACACACACACACACACACACACACACACACACACACACCTCAGACATCCCTGGCTCGCAGGCAGCCATTACCTGGAGATTGTATCAGTGTCAGTTTGTGGGGGTATTCTTGTTCCCTGGGGTAAAGCAGAAAAGGCCAGGCTCCTGATCTCTCTGTGAAATGTTAATGTGGAACAAAACAGGCTGAACTTTGAGATTAGCAATATGTGAAGCCCTGTCACTGGAAACTCTATCCCCTTCAGCACCAACTGGCATTTGACCAATCCCAAAACAAATCAGGCTGCCCGACTGCATTGTGGAGATTTTTGAGCCGATGCTGATGATCCCGCAGTTTGATCCCCACATGCTTTACAGTATATCTACCGTCTTCAGACCGAGACAAACATCTCCCATTCAGGCTCCAGTAAGAAAGTTCATTAATGCCGGAATTACAATTTTGAAGTCAGTTAATTGGTCAAAAAACACATCTTGCTCCTTATCGGGAATCCAGGGATCAGGGAATGCCTTGCATTGTTGACTGTTTGGTTTAGCTCTCGTGTAATTGCACATTGTAAAACTGTCTCTCTGGGCTTCTTGTTATCCCCATCTGGCCCCTGCAAAGATCTGAGCAGAGTTGTGGAAAACCTAAGAGCATCTCTGATAGCCTTTGAAAAACCTTTGTTGTTTAAGGAATTCTTTGGGGAAATTACCCAAACAACGCAGAAGATTTAACTCAGCGTGAGCAAACTTTTTCCTCATTTTCTGCTCGGGGGCTCAGATTCGCGCACAGGTGGAAACGGTGTGATACAGGTAGTCCATTGAACTGGAATCACAGCATCTCATCACCAAAGTCCAGGTGTTTGGAGCGTACAGCCATGTCTTTGTACACAGACGTGCTGCGTTTTTACTGCAGAAGCCACCTGCTGTTCCCGAACAACCGTCTCTCTGTGAGCTAATGTGCTAAACGAGTGACGCTGTCTTATGACTGTTAGCCTTTATTCTAACCGAGCTTGTAGGATTGTGCAGACATGTGTACTTTGTCTATCTTCATCGTGCCTCAATGATACATCAATCTAGCAATATTTAACCTGCACAGGCAGATGTTTGACAGCACCTGTCCGTCTCACACAGCCTAGTATGGAACTTGAAGGCGCCCCTTAAATGTGTTTTTAGGAAGTCAGGGACAGACAACAATCTCAAGACAAGGAGGTCCAGGGCCATTCAGGCCTCTCGGGGCACCGTGTCTGCACAGATTCCTCTTTATATTCCTGTTTATTATGGTCCAAAGTAATCCACGGCTTGTGAACTACACCAGAGCTTCCATATGTCAACATCTTGCTGGTGGTTTGCAGGGTTCCAAACAACAGATAGAGTGCACTGAACCTACCACGTAAACTTTATAAAACACATTCAGTGGAACTATAATTATTTACAAACCCAGAGCATGGGAATATTTTTAGTTGGGGAGGGGATTTATTTTTTTTTTTTTTAAATAACCTTTGTGATTATCTTTCACGGCCTCCCTCTTATCTGAAAACATTTCGCTGTGGTTAGAAATCAAAGAAATCATTTATTCATCAAACTTTTTTTGGCCTAGTGCGCAGGTCATGCGTTTCACCTAGGGTGTTTAGTGCCTTAACGGTCTGATGGAGGGTTCTGCAAAATTTAGTCCACCTTTCCGTTGAGCAGGCGTGGCAAAAGAAAAAAAAAGCATGGGGAGAGGGGTTGTTAGAGGAGCAAGGACGGGGGGATTATTTTTGTGAGCACCCCTACAATGCTCCACCTGTGCCTTCAGCCATACCCCAGAGGACCACCCACTTAGGGAGAGAGGGCAGTCGAGAATCCCTATAACCTCTCTGGGTGGGCAATAAGGTCTCGCGCTGTAGTGTTTGAGACAACTGAAAGACTCAGGAGGAAAAACTTTCAAGGAATACTAAATACTATCACACCAGCAGCAAATAATAGACATGAGAATCGCTGCATCAGGGTGGCATCAGTGTGTGTGTGTATGTGGTATTTTCACCAGGACTGTGGGTGTATCCACATACGTGTGTGTGTGTGTGTGTGTGTGTTGTGAGGCCAACAGCACATGATTTCCCAGATATTATTATGGCGAGCTTGCTTAACTGATATGAACATGTGGGTTCTCAAAGCAGCAGCAGATAGCAAATTAGCTTGAAACACATAGATTGAACAGATCACATGGTATGTTCTAATACTCATTTTTACGATATCTTTGATGAAGCCAAGCCCCAGTTTGGTTCCAATCAGTGCTCTTAGGCCTTAACTAGTTACTTGAATCCTCCAGTTCAGACTACACCATTCAGGGACCATACTATAACCTCACACGGATTCTTTGATGCCTAGTGACTGTCAGCTCTCATGCCAAGGTGAAACGGCTGACAACAGACCAGAGGCAGCGGTAGATCCAAGGTTTTAAAGGTCAAAGACACATCAGTGTTGGAGACATAATGCTGAGCAGGTATGCCACGGAGAGTCTAATTATGGAGATGCGGAGCACCAGGACGTATATTTAAAAACGTTTTGGATACATTGTGCTTTGATTAGAGCTTGGATGGCCTCCGGAATCTATGCTATATCAAACTGCTTCACACATTTATCTAATCACTCAGGAAAATCATTTAACTCTTTAAATCCATAACTCTGCAGGCCTGTGGAGTTGCCTTACTTGATTAAACGCCTATGTGAGCATAGTGCTTTATAAAAGTAGGCTTCTAAAATGTGCCCTGACCATTTTCAATAACACTGCTAGAATGTGTCATTGTATTCTTGGTTGATGTGTAAATTAGAAATAATGTTGAAGCTGAAGGATGAGGGTCTGGTATCTATCTGCTTATATGCATACGAGTGATTGATGGCTGAGTAAGGAGGTGAAGGCCTCCTCCTCGGTGGTCTGGCTGGGCTCTTAGCCACTGTGCAATGATCGCTGCCGCCGCTGCTGCTATTCCTGACCCACATCACCACATCATTGACACTAAACCGACCGCCAATCTTCCGCTGGCCCACTGCCTTTGGCACCGTCTGCGCCGGAGCTGTTTGGATTATCACCCCGCCAGAATGAGCAATAACGGAGAAGAACACCGTGTCCACAAACAAGAAGATAAGTTTGTTTGTCTGTCATTACCGTCCTCACGGCTAATATTTCCCATTTTTTTATGTGGTGCGCTCTGATGCAAAGGCCAGCCCAGTGGTGCACGTGTTAAGTGGCAAACACGGAAAGAATAAAACAGCTCAGGAACACTATCCCATGTTCAAATAAACAGAGATGTGTGGGGTCTGAAGGACAAACACACATTCATTAGGTGTCTCGGTGCCTGCAGACCCGTAGTGTTTGCCTAGTGATGCACACAGACACACAAACACATGCGTAGTTTCCCTCACTATTTTTTTTTTAAATCTCTCTTTCTCACTTTTTCTCAGAGACACACACACACACACACTCCAACACAGGGTCCAACCCCCAATTAGACAATCAAACAGCTCCACTGACCCTTAGCTTCTCTGGGATTTGGAGTTTACACGCTGACATGGGCCGCCCATTCCTGTTTACTCCAGAAACCTGACTGATGGATTGTATTGTTTGGCCTTTCGCAGCTATAATTGGCTCTGTTGTATAGGTTAAAGCCTGGATATATTCTGCAGGCCCCAAACATGCCACAAACGGCCCTCCGGGTCAATAACACTCATATCAGTCCAGAGTCCCCCCTAAATGGTAAAAAGGTCATGAGTGAACGTCACCGGCCTGCTAACGACATTAGCGTTTGACGACTGCGCCGTGTTAACCCCCCCCACCACATCCCCTTGTTTAAGGACCAGAGAGTCAGGCTCTGCCAAGTAGGCCTTCTAACCCCAAACCCCCCCCAAGCACCCAGTAAATATTTAGCCAGGACTCGACATTGTGACACACAGTTAGTCCAAACAACTTGCTAAACAATTATCACTGGCACAGTCTGAGCACAGCTCTCCCTCCTCCGTGTTTCCATGTGTACGTGTAATAGTGTAATAGCTTCATAACGCCGTGTGCTATTCTGCTAGCCTGAAACATCAAATTGCCCAACATATGTATGGACTATTGTCTCGATGCTGCTGAAAAAGGGAAAATATACATTTTGAGATAATAAATCAGCAGAGGAATTGCTCAGGGGTTTCAACCGTCCCTCAGCAGTAGCCTAGCATAGAAGATCCAGATAAAAATTATTCATTTTACCAAGAGATGAATAAGTGAACTTTCAGTCAATTTTATTTGTGGTTAAATGTTAAATTACATATTACTAGACCTGTTTTTTCCCGGTGCCAAATTTTTATCCACCCAATAACAAAATAAATTCACAGCACAACAAAAACACTGAAGTGATTGATGTGATCCAACCATGGCAGCACCGTCCACTTGAACTACAAATATTTGCAGTAAACTACAAATATTTGCAGTATGTACTAATACTTGGCAGTCTGCATCTTCTGAAGCTGCATTTAAGCCACAGGTTAAGAAAGACTGACAGGAGAGAAATGTTCCCACTCTCCCAGTGTTGCAATGCTATGATTTATGATCGATTCTCTAATATGCGCGCTGGTTTATCTCGCCAGCATCTTTTGGATATCAGAAGTCACAGAGCTCAGATGGTGAGCTGGGTGTTCCACAAGAGCTTAAAGGTTAATTTATCACCGTAATAAAATTTACAAGAATGCAGCATGGCTTCCATGCCATGATCTATGAAATCATAACAACCATACCATTCATCACATCCTACATCCTTCAGAAAATTAGCACCAAGATGCACGACGAGAATATATGTCTCCAGCACAGATGCATTATTTTCACATAAATGGAGCTGAGATGGTTCCCAGTATTCCTAATATTTAAAAAAACAAACAAAAAAAAAGCTTTGGCTGCTTGTTTGACAGCTTACTACATAATGAGTGCATGCATGTTTGTATAATAACAGCCTCTGCCAAAGGAGAGAAATGCTGCAAGCTTAAAAAATAATGCAAGCTCTTTAAATTTGAAGCCAAACCATCTCAACTCCCCCCCAATGGCAGGCTGCAGTATTAAGGACAACTCCTCAAGTAGTGCATGAGCTGAAATAGTTCCCATGTGTTCCAAAAGTAAGGTGATAAAAGGAAACCAGAGAAAATCCTTACAGTTTTCAGCCTAAATGACAAAAAAAAAGCATTAAGAAGTGGCAGCATATTTCCAGAAAGAGGGAGTGTATTTCATTTTACAGTCCACAGACCTCCCTTTTGGAGCAAACTTCCACTGAAGACATAATGCCTTGAAAACTAAATAGTGTCAGTTCTTCCAAATGGCAGAACACTGGTGCAGTTTATGTTTTGAATTTAGAATCTGGCTACCTTTGAGGTCATACTCATAATCCCGATCTCTGCTCGAAGGCCCGTTACACAAAAACAAGCTCAGAACGCTGTCCGCGCGGCAGGGAGAGGACGGATAAGCAGCAGGGAAACATTTTTATCAGAGTCCTTGTGCATCTCAAGTCATGTCAGTGTACTTAAAGTCCTTGGTGGTCCAATACTGCTATCAGCATCTGGAATGTAACACAGTGGGGACGGAATCCCAAAGTTATGTTCTGTATCTTTGCAATTAGCCAAATATAAACTTGGATTTTACACGATTCTGATTTATCCTTTGTTTCTTATTTACAAAAATCATCTTTCCCAGAGGAAAGTACAAACACAGAGCTTGTGTTTATGGTCACTGACTTTCGCTAATTTGTTGTCTACTTTAAATGAGGAGAGTAAGGAGATAATGAGGCAGTGTTTACGTCTCTGAGTGCTTAAATGGTAATAGGGCTGCGACTGTTTGCGTGTTTCATGTGGCTGGGTTTACACACGTATGGAGAACGTGCAGGACTCAGGCTAGACATGGCTAGAAGGACCTAAAAATAGTGACTAGATTCCTCAATATCTTAAAAACAGCTGATTTTTTTTTTTTTTTTAATAAATCATGTTTCAGTCCATCTTGATCGGTGAACATTTTTTCATTAAATCATTTTGCCAGTAACCTGTTTTCACGTGAAAAGTATAAATAAATAAATATAAAATTAGCAACTGACTCAGTTCTACCGTGGCTGGAGCCAACGTAGAGACCACCTTCCAACACAACACTGTTAATTAAAACCATGAGCAGGCAACACACATTTGACTAACATGCAGCTGCACGTGACCGGATCTCAGACTTTGTAGCTATTATAGTGTCAGCTGATACATAAATAGTAATACCGGGGGTTGGGACGGAAGAGCATCTGGAATATTGAAACGTGCCGATTTCACACTGAGTTTGGAGCAAGTCAGGCTAACAGGAGCAGCCTGTTGCATTAAAGCTAGCAGCGAAGATGCATGCATGAATGCATGGCTTGAAAACACACAGGAGTCTGGACTGCGGTTGCATCTTGAAATACTGTAATAATCGGGCAGTTTTCTGGCAGATGTCATACGGACTGAAAGGAATGAGAACAAAAGCCTGCTGACAGCTGGGGTTGGCACATGAGGAAAATGATTAATATTCCATAACCAGATGCCCGACAACGGCAAGGCTTTCACTCGCTAATATTGTACCACACACACAGATATATGTATACATGCATGCACGGATAAAGATGAGAAAATATTACAACTTCCTGTGGCAAAAAAATTAACTTCACTTTGACCGTTGTTTAATTTGCTTCTCTTTCTGTGTGTTGTAAAGTGATCTGAATACGCAGACCGAATCAAGCAGGGGCGTCACGAACAACCACAGGCGCTGACACAACTGTATAATGTCCACTTTTATGACAACATACTGCACTGTGATATCAAACCAATCACTCCTCCGGACTCATGCTGTGGACCACCGTGACAGCTATTTTTCCAAATAATGAATGTGTGGGGCAAAATGTTTCCCACAAACTAAGTCTAAATAACTACAGGATTGATAAATCTGGCCAGTGTGTCTGCTAGCCACCGTTGTTTGACTGATAGAAGTTCATAGAAGTTCAGTATACAGTTTGGCCGCAAAGCAGACGAGTCTCTTTGGACAAAATGTCCCAGTTTACGGTGAGAAGTGACGCCGTCCATGTCCAGCGCCCAGGGAGCAATTCCAGGCATAAACTGGTTGGCATTGTTCTGAATAAAGAGAACTTGCTTACAAAAATTACGACACAGCAGGGATTGGAAACCAAATAATCATGCAAAGCTGCAGCACATAGAACGGCTTTAAGGTGCTGTTTGATTTGATTTGATCTGGTCTCATTTAAAAGAACTTGCTGCTGTTCTTTTTGAGTGTAAACTTATCCAACAGGCTAATGACATTTTACTGAAAAAAAAAAAAATGCAGCCTTGCAGGTGGGCAACTGGCACACACACACACACACACACACACACACTCAGGGGCAAGATCATTTGCGTTTGATCAGAGAAGGGCCTGATAGATCAGGCCTACCTGATGGGGAGTTTGAGAGGCCAAGCAGGAACAGATGGGATGAGAATGGCGGGATGCTGGGAACGAGAGGAATGGCGGGAGGGAAAGTAGGGAGAGAGCATCCGCAGTTTGGGACCACCATCATTGCGGCCCACACCGCTCTGCATTTACCACCACTCGTTCGCCGCCACCGCATTCCGTTTGCAGCACACTGATGCTGTAATGAATCTGTAATTTGGACACATATGTATGGCTCCTGACATGGTTCCACTTTTCGGAACTCCTGATGGAAACATTTACAAGCAAGTGGCCAGAAAGAGCCATCAATCTGCACTTTAACCTCTTACTTGCCTTCAGGGATCATGCTATTTTTTTTTTTTTTTTTTTATTAAAGACTTCAGAGAGGACAAAAGAAATTGAAACCAGGAGGAAATTAAAATGGACCCTTTCCAGACACACTGTAGAGGCCATTAACGAGTACTAACGGGAGCTAGCTGTGGCCAAGTTAATCCAGATTGTGGAGTAGAAAAGATCTGATCAAAGTGTAGCCAGAGATTTGAGCCCCGCTGAGGTTTTCGCTGAATTCCAATCCAAGGAGCGGTTTTGCCTGTGTATCTGGAAACATATGGATGGATTTCCTGCGTTGTCTGCTCTTGCGTGCATCGAGACTTGCAGGGTTGCATAAACAGCGGCTGGACGCTTCATCATTCGGGGCTGCGCAAGGTGGAATGTGTCTTGTGCCACCACGCCAGCGAGCCCTGGGTGGCTTCTCTTACTCATGCCATGTGTATACTTAAGCCAAACAAGGCCTAAGGACACTTCAGGGTGGTACAGAGGAAGAATGGGTGGGGAGGCTAAAGGCGAAGGAGTGTGGTCCAGTGGTTGAAGTCGCTGATTTAGGGGCTGTTGATGCAGCCAAAGCTCTGCCACTGCCTCACAAAAAATGACGCTGCATAAGTCACTACACTTAAAATGTCCTCATGTGTTTAGAAATGCTCAAGTGGGACTCGGACACACACACACACACATACATACACACACACACACACACACACACACACACACACACACACAGCTGGAAAATGCTACTGGAACTGATTTTCGGCTCTCCCTCTCGCCTTTCCCTGAAGCTTTCATAAACAGATGGCGGAGTATCATTAAGCTGTTGTCAGGCCTATTAATGACATTGTGAACACTTTCCGAGTTATGTATGCTTTAGCGGCCGCGAGTGCCAAAGCGGGGCCATTAAAAAAGGTGTTAGAGTAACACAATGCTGCTGTGTGCTGCAAGGTGAGTGATGGAGGCCGTGAAAGAAAAGTACATGCATGGTTGAAAAGCTGTTAGCACCGGCTACGCGTTCGTCATTTAATGTTAGTTATGGACTGTTATGGATGTTGCAGTAAGAACTCTGCACACTTTCAGCACACCTTTCTGTGTGATTTACTCTCCTGAAGACCTCTGTGAAGCTGTAATTGTGGTTTTTTCTAGGTCGCCCCCTGCTGGTAGCCTGAAGCAAAGGTTTAAGCCCCACCTCCCTCAATTACTCAGGTTTGGATTAAACTTAAAGACTGAAATCGGCATCAAATCAGTCACAATTATGTTTAATTTTTAAAATGTGGGGATTTTTTTTATGAAAAGCTGCATCCTGCATGTGATTCTCTAATGGGTCATCCTTCTTTATTTTATGTGACAGTAGTTAACAACAACAAGAACTCTGTAGTATTTGCAATGCACTCTTTTAGCTGCTGCACGTGTTTTAGCAAGCTTTTCACGTCTACAAACAGCTGAGGTCAAAGGATTTTATAGCAGGATAGCTAATTATGACGTTAGCCACCCTTAACGCCAGTCAGGGGCAGCTTTAGGTGGGCTCGTGAACTACGAGGTGTGAGACAGTGTTTTCACCAGGCTGGAATGGAAAAACTGAGACTGCCCAGACGGAGCTCTGTCGTCAGTGCCCGTGTTTACTCTTGTGATTGCAAAGCAAATGTCGAAAAAGAACGGACGGGGAGAACCTTTCAGCACCTTAGCCCGGGAAAAGGATGAGAGCTCACGCTCCCTGTTGATCTTTATGTGGTCACATGCAAACCCGACCATCATCCTCTGGGATATCATCCTCCGAGAGGCCGAGAAGGCGATGGGATGAGAATTCCCGAACTCCCCCCATAGAAAGAGAAAGGGAAAAACAGGTGCTTATCTTTCAGGAGAATTGTCATGTTGACACTTTATTTATATCAACAGTGAGCGCTAGGCATGATCCTAATTAGCGGAACTGCTCTCCGTCTTTCCAGCTGTTGTGGAGTGCAACAATAAACAATAACTCCAGGAAAAGATATTTTAAATATCTGCTTGTTTATTTCTCTGTTATGACGTCTGGTGTGTGTATACACCGGGACCACTGACTGTGTAAAGTCTCCAACCCTCTGCTTCACTACCGAAGACTGTGCTCTGCTGAACTACGATCCTCTGTAATGGCCTATCTCTCTGGGCAGATGTGCTCTTCTCTGCTCCACAGCTGCATCCCACATGTTTTCACACTGTTCAACAATGCACGCCTCTACAGAGCTGCACTGGAGCCGGCGGTGGCAGCTTCTTCACCCCTTGCACCATCTCCTCGCTGCCATCCTCGGTAGCGTCTTGGCTATACTTGGGCCTGAAATGTTGGGTAATGTAAAGAATGCAGGGCCGGGGCAGGGGGTGGGGGGGCACATAGTCATTTCCATAATTGCCCACAATCAAACCAACCCCTCCTGGATTCCTCCAGATACCAGATAAGCCAGGGCTCTAGTGCTGGAGACCCCCAAGTAAGAACAGGTGCCGCTAATATAACTGATTTCACATTCCCTTTGTACCCCCCCAAACACCACCACCATCACCACCACCACCACCAGAGGGCTGTCATCTGCGCAGTAATTGCAGCAGCTATTCCCACTTGGATTGCTATCATGCCGTCTTTTGTAGAGAGAAATGAAAGCGGATTTGTCCCACATTTAGTCTGAGCATTACCAGGAGCCAAATTAAGATGCTTTACAGTACGGGGCCGCCACAGGGCAGCGAATTCCTGGGCATCAGGTCAGGGTGATTGATTCACATTACAGTTGTTTTTTTCCATCATCTGACACGTGACATTTTTCACTCCGCGGCAACAAGAGTAAGCTTTTCAGACCGTATTTATTAACAAAGTCAAACAGCCGTGACATAGCGGGTGATGTATCATAACATCAGGCATATTCATAATGTTAGCATCTGTGGTGGAGTCCACATGCAGCATCCACATATTCATGCTGGAAGTGCAGTAAAATAGCAATAAAAGACAATTTACACATTAAAATATGGAATTACTGTGGACCAATAAGGGTATTTAGTGCAATAAAGTTCCATTTAGCTCATTAGGAACTATGTGACAGTTTGCAGGTGTGATTGTATTTGGTTCAAATCATCATTTGAATGTAAAACATGACCTGAGAAGTCACACTCTTGACTTTTCCGCTGCTCTGGGTCCTCCGGAGCAGCTCCACGCCTGCCCCCCGGCCGCTTCTACCAGGTGACGCTTCACCTCGACGTGGCCGCGGCCGTGCGTGCTCGCGCGCGCACACGTCAGGTGCCTACGTCACCGCGCTCGCTCCTCTTCTCGCGCGTTGGTTAAAAAGAAGGAGGAAAGAGCACGAGAAAACATGTGAGCGGTCCGAGGACTTTGGTGACATGCATGTACTTTTCTTTTTTTTCTTCCCCCCCCTTCCTTTTTTTTGCTTTGACCCGGTGCGTGCACAAGCCGCAGTGCTGTGCGTGAAAGGATAAAAGGAATTACACCTAAAGGAACGTAACAGCTGGGTTTTTTTAGCTGACTTTGCCGCAGCTTTTCTTGCTTTTGTTTTTGGTGTTCGTCTGGATAAATTATGATAGTTTTGTTGCTACTTTATTTTTGCATTCCAGGATTTGTGAGCAGAAGCAACACTAATTTATTTTAAAGCACATTTTCCAGCAGGAAATCAAATGTGGGACACCTGCTCAGTTAAACAGGATATTTATAATTGATAGCCTAACTATTGGCTTCTGCTGCTGGCAGGGAGATTTTGCCCCCAAAACACAACTCTAGACATCAATTATATGTCCAAACACTCTTTTGGAAAGGGTGGCATATCTCGCGTTTTTGGCTGATTTTTCTTCTTTTTTTTTATTAATTAATTATTATAATTATTATTTACTCTGCGTTTTTAAAGCTATGAAGAATTTGCAATTTGTGCTCGTCCTGGCCATCGCGATCAACGTGTGGGAATGTGGGGACGCAACATTCGGCGAGAGGGGAGAGATGAGCCCCAGGCGGAGGAGATGTTACGACGGAAGCGTGCCCCAGCGGCTGAAGAAAAGAGAGCGAAAAGTGCTGCTTGACGGCAGCAGCAGCGGGGAAGTTTGCCACAGGTTGTATCCCCGTGTGTCCTGCTGTCCCACCAGGAAAACCGCATATCAGATCCTGCACCGCAGGGATGCCCGGGTAGGTTAATGTCCATCGATTCCGATTGTCTCTGGCTCAGTTTAAGGATTTTATTTGACTTCTGAAACGCCCCGGGAGATGCATTTACAGCCAGTGCGCATTGTCATTCCGCGGGCTGATTTTCGGGAAGGTCGGGGGAAATTGCCCTGAGCCATAGACGCCTCTCATGAAAAGGACTCTTATTCCCGGAGAGAAATAAAAGGGGGGAAAGTGTGCGTGATCCCGCAGCTTTGGGCATTCACGTAAATCCCCGGTTTGCGTTATTCTTCGCGTTTATATGTGGATTTGTAAAGATATTTGCGGATGATCTAACAGCAAAGGAAGTAACGGATTAAATTAACCAGATATCTTTTATATGCTTCTGAGGTCTGAACACATTTAATATCGCGGGTGGATTGCGTAAACGCGTGTACGCGTCGTTATTCAGCTGTCCGTTGCGCTTCGGCGTTACCATGGCAATCGTTTACTGATTTACGCTACTTATATCAATTGTTACAAACGGGTTACCCACATGAGATCTTGTTAAACGTCAGATCGAAAGGGGATGGCGAAGTGGTTCTGATAAAAATATTTGAGAAGGTTTCGAACACGCGGTGACTTAAGCGCGTTCTACTTCAAATATATCTTAAAATGCTTGTTTTTGTCTTGTAAAATTGGGTTTAAACGTCTGGTCAGGATCTGTAGAGGACAGACGTGTAAAATAAAGCGAGTGAATGTGCCAAACTTTCCGCGGATCCCGCTGGATCCCGGTCGGGCCATTCTCATGTAAACCGTCCTCCAGTCACTCAGTGGCTGGGTGGTATCTCACTTTGTGTAGCGACAAAAAAAGCCATATTGCATCATTTAATTTGCTCAAGTCATGCAAATAAGAGGGAGGGAGAGTGAATAGGACGAACTCGACTTCTCCTCCTCCCCACTACACTGCCCACACACGGAGCCCTTTCTGATTATGGTCAAAGAATAACAACAACACCATTGTGTTTGTTGGTTTCACTAATGGGAGAAGCTGGAGAACATCACT
Organism: Pao palembangensis; assembly: GCA_015343265.1. Classification (NCBI taxonomy): domain Eukaryota; kingdom Metazoa; phylum Chordata; class Actinopteri; order Tetraodontiformes; family Tetraodontidae; genus Pao; species Pao palembangensis. Next base: position 4,033,372 of record CM027089.1, on the reverse strand, counting down.
CTCCGCCAGTCATCCGCTCTGTCCAAGCGTTAATGCCTTTGAGAGGGTGTGTGTCCTTCACTATATCCTCCTGCCAACCAACTTAGACCTATTCCCCAGGGACAAGTGTTTTGTTTAAGCTCAGTGTTGCCTGCACCGGCGCTCCCTCCGTCTCTCTGACCATATGAGGCTTGCAGAGTCACACACTAGCAGCAGGACGGGACATTATAGTGATTATAAATTGTCTCAGCGTAAGAACCTTTTCAGTTATTAAGCAATGAGGTGCCATGTTTAAGAACTATGAACTAAACTTAAGAAATATTCTAGAGATGCCCTCATTAAATGTTTCTGTTACCGTTTTCCTCCTCCTCTTGGAGGACATGGACGCCCAGGTTTAGTGAAGGCAACAAAAACAAAGCTCCGCTTGTTCTGGTTTGGGTGATGGCAACGCTGGAGCCCATCCCAGTAACATATGGACAAAGGGCACGGCTGAGAGCACACAAATGCTACACTCCGTAGACCTTGTGCCAACTCATGCTACACAACGTCAATCGGCAATTGAGAGTGCGGGGGGGCTCAGCTCAGAGCTTGTCACTTCATTCTTCCAGTAGTAATGAAAGATGCGACGTTGTGTTAGTATATGTTCTCCAGCAGCCCATCAAGGGGTTGCCAAGTTGCCATTTGCCTGTGCTTTGAGCTGTAATGCATCCATATGTTGGCCTTGGGTTTGTGGGTCTAATTGACTTGGACAGACTGCTAATTTGTTGATATCAGAGTGGGAACGATGTGCCTGTCTATCTCTAAATTAGTGTTTACACACGGACCTCACACAGAGCAAAGCACTACCAGCCCTCCCGGCTGCCCGAGCAGCACGACTCCCGACCTGAAACAGTTTGCATTGTGTTTTATTACAGCTAAATTGTTGTGTAAATAATCCAGCTAATTTCTTTTGGATTAAATCGGTGCATTTGTTTGCGTAATGATTCCGAGTCAGCCGCTGAGACTCGACGTGTGTTCTCTAACTTGACTTTTAACTGTTTATTAACTTGGGTAAGATTTAATGAGAAGATTTATTTGTCCAGAGAGTCCTGCTATTCCAGCCAACGTGATAACCACATTGGCATGAAAGGCAGTGCAGAAAAGGGCGTCAGGGAGAGAAAAAAAAAAAAAATCATCCGCCTTTCAAAATTCCATAGGATGGTGTCTCAGCAATTTAAGGCTTCTTAAAAGATGTGGTGAGGGTTGGAAATCACTGGTTGTTTGGCTGTGCTGAGATGTTTGAATGTAATTAAGACCACTCTGCATATATTGTATTATATAAGCGACCGCACTCTATACATGTCACACTAATTTACAACATAAAAGTCATGTTGAAATATTTAAAGATGCCTCAGAAGGGACATTTGGACTGAATCCTGTTTAAATGACAGTCTACACTATTTCGTGAGCTCATCGTTTGAAACTACACTTACATTAGCCGCTAGTTGATTAACATGCGAGTGAAACGGTTGTGTAGATTGGGGATACCACAGCTAAAACAACTTGAAGTGGACTACAGATCTATAGAACACCAATCTTGAGAAACTCACTGCTAACCTGACCCTGACCCACAATCCTGCACCGGTGCTCGTTTTCTCAAACCGTCTCTTCCTGTTCCACGCAGATCTTCTCCACCAACAACACTGAATGTGGACGTCTCCTGGAGGAGATCAAGTGTGCGCGCTGCTCTCCCAATGGCCAGGTGTTGTTCCACTCACCGGACATGGATAAAATGCCACACAGGGAACCAGATCTGCCTCAACTTTGCCAGGACTTCTGCCGTGAATTCTACTACACCTGCAGGGGGCACATACCAGGTAGATCCACAGACCACAATCATGCCTTGATTCATAGTCCCCGTTTGGGAAACCTGGTGATTTCCAAGCAAACAAGCAAGCAGTAGGGAAGTAAACGAAAGAGGGCGTGTGTTTACTCATTTCAGTCCGGTGGAATTAACACCGTGACGCATCTGATGGTGATGAATTGATATCAGCAGCAGACTTCATTTTTCATTGAGGCTCAGCTTGCACATGTGCAACTGGCAGGTCTTCGGACTTATGCAAGAAGTGGTGCGTCAGTAGTCTGGTCTGTGAAAATTTATTTACTCAGCTCTTACCTCATCTGACCTCACCTCCATTTGTTGCTGAGCTTGTCTCGCGTATTTGCTCACTGCCGCTACGTTTGCTTTAGTGTAGCGCTGCAGTGTAACGGTGAAATGAGTCCCCCACGCAGCGAAGATGTGATCTAGACACAAGCCTGGGCTGATGGTGACGCAGCACATTCTTCTTGACTAACAGCTGATGGATACTCGTGTGGTTTTTATCATGCGGTCTTGTTGCTGTGTTTACGGCACCAGGTGCAAAATGTTATGATCACTCCGCTAAGTTGGATCCCGCAAGTTTATTTTAATCAGAACAAATTTGGAAGACACATTTTTGAAGACCTTGAGTGTAATAATAAATACCCAAATTTGAGTCATTTATCACACGCAAATGGAAAATATTTGATATGGAAAAGAGAGTGTGAAAACAAATATCTCACATGCGCTAACAAAAGCCAGTCCAGCCTGACCAGTGTACCAGAAAGCTGAGCTGGATCAAAAACAAGTATTTCATGGCCTGTTTCAGACTCAACTCCTGGGGCCGGTTCTGTATTTGGGACGCATGAGCACCGTAGCTTGTGGCCGACTTGCCTGCCAGGCACCAAGCCTTTTTTCAGACATAAACTGTTGCTTCTACGTCGTCCCCTGTATGTTTTCAGATCACATGAATCTAAATATAGTTAACATCCAGATTGGCTCGCCCCCTTGTCTCCACGACACGACAGCGTTCGGGGAACGGCCACTAATTCAGCAGTTTTTCTAGTACTTCTGCCCCCCTTCCTTAAAGCGTTTGATCTTCTGAAGAACGTCTCTTTGAAGGGATGCAGATCACAGGTACCAGTAGCATCAGAAGCATACCAAAGATGATCAAACGCTCCGGACTGTCTTTTCTCCTTCAGCCAGGACCTGGACCGCAGATTAGATCTGCCGAGATTCGAAAAAAGAACAGTTGCACACACACGTGTCTGCAACCCACCCACATGGCACGCCACCGCTCAGACATGTACATTCCATCTGAGTCTCTCCTCATCTGCATCTGCTGGCAACAGTTGAGGGTGGAGAGAGGGGCTCCATAGAGCATCCAGAGGCGGGCTCCTCGGAGATACACGACCGGGCTCTGAGAGACAAACCAAAAAAAAAAAAACTCTGCAGAGAAGAATCCAGAGGAGCCTCCCCCCTTCCCAAAACATACACATATAAACTCCCTCCCTGTATACACCACTGCCCCGCTCCCCCCTCTTCTGGGCCTCCACAGATCAGCATATGTGGTGACGAATGACACATTTATTTTTCTACAAAGGGTGTGTGTATGTAAAACTGCTGAAGTGCATCAAGATGTCAAGTACTTTGGGTGGGCCACCCAGGTTGCCTTGGAAGATAACCAGATGGAAGTATAACTTTAGCTTTGGAGCGACGGGAGTATGGACAGAATCTGTCCCCCCCACCAGCCGTTCTCTTCCTCTCTTTCACACGCATACACACAAATTCTTCTATCTTTTGCTGTCACAGTCATATTCTTTCCTGTTTTTGTTGTTGTTCTTGCAAGTACACAAGCTCATATTAACAGATTATTCAACCAAATAAAATAAAATAAAACTATATGATTTCTTTTATATAATATTGATATAGTTCTCACAACTAGGCTAACATTTTCCACAATTATCACAAACATTTACCATTCTTTACATGAACGATGTCATGGAAAGCATGAGCGTGAGCAGATTAGGATCCCGAATTTTGGTTTATTCTGATTTTACTGGCAAAGGTTTTAAAGTGAAACAGTAGCCTTTAAAACATCCATAACTGTCATCCACCTCTTATGAAATCTGCTCCTAGCCGTTGATTAGGCCGTATACTTAAACCCCCATTTCTCCATAAAAAGGTTTACTAGCTCGTCTCTGAACTGCCCACCAGCCTCCCGCTCTTTCCTACTTCTTTGCGTGCCCCCCCCAACCCCACGTTCATAACCCCCACCTTTCACCCAGGGTCCCCGACCAGCATGGTTAAGATAACTGCAGGCACAAGTAAGTGGGTGGTATGGACACAGTGGTGTGTGTTTCTGTGTGTTTGATCTCCATGTTGTGTTTAGATGTTTGAGGGGATATTCTATCACCTCCAGTATTCAGTGCGGTCAGCACTTGCGGTTGGTGTGTGGAAGGAGAGGCGGATAAAAGGAGAGGCCAGGAGAGTTGTGTTTGTGTTTTTTTGTTTTTTTTTTATCGCTGTTGTATCTGCTCTCATCTGCCCGCCGAGGGATTGACAAAGGAAATAAAATTGGTAAAGCACACCGTACGCTTCGCTTTTAGCTAGGGGGGCCCAAAACGGATTTTTTTTCTCAACTGCTCAATTTTAGGTCAACCAGTAGCAAAATTAGTAAAATAAAGAAAGAGGTGATAGTAATTTAGTTTAAATTCTATTGTCAGCACAGGTATATGGATAGTAAATTATCATAATCAGTCTTGTCTCTTCAGAAAAACGTTCCCATATATCTCTTTATCTGTGAGGAACAGCGAAACATGTGTCCTTCAAAAACAGATTTCATTCATAATGTCTGTTGCATAAAACATTTTAATTACAAAAACACAGGGGAAAAACTGAATCCACTAATATGGATCAAAGAGAATGTTGCACAACTTTCAGGCAGTGCCAGTTGTTTTTACAGCAGACAGGAAGGCGCCAATTACATTAATCATCACTTTCAAACAATTATCATCAGTATTTAAATAGAAGTAAGTTCCATGACTCTGTGATTTTTATCCCACTTAGTAATATTAAAGTTTGGAGGACCAATAAATGCTCCCTGAGGTCCTCCAAAAATGTCACTTCACAAAAACAGCGAAAGATGATTGTAAAATGTGAAATCGTGTGAGGATAAACTGCGTCGTTACACTGGGGAGACTGGCCTTGCAGCGCTTCAAAAAGTTTTCCCAAAAGCGCCAAAACATCATGTCCTTGTTTGGCAATGCAGTCAAAGCATTCTTTTTTTGGGTTACACAATAAACACTATGTAGCAGTAAAAGCTAATTAATTAAATTAAAGAGTCAGAGGGAAGTACATTCCTGTGGCCTTTGTTATAGTCTGACTTTTTCAGACAGTCCTGATCACAAATGAGTCTGTTCTCTATTGAAATTCTATAGAAGTACTATAACTGCTAATATTATATGAATAATACTGTAATTAACCTACTGACGGTGCAAAATTAAGAATGAAATATCTGTCAGTAGACTGGAGGAGGTATTGTATGCTGGAGAACCATGTCTAATTTGTGATACATTTGTTTTGGCCCAGTTTCCCTTCACTCATTCATTTAAGTCTGCTCTAGCCAGGATTTGGTTTGGCTCATCAACCATTCCCAACACACAAGCCCTTTTTTTAAACTTCTTTTGTTTCCTCTTATGGTTTTGTCTCGTCTTTATGCACTTGCACAGATACAGTGTCCCATATCGCGCACAAGCAGAGCGCTAAAAAGAGTCTTTTACCATTTTTCTGTCTGCAACACTTCACAGTATCTATAGTAACTATATCAACCACATATGCTCTTTGCTAGAACTCTTTCAGGCAGATGTTGATGAGTTCTGCCAGTACTACGGGAGGAGAGATGCCACTCTGTGTTTCCCTGATTTCCAAAGAAAACAACCGCAGAGACAAGATTCCAATTATTTGGAGGATGTAAAGCCAGAGGATATCAGCAGGTTCGTGCAATGATTTTATTACAATATGGATGGAAAGTAGACCTTTTTAGACAACATCAAGCTATCAGTTGAGCCAGATTTGCTGAACCATCTCCCATCTGATCCTAAAGTCTGTCCGGACTGCATATTCTTATAATGGAAATGCTCATCTTGCGTCATTGCCGTTGCCCCCTCACTGCGAACGTTCGTACATCACCATGTGCTTTGTCCGTTTGTCCATGAGGGGAAGCTTTCATCTATTTCCCCCGAGGCTATAGAATACCAGCCAGCATGTGCGCTCGAATAATAGCAACCATTCCCCCAAAAATAATATCTAAAGGTTGGATTCTTATGAACATCTATGGCTGTTGGAGACGGCCCTGCAGGGGCTTTAATAAACATATAACATATAAAACTCTCAGAGGCCGGGTTTGTGTCAGTATCAGTATCACTCTCTGCTCTCTGCTTTAACTGGATTATTCATCACCACCATTAGCCTCTGACCTTTTGTATCTCCCTTGTTACCCAGGAAACAAAAACACAACTGCTACTGTGCCCAGGAAGTGTTGAGTGGTCTCAGGCAGCCAGTAGCGGTGGTGCACTGTGGGGACGGGTCCCTGCGGCTCTTTGTCCTGGAGAGAGAGGGGATTGTGAGGATACTCAGCCATAACCTGGAGCTGATCAAGGAGCCTTTCCTGGACATCCACAAGCTGGTGCAGAATGGCCTAAAGGTATGGATGAGCCTGATCATTGTTATAGAGCAAAAAAGAGAAAAACACAAGGGGAATCATACAACTATCTGCACCTATGTAAACGCGTAGGGAAACTCTCCAGCCAAGGCAAATATTGGAAATGGTGTCTGCTCTCCATTATTATATAATTACAGTGAGCAAGCAGCCCTTCATCAAATGTGATTGTGTCTAATCATTATGCAATTATCTGCACATTAACTGTACATACAAGGCAGCATACGTTAAGCCTGTTGCTACATTTCTGCTAATTCTCACAAGATGGCTTGATAGCTTCTTAATCTCTCCCACATTGTTCATTGTAAGAGTTCTACCAATGTGAGCTCCCTCATATTTTACTGCCTACAGGACAACTGGAATGTCAGCTAAACAAGCCCCTATTGGGTTTACAGTGTGATCTTCAGTCGCCTCAACAAAAATGCATTTATTTGACATCTTTATCGCTGATTAATGAGGAGCAGGTTACACACTGAATGATCGGTTTGTGTTTTTAGCAGGAATTAGCACATATGTGTCGACTTGACCACCCACCGTCACAAAGGTGTACTCCCCAAGTGGGGACATTATGGGATCTCGCAGTGTCAAAGGCCAAGTAAATGTGTTCTACTTCTGTTTGGCTGTGCACCCTGGCTTGGGAAAATAAACAGATAGTGGGGGAAAAGTAGAGGTCCTTGGGAATAAACCGTCAGTCTTTTGGATTTTTGAGATATTGGCACATGCAGCAGCAGTGGCAAAGTGGTTAGCACAAGTCAGCCCGTAGCAAGAAGGTTCTGGGTTAAGATTTGTGTTTCTATATCCAGAATTGTTTATAAATTGTTTAGCTAGCATGAGATGGGGAAGCTGAAACGTTTGGGTGGCACACTCCCAGACAGGAAGTTTATCTATCACGCATGCCTCCCGCTCCTCTGCTGTCAAGACCCTCTGCTTATAAGAAGTCAAACAGAGCACGGCAATTGAATGTGCAACTGCCCCCTACGGGTTAGCGTCAGGGCTCTGCTGCTCCCTTATCGCCGCTCAGTCCAAACTGGTTGAGGATAAAGTGATCATTATGACAATTAGATGTGGCTCGATCCCTCGCTGGCCCCAGGAGTCCCATTCTGTGATGTTGGCTGCCATCAACAGGGGTGAACAGAAACGAGGGGGGGCTAAGGTGTTTACTGGCAAACATCAACAGGATGGAGGTGCCTTTATACAGAGAGGAACCCAGGCCCCCAAGAGACGGGAGAGATAACGGGTTTATCATCAGCCCCACGCACATGCTTTGATTGTAATGTTCTGTGCTTCCTTCTGGTCTTGTCCCCCCACCACCAGCACCATCATCACCACCATACCATCCATGGATCCCCCCCGGTACCAATTAAGCTGAACTGCACAGAAACAATGCTGTGCTGTGGTGGTGTGGACTCCCAGCAGCACCGTGGGTGTTCTCCTCCTGAAATTCAATCTCCGTACTCCACCACCACCACCACTACCACCACCCACCTACCACACAAACACACGCACGCACATGCACACACGTGCACGCTACACCCATTTCATCATCAGTGCTCTGTCTCCACAGTTGGCTCGCATTCACACACCTCTACCATGATTGGACGGGGGTCTTGTTGCAGTGTGGTTTGGGATTAATGCACGTAACTGGTGTGGAATTATTGATGCTTTTTATTGTCCTTGCAGACACTGACTTGCACTGATTTTTTTTTTTTTTTTTTTACATCCTCACCACCGACACGAGTACTTTATCTGTAATAATCGAGTAATTAAAGTCTCAACCTTGACATCTTCAACCAGTCATTAGTCAGTAGACGTAAGAATTTTGTAAAGGGAGACATGTGTAAGTAGGAACCTAACTCTGCTGGCGAGCGTTTGCAGGGGAGTCGGATCCTCCAGTCAAATTTTTCATTGGTTAAACAAATAAATCGGCATGTTGTTGTTGTTTTTTTCCCGTCCACAGACAGCTGCTCTGCAGTCTCAGCAGCCACCAGAGGCTCACAGCTGCCCTCAGACAGGCTCAAATAAATGGCCTTATCCTCAAAATCCACTCCGACATGAAGCAAATCTGTAGTGAAACTCACATTGATGTCAATCTATCCTTACACAATGACTGAGAGACAAATGCTGTGATGATAAAATAGCAGAGGGAGGGAAAAAAACAGTGACATTTGCAGCACAGAAAAATAGATGATACAGTAATTTTGCGGCGCAAAAGTCACTGGATACTGTATGAAGCACAACTATGGACAGGGAGTGTCTATATTTGATGTTCTATTGGTCAGTTTGGAAGGGTACCTGTACCTGCAGCACCCTTTAAAATTGAATGTTTCACTCTGACAGTGCCAGAGTCTGCTGCGTGTGGGCCTTTGCAGATGGAAGGCTCAAAAAAATGGGATTCTTTAAAAGAAATTCTGAAGGAAAATGGTGTTGTAATGACTCAAGCCTTTAGGGAGTTTTGCACCTCGTGCTGAAATGTGCAGATGCAGCAGTTTTACGCTGATCAGTGCTCAGGAACGTTGGCTGCATCGGTAGATCTCATTGCATCGACTTTTAAAACGCTTCCCAAATACTGCGCTGGGGCCGTGAGGCTAACTCCGCCGTTCCCCTGCTGCTGAAGGAGTTATTCATTTGTGAGAGAGCTAATATTTCAGCCCCTTTAACCACTGTGTATCTTGGTGGTCCCCGCTTGGCTCCGGATCTCAGCCTCTCTGGAATTGCGGTCTTTGACCCACTCCCTGCGGTGAGTTTATTTTCGGGATGTGGGCCACTGCATCCTCAAATCCAACATATGGATCCAGCATTTAAAGGTGAGGTTCAATGAACCAGAAAGGTTGGATTTCACTTCCCAAGATGCAGGCTTTTCTTAAGTGCGCTGGTTTTTGCTGCAACTGTCATCCAGCTGTACGGCCCTCCTCATCCACTCCTACACAACTGGCTTTTGACTAAGCCACATTTGTTCATATTTTCTCTTCCTTATTGAGTGATTCAACTTCACATCACTTCTGTATTCACAGAGAGACGCCCTCTTGTGGGTCTGTGTTGTTTCTCAGTGACGCATCATCTGATCTTTGGAAAAGACCACCCTCTCTTGTTCCTGTCAGTCAAAACGACACCTGAAAAACTGAATTATTGCAAGTAAAGTTGATCGACTTTTAGACCTGACCTCTGTTTACCCTTTTAGAAATTGACTGACTGTGGAAAAAACCCAAGTTTGTTTTTGGATGAATAAAGAGGCACATTTCATGCTGCGTCCATTGCTCACTAGCTGGCTCGCTACTGACCTTTGTTGTGGTGTTTGACATCACAAGTCGTTTGGGAAATTGCAGAACACTAACAGACTGGAATAGTGCAAGAGTGCATGTATACTGGGACAAAGACAATATTTCAATTAAAAGACTAAGCTGTGCATGTAAATGTACTACGTGGTGCATTTTGGGTTCTAATGCGTAACAGTTTGCACCAGTTTGATTGATCAAATCGGCCATTTACCGATTCCATCCAACTCTAACTCTGTTCTTTTTTAAACATCTTTCTTTGAATTGTTTGCTTGTGTTTTTTCTTTTACTTTTTCACTTTCACTTTCACTTTTTCAAATTCACTGGTGGGATTCAACCACTCTGAGCCCACTTTACTACCGTTCTTCACACCTTTAGCCTTACATTCTGTTCATTCTTTGTCAAGAGGAAATGGTAAAGGAGAGTCCAACATTAAAAAAAGGGGGGGCCAACCTGGGTTTCTCTGCCGGGGGAACCAAATGCTGCAGCTGATTATTACAGCTAACTATGATGGGAGGACCACCAAGGTAGTGACAACTGATGTAGCTGCCTCCGGGGTGAGACAAAGGTTTACATATTACACAAGCAATTTGGATGTTTTCTAAACATGTTGCCAAGACAGTGGGAGTTGGCAGCTCTCCTCCCGCAGTAACCCCGCCCACCGCAGTACCGCGCCACCCCCAGCCTTGAATTTTGCACGGACGAGGACAGGAGGCAAAGAGCAGGGGCTGAAGCACTCTGCACTTTTGTGCTCTCTATGAACTGTGAGTGAGCTAATAAATTCTTTCAGCCACTCAGCCTAGCATTCACAGATATCCCCCATAGATTACACACACAAATCACTGGACAAAGGAGGCCACCGGGAGGGCCGGGGCGTCACAGGGGCCCCATGACCCCACGGAGAAGCACGCAAAACCAGGCTGCAGATAAGACGGCCAAACTGAGGAGTGGGGGTGCACTTGCAAAGGCAGAGTCAAATGCTTTATAATGCTTGGTAATGGCATATTCAAGCAGGATGGTGAAGGTGTGAAGCAAAACAAGGCGAAGGTAGAAAGAGCGAGAGAATAGGATAATAGCAGGGGTGTGAAAGGGAATGTGATGATAAATAAAGAAAGAGGGATTAAGGGTTGAAGAATTAAAGGAACTGGTGTGGCGCATGCGTTGGTGGGGGCTTGCGCGTAGAGGTCTCGCTGATGATGAAGATGACTGCGGGGGGCGATTCCAACCCCACACAGCAGACCAGAAGCCAAGGAGGGACATAATTAACTCCTGGATCTTTTGTGTTTTTCATCTGACTGCAGGGCGGAGATGAAAGGGGCCTGCTAAGCTTGGCATTCCACCCCAATTATAAGAAGAATGGCAAGCTCTACGTCTCCTACACCACCAACCAAGAGCGCTGGGCCATCGGTCCACACGACCACATTCTCCGTGTGGTTGAATACACCGTTTCGAGGTAATGGCAGAAGTGTGTGCCAGAGATACTCCTCAGAGTCTTCTCCACAGTATTAAAACACATCCCTCCTGTCTTCCTTTATATAGGAGTAATAACATACATGAGGCCTTTCGGCTAGCCTAATTCTTTGCTAGTCAGCAGTCGCAAGCTGCTAAACAAGCTAGCTGGTAATTGCTTGATATAGAAGTTTGAAACAAGCACATTTTATCAAAACTGTAACTCCAACAGTCACCTTTGACCCAGTCATTCCTGTTCACCTGTCTGATCTGTGCATCTTCTAAAAATACATGAATTCGACTTGTTTTTACAGTTGTAAGCAACACAGCATCATGCTCATTTTAACACCGTAAACAAGAATTTTTGCCTTACTAAGATTTAGAATGTAGGTTAAAACTCACATTTGCTATTTGCCAAAGTATAGGATGGGCATACCTTTGTAACACTCTTAATCACACCTTTGTTCCTAAGACGACAGCCCTTTCTAACAAAGGTGTTTAAGTGTTTGTCTAGTGATAGACTAGTGCTCTGTCTGCACCTCACAGCTTATTCGAGGGTTCTTAAGCGTTGGTTGCTGATAAAGCCAAACCTTGTTTCTGCGCGGAAGGTTGTGCAACATTTTTCTATATCACATCTCCGCCCTGTCTTTGCCTAAATGAGGCATAGCATTGCTAAATGTCTTGCAACAGCAGGCTGTTTAAAGTCATTTATGTCGTGTCAACATCGTAGTTATGTAATTTAAGATGACCCCTGTCTCTTATGCAGCATATTTTATATAACCTCCTTCAACAAAAGCCTTAAAAGTGTTTGCGTTTTAATATTTATGAGACTTGAGATTTATGAGAAGGTGTAGAAGAACGCTGACGGTAGATTTATAATCGGCAGGAAAAACCCGAACCAGGTGGACACTCGAACAGTGCGAGTGTTGATGGAAGTGGCGGAGCTGCACAGGAAGCACCTCGGTGGCCAGCTCCTCTTCAGCCCCGATGGTCTGCTGCACATCATCCTGGGAGATGGCATGATCACCCTGGACGATATGGAGGAGATGGATGGCCTCAGGTGAGATCCGTGGTCTGACAAAGCAAAGCATGCTCAATGTCAAAGCTTCTGCCATGCTCACAGTGTGATTTACTGTCTTTTGCAATTGCAGCGATTTCACCGGCTCCGTCCTGAGGGTGGATGTGGACACAGACTGCTGCACGTCCCCGTATTCCATCCCCCAGAAAAACCCTTACTTCAACAGCACCAACCAGCCACCTGAGATCTTTGCCCATGGTTTACACGACCCAGGCAGGTGAGTGAGGCATCCAAATGGACTCTGAATGAATTAAAACACGTTCAGCGATCAGAAAAACACCCCGGTTCTCTCTCTGCTGAACGCTGTAGGTGCGCCGTGGATCGTCTTCGGGCCGAAAATGGAAGCTTCCTGATCCTCTGTACCGACGCCACTGGCAAAAACTCAACAGCAGGGAGAATACTTGAGATTGCTAAAGGGAAAGATTATGGTGAGTTAAAGTTTCCATGACACCTTCCATGACCCTCATGATTTACCTCTGTCAGTTTTGGTCTCTTTGAATACTTTGCGGCCTTAATGGAGCAACTAACAAATAAGTAAACAAGCGGAACAATTGGCTGGAGTTGTGCTCGATGGTATTACCTCTGAAGTGAGAAATAACGGCGCGCTCACATCTTGGATGACCTTTTATATCAAAATTATGTGATCTAAAAAGATTCCTCTCTTGTGGAGCGTAGGTTTGCCAATGGAATGTAGATTCATGTCCACCAGGAAGATTTAAACCTGTCAACAACAATAAGGGTCTAGATGGAGGTTTAACATTCTTAAAAACAAAGCTGAGACGGGCCTGGTTCTTCTCACATTCTGCACGTAATCAATAACAGCAGCATAGTTATCCACTTGTTTTCTGATACTCCCAATAAATCAGCCATCTAACCTCGAATAAAGCGCCACCTTTGGTGTCAAACCCTCCTCTGCCTCCGAAATGCAAGATTTGACCAGCTGACCAGGGAGCGACGGACCGATGCTCATCAAAGATGGCTGCCCAGGAAGAAGTCAGCTTTTCCTTTTTGTGTCTCCTCAGAAAACGAGCCATCTGTCTATGACCTGCAGTCCAGCGGAGGAGCGCCACCCGTGGGGGGCTTCATCTACAGGGGCTGCCAGTCCAGAAGACTCTACGGCAGTTACGTGTTCGGGGACAAAAACGGGTGAGTCTGATGGCTACCTAACAGAATTCCTTCGCTTTCCCAGTGACGCCTGAAGTAACCTTGATTTATGAACGATCACGTACCCCTTCAGTCATTCGCTGCTCTCACACTCAGTCTTGCACGGACACGCCACGCGTGCCATGCCAAGTAAAACAGAGAGTTCCGTCACTAGTTTAATGTTACTGTCACCACTATGACATGACCCTTTCAGTGAAAATGAAGACTACACTTCCTGTTCGCTTCTCTGTGGTTTACCATGTATTGTGAGTCTGCACCAGGAAACTCGTTCATACAGAAGAGCAGCGTGCGTCTCATTTAAATTAGTCCCTTTTTATAGTACAAAGCCGTGCTTTTCTCTTCTACTGCGATTTTATACACATGAAACCGTTTATAATGGAGGATTCTGGGAGAAAGCTCTGTCTTACTGTCTCGTCTGTGCCAGTAACCTGCGGACCCTCCAAAAGTCGACCCTCTCCACGTCGGCCAGCGGCGAGCAGTGGCAGGAGAAATCCCTGTGCCTGGGCTCGGCTGGCTCCTGCGGCTCCACGCTGGTGGGACACATCTTGGGTTTTGGAGAGGATGAATTGGGTGAGTAGGTGAAAATTAGCCCTCCTTCCCTCTGTTTTGCTTCATATTGCTGCTAAAGGCTAACATGTTTCCCACAATCGGTCTGCATCCTCTCAACATTGAGTCGAATCTTCAAAACTGTGGGAAAAAAATTATTTTGCAGCTTATTGCATATGATAACAGGGGAGGGTGGAATTTTCCAGTCTGTTATTGAAACGATGTTGAAATGGCAACGCATAAAAGAACAAATTCAGGACGCCGCGCCAACAAGGAGCTACAGTGAAAACTACAAGGGAACTAATAACCCTTCTAATGTGCCTCTGTGCATTCTCTACAGGATATTAAATTGTAGCCACCTTCTTCTGCATTAATTATCAGGTCCCTAAGAAGCAGTGATACTTCCTGTGAGACCACCTACCAAGCAGTACTTGTGTTATTGTTTACCTGGGAGAGTGCAGGATACATATCAGGCAGGGTGAGCTGAGGTGAGAAGACTAATATGATACAGAGCAGTGTTTTCCACCAGTTGGGCCCCCACCAGATCCTGTCAGATTTATTGGTTGTCAGCTCTGATGTTTCTGATTAAAGAAGTGATGCGGATCACATGCACAGGCATCAGAAATGCTGGCCCATGGTGGTTCTCCGCGCTCTTTCTTTTGGACCGTCCCTTCGACAAACGATTTAAAGATTCCTGCATTTGATCACAACTCACAAGTGGCCAAAGAATCGTGGAGGGGGTGGGCTTGTTGTGCAAAGTATGGGCCCCACAGGCACATGTTTTCAATTTGTGTTCCCTTATGGAATTTTCTTGTGGCCTTGTTCCTCATTAAATTATCCGCCTGGTTCCCAGTCATGAGTATCCAATTGTCCCATTAAACTCTTTCTTCACGTCCTCTGGCAAGTGCAGCAGTGCAGAAGCTTTAAGTGCACTCATTATCCCCATCTCCTCGCCTCCCCTCGTTTTTTAACGTTGTCTCCCCCTCCAGACTGCACAGGTATTTCATGGATGACAGATGCTAACTGGCACATGTGCATGGATGGGATGCACGATAGCCTAATTGCGCTGACTGTTCCTTTATTGCAGGTGAGGTCTACATCCTGGCGAGCAGTAAAAGCATAGTGCAGTCCAACAGCGGCAAACTCTACAAGATCGTAGACCCCAAAAGGTACGGGCACGTCGTGCATTTTTCCCTTTTCTTTTTACAGATTTTGGTGACGAACGACTTGTGCAAGTTTAGTGTCGTGTTACCAAACCGAGAAAGTGTCACACTGGAAAGCGTAAAAGCATAAGGGATAACGACGTAAAAGAATCACAGCTAATACACACTGATGGCTCGAACCAGGAGCATCTGGGCTGGGTTAGGGCTGTCCACTAGACTGTGCAAAGTTTAGCGCACAAGAAGATGTATTTCTTTAGGTCACATTTGGAGGATAGAGTAAGAAAAACGGGGGATGGATTCAGGTGTCAGGGGAGAGAGTTTGCATGCCTGGGATTTACTGTAGAAACAGGGCCGGCCGATGGTTCCTGAGTGACGACAGTGCCACCCAAGCAACCGTGATCAGTTACACTGCAGATGCTTCAAAGGAGCCAGAGCGGTCCACTCCATATTTATGTGTTCTGGCGTTGGCAGTGGATGCGTCTGTCCCTACGAACAGATCTTTCCACCATCGACTGGACTTGTTTAGTCTGTGTGGACCCTGTGGTGTCAGAGTCTCGACTCCTAATACTCTCTGGCTTCATTATTGTGATCTTGTTACAGAAAGGGGGGGGCAGGGGGAGTAAATGGAGTAGCTTAAGTATCTGACCTCAGCGTGTTATCAAGTTTGGTGGTCCTCTACCTTTTCTTTATATTGCAAAGACATCTGGAGTCAAAAGCCCTCGTATTAAGAGGTTTGTTTTGCCGTATTGTGGTTTTCGTGGCACCGCTTCGCATCATCTGTGTTCCGATCAGCTATGTGTTTGGGAACATAGTGCGACTGCGAGAGCGAGCAGTAAAGGCTTACAGGCAAACGTCAGCTATAAAATCCTTCAGCACTGTTTGTGTAAACATGTCTTGGCCAGATGACTTCATTTCTAGGTATTTGTTTGTCAGTTGGAGTACCCCTCCAATAATAAATGGGCCACCATGCATTTTGAAACATGCTGAGTGTGTGTGTGTGTGGGTGTGTGTGTGTGTGTGTGTGTGTGTGTGTGTGCTGTTAGGGTGTATAAGAGTGAGCGAGTGCAAGAAAAACACAGACAGCAAGTCAGGACTTGTTTGCATTGCAGCAGCTGGATTGAAATATTTCCAATAATACATTTGTTGCTATACAGTGAAGAAGTGAAAGCCCAGTTTCATCCCCAACAACGGACAGTCGTGTGGGAGCGATGGTGCACGATTGTAAAGCACCAATAAGTAATACCAGCCTTCTGTATAAAAACAGTGAAGCTACAAACTAACTCCAACGCAGGGGGACCTGCCTCGGTCTTTATATGAGGATCGTACTCATGACACAGATTAGCATATTAAAGGTATTGTGCACTTAAAAAAGAAGAAAATATGCAAATTCAAGTATTTCTCTGACACGTTTTTTTTTGTCACACTACATTTACGAGGTGTTTTACTCTTTTTACTGAGCAAAGCCTCCGTTTGAAGCTGGTTTATTCTGTGCATTCAGCACATACTGTTGGCAGGTTACGTCTTGGCTCCCTTTCAGTCCTGCTGAATCTGTGTTTGATAATGTAATTATTTTAACAATGTGCGCATTATATTTATCCCAGGAACAAGACGTTCTACAGAAAACATCACGTTTCAGAAAAGAAACACACTGACAATGATATCATGACACAGCACAAGGCAGGGTTTTGTTTGAGCCTCTCTGTTTATGTATGAAATCATATGAGCTGTGCAGTAAAGTCACATGTTTATTATATCATAATAAATGTAGATGTCCTTATACCCAGTCAGTTAGCAAAGTCGGCCTCGGCCGTTCCCTGGAAAGGAATGGAAACGCAGTGCCGGACCTCCTGCTGATTTCTGGGTTAAAATGTAATTTGCTTCTGTTTGTTACAGCCCTCTTTCCACAAGGAGGGGAGCCTAACTGTATTACAAAACGTGTGAAAAGTTGCTCAGCTTTTGGCAGCTGCAGGCTTGACTGATTAAATTACAGCGAGCAGACTGCTTAAAAAGACACGGTGAACTTCGAATAGCATCCTGGGATCTCCTTTATGGACTACCATTCAACTCGCAAATCACCACTTGTGCAGGGGAATGAGATGGCATGTGCTCATTCATGGGTATATTTATCTGTGTGTGTGCCTGTGTTTTGTGTGCGCAGATAGAAACCGTGTGGGTGGTGGGTACACGCGAACATGCACATCTGTGAGCCCGTGTGAGCGTGCACCGAGCCAGGTCCCAGCACGCTGCAGGAGGAAAAAGCCTTTTCTTTATTTTCCTAGCCCTCCTAAATCTTCCTGTATCTCGGCTGTGGTCCTCCCCTTGACAAAGCTGCGTGCCAGTCCCGCTGAATGGCCCCGGCTTCTACAATACACAGTAAATTTCTTACACAATTAAAACAAGGAATAAAGCTACAAAAGAAGCTCCCAAACAATGGAGTCGGATGACAAAACAGCAAAAGAGACCACACTGGGCCGTTTGATTAAGCCATTGTTGGGGAGTACAATGTACACCACTTCACGGCCTTTTTCTCACATTTACCTCACGTCAATCAAACAGATCCTGTGATTCAACGACCTAAACACACGCAAGCTCAAATATGAAAATCAGACAGCTCAGGAGCAGATCTGCATCTGCAGACGTGATTGGATGTCACAGCTGATATGTTTTCATTTTGCAGAGAGAAGAGTGACTGGTTTTCAGCACCATCATCTCTACCTGAATCAGTCTTTGATCTCTACCTTTCCAGCAGCTAGCTATGCTAAGCTACACCCAGTGCCCATTGTCTTCCCATCAGTCTCAAGCTGTATTCTGAGCTGACCGTGCTGTCCTGGTGTAACCGCCTCATGCGAGAGCACCGTCAACCTTCTCCGACTCCCTCGCTCTCACACGTCGAGCACCCCTCCCAAAGTTGATAAATTCCCACAGTGGCTGTTGACCCAGCTGCCTTTGTCAAGTGGCGCTACCAGCAGGTGCTGTTTTCACAGTCACCCTGGCAGTCGTACAGACTGTTTAGTAGCACTGCTGACCCCTGCCTGCTATTAACAGTGTTAGCTGCAGACCCCCTCCCAATCCTCCAGGGACTCTTACTCTTTCTCTCTCTCTCCCTCTCTGTTCGCTTCCCTCTCTCGCTGTTTTTTAACTACATGCAGCCTGCAACAACAAAAGCCGCCCGGATGGAGGCTGGCGTTGGGTGCTGATGGGAGCATGGGAAATCAACCCCCGCCTCCCCGTCCTTCCCCAACCATCCTCCAAATTTGAAGCGATTTAAACATGCGCACAAAGTCAAAGTATTGTCAACGTGCACGCCCATCCATCAGCGTCTGCGTCGGAACATTTTTCTCACACGGGTTTGTTGTGATCACTTAGGTCTAAACGTTTCTTCATATGTTCACACTTCTGTCTGGGGAAAAAAAGCACGTTTGGCACATTTGGCATCATCAGATAATCCCCTTCTTTGTTCGAGCCTGGACTCTTACTGTTAATGGCTGATGCTTATCGCTACAGTACGCTTCTTGAGGAAACTATTTCAAAATGACGGCCAGTGCAATCACAGAGGTTTGATTGCACTGAGTTCTGGAATTCTCTAGTACTGAATCACAAACGTGGTGACCTCACCGGCCCGGAGTTTTCAGCTGTTGTGCTAGAATCACGCCATGTGCAGCAAAATCAACAAAATGAAACACGTCAGTAGATACAAAAAAAACACCAAATTACTAAGAACTTACTAAGACAGTATTCCTGGCTCTTTCGCAGATCTGTGTGTGGGCAACCAGTAAGAACACCCGCCTCACTTTCTCACTCACTGTATTATTTCCAGACGTGAGCGTGATATGAAACGCGTCATTTGCTGACGTGTGTGTCTGGATGTTTTGTCATAATATGGATTGATTGTTTCAGAATTTACACATATGGTGTGAAGATGATCGTGCGTGTGTTTTTCAATCATCTCTGTGGTTACACAAGCTCCGTGTTGTTGTTTTTGGTCTCGTCTCTGCAGAAATGGCGGAAAATGGAATTTACACAAACAATCTTCAATTTAATACGACTACGCTTCCTGCCAATCATCTGAGATTATAGACACCACACACGATGGAAGTCTGATGATCTTCCTTGTTGTGCTCTTTGAATGAAATGAGCTGTAAAAAAATGGCCACATTTATCAGTATCCATCAAAAGAGCTGTAAATAGCCTCAGCGGTTCCACAAATCACAGCGCAGTGTTTCTGTGTACCTCAGCCAATCCGTTTTTTTTTTCTTTTTTTTTTTATATTTTCCAGTTTGCAGAACGTTTCCTAAAAGTTATGAATGGATTCTGCACGAAACTTTAGTGGAAAATGTGATCTGGCATCGGTGTGTGTTTAGTGGGTTTAAGATTTCTCACTGAATGGCTCCAGCTTCTAACACAGTCATTTAATATCGTGTGCCTAAAAACAGACGTAAGAGGGGAAAAAAAGGAAACCAAAGGAAGCCATCCATTATGGCACCAATCAGACAACCTGGAGACGCTAATAGTTTCTCCACGGAGCACATGGGCAGAAAAAAACAAAACCCAAGACCTGTGGGGGTACAGATATTGATAAGCAAGAGCTATTTTAATACAACTTATTTGTTCCATGTTTAAATGAGGGATCAGATGATGAAAGTCTGGGATGCTTCAGTAGATTATCCAATGAACTTTGTCGTGCAGGTATTCCTGACGATGTTCTTGCCTGTCATATTTAATATTTTACTCCTCCCTACACCTGCTGCAGGCCTTACACCCCCAAAGAGTGCCAGCGTCAAGTGGAGCCTCCGGAGCTGCTGATGACGGCTTGTTCCAGGCACTGTAAGAATGGACACTGCACTCCTACCGGAAAGTGCTGCTGCAGCCCAGGCTGGGAAGGACCCTTCTGCAGAATCGGTGGGTGCCTTCACCTGTTCACCTGCACCGGAACTCTCTTGAACCCTGACAGAGCGGTTGCTGCACGCATACGAGTATACCAGAGCTAATTTGGGTTTGTTTTTCCTCCTTTACTGCAGCCAAATGTGCACCAGCCTGCCGCAACGGAGGAGTGTGTATGGAGCCCAACAAGTGCCTGTGCAAGAGTGGCTATTCTGGGGCCCAGTGTGAGAAGAGTGAGGGGGGTATGCCCAATGACCAGGAGAAAGACGGCATACTGGACCACTTCATCGACATGACGTCGTACCTCCTCGACCTGACCAGCTATATTGTATAGGAGGGCGGGGGGGTGGGCGCCTCCCACAGTCACCCTAAAGTTGACACAAATCTACCTACCACCACCAGCAGACTCTAACATGGTGTCCTTAATAATCCCACACACACAGCATACACACGAAACACACACAGACACAGATACCCATCAGACGGTTCTTCGTCCTCAACAGCAAACTCTTCCTCCTCCGCCTATAAGCTAGCTGCCCTCAAGCACCAGGCCTGGAACCCGAGCCGTGCTCACAGACTCCACGGCGGCCACGTTATAGAAGTTCCTCTGTCACTCCGAACGCTTGCACATGGCTGACTCTGCAGGAACAGCAACTCCAAAGGAACACAAAGTGGATCTTTTCAGAGCCTTTCAACAAAAAAAGGAGCGCAAGGCATTTCAGCGGGAACTGAGACTCTTCAGGGTTGCAAAGAGTTCAAAATCAGACTAAGGGGTCTGTGGTTTTGGCCCAGTTTAACACTCAGCATCGTAAATATCTTCACACTTCTGCGTCGGTCATAAAGAGTTGAGAGCTTTGGGAAAAAAGAATCATTTGATCTCACTTTTGCTTCAGCTTTTTGGGCTCATCGTCATAACCAGCTGGTCCATGCACTCGGATCAGTGTCCAGCATCGATCTGCACAGACGTACGAACAATTGAGCGACAGCCTTTTGTCAAAGCCGGTCTCAAACGATCTGAGAGGACTCCTTTGCTCCCTTGCACTGTGTTCATTTGTAAGGAAACATCCATCCGCCATCCAGGTCGCGTTCCACGCGGACGCCACCGCGACTCCTTTCGCTGCACCACACTACAAAAGGGAAAACGATAACACGGCGATGTATATTTCCAGTAGAGCTTACCGAAGTACTACTTAGCATTGCAAAGAAAACTATAGCATTACTATTGTTATCATAGAGGAGGGTTTATTTTTGTAAGCGTAATAATATATGGGAGATAATGCTGTTTATAAAAAGCAGTTTTACACTAAGCTTGTCATTTCATGTTCTTGTACTTATATATATATGCAGCTTTTTTGTTTGTTTCGTTGAAGACTCATGAAAGTAAACGTAGTTATAGCATGCCCGCGCTCGCGCGGAGTAATTGGCCAACGTGGTTCTAATTCTTTCCCCCCGCCGACATGTGGTTTCATTACTACTGTCAGAAACGTATCTCGGCCACGAGATGATCAAAGATCACGCCGGGTCGCCGTTGAAGCAGGAGGAGGCAGATCTTATCTGCGGAGGGCAGATTTTCAGCCAAAGGATGGCTCTTAATGGAGATAAGATTGAATGTTCTACACTAATGAGCATCTGACTCCCGCCTCAGCTCAGAAACCAGTTCAACGTGCTTGTCAGTGTGGTCCGTCTATCCAGATGCCAGACTGAAGTTCAAACAGATGCAGCGCCTTTATGTGCATGTCGATATTTTCTCCATCACTTTTTTTTTTTTTTTTCCATAAAACAGGAGCTTTTAGACAAACACTCCTCAGTTCTGCTTACTCCCAAATCCAAAAAAGTTCAGTGTCTGTCGCGGTGTTGTCTCTCACCTTTTGTGTTTGCTGAAATAAATCAACTCTACCTGGTTAAAATGGAATTCATGCTGTAAAATTGAAATGTATCATTTTTCTTTAGCACTTAATGTGAAAGTTGCATTGTAGCTGCTGAGATGGCATGGTGTGAATAGAATAACCATTTTCATTATTTAAGTAGTTACACAAATAAAAAAATTATTTAAGTTCTCTATGTTGTTTTTACTATTGTACTGTATGTGACTTTTTTATTCCTTTATTGTAAATATAACTAGGGATAACTTTGTTTTCACAACAGAAATATCAATATGTCTATTAAATTTTATAGCATGTCTGAAATTTCTGCCTCCTTTTTTATTTTTGGTTATAATTTCAAGCCTAGCTGTAGTGAGTTCCTAATAAATTTCATCATATGCATAAATGTGCAATTAAGTACAACTGCATTGTCTTTTTTCCTCTCTCTCAAATTTTCTATTGAATTTAGGTTCGTGTACATATCAAGCGCCTCATCCTTGTACCGTTGTCATGACAACCACGGCTTTAGCGTTGCTTTTCAACATTGGGGCTTACCTTGTTACCATAATGTCTCTCACCTTTGTCCGTTCGTCTCCGCTGATCTGCCCATCTGATGTGTTTACATGCACTTAAGAAATGCAAACAGGTGGCTTGCCAGGTAAATGAGGAGGAGGAGAGGAGATAGGGCAGGGAAGAACAGAACCAGAAGAACTCATACATCATACATGTAAATAATCAGAGGTTTATCTTCATGCAAACAGGCTGAATCAGTCTTTTTCCTGCTGATTACTCAGATTCGGCTTTTCGCATGTCTCATGGGTTCGCTGCTGCTTTTGCACTCGTCGGTCCAGCAGCCAAGTAAGAAAGGGGAAGTAGTCGAGACGGTCGTCATGACGTCACACAACGTTGCCGAGCGATGCCGGAGTTTAGACACGGATGTACGCAGAAAGGCCGCCGTTGATGGCGACATTAATTTCCTTCTTAAAATACCAATGAGGCTTTGTGTTGTTTAATTGATCGTGAGTGGAGACCACCCACCTCACTCAATATCACACACACACACACACACACACACACACAGTCTTATTTAGAGTAACGTAATACTAAGTTGTCTGCACCATTCAGATTCTGTCAAAGCTACATTAAATAGAACTAACTCCAACAGTGTTGCTTATATTTGAGTTTAGACATTATCTGTGGTATGAATCATTACTTTTCATTTGGAATGGTTTCCTTTTTCCTTCCGAAGGGCCCTTGTCTGGCTATCGTTCCCTAACAGTGTAACCCAGTACTTTGAATAAACATGAGGAGCCTGTATACTAAATATTTGCGGGACTGAGATGGCTGGAAGTGCAGTGTTATAATAGTGTGTACATGAGAGATCCATTCGGCACAAGCAATACTTATAGGGTAACAGGAGGAGACAGAGGGGGGGCAGGAAAAAACAATAGGCTCACAATAAAAAGAGATACTGTACGTCACCCTTTTTGTTCTCAAACAAAAGGGTGACAGACGTCGTATTTACTTGCGGTTCTCCTTTTGTAGTCCTCCATTACATTCCTGCGGGGCAATCAGCGCCGCCCGCCGCAGACATTGTGTCTGAATTTGCAAGAGAATCAGACAGGTTGTAAACAAATGAGCGACAGCGACAAGCACTGGAACCGTGGTCGGGTCCCAAGCATGGCGCCCATGGTGGGGTTTTGGTGGAACAGAACAGGTGCATCTCTGACGGAGAACCATCTCCTCCGTGGGCCAGCGCATGTTCAGCTATGTCCTGGTCTGACTGAGCGACGACTCCACATTGAGTGAGAATCCTGTGTTGATGGCACAACTGTTTTTGTCTGTAACATCAACATGAACGAAACAGAACCTTTCTTGTTCATCGAGGCCTCATTGTGCCACAACACTATGACATCATGCTAGAATGTACTCTGCTACTATTTTAGCATCGCTTTATATCTCTGAATGTATTAGATCCTTTCTTGTTTAGTTTCAAACTCGTTTTAAAGGAAGCGTTGGTCTCAGGACAACACAAGAGAATAGAAGTGCAGATTATCTATAACCATTCTAACGAATGTTAGACTTTTAATCATTGACTCAAATGACCTTACTCCTGACCAAAATAGAGAATGACAACTAATTCTGAGATTTATCAAGGGGTGTGCCTCTGTCCATGGGGTTGCCTTCATGATTCACATAAAAAGTTGCAAAGAAAATAACCTTCAAGACTGCGTGTCCATCATAAAATGCGTTCAGTCTGCTCCGACAGACAGAAAGTCATTTTAACGTAACCTTTTAATGAAAGAGGGCTTTGATTTGAGCTGTTTGCAACATTTCACGGTGTTTCCAAATGAATGTTTTTAAGACGTTTTTTTTTTTTCTTTTCACATTTTCACTGTATTTCACTGAGTTCATGTTTGGCTGACGGCTCCAGCAGCCTCTTTTATGTCGGGCCCATCCAGGTGGGACACTGTTTGTGTAAGACTGTGAGCATGCACTAAATAAATATTCAAAGAATATTTAGATGCCCTTGCAGCTGGTTTATAAGAGCGCAGCACCCACCAAACGTGATGTAGTTCCAGCATCGGCATGATGATGTGACCTCTACGGTGGAAAATAACAGTAATTTAATATCACCATACATAGAACGCATATATAGCTGCTTTAACAATCTAATGTTTTTATAATGGATCAAATTATTTTGTGTTTATCATCGTCTGTGCACTGTTGGCTGCAATGTTGTTTCCATGCTTCACAAACATCTCTGTGAGTTGTAATCCTATTCTCACAGCTAGGTATCGCCAAATCTCACAGATTGAACCTTTAGTTCTCATAGTGCTTGGCCATGATTGGGACATATTTTGAGGTTTTTACATCCTTTCTCAGCAGAAACAACCTTCAGCCGTACATTTGGCTGACATTGAGCCCACGTGTTCGCGCACGCTGCCAGGTCGTCTGGTCAGAGCGACCAAGCTTTGGGAGCTGATTCCTCTTCTATATTAACATCTGTGTTTGTCCACACTAGCACTGATCTCTTGTGGTTTTTAATAAAAACCGAGGTCCTGTTTAGCTTCCAACGTATTGATTTATGTGAGAAACCTGGATGAGGACTGTGAAAACATCCCCGCTGCTTCTTTCAGCCAGTACCTGCATATTCTTTCGTATCTGGTTCCATCACACACCTGACTGCTGCGTTCTCTAACCTCATATGTTTACTGTGCAGAACTACAGAAATGCATGACTGAGACGACTGTAATTTCACACTCCTCCTTCCTGATCATGTCCTGATGAAGACACACGTTCCTAACAGCCGGCTTCACTGGACTCTCCGCTTCTCACATATCAAAACAAACCTCCCTGATCACCTTGAAGGGTCTCAGAATAGGGTTTTTTTCACACTCCTGCCATCTTAAATTCATTTCCGTGCTGCAGTTATTTTCTCCTTTGCACTACTTGTGTCCTGCTCCTCCGTCCCCCCCACTCTTCTTTCACCTTCCTCCTGCTTCCTCTCACTCTGGGCCTGCATTCAGAGCTTGTTTACGCTCCTGGACCACGGCACTGACTCGCATCCATGAAATGATGCAATTAAGGATCCCACTGAGACCCAATCTGTCACGTTAACACATGCCGGACCCTCACAGAGGGGCTGAGAGCAGCACTTAGTGCTGGGTGACAGGTACAGTTTGGGAGGTGAGCTGTGGTGTTTGGCTGCTGCAAAGCAACATCTTGGGTTCTCATATTAAGTTTCTCAAAGATATTCAGTTCTGGTGCACTGTTGGAGAGCTACGTGGACCAAATGTTGGTTATACAGACCACAGGAGGTGGACACGCTAGGGTCTGCTGATTGGTGGACAAATAATCCTCACCTGAGAGCAACAATATGCTCTCCCTCTCTCTCTCCCTTTTTCTTGTGTCTGTCCCTCTTTGATAAGCTTGAATCATCTTTACTCATGTGAAGTTGTGGATGCGTCTGTGTCCACACATCATCACAGCTCTCATTGGCTGCATCTTTATGTGGATCAGAAAGCAGCGTTAGTGCATGTGAACCACTCACGCTAAACAAAATGGTATCTTCACATTAGTGAACGATAATAAAAGCCAACAAATAAATGCTGCATCTCCATACACATATGAGTAAACTACATTTATAGAGCACGCTACCTTCAAAATAAATACTCCAGCCAAGCATTTGTGTTTGTTTATCATGACCGTACGGAAACGGCTATATATTCTGCTGGACATGAGGCGCCTCATGGGGGGTCTGCCCCCCACTCTGACAGGAACCAGCACGGATTATATCATCGCTCATTTGTGGCATCTTGATTAAGGAAAGATAAACAAAAAAAGGCTCTTGCAAAACACTACATGAGTAATGAGTGAAACGAGCTACTGTGCATACGTACAGTAGCGCGAGGGTCCTCTCTGTACGTGCACACGTATCACATATTTCTCTGTATGCGTGTGTGTATCTAATCTATAATTAATGTGCATGCGGCTGTCAAAGACAACATGTTGCTCTATGTCTGCTCCCCCTCTCTGTGTGCCTCAGCCGGGCTAGGTAAACAACTGATGTCGGCTGGAATGGACCACCTAGGTATAAGTTTCCATGCGGGGGTATCCCCTCAAAGCAAAGCAAGAAAATTTTCCGAAACACACTAAAAAGAGTTATGCAAATGGTTTATGGCAGCGTTCGTGTGGCTGTATTGTTATATACACTGTGGCCCTTCCTGGCAGGACCCTTTGCCCACATTTTTAATCTGCGGAGCTCATCTCGATGTTACTCCATCTCGAGTCAGCACTGGGACGCCTCGTGGCTAACACTGCAGCCAATGCAGGGTCAAACAGTGGGTGTGTGTGTTTGTTTGTACCAACCACGAAAAGCCAGGCTAGGCCCAGCCTGTGGAAGTGTTCCTGTGTACCTGACCCCTGCACCGAGCC